>JARQOD010000007.1:22945897-23177033 GCA_033576555.1 Oophaga sylvatica
AGGAGGAAGAGTGGAGACTCGGGAAAAGGGGAAGCAGAGCGAAAGGGGGGAGCATGAGAATCCCAAAAGCTTCGGCAACGCCCCCTGGAGAAGGACCGGGGCAGAGAAGGCAGTATAAAGGATAAAATACGGTGAGGGACCGGGCGTAAGGGCCAGTAGGAACTTTAATTAAAAAAGGGGGTTGGGGGTTTTCATCCAGGAGCCGGGACTTTTTTTAAAATTTTTTTTTAAACCCCGGGGCGGGACGGGGGGCTCCCCCCCCAAAAAGGAAACCCGTGAGGCCTTTGCCAGGGACTTTGATTTACCCCCGACAGGGGGGTTACATGGTGGTACCCAAAAATGTTCCAGGTGCACCCCTACCCCCCAGGTGTGGGGAAACTACAGACCCCGAGCCTTCCCCCTCCCCCAACCACCCGAAAGTGCCCACCCCAGCCGTAAATCCCCCACCTCCCTCGGGGGCCCCCCAAAAGCCCCCACTATGGACATATAATGAACTGGCCCGTACCCGGGCCGTTCCCCCCTGGGGCTCGTTCTCCGGGAAAAAGGGCCCAAACCCCGGAGGGAACAAAAGGGGGTGGCCCACAGACCCGATAAGGGGTCACAACGTCACGTCAGGCCACACGCGTCATCAGGCTGGTGGACCCTCCTTCACAGAGTTTGGCAACCCCCAGAACATACCAGGTGGTCCTGAAGGGCCCCACCAAAGAAGTAAAATAACCCGGACAGGTTCTGTATGTAAATATTAAAATTTTAATTGATGTACCCGGGGGGGGGGAAAATGTTCATAAAATAATTTATTGTTGCCTTAATAACCCGGGGTAGGGTTTTTGAGACCCGGACGGGTAATGTTCGAAAAAAATTTATTGTTGCCTTAAAATACCCGGTTTTGGGTAAGGGGTTTTTCACGAATCAAAATGTTGAATTTTTAAAGCCATGAACTGTACGGTCAAAATTTTCTGTAAATTTGGATTTTTCGGTGCTCCACTTGGTTTTACAAAAAACTTAACTTGCCTATTTTCAACCCCCTCAGAAAAAAAAAAACCCTTTTTTTGGTGTGGCCAAATTGAGGTCCCCCAAGGAAATCTTGCAGCCCCCCAAACCACAGGGGGGTTTTTGGGGAGGGCCCCTCCACAAGCACAAGAAAAGGACCTGTAAACCCCCCCCCGGGGGGGTACCCCTAAAAGCCCCCAAAAACTTCGGCACTAATGCATTTGCACTTTTGTAATTTTTATTAATAAAAATTTTATTTGCAACGTTTAACTTGATTTTTCCTGCTTTCTTACTACGTCCTAGCCACTCGCTACTCACTTTCCCCATTGCTCTATCCACTCTATCTGCCCTGGAAGGATAGGGTTCCCTGTAGAAGACTTTTACCTACCTGCACAAACCCCCTACCGGGGACCTGCACAGCACGCGGACACCCTGCCAGGTACTAGGGGGGCGTCCGACAAACTACACAAATTTTCATCCCCTGGAAATCCCCCACATTCCTTGATCGCCCAGCCCGGGACCGACTGTTTTCCCCTTGACATCCCCCATAGAAGTCGACGTGAGGGGTGCCGGTACCCCCAAAACCCCTTCTTGGCGACTCAACTTCCCTCACTTGGGGGCACTTTACATTACAATGCCCTGGGGGTTTTTTTTTTGGGGGGGGGGGGGGAAATTCAGACTTTGTAGGGGGCCCCTGATTTATATGTCCCCCCTGGCTAGGCAGGGTTTTTAAAAGGTTTTTAAGGGCCAACATACGGGGCCTTCCAGCGGGCGGACTGAGACCTTGGCCCACCAAGAAAATATTTTTGGCCCCCAAAACATATTTCCCCCAACCTTTAATAAGGGGGAAAAGGGAAAAAACGTGGCACCTGGCACGCAAAAAAATTTTTTGGGCCGCCCGTTCCCCCCGATGTCCAGGATTTTGGGGATGCTTTGGGCCGGTGGGGAGGGGATCCCCACGGACACCGTCGCGCTCATCAGGGCAGGGCCCAAAGAAGTTGGGGGAGGTCATACAGCAAACCCCCAAATTTGGGGAAAAAGGAAAGAGGTTAAAAAGGTGCGGCCTGTTTCGCAGCGCTGAAAATTTTGGCCCGCCCCGACAACACCCCTTTCTCAGCTAATCACCCCCCTATCCTCCCCCCCAAAAGGTAACCATTTAGCACTGGATCACCGCCCCGGGAATGAGGGCACAGTGGCTGGTACGAGGAAAAAAAAGAAAGACAGCGAGAGAGAAAAGAACAAACGAGAAAGAAAAAAAGAAAGAAAGAAAAAGAAAAAAGAAACAAGAAAAAAGAAAAAAGAGCGAGAAGGAAAGAACAGAGGCGAGAAAAAAAGACAAGAGAGACCATGGGGGTAGCTGGGTTTTGGTTTTGGGGGGCAAAACTTCGAGGGGGCCAAACATCAAGAACCTCGCAAAGACCGCGCTGTTGGCCAAAATAATCTAATTTTAAAAAGACCTTATTGATATTTTCCCCCTTTTGGGGTGTTTAAAAATCCCCTCCTAAGAACAATAATAGATTACGCACGGGGACAGAAAAAATTACCGCTGATTTCTTTCAAAAAGGGAATTTTTCACTTTTCAGTCTTTTTTTCCCTTTTGGGCCCCAACCCCCATGACGACTTTCCAGCCAGGGGCCCACGCACCCCCATTAAAAAAAAATCAAAAAAAAAAACCCCACCTCCCGCCCTTGCTGCCACTGTTCCCCTCTCACGTCTGACAGGGGCGCCGGAGGGGGTTTTTTTGCCGCTGTCAACGCTGAAGGGGATTAGGGGGAGAAGGAGCGCCGTCCTTCCTCTCCAGGGTCGCTTTACGGGGGGGTGCCGAACAGCTGCCCCCCTAGGGGGGGGGGCCCCCGCTGGCACCGGCCCCCCCAAAGCCTGTTTTGGCCCCCTGCTCCGGGCGAGGCAGGGAGAGCGATTTCCCCGCTCTGCGAGAATATAACTGTGTATCCGGGGGGGGCCCCTCAGAGCGCGGGCCCCGGGGGGCCCCCGCCCCCCTGCCCCCGCCTTCCTTCAAAAAAGGCCCCCCCGCAGGAGCTGGGGCCCCCGTAGGTTTCTCCGGGTCCCCCCGGGCCCCTCCCGGGGCCCGCTTTCCGCCGATAATACCAGGGGCCCACTCGCAATTTGGGGTTAACAAAAAAAGGGGTCCCCCCCAAAAAAAATTTTGGGGGGGCCCCCCCCTTTTTTTAACCACCAATGAAGCAGCGCGAGGCCTGGGGTTTTTCGGCGGTAAAAATCCAAATCCATGGACCTCACCTGATAATACCAGGCCACAGGTCTGCTTCTTGGGGGGGTTTTTAAAAAAAAGGGGGGCCCCTCGAAAAAAAAAAAGGGGTGGGGCCCCCTATTTTTGTTTTAACCACCAAGTAAAATGCAACCTGCGGTTTTTAAAAAAAGTCAAGGCCCATGGATTTTGGCCCTCAAACCTGATAATACCGGCTAAAAACGCCCCACATTTGGGCATCAAAAGATGGCCAATTGTGGCATTTCCCCCCCGTTTCCCCTCCCCGTACGGGGGGAAGTGGGGTAATAAAAGGGGTTAATGTCCCGTTGTTTGCCTGAAATAACCCCTTAATAATGGAGAGGGTCAAAAGACACCGTCCATTTTAATCCCAAATTTTTTAAAAAGTATAAAAAAAAGACAAAGCAAGAAAAAAGTATTTTAATGAATAAAAGAGACAAAACAGTTTTTTTTAAATTTTATTATACACTCCTTCCTGCGACGCCATCGATCCCCCAAAAAAAAAAAAAAAAACCCAAACCCCCAAATAACCACCGTCCGCCAGTCCATAGAAAAGACAGTCCCCCCGATCCACTCGCACTGAATAAGGCAGAGCCTGTCACCGACCAGCACAGCGATTACCTGTTTCCCCGCGGGACTCATCGGACGACTGCTTTACGGGGGGATTACCCAGCATCACTCAGTTATCGCGAAAACTGCATGTACCCCGGGGGGAAAGTGATGGGGGCCATCAAGCAGTCCGCCCGGACCCCGAGATTTCTCCAGGTAAGTGCCGCGGACCCAAAAGACCCGACCGACGGACATGACAGGACAGTGACAATTCCTTTTCCGACCCGATAAGAGAAAATAGGGGAACTAAGTACGAAAGTCGATAGAGTAAAGGGGCCGTCCCGATACTTGGGTATCGTATCGCCAACACTTTTTATGATACAAGTATAAAAAAAATTTGCCCAAAAACCATTGATCATAAAACATATGTTAAAAATCAACACATTTGAGAATAATCAAATAACCAAAAGGGGCCTAAATCACAAAAGCCAGAGAAAAAAAAAGAAAAAAAAAAAATAAATAAATAAAAAAAAAAAATTCCCACGGGGCATTCTATTCTCGATTTTTATATAAATCTTTATTTACAAAAATGTTACGTAATGTTCTATTTGCTAAATAAAAGGAAAAAAAAAATTTGGGTTTTTAATAGTGGCCTGAGTTATCAATTTTAAATTGGGGTTAAAGTAATTTTCTATGAAAAATTTGACCCTCTTATAAAAATCTTCCTTCCCCAAAAATTTTGAAACCCCCCCGCAGGGGGCAATTCATACAAAAAAGTTGTACAAGGAATAAACAGACATTCACAGAACAGACATTAAAGGGGGGGCCAAACTAAAAGTATTTAATATAAAACTAAAAACTTTTTAATATTCTTTAATTAAAAAAACCCTACATTCCCCACTACTCTACTACCGTAAAAAGTGCTTTTTTTTTTTTTTACCTCCTCTTTTCTGACACTTCTTTGGAACCAGTGCAGGTGTGATCAAAAAAGCATCATTAGGGGCAGAGGTGCTGTCACTGCCGCCAACCTCGCCTTTCTTTGAAAGGAAGTTCAACAGTGGTCTCTTTTCAGGGGTTGGAATAGTCCTGCTTACGTTCATGCACAGTTGGAATTCCGACAATGCTCACTAGATTTTTGTCACGGAATATCACAGTGCAGTGCACTCGCCCCGGCTGTCCAAATCCGGGGAGCAGGGAACCAAACCTTCTGTCGATTGCAGCCAGGAAAACTATGAAATCTTTAAAGGGTTTTAGAGAAAAATGATTTGAAAACCGGATGGAAAAAAAGTTTGTTTTGTCTGCTGGTCCCCCCCAGATTCTCCCAGCCCCAACCAGGTGATTGACGGGGCCCTCTTTGTGGGGAAAAAGGGTTGGAAGAAGATTTTGGGGGGGAAGGACTATCACACTCCCCCACAGTCCTTGGTTTTGGTTTTTTTAGAATAAAAATTGTGGCTCAATCTCAAAGCCAGGTAAAAAAAATTCGCCCATATTTGGCAGCATTTTTTTGTGAAGAACCTTAGGGCCCCGATAATGAGTGTTATGTTCTAAAATACATATTCAGATTCTGAGCCTCATTGGGAAAGAAAAGGGGGCATAATTTCTTTATTAAAAGTTTTTAAACAGATCACCTCTCAGCATGAAAAAACAAGAAAAAAAAGGGGGTTCCACGTGCATCCATAAAAAAAAAAGTATTCCGCTTCATAAAAAACCCAAAAGGGTTTTTTATAAATCTTTAAAAGTTAGTACAAAAAAAGGGTTCATTGACCTCAAGGGGCGTTTCAAAAAACCCCCATTCTCAAAGATCACCCCGGGAATAAACAATTGATCCGTACCAGCATTGGCTAGACCCTGCAAACCTTTTCCTAAATTCCACATCCCGAGCCCCCAAGATTGTAGGTTGGCGCAACTCATTGGCACACCAGGTCCTGCAAATATTTTTTTTATATTCTAGTAGATGCTAAGCCCCACAAAAAAATTGGAAAAAATAGTGACCTATTTTTCGAACTTGAAGATTTTAAAAGCTTAACGGATAAACACGTAAACCGACAAAATTAAAATGATCTTGTATCGAACAACATTTTTTTCTTTTTGGGGACCCCCGGGGATGAATAAACTGAAAACCTCACAAAACCCCTTTGGTTGCTTTTAAAACGATAATTGGGAAAAAAAAGGGTGGACTGCTTTATAAAAGCGCAGTGGGGTGTAAAAACCAGTAAATTTTCCACCCAATAAGATTTTTTGTTTTTTAAAGTTTGTAATGTCTTGAAATTTTTAGGGGAAAAGGGGGCGTCCTTGCTTAAGTTTTTTCGTTTTAAAATACCGGGGGGCTGAAATCTATCACCAGTTAACTCATCCATAGTTCACTACGGGGAAAATATGGACAGTTCCAAAAACCCTCTCGGGTATTTGGGTCACCATTAATTACCTAAGTCACACCCCTTGACTAAAAAGCGGCCCGTTAAAAAAACCCCCAAGTTACCCCCATCTGTGTTTAATTTTGAAAAAAAAAGCCATTTGGAGTTTTTAGGGGTCCCCCCCAAAAAATAAACTATCTAGACATAATAACCTATTAAAATTTTTTTTCCCTTTTTTCTGCTTATATACAAATACTGCAAAAGGGGTTTTAAAAAACTATATTAACCCGGTCCCTTTTTCCAAAAAACTTCATAAAAAGGCACTAACAATTTCTCATTTTTTCCAAATAAATCTACCTACGGAAAAAAGCGTAGATTACATTGTGTCGTAAGCTATTTACTGTTTAGGTACAAACCTAATATGATTAAAATTACAGTATAGATGGCGGCCAGCTCTTTGTAAGGGGAAATGCACACGGGGAAAAATAGATTTTTTTTTTTTTTCAAAAAAACCCTATTTTTACAAATACATAGTACATGGAAAAATTTTAAAAAAAAATTAGTCTGCTGGTTTACAGTACAGACCAAATTTTGGCCACACCTTCCATTCAAAGATTTTTCTGTATTTCATGGTTGAAAATGTAAACACATGAAGGCATCAAAACAAAAATTAACACTTGGAATTATACATTACACTTTAAAAAAAAAGTGGAAACAACTAAATATTTTTTATTCGGGTTTTCAAAGTAGCCTTTTTTTTTTCTTTGATTACCTTTGCACTCTGAAAAGGTGAACGATGACTAAAACATGCCGGTTTTCCCACCTGAAGCATGGGGAGGGGGTGAGGTGTGGGGGGTTTGCGGGACACTTTGGGGGATTATTAAAATTAAGGGGAGTGAACCGGGGCTACTACACATCTTGCCAGCATGCTTTCCACCGGGGTTAGCGTTTAGGGGGCCATATTTTTTTAAAGGACAATGCCCCAAACACACCCCCAACTGGAAAGGCTATTTCCCCAAGAAGGAGACGTTGGGGTCTAGTCAGATCCCCTGGCCTCCCAGCCCCCAACCAACCCAATCGGGGGGTTTGGGGTGACGGACCCCCCCCTTTAAATTTTGAATAAACCCCAAAGTGTCCCAAAAGCACCCCCACACCATCACACCACCTCCCCCCATGCTTCAGGGGGGAACCAGCATGTAAAGTCCCCTTCCCCTTTTCTGCGTGCAAACAGTAACAAAGCAAAAGGTGGGGACTTGAAGAACCCCGAATATAAAAAATATTTTCAGTTGTTTTTACACTTTTTTGTAAAAAGTAAGTATAATTCCCTTGTGTTAATTATATTTTTTTGCCTTCAGTTTGATTTAAAATTTTCATGTCATGAAAAAAAAAAAAATCTTTGAAGAAAGGGGGGTCCAAAAATTTTTGGGCTGTACTGTACATCAAATCATATCATGGTGCAGGGTTTTGTATCAATTTTGTATTATTTTAACTAATGAAATATTGTTGTGATTTGGAAAAAGGTAGACAAAAGAATCTGCTCTTTTAAAAAAAAAAAGGTCACTATTTTGGAGAAAGATTTTCCCCATTTGCTATAAAAATAGGAAACCAAAGGCGTAAATTTTAAAAATGGGGAAAGCAAAATGAAATCCGGCCAAGCTAATAATTTAAAAGTAGGGGTTATTTAATTAAAATAAATAAAGCGTTTACGGAAGATGTCAATTTTCCACAAGGTAAAAAAACCATTCCTAACCACTATCAAAGGGTCATAATAAAATGGGGTTCATTAAACTAAAAAATAAAAAGAAAGATTTAGGTTAAAAAAATAACTATTATTAAACCAAACAAAAAAAATCAATCTAAATTTAAGTTGAAATATAGTTATAAAAAGGATAGATTGAAATTAGTTGCCAAAGGGGGGTTTTTGTTAATATGTTATTATAAATAAATTTTAACTATAGGATCTATTTCTTTAAAACCAAACAAATTCCCCCGTTTTGCTCCCGCATTATTTTTTCGAATAAAAACCTTTTAATAAAAGGGTGTACAAAAATAGAAATCTATCTATTAATTTATTTATTGTCACCGTCATTTGGTTTTGTAATACTTTTTGACCACCTTCATCTTTTGCATTTTTTTAAAATTACTTTTCTTTTTTTTTCTTTTTATATTCATTGAGTTTTTGCCCAAACCCCCTTTAAATTGTTGCAGAGAATTAAAATTCTGAGCAAAAAAAAAGCTGCGTTTTTTTTGCCTTTCCCCCCCCTTTTTTCCTATTTTACAGCAAAAAAAGTCACAAGATTATAAGTTGGGAAAAAAGGTCGGTCAATTCAAAGCCCGACTTTAGCCAAAGTCATTTTTTGTAAAACCCAAACACACCAAGTGGAGGTGGGGCCCGGGTCACCCAAACGAGGGCCAAAGTCTTTTTCCAGAATGTTCCCCGCGTTTTTTCACCAAAAAGCAAGGAGTAGCGGGGGGAATGAGAAATGTCAGCCCCCACCCCAACGTAAGAAAACTTGGGTTGATTGACTTGTTTGGGGGCGCTAGTTCTAAAAAAGCCCTGACCGCCGCCCCCCCCTTTTACTTCTGGCGATTTTAACATAGGGAGGGGTTCTTGCTTTTATCAGGGGGAAAGATTTTTTGGGCTGTAAAGAAAAAAAATTTCTTATGGTTGTGCAGATAGCAATTTGTGAAAATTAGTGTCAGTGACAGGGGAGGTTTTTTTGTGTGCACAGGCTGTTATTGGCTGCCTGCCAGTGACGGGGAGGTTTTTTTCTTGGTGCAGCAGCGCGGTTATTAGGCGCCTGTAGCTGTATTCTGTGGTACATTGCGTGCAGAGCTTTTTACACGACTAATACTTTTTTTTTTTTTTCTGCATTTTTTTTTCCCGAGCGTTCATTTTTTCCCCCCCGTATCCTTAGCCCTCACACCACCGTGACCGGCGTATCACGGACAAATAATACGACATCTGTGTTTTCCCGGAATATACCCCGATTTTTTAATTTTCCCCAAAACCCCAAACATTCCCAAAACGATACAGTCCCTTATCTGTTTTTGTATTACCCAAAAATCCTACTGATGACTCTGGTGTGACTCCGGAAAATATAGGAGATTAAATTTTCCCCAAAACCGTATATACTTCATTTCTGATACAGCCCGTATACCTCTTTGTATTACTGTCAAATCCATACGATTAGCGCCCCTTTTTGGTGATGGGGGAAATAAAGCAAGTTTAAATTTTCCTCAAAACCATACAGTTTCCCAAATTCTGATACAGACCAATTTTCCATTTTTTTCGGTCAATTCTACTGAGGAGGTCGTGTCTGACTCTGGAAAAAAAAAAAGGAGTTTAAATTTTTTCCCCACACCAATACAGCGTAGCTCCTCATACAAACCTAATCTCTGAATTTTTGGACTTTTTCCCAAAAGAAAAATTTTTTTAAGAGCCCGCAACTGGGAGGGGGGCCAGCGGGGGCTGATGGGGGGGGTGCTCTGCTGGTACCCCCCCCAAAACACAATAGCCCTAAGGAAAGGGTTGGGGCCCGTCAATCTCCCAAGGCCGGGGAAGGCCCCTTTTCTGGGGTAGGTAAACAGTTTTAAAGCCTGGCATCAGGAACAGATTTTGGGGTTACTTTTTTCCAAACAACCTCTAGCTCTATCCCCCCCCTTTTTGAAGTTTCAAAAACTGCAAGCACGAATCTCAGGCAGGCTCCTGGCAGGGGGGACACCCCTTTCCTTGTGTATTCACCCCCCCAAAAAAGTAAGGTGCGGCAGGCCCACTTTTAAATTTCTCCCTTGAGATCTTTTTACAAACCATCCTGGGTTTTCAAGTGAAATCCTAATTCCCCCCTCCAAGATTTAACATGGAGTCATGAGCACAGCCACTGCTATATATTTGCAGGACATTCCCCAACATGCATTGCCCTCGCAGTCTACTGACCTCGACCCTGGGAAAAATTGGGGCCCCTTCCCTATACTCTACCCCTTACCGGCGAAACAGGGAAGTGCAGATAAATTGAAAGGAGTAGTTTTTGAGCATTCCGTACCGCAAGTATCGGGTATCCCGTATTGCTTTTGGGGAAATTTCCATACTTAATTTTCCCATTTTTTTCCAAAGAAACCCCAATGGATTCCCATAATTCTTTGAGAGGCCGTGATTTTGTCAGCCAATGAGGAATCCTACGAAGTGTGGCACATCCTTAATGAGCGGCACTTAACAATGGTGGGGGTGATTGGCTGCTGAAATGATTCAGAATGCACTATAAAAGGGGGCCCCACCATTTTTTGGCATGGCTGTGAACCATTAGGGACAAACCTGCTGTCTGACCTGAGGGGAGTTTTAAAAATTCGATTTTGTGTACTACGTGCTTTAGGGGGGCTAGTTTACCAACCGCTGTGTAAAAATTCATTTTGCCAGTGTTGTTTTAAAAGCTCGTGCAAAGGGGTTGGTGATGCAGGTGACGCTGCAGTTTGCCTGCATCCCCCTTTTGTACATCTCATGTCACTTTTTTTTTTTTTTTTTTTTTTTTTTTGTGGGGAATTGGTGCAGCTCCTTTTTTTAAAAAAACAAATCTTTGTGTGACTGTTCCATCCCTACAAACATTGGTTTTAAAAAAATAAAAGTAAGAAAAAGGGCTTTCAAGAATGTGACAGTTGTGTTTTAGTGTCACTTTTGTTGTGTTTTTTTTTCTTTTTTTTGTCAGATCACCTCCCCCTTTTTTTTTTAAGCACTGGCCCCTTTACTCTGCGGCGTTTCTCAGTGGATCCTTTTCATTTACTCCAATTGGGTTTGTACATTCCCTTAAAATAAATCAATCTTTAGTGTGACGCGCTTCCATCCGTAAAAACAATACATTGGGTTCAAACACATAGAAGTAAGAAAGGAGCTTTTAAGTTGTGGGCGTTTTTTTTGTGTTCACTTCATCTTGTTTTTTATTTTTTGGTGCAGATCACGCTCCGACTTTTTTAACCGCGCTTGTACTCGTGAGCGTGTCCAGTGGCTCATCCTTTTCATTTTTCCCCAAATTTGGTTTTTCACATTCCCCTTTTAAAAAAATCTAATTATTTGTGCCGCTTTTCCCCGTATACAATACTTTTGGTTTTAAAAACCATAGAAGTACAGAAAGGAAATTTTTTCAATTGTGGGAGTTGTGTTTCAGTTTCACTTTGTCTGTGTTTTTTTTTTTTTTAGTGCAGAACACGCTCCAGTTACTTGTTCAAGCACTGCTGTTTTTCTTGCTGGCGTTCCAGTGGCCATCCTTTTCATTTATCTCCAAAATTGGGCTGTACATTCCCTTTTAAAAAAAAAACTAATTATTAGTGTGACCCCCTTCCATCCTATACAATAAAGGTTTTAAACACTATAGAATACGAAGGGGGTTTTTACAGTTTTTTGGGCGTTGTGTTTCAGTGTTCCTTTGTCTGGTTTTTTTTTTTTTTTTTAGTGCAGATCACGCTCCAGTTACTTGTTCAAGCATGCTGCTTGACTTTTCTGAGCGTGCCCCGTGGCTCCCTTTTATTTATCTCCATTGGTTTGCTACATTCCTTTAAAAAAAATCTAACTTTAGGGTACGCGCTTCCTCCGAACAATACATTGGTTGCAAACACTAAGAAGTACGAAAAAAAGGGCTTTTCACAGATTGTGGACGTTTTTTTTTCGTTTTCACTTCATCTGTTTTTTTATTTTTTGAGTGCAGATCACGCTCCTTTTCTTGTTCAAGAAAGCCTTTTACTTTTAGGTGTCCAGGTCACCCTTTTCATTTATCTCCAATTGGGTTGCACTTTCCCCTTAAAAATAAACAAAACTTTTGTGGCGCGCTTCCATCCGTTAAAAATACAGGGTTCAAAAACTAAGAAGTACAGAAGGAGTTTTTTACAATTTCATTGTTTTTCGGGGTTCCCAGTCTGGTTTTTTTACTTTTTTGAGTGCAGATCACGTCCAGTTATTTTAAAACACTGCTGTTTACCGCGAGCGTGTCTCAGTGCTCACCTTTCATTTTCTCCAATTGGTTCTGCTAAATTCCATTTAAAATAAATTAATCTATTGTGTACCGTTTCCCCTCCTTACAATACTTTGGGTTCAAACATTTAAAAAGAAAAAGAAAGGGCTTTTCACAGATTTGGACATTGGTTTCAGGTTCACTTCGCTGTGTTTTTTTTTTTTTGAGGCAGACCCTCCAGTTATTGTTCAAGCACTGCTGCTTGTACTCTGCTGAGCGGTCTAGGGGCCCTCCCTTTTTATTTTCTCCAATTGGTTCGAAATTTCCCCTTTAAAAAAAATCTAATCTTTTTTGTGTGAGGTTCCCCCCTATACAAAACTTGGTTGCAAACAAATAGAAATAAAAAAAAAAGGGCCTTTCCAGCACTGAACAGGGTTTTTAATTTTTAACTAAAAAGTTTTTTTTTAAAAGACACAAAAAAAGTAATGTTGAAGAGGAAAGTCCTACATCCATTTTTGCACAATATTACAGGGTACTCAGCCCTTAATCACAATGTATTATTATTTTACTTGTATGCTTTTATTTAAAACCAAAACACAGAAGGATAACCTTCGCACTGCGCTGTTGTCAAAGTTCAACCCACATTATGCACCCAACATTGCCATTTGAGGCATTTAAAAAGGATTGGTAAAAAATTTGGAGGGGAAGGGTTTCCCCTCAGTACCCCATAGCATAAGTATGCTTTGTTTAGCTTTTTTGGGTTTGAATGTGGAACTGCCAAAAAGTCACAATATTTAGTTACAGATTTGTTACCACACAATCATTAATGGTTTTAAATTTGACTTTCATGTTTAAGTTTTTGAAAAAAGGGGGGTCCCCGAATTTTTTTGTAACTAGCCCCTTTAAAAAATGTCATGTTTTTTAAAATGTTAAGGTAGCAGTTTTTTTCCCCCACAACAGAAGGGGGAAAACAGGCTTACGAACCCCACTATTTCTATAGTTTTTTTATTGGCTTGGACACGACACTTCGAGCAGCAACGGCAGTTTTTTCCCCGGGGGTATACCGGGGTAGAAATGAAAAAAAAGGGACATGGAAAACTTCCAAAAATTTTTTAAACAAACCCCGGGCGCAAATTCAGGCGAAAACCTGCCCTTTTTTTTTTTCAAAAAATAAGCCGTTCTACATTATCGAGGATAGTCGTGCAACGGTCTGTTGTACACCACCCCAGCGTAAAGACGCGCCCCGTTTTAAAACACTGGCCAATAAACCACCCCCAAGCATCTGCTAAGCCCGGCCAGTATCCAGCTTGAACAAAAAATTGAATGGGGGAAAAGCCATCGAGGTACCTGAGGGGGCAAGCATGTATCGAAAAAATCTTACGGAAATGTTGCCTCCTTGACGGGGGGGCCCTCGGGAGGTGTAGACATTGGTGCCTGCCACAAAACTTCGACCTTTGGAACAAATGTTCTTCCCGGAGACCCTGCTTGTCTCCCTCTTGTTGCAGACCCCTCTCCCCGCCTCGACGCAAGAGCTGCTTGTAAATCAGTAGCAGCAGCGGCCCCCGGGGAATGGAGAACATTATGGATTGCACCATGTGTCTTGGTCCCCAAAATTTTAAAACCCCCGGTTCAAGGGTTTTATGAGGGTTTGTAAGTTGTCCCCGGGACGAGGGGTAGGGGGTGAACCAAAAATCAACTGGTGTGAATGTTTTCGATGGGGGGGGCGTTTCTCAGCCCCTGCAGCAAAAAACACCAGGTGCAGACCCCCAATGCCAAGAAACTTTTTCCCCCCGCAAAAAGGGGGTATCCCCGCCCGTGCTCCCCCCACCCTTGGTCTCAACTGAGGGGGATTGTCTACCCCCCCTTGGGGGCGAGTCTTCCTCCTCCTTGACCCCTCCTCTCCTCCCACAAAGCCCCTTTAAAAATAAAAATTTTTAAAAATTTAAAAACTCAAAATTTTAAAACTTTGTATCATAATTCTGAACATATTTTTATGGAAACAAAAACCTTCAAAGGAATAGACAAAAAATGACTTTTTGTCTTTGTAAATCCTTTAAAAGTTTGAAAATTGAAAAAAGAAAACGATTGGATTCATTGTTGAACAGCAGGACTTTAAAAAGCCTCCACCCTTTTGAAAAAACCCCTTCCGACTGTCCAAAAGGGTAGGAAATTTGTGACTCCTCCCCCACCTCTTCCAAAACCTCATGCCTTAGGGCTTGCAGGTTTTTTGAACAGGCAGATGGGGGGGCAGTCAGGGACTAGTGCTCATTCCTCGCCACCCCCTTGATCACAAACGCACGCAAAACTGGCAGATTCCTTATAGAGTTATTGCCACTCATTACCGGGGCATGGCTGCCCATTCATTATAGGACCAATTCTAATTCGGGTTTTCCCCCAACAAAGCTCTCCACAGCGCAGCCCCCCCCCTACACCCCCCCTTTTTTATATTTATCCCCCAACCGACTGCTGCACTAAAAAACGACCTTCGACTAACCTCTGCCTAACCGTCTCCCACCCCAATCCAAGACTTCACCCGCGCTCCCCCAATCCTCTGGAATGCCTCCCCAAAAAAATTAGGACTTCCGCTTTTGGATGGTTTGGGGGCCCCCTCAAAACACATTTGTTCACGTGGCCTATCCATTCAAAAATCAAATCATTCATTTAAAAATTCTGTGTGTTACCCATTCAATTCCAGCACCCTCACTTCCTTAAAAGGGGTGCCATCATGTAAAAACACCATTGTAATAAAACACCTTACTTTTATCTCCCCACACCTCTTGTAATTGAAGTTTCACCAGCGGGGGGGGCGATTTTGTTTAAATTTTATTGTTTTTTTAAAACTTTTTACTTATGACTCGTGTTTTAAACTGTTAAAGTAAAGCACGCGGAAATTATGGCTTTATAAATAAAAAATATTTTTTTTTATTAAAGGGCCCCCCTCAGATGGGAAGGGGAAAAGGGCAAATTCAGGACTGCCCCCAAATCAGCTGAACTCCATTCTGGGCGCTGCTCACACAACCCCCAACATATTAACGAGGAATTCCCCCGGTGGGAAAAGTCACAAGAGCGATGTTCAGAAGGGAAATCGCTTTTCAGAGCTGCAATCACGATCTCCCCCTGCGGGAACGCAAAAATGGCGCACTCTAGGCGGCCTTTTTTAGCAGTGCTCAAGACCGGAAGTCCCTCAAAAAACCTGCACACCAAGTTGAGACATATGACAGACATGGTTTGGAGTGAGGTTCCCCAAGGCCCCCAAGCTGACACGTTTTTTGGCCATTGTCACACACTACCAAGCCGCCGAATTCTTTCCAAAAACCACACGTCGTCTCCTGCTTAGGCATTACAGAGCTCCTGCGCTGTGTGGCAAAAATTTCCCCCTGGAAATTAAAATTTAGGGGTGGTGTTTTCATTTGACACGGGTGGCCTACGGTCGCAACAGGTAAAGTTTTCGGGTCCATGTGGAGGAACCCCGACGGCTCCGCAGGATTTCTGAGGGGGAATGGGAAAAGGGGGGGGAATCAATGGTCGACTTGATTCCTGCAATCCTGGAGTTGGCGAAAACTACAGCGCCCTCCAAGATCAGTACCGCTTTTACAAAAAATTTACCCAAGGGGGGGAGGGAAAAATATTATCCTGGCCGGGTGTTAGAACCCCTTTTAGGGTTTTTTTTCATTTGCGGGGCCCTGACCTTTTTTTCTATTTATTGGGTCCGCCCTTCTGGTTTTGCTTTACTTCATTGTATTATCTATTTAAAACAAAACCGGGGCTTGGTCCCCTTTAAACGTCAGTTTTCTTGAGTTAGGTCACAAAGTATTTATTTTTTGTTTTAATTTCCATCACAATTTATGTTAGGAGGGGGCCACCTTTCTCACAGTCCCTAGATCTTGTAGGATTACTCCCCCCCAACTTAGGTCTTCGTTCACATAGATAGGGGCTTTAGGGGGTCTGGTCGCGGATCGGTTTTTCCCCTTACATCGTGGGGGTTCAGCTTAGTTAAAGTAGGGACAGAATTCCCTTCTTTTCCTTAGGTTGAGAGATCATAACAAAGGGTAGGTCCACGCTCGGGGCGGGGGGCCCCGCTACTGGGGGCTTTAGTACGCATTTTAATTTTTCCCCAAAAAAACTTTTGCAGACCGGGACGGCTTTCCGCTGAAATAAATCGGCTTGGCACATTGTATGTGGATTGACAAGGGGTTTTTTTTACGGAAAATGCTGTCTCCACACCTGAATCACAGCATTTCGGGGGGCAGGATTTTTAAAAGCCAGCACACCCGTGCTCGGCAGGTTTCGGAGTAGGGGCCCTCTTTTATCCCACCGTGCTACCGCGGGGGTTTTTTTGGCCTGGATGTGAGGATGAAGGGGGAAATTGCTGCTGTGTGGGGAAAAAATTTTTTTTTCTGGACAACATGGCCGAGGTTTTCCCCGGCGACCCGTGGAAGCATAACCCTGTGTGTGAGCTCGTGAAGGGCTTCAACAAACCTGAAGATGTAGGTGCTGCTGTGGTTGGCCACATCTCTAGTGTGCTTTGTAATAAAATTTGCTTTGCCGCCCAAAAATTTTTTCCAATATTTGTGGTATTAGGTGACTGACACTTTTGCTATTTTAATTTTTAAATTTTACACAGCTTGTTTTTCACAAGCAAATTCAGGCAATGTGTGAAAAAAGGCCACGCATGCAAGTCCTGGGGCGCCTTTTGACTTTTGGAAGACAACGCCCCCAACGGGTGCCAAACTGGAGGTAAGGAAAAACCAGTTTCAGCCTAACTCTCCCCCCCCTTTTTTACCGGGGGGGAAAAAGTTTTTCCCTATCTTCCTTTATCACAACCATTTCTCTAGCCTCCCCAGCTTTAAACCCCAAGTACTGGTTCTCAACCCCAAAGCCTCCCAGTGCAGCACCCCCCCCACTCTCCTCCCTCATTTCACTATCGGCCAACCCCACTGCTGCCTCTGCAAACGACTTTCGACTAACCTCTGCACAAAACGTACCCCCATCCCGACTCCAAGACTTTTCCCTGCCTACCCAATCCTCTGGAACTGTACCCCAAAAAATTTTGGGCTATCCCCAATTTGCATTTTTTAGGCGCTCCCTCAAAAAACATTTTTCAGAGCGCCTATCAATTCCAAAAAAAACCCCAAAATCTATGTATTCTGTGAAGGTGGTGTGTTTTAAACCCATTCACATTCCTCCCTAGCCCTTTTAAATGGCGGGAAAAATTTTAAAGCCCATTGTATAAAAACCATACTTTGTACCCCCCCCTCTCATTGTACTTTGAAGCTGTCACGAGCAGGGCGATTTTTTAGCTTAAATTAGGTAATGTTAACGTTTTTTCTTATGACTTGTGTTTCTGAAACTGCAAACTGAAAACGCTCGGAAAGAGGGGCAAAAAAAATATTTTTATTATTCCCTGAGCTGCTCCCACCCCCTTCCTTTCTTCATGCCATTTTTGGGGTTTTGGCCTCATCACCCACACCCTCTTCCAACACCCCTGTTGGGGGGTTTTGGGGGCCCACCATGCTCAACGAAACTGGAAATGGGTCTCATCATCATCTCAATGCGTTCTGCGGTTGCTGACCACGGCACTGTCTCCCCGCCTCTTCAGATTCAGAGAGACACAGCGTTGCGCATATGCATCCCCCCTTTCACATTACAGAATCTGCTTGGCGGGCCCCGTTTTGCAAAATAATTCGAGAACGGGAACAGACACCAGCTGCTCCTGTACAGAACTTCTGACGCCGGGGAATTTGCCAGGGGGTGAAGAGACAGTGGTTCCCAACAGGGCTGTGGCCCTGAGAGGAGGTGGAAGCAATTAAGTCGATGCATTGGTACATCCAAACAACAAGGGGTTCAATTTTTTCTTCCCGCCAGGGGGTGACTCCGAGCCCCCCAAAAAAATCGCATAAAGGAACCTCAGGGCCCCGGGGGGAAAAAGGTGGGCTGTGTCCGGGGGCCGCGCAGCCACAAAAACCCCCCGCCCCCCCCGAAGAAACTCCCGACCACGTCCCTTTCCCTCCCCTTTCCCCCTCTTGGTAATTGATAAAAAGTCTGAAAAGTTATAAGGGCAAGTGTGGTTAATTCCGCAAGACTGCAGTGAACACTGACACATGTTCATACCCAAGCTCTCCAGGAAGGCAGTCTGTGCTCAAAAAAGGGGCAAGCATACACCTGTACCCTTTTTAAAAGCTATATAAAAAAAAATATGTAGTAGTGACCCCCCATTTTGAGCACATATTTCATCCCCATTCACCATTGGGCTATGCGTGTCATCTATAAAAACCCCATCTATCTGTTTCATGTTTTAAGTGACATCAGCCAAAAATACAATTTTACTAGCACTAGCATTTTTTTAAAAGGTTTTTTTTGTTAATAAAAAGTTATTGCCAAATTTTGAATTACATGAAAATTGTATAATTTTTTTTAAAAAAAATTTTTGGGACATTATTCACAAAAAAAACATTTTTTTGTAATATCAAGATAATTGTAATGCTGATGAGTTTTTTAATTTTAGACTTCATTGTTATCAATAAAAAGGTGTACAAAGTTACTTATCCACATTAATGGATTTAAATGTATTTTTTGCTTTTATGTACAACCTAAAGCAGATTCCTTAATAATTTATTTTTTTTTGCATTGCGTTCAACATTTAAAAATGTTTTATGTTTGTCAATTCTTTTTTTTCAGATATTATTTAAATGAAATCATCATTTATGGTAGTAAAAAGGGTTTTTCTCTTGTTTGAATAAGACATTTAAAATTGACGGTAACAAGGAAAAATTTTTTAGTATTAAACATCCTCCTTGACCCGGGCTCCAACACCGCCAGTTGTTGTCAAGTGCTGTTAGCAATAACATTTTCCCTGTTTACTGGGGGTTGAACGCACGGCCCCCGGTTGTGCCATTGGCCTTTTCCTTCTGCTCCCCCCCCGGGTTCCAGCACAGTCACGGTCCTCGTTACTTGCTTGGGCCTTGTCCTTTTTTGCTACCCGCCCCGGGGTTTCCCTACCGTCAACGGGTTTTCCGCATGCCTTTGGCCTAGGTGCCCCCATCTCGGTACCCCTTCCACAAGTCTGCGGTCCGGGTAGTTTTTGGGCACAGGACCTCCTGTTTTGTAACCCTTCCCAGAACTTTAGCTGTCCTGGGGGGTCCCCTGGCTCTTTTCCTTCTGTGCCCCCCGGGTTCAGCACGTCGCGGGCCCGTTATTTTTCTTGGCTTTTGTACCTTCTGCTACCCTCCGGGGTTCCATACCGTCAAGGGTTTTTTCCGCAGTGCTTTTTCCTGGGCCCCCCTCTTGGTATCCGGTTCCCGAACGTCGGTGGTCCGGAGTGCTTTGGAGCCAGGTACCCCCTGCTTAGTCCCCTGCCCATAACATCAGCTGGTAAAGATTTTTGCTAAAAATACGAACGGAAAGAGACACAAAAAACATGAGAAGACTAAAAGCAGAAAAACATAAGTAAAGACCAAAATGAGAGCAAAATATATGCTCAAATTCTAAGCAAAAGAAAAAGCAGTGTAGGGGGTGAGCCGTTCCTCCTCGTGGTGCCCCTAAAAAACCTGCTGCGCGGGGTAAACTGAACACGGAAAAAATACTGTTGTAATTAAATCTTTTTGCAGAAAAAAGGAAGGATAAAAAATTTTTTTTCTTTGACAGTTAAAGACAGGATTCTCTGTCCAAATAAAATATGATAAGAAATGAACAAAAATGAAAAGAAAATAGTTTTTAAAAAGAAATAGTAATGTTAAAAAATGAATACAAGAAGTTAAGAAAAGATAAAAAAGGGAAGTGAAGAATAATTTTTATGAAAAAGATGACTGAAAAATTTTAAGGGAAAAAATGTGAAAAGTTAAAAAGGGAAGATGAAGAGCAGGAAGTTGTTAATAACATATTTCCCAAAAAAAAAAAAACGTTAACATTGTCAATTTCTTCGCCCCCCAACATTTTAAAAAAAAAAAATATTTATGCTATTCCATTTGTTGGGTTAAACATCATGCCTTTAATGTCTCCTCAACCTTCCCCAATACATTCTACATTACCTTTGTTGTTTTCCTTTTCATGTAAAATTTAAAAAAAAGGGGAAAAAATTTTTTTTTTTAATCATATTTGTTCCCTTTAGACTTACATGGGACTTCCGGATCGGAACGGGTAACGCCGATTTTTAGTGAATCGGCGAACCATCGATTCCGATATTTAGGTACGGAAAAGATCGCCAACTCAAAAAGGGGAGGTGTTGGATAACCCATTTGTTGACCCGGATTGGCATCCATTGGGGAAAGGGTGCCGCTGGCAAACCAGAAGGGGAGGATCCGCAGCAGCTCGCATCGCAGCTGCGGTTATCTGGGCAGGCCCATAGCAGTCGAAAAACGGTTTAAAAAAAACAAAAAGGGTTGCAGGACAGTTGGCCAGATGGTCAAATAACAAGTGTGCAAGGCTGGAAAGTTTTTCCATAGAGAAGAGGCGGGGTGGCCTTTTTTGACCAAAATCCATTTGTTTGAGGCAAAGGTTATCTGAAAGAAGTTTTGGAAGGACCTTTAGCCGGGGAAAAATCTCGGACTTTGAATACCAGTTTCATGTTTAAAGAACATGTAAACCCATGCATTTTCAAGCTGGAGGGACTAAAAAACCCCTCGTGGCTTTGAACGCTCATTGCCAAACTGATCTCATTAGGATTATGCCTTCGTTTGGTTTAAAGCACAGCGTTCGGAGAGCTCATGGCCTACGTTGTCCACGCTATGACCTACCCAGTCAGCACTTCTTTTCTAGAAAAGCCATCCCTGCCCTCCAACCGCATGTGAAAGACCGCATTGTCCATGCACTCAAACAATCAGTGAGTGAAAAGGTGCACCTCACAACAGATGCATGGGCCAGTAAGCATGACCAGGGCCGTTACGTGTCCATCACTGCGCTCTGGGTTAATGTGGTGGATGCAGGGTCCATAGGGGACAGCAGCGGTGGGACAGTGCTGCTAGCCCACGGTATAGGAAAAAGTTGGCTGTAGGCTTTGACCTCCTCCTCCAGAAGCGAAAGCTCGCAGACAGATCGCAGTCGCACGAGCACTCCATCCGCAGCTGCCAGTGTTGCACACGAGGTGTCCCACTATCGAACAGCTAGTGGTAAGCTCAGCAGGCTGTTTTAAGATTATGTCTTTGGGCGACAACAGACACACTGTGGAGGTACTAGCCGACTACTTGCAGCGAGAAACTGAGTCATGGCTGGGCAGTCTACATCTTGAGCCAGGCAAGGTAGTCAATGATAACGGATGTAATTTTGTGGCGGCCATAGCCCTGGCAAAACTCAGACACATACCTTGCCTGGCTTACACCTTGAACCTGGTGGTGCAGTGCTCATAATTATCCGGAGTTACCAGCCAGCTCCATAAGGGCGAAGACTGTGCTCGCCATCCGTCGCTCGCCTGTAGACTCCAATCATATGCAGAGGCTGCCAGCGATCCCTCCACCTTCCAGCACGACTAATCATAGACATTGCAACAAGGTGGAACTCCACCATGCACATGGTTGAGAGGCTGTGCGAACAGAGGCAGGCTGTAATGCTTTGTGGGAGGATACATGGTCAGGCAGTTTGAGGGCAGACATCGAGTTGTCGGGTGTGCAGTGGTCAAAGCTGAAAGACCTCTGTAAAGTCCTTCTGTGTTTTGAGGAATGCACACGGCTGGTAAGCGCAGACGACGCCATCATAATCATGAGCATCCCACTTATGAGTCTGCTCATGCAAACTTTGACGCACATTAAGGATAGGCATCTGCAGCGGAGGAGGAGGAGGAGGGAAGCCTTGATGACAGTCAGCCATTGTCTGCTCAGGGAACTGTCTTGACAAGGTTGTAGAAGAAGAGGAGGGAGGGGAGGATGAGGGGGATGAGTATTTTGGGGAGGAGGATGCTTCTCAGGGGGCAAGAGAAAATGTTGGCTTGCAAAGGTCAGGTACATGGGTTTGTGCGTGACTGGAGGGATGTTGGATTTGGCAGGAAAGTGCTCCTCCACCCCACTGGCAGTGCATCATTGACACCTGGAACATTGGCCTACGTTTGTGTTTTTGTCTTGCTGGATCCTAAAAAGGGCCCCCCGCATTGCCAAATTAATGAGGATGACGACTACTGGTTGGCCAGCATCCTCGATCCATGCTATAAAGGCAAATTACAGACATCATGCCACAGGAGAACCTAGACCTAATATTGGCGAACAAACAAGCAACTCTGGTAAACCGTTTGTTAGAGGCATTCCCAGCACACAGCAACGGTGCAGGTTCTTACAGAGCAGTACTGGGCAATGGAAGAGGTGTTATGGTGACACAGCCGAAGTGGGCGTTGGAGACGGGGGTTTCATGACCATGTTGTGGATTGATTTCTCGAGGACTGCTCACACAACTGGTAATACTGATTCGATTGCAACAGACGGAGACAAACAGTTGTCAACTATGGTTCACATTACCTCTCCTCCCCTATCGATGTTCTCCCTCACAGGTCATTCCCCTTTGACTACTGGGCCTGTAAACTGGACACCTGGCCTGAATTGGCACAATATGCCTTACAGGAGCTCGCTTGCCCTGCTGGGAGTGGTGCTACAGAAAGAGTCTTCAATGCTGTGGATCAATCTTGACAGAAAGAAGGACCCGGCTGATGACCCAAAATGTAGGTGATATCACCTTCATTAAAATTAACCATGCCTTGGTTTCAAAGGATTTTGTACCACCTTCCCCTGATGATACATAGGTTGCCAGCAAAATGGCTCGCTTTGTCCTCTTCTTTCTCCGACTTCTCCAATTCCTCCATTTGCAGATGCTGAATGTCCAGCCTACATGTCAACATATGCCAGTTTTTGCACCTCCCTAACTGGGCTGTACCACCCCCCAGGGCCGGCGTCAGCACCTGGTGCCGTGGCCCTGAGCAGGTGGGGCGCCCACTCGCCGTCAATGACACCGGCGTACTTTGAGGGGCCCTGTGCCAGTGCCGGCGCCACGGGTGGGCCCCCCCTGCTTTCTCAGGGCCCCAGCACTTGCAATACTTACCTCTCCCTGCTCCACTGCTGTGACGTCTTTCGCGTTTCCTGATAATGACATTCAGGTCAGAGAGCGCAATGACGTCATGTCTGTGCACCCTCTGCCTGAACAGTCACAGTTCAGAGAGCTGGAAGATGGCAACGCTGAGGAGTCCAGAGTAGAGCAGTGCCCAGCGAGGAGAGGTATTTCATTTTTTTAATGGTTGGAGCAATATATGGGGAGCATTATACACTGGAGAATTAAATATGGGCCCATCATACACTTGAGCATCATAGATAGGGCCCATTATACACTGGAGCATTATATATGGGGCCCATCATATACTGGAGCATTATAAATGGGGCCCATCATACACTGGAGCATCATATATGGGGCCCATTATATACTGGAGCATTATATGGGGCCCATTATATATGGAGCATTATATAGGCCCATCATACACTGGAGCATCATCCATGGGGCCCATCATATACTGGAGCATCATATGGGGCTCATTATATATAGCGCATCATATGGGGCCCATTATATATGGAGCATTATATAGGCTCATCATACACTGGAGCATCATCCATGGGGCCCATCATATACTGGAGCATCATATGGGGCTCATTATATATGGCGCATCATATGGGGCCCATTATATATGGAACATTATATAGGCCCATCATAGACTGGAGCATCATCCATGGGGCCCATCATATACTGGAGCATCATATGGGGCACATTACATATGGAGCATCACATGGAGCCCATTATATAATTATATATGGAGCATTATATGGGGCTCATTATACACTGGAGCATCATATATGGGGCCCATCATATACTAGAGCATCTTATGGGGTTCATTATTTATGGGGCATCATATGGAGCACATATGGGGCCTATTCTGTATGGAGCATTATATGGAGTCCATTCTGTATAGAGCAAAATATGGGGCTCATTTTTCTATATGGCGCACTATGTGGTGCCTATCATACTGTATGGAGGACTATACTGTCCGATTTTTGAACTATTGTAGAATTTACAATAGATATCACTCATGTAATGTAAGAAGTGAAGTATTTGGCATTGTAATATACCTATATTTCTCTGCTGTATCGGAGCATCATGAATTGTGGTATGTGTTAAAGTGGCCCACTGAGACTGTTTGGCCGGGGCCCTCGAAAACCTGGAGCCAGCCCTGCCCCCCCACAACTTTAGCCAAATAACCCCCAGTTTTCAATGCGTTACTATTATTATAAAGTAAATGAAGGTTGCCAAGCTTAAGTAATAAGAATTGATGTCGTTGGCATTGAAATGGGCACTGTAGGTGTGTTTACTGTCCTTCACTCCCTGCCGACTTTTATTCCCCATTAACTTGCATTAGGGTCGGGTTTCCGACGCCGACTCGACTTCTTCCGTTAGTCGGCCGACTTAGTTTGACTCAACTTTTGTAAAAATCGAGTCTGCCGAAACCCGACTCGACCCTCCCGGAGGCAAAGTCTCTCATCTCTAATCCTTTATAATGTCACATGTTAGTCTTCAACTGCACAAAAATAACATTAGACAGATTTTCTAACCTACAAAGGGTATCAGGAGTATAATTATGCTAAAATTTTGTGACATTGCAAAAAGTCATGAACTAAATTATCTGTAATAAGAAAAACCACCCCACAATGTAAAAATGTCATATTCATTTGCATGTATTTTGCAATGTAATTTGATCAGCAGGGAAATTTATCTCTGAGAGTTTAATGTCCCTTATGATGTTCTAGTTTCTCTGCAGACCCTTGAGCGTTATAAACTTAAGATGTTAGAAATAGTTATACTCACCTAGCAGCTCACCTCTCTGGACTCCCAGCTTTCTAGCATCACCCATCTGGTCCTTGTCACATCTTCTGATCCCCACCACTAGCACTGAAATCAGCAGGCCTGCATTCTAAGGTTTCTGTGGAAAAGGTCACAACGTGCACTGTAACCTTACGTGTTTATGTGCAGAATCCTCCCAGGGATTTCAGCCCAAGTGGCAGTGATAAGAAGATACAACGAAGACCGAACAGAGGACATTGAGAAGTGGAGGGGGTGGGAGAAGTGAGCGGTAAGGGGAATATACCATATATACTCGAGTATAAGCCGACCAGAGTATAAACCAGGCCACTAATTTTGCCACAAAAAACTGGGAAAACCTATTGACTCGAGTATAAGCCTAGGGTGGGAAATGCAGCAGCTACTGGTAAATTTCAAAAATAAAAATAGATACCAATAAAAGTAACATTAATTGAGATATCAGTAGGTTAAATGTTTTTGAATATCCATATTGAATCAGGAGCCCCATATAATGCTCCATGCAGTTCATGATGGGCCCCATAAGATGCTCCATACAAAATACGCCCCACATAATGCTCCATAAAGTTCATGATGGGCCCCATAAGATGTTCCATAAAATTCATGATGAGCCCCATAAGATGCTCCATACAAAAATATGCCCCATATAATACTGCACAAAGGTTAATGATGGCCCCATAAGATGCTCCATACAAAATACGCCCCATATAATGCTCCATACAAAATATGCCCCATATAATGCTCCATAAAGTTCTTGATGGGCCCCATAAGATGCTCCATACAAAATACGTCCCATATAATGCTCCATACAAAATACGCCCCATAAAATGCTCCATAAAGGTTAATGATGGCCCCATAAGATGCTCCATAATAAAATATGTCCCATATAATGCACCATAAAGGTTAATGGCCCCATAAGATGCTCCACATTAAAATATGCCCCACATAATGCTCCATAAAGGTTGATGGCCCCATAAGATGCTCCATATTAAAATATGTCCCATATGATGTTCCATAAAGGTTGATGGCCCCATAAGATGCTCCATATTAAATTATGCCCCATATAATGCTCCATAAAGGTTGATGGCCCCATAAGATGCTCCATATTAAAATATGCCCCATATAATGCTCCATAAAGTTTGATGGCCCCATTTGATCGTCCATATTAAAATATGCCCCATATAATGCTCCACAAAGTTTGATGGCCCCATAAGATGCTCCATATTAAAATATGCCCCATATAATGCTCCATAAAGTTTGATGGCTCCATAAGATTCTCCATATTAAATTATTCCCCATATAATGCTGCTGCTATTTAAAAAAAAAGACATACTCACCTCTCGTTGCTGGGGGGCCTGGTGCCGTGATCCTGAGCAGGCGGGACACCGCTGCGCTATGGGGGCCAGGTGCCAGTGTCGCCGCTGGCTCAGGCCCCCAGGATTTGCGATATTCACCTGTCCCCGTTCCACCGCTGCATGCCGCTGTTTTTTCCATCTCTCTGCAGTGACTGTTCAGGCAGAGGGCGCTCACTAAACATGTCATCGTGCCCTCGGACCGGAACGTCACAGCCAGAGGACCCAGAAGACACAGCGGCGCGCGGCGGTGGAACGGGGACAGGTGAATATCGCATGGCTCACCCTTCCCCAGTCTTACTCACCCTCCTGGTGCTGCTACATCTCAGTCCCTACATTTCGCCCTGGTGGGCGCCGGCATCTCTCTTCCTGTGTTCTTTCCAAGGCTGAGGGGTCACATGGTACCACACATTAAAGTAATGAATATGCACTCCATGCCTATGGGAGTGGAGACGTGTGGCATATTCATTACTTTAATGAACGGTATCACATGACACTCAGCACTGGAAGGAAGACAGGAAGAGAGATGCCGGCGCCCCCACTGAGATGCAGGGACTGATATGCAATGATGACGATGACGCCAGAAGGGTGAGTATGATGTCTTCTGCTCCCCCATCGGCAATGACTCGTGTATAAGCTGAAAGGGGCATTTTCAGCACAAAAAAAGTGCTGAAAATCTCAGCTTATACGTGAGTATATACGGTAAGTATTTTTCTATTTTATAATGTTTTGATAGCCCTTTACGTTTCAGCAAACTTGCCACCATTTTGTGAATGTGAATTTTGTAAAATTCAAGTAGAATTCAATTCCACTGGAAAATATTCACTCATCCCTAAAACCAAGAAAAGGTAACTTGAAATGCAAATTAAAGGGGTTGTAAAATGCTTTTATACTGATAGCATACCAACTGATAAATTGTTCCCGATGCCGGCCGGATGTGATCTGTTGCGTTATTGCACAGCTCCGTCCTCTGCATAGTACCTGTGACGGATACTGCACTAATGCCACTATTCAAATAAATATGGGTGGATCTAAAGTAACCTACAGATGGCCAGATGTGATCAGTTGCATTACTGCACAACTCCATCCTCTGCATAGTACCTGTGGCGGATACTGCACTAATGCCACTATTCAAATAAATATGGGTGGATCTAAAGTAACTTACTGATGGCCAGATGTCATCAGTTGCGGAACTGCACAGCTCTATATTCTGTATAGTACCTGTGGCCAGATACTGCACTAATGCCACATTTCAAATGAATTTGGGGGATCTAAAGTAACCTACTGACGGCACAATGCAGTTGATGGAACTGTGCTGTTCCGCTCTGCAACTGATCACTTCTGGACACCACTGCTAACAGCTAACAGTGGTGGTGCTGAGTTTCGCAACCACTCCAATCTGGTATGAATGTAAAAGTACTGAACAATCAATTTAAATAATGAATATTCCAGTGTAACACAGAAAAAAGGCACAAAGACTGCTATGAATCGTGGCCTTTCTGCCATACAGAGAAAAAGTGTTATTGATAAAAAGAAATTGGCCTGCAATGATCAACACCTACCTAAAAAATGAGGCCGTAGCAGAGCCGTCCTCCCTCCCACGGCGTAGGCGGAGGCCGGCATGACGGTGGGGGGGAAGCTGGAAAGAGCCATGGTGATCCGGGGAGGTACAGGAAGAGGGGAAGTAGGAAGAGGTTTTTTAGGCCCGGGCTGGGGGCGTTACCTCTCATTTCCGCTCTCTTGACATCCGGAGCAGTCGGTCATACTGCTCCACTCAGCATGGCCGGATTGGATCGCGTCTTGGAGGAACAGGTTTCCGGCATCCTTGGTGGGAGCTCTCGGTCGGCGGCTCCTTCCTCACCGCGGGAGCGGCGGCCTAGGCGAGTGAGGCTGCCGGAACGCCTCTCTCCCGACTCGGCTCCAAGGGCTGCTAGGAGGGACGGAGCCCCTATCGGGACTCTCTAGGCCAGGCTCCGGTAAGATCGCGTGCCAAACTGGGAGGAATCCAGGCGCCAAACGCAGCCATGCGGTGGTAGCAGGGCCACCGCCTCATGCTGCAGGGGGGGCGGAGCCTGCGCACGTCAGGCGAATGCAGCGGTCAGATGCATTGGGGGGCTGCCAGGATGGGGCCCTCATCTGGCAGCCAGCCTCGGACATTATTGATTCAGGAGTGGCGTCTTGCAGCGGGGTGGCAGCAGGAGGAAGCGGTGCTTGTTCGGGGCAGGCTAGCCTGGCACCTGCAGGTGGTGTGGGCGGGTACTCCCCTAGTCCGGGTGCATCATCTAGCCAGCTCATACCATCGTGGAGTCATTCCCTGAACGCAGGCATGAGGCCTACAGATCGCGCATCACAGCCATCCCTGTCACCAGTCTCACAGCGGTCGCTACCCGCTACCTTCCCCGAGGTTCATCCCGGGCACACGGTTGTCCACGGGGATGCCCGGACTTCAGCGTCAAGCTTCCGAGAGGATTCGGCGGGCAGTGGCAGCCTCACGGATGCGCAACTGGATCCAGGCTTTCCGGCTGGAGGGCCCACAGCTCCCTCGCAGTCTGGTGAGTATGCCTCTATGTTACGTCCGTGTATTCCTATCATGTCTTCTACTGTGTGGCGAGATTGTCAGGTGGGAGGGGCTAATGTCCAAGTCGGGCCTGGAGTGTGTGGGGATTAAGGTTCCAGGGGGTGGAGGAGGTGCTGACGAAGTTGCTGGAGTTACTGGTTAGGTTGGAACGGGGGCAGGTATGTCGAGTCACCGGGCTGCATGGGTGGGGCCTCATGGTGGTGGATACGCATGGCCAACAAGTGGAGGTGAGGTCAGGGGCAGAATAGCTGACCCTGTATCCATGTCAGTACAGACTGAAAAGGAAAAAGAATGTTGGGTGCATTTGGATGATAGGGCACACGGGGAGGTATATGTGTGCTTTGAAGGTCCGTTAGGGGCGCACTTGAAAAAGGAGGTTAGGGAATAGATATGGAAGGATGAATATTGGAAATTTTTTGCTGCTTCCGCTGGAAAAATTCGACTTAGATAAAAGCAAGAAAGATGATAGCAAAAAAGAGGAAGAGGAGAAGCGGAGGTGGCACCTGATTCCCCAGACGTTTGTCAATTGGCTGCAAGTCTTTGCCATTTTGGCAAGCGTCATAGGGGAAAAAACGCCTGAGCATTGCTCTGGCTTATTTTGTTATATGGACTCTATTGGGGAGGCACATAGGGCTTACGGGGGACAAGCTTGGGGGACAAGCTTGGCTCAGATACGACGAACAATTTTGCCAGAGGAAGGCGGTGCGACCGGCGATTCGTTGGGTTCAGAAAGATATTGGCTTGTGGATGCGTGACATTGCGCAAAATAAGTTTGGGAATTCCTTTCTCGGGGGGGCTGGAAGCACCAGCCAGACAAATAGTCATACCAACTCAGGTGGGGCGAGTGGCCAGACAGGGCAGTCAGGGGGGCGCAAATTGGGCCTGTGCTGGCAGTTCAATGACGGCCAATGTAAATTTGGAGCCAACTGCAAATTTAAGCACCTCTGTTCCCACTGTAGTGGTGCCTCTCATGGGGCCGCCAAGTGCTTCAAAAAAGGCAAGGCAAAATCCAGAGGTGCTAATACCCAAGAGGGAGACGCCAGTGAAATTGGAAAGGATGGTCCCTCATCTAAATAGATATTCAGATAGGAAAAGGCAGAGATTGTTGTTTTTCGGTTTCAGAGACGGTTTTGTGATACCTCCTCCCACATTTACCATACCGCATGTTTTAAAGAACTTACTTCGGCTACGTTGCATAGCGGTGTTGTTATGGAAAAATTGAGGAAAGAGGTGGCTCTGGGTCGGATGGCGGGTCCTTTTGTAGACCCCCCTTTTGAAGATTTGGTAGTCTCCCCTTTGGGCGTTGTGCCCAAGAAGGAGCCTAACAAGTTCAATTTAATTCATCACTTGTCTTATCCTCGCGGGAAGTCCGTCAATGACGGGATTAACCCCTGCACTTTGCTCGGTCGTTTACTTGTCTTTTGATGAAGCAGTGAAGTGGGTTTGGAAGTGTGGGAGGGGGCTCTTATGGCCAAGACGGATATTGAATCCGCTTTCCGTTTGTTGCCGGTTCACCCCGCCAGCGTCAGGCTGTTGGGTTGTTATTGGGAAGGTGGGTTTTTTGTTGACAGGTGCCTGCCCATGGGGTGTTCATTGTCTTGCGCCTTTTTTGAAGCATTTAGCTCATTTTTGGAATGGGTTGCTCGGAACGTTTCGGGTTGTGAGTCTAGCATTCATTATTTGGATGACTTTTTGTGTATCGGTCTGGCTGATTCGTCGCGTTGTCTCCATGTTTTGAGAGCCATTGAATGGGTGTCCGATCGGTTTGGTGTTCTGCTGGCTGTGGGGAAGACCGAGGGTCCGAGTATGTGCTTATGTTTTTTGGGCATCACCATTGACACGGTTAGCTGGGAATTCTGACTGCCCGATGATAAGGTGTTTGCTCTCAGGAGGGAGGTGTCCAGGGCATGTCGCCTTAAAAAGTTGTCGCTTAGGGATCTTCAGTCGCTACTAGGGAAGTTAAATTTTGCCTGTCGGGTTTTGCCGATGGGGAGAGTTTTTTCACGTCGCCTAGCGAGCGCTACTACAGGAGTTCGAGCTCCTCATCATTTTATTAGGCTTTCGGCTGAGCTCAGGGCAGATTTAGCGGTGTGGGATTCCTTTTTGGCGGAGTACAATGGTCGTCATTGGTGATGGCGGAGGCAGTCGATAACATTTCTCTGGACTTGTACATGGATGCGGCCGGGGGTGTCGGTTTTGGTGCTTGAAGGGCCAGTGGTGTGCTGCCCATTGGCCAGAGGATTGGTTGTCTTCAAGCCTGGTTAAGAACATCACTTTGTTGGAAATTTTTCCCATCCTGGTGGCGGTGCATCTGTGGAAGCAGGAATTTCGTGACAAAAGAGTATGTTTTAATTGTGGCAACATGGGGTGGTTTGTGTGATTAACGGACTTTCGGCATCGTCTCCTCCGGTGGTGCGAGTATTGCAGCAGTTGGTCTTGACTTGTTTGTCTCTGAATGCGCAGGTTACGGCGTCCCACGTGCCAGGCGTGCGAAATGAGATTTCTGATTCTCTTTCTCGTTCACAGTGGGATCGTTTTCTCCTGCTGTCCCCAGAAGTGGATGTCAAGGGCTTGGACTGTCCGGAGGATTTATGGAGAGTGGTGTGCGGGCCGCAGAATCATTAATTACATCCTCGTTGGCTCCGAGTACTTGGGAGGCATATCAGGCAGTATGGCGGGTGTGGGAATGTTTGCTCCCGGTGAGGCCAGGGGGGTGGCCTGGGAGGATCAAGTTGGTATTCTACTTTCGTGGTTGAGTCAAGGGGCATCGGAAGGTTGGTCGCCCGCTAAGGTGTCTCATATTTTTGCCGCGCTGGCATTTGGTTTTAGGCTCTGGGGCCAGATGGATCTGACTAAGAATTTCTTAGTTAGACAGGCGGCAAAGGGACTTCGCAAGGGGAAGGGTCACGTGGACACGAGGTGCCCGGTATCTTTTAGTTTGTTGGAGAAATTGGGGGAGCGTTGGAGGGGATGTGTTCTTCGGTTTTTGAAGTCTGCCTTTTTCGGCTGGCCTTTTCATTTGCCTTTTTCGGAGCGTTACGGGTTGGGGAGTTAGTCTCTCCGAGTAAAACAGACTTGGGGGGGCTGTTGGCCAGGGATGTCGTGGTGTCGTCGCTAGGTGTTCAGCTTTGGTTACGGAGGTCTAAGATGGATCAGAAGGGGAGAGGCAGGCGTTTAGTCCTAGGGCCTGTGAGGGGTTCGGTGATGTGCCCCGTCTTCTGTTTGCAGAAATTTTGGGACTTAAATCCCATTTGGGAGGGTCTATTGTTGTGCCATGTTGATGTTTTTTTTTTTGTCGTGGTATCAATTTACTTCAATTTTCAACAGGGCGGTTCGATCTGTGGGTTTGGATGAGTCGCGCTTTTCGTCTCATTCATTTCGCATTGGGCCGCTAGCGAAGCGGGAGTTGGTGGCCTGGGGGAGGAAGCTATTCAAAATATTGGGGGATGGAAGTCAAAGCGTTACCGCAGCTATGTTAGGCCTTGAGGATAGTCTGTTTGTCTTCTTTGTCCTTTGTTGCGGGTTCATCTTAGAACTTTATTTTCAATTTTTTAGGTACCTCTGCTGTGCTAGTGTGGATTTTCGGCCATTCTTTCGTGCACTGGGGAGCTTTGCGTGCGGACATCAGAAAGGAGGGCAGACAACTTGGCTTTCCTAGGAACATTGCTGTGATCCGGTGGCTAGGCTTTAGGGGCATGGCATGGAATAGGGTCCTACCGGAGATTCATGCTAGTTCCTGTTTTGACTGAGCTCCGGACAGCCTTGTGTTACATGTTGGGGGGAATGACTTGGGGATTCGGGCGTTCAGGGATTTGGTAAAAAATATTAAGCAGGATTTGTTACGACTGTGGCTACTGTATGTGGGAATTACTGTTGTTTGGTCAGAAATTGTGCCGCGGAAAAGCTGGCGTAACATGAGGTCCTAGCAAAGGTCAACAAGGCCAGAATAAAAGTTAATAGGGCGGTATCGGAGTTTGTTTCCAGGAACGGGGGGGTGTTCGTTAGGCATTTTGATTTGGAGAGAGGTGAAGGGGATTTTTGGTTAGCTGACGGGGTTCTTCTAAATGCTGTGGGTTGCGACATTTGGGCACTTGGTTATCAGGATGGCATTGAAAGGGCCATAGCTTTACGGGCTGGGGGGGTCTCGGGCCTTTGAGGTGTTCAAAGTCCTCATTGTGGCGGTCGGGGGGAGTCCTTCAAGTTGTTTGGAAATTGGGTAGGGGACCATTCGTTGGATGGTTTTCCTCTTCATAGATTTAAGTTGGTGCGATCTGGTGGAGAATGGGAATGGGGAGTTTTCTATAAAGGTGGTAAGATCCCCAGGTAATTGGTTAGTGAACGGTATACACTTGTGTTGGTGCTCCCGAGCTAGTGGGGTAACGGCTGGGAGTAAAGTGTTGGCGTTTTATGTTCACTACATATTTGGGTAATTCACCAGGTCTTGGGGCTTCAAGGACTCCTCCCAAGGTGTAGTGTGTTTTTTATGATGTTATTTATAAAGTTTTAGACTGCAATGTTTATCATTGTTTTGTTTGTCATAAATAAAGGCTGCTGTGGCCATTAAATTCCAAAGAAAATCATTTCCTGTCTTTTGAGTTGGTGCATCAAGGGGAAGATTTTAGGTGGGGGAGAGCTGAGTAATGGGTTTTTCGCTGTCCTCTCTTTTCATCTCCTTACAGGTCTTAACAACTCCAACGTCAAGACACTGCATACACAACTCTAGTATAATGTTGCACTTATAGGTTTGCCTCCAAACAATGGTTATATTTATTGCAATCTGGAGTTTATGTGATACAGAGTTTCAGTATTCTTAGTCATACAGTACACCGTTTATGTTAAATAAAGCCACCGTCACACATAGGATCTCGCTAGAGAGATCGTTGCTGAGTCACTAGTTTTGTGACGCAACAGCGATCTCCCCAGTGATATCGCTGAGTGTGACATTCAGCGACGATCAGCCCCCTGCTGGGTATCGCTGATCGTCGCTGAATGTCCTGGACATTTTTTTGTTCATTGGTCTCCTGCTGGCCAGCACGCATCGCTGCGTGTGGCAGGCAGGAGACCAGCGATCAGCTGGTAACCAAGGTAAACATCGGGTTTCCAGGTGCCTGCACCAGCGGGCTGGTATCCAACGTACACTGCGGGTAACAGCGACGTTACCCGCAGTGTCACTGTCCTGATCGCTGCCTGAGCTGCCTGTTTGGCAGCTCAGCAGCGATCATGTAGCGACACACCAGTGATCCTGACAAGTGTATATCGTTGTCGGGATCGCTGGTGTGTCGCTAGTGTGACGGGGCACTTAAGCCCTGTTACCTTATCTATATAACTGATGCCTTTTGTCTTTAGGCATACATTTATTGTGAGTGCAATAACCATTTCATAGTGTAAGCCACCTCTATCACAAGCCTACACATTACTATACCTTATCTTATGTTTAATGTATGGCAACAATACAATGTTCCTTTTACAAATAAATTCTGAACACATTTCCACAAATATAATCAGCATGATTTCTAAGATCTCATTAGTGCTGTTGTTTACCGCTTTTATTTTTAGCATTCAAAATCTTGAAATTTGCATAAAAATGACAAATATATGAAGAGATAAACAATTCTTATTTGATTCTTGCTTAAAGGATTATTAACCATATTTTGTCAAAAAAATACATATGCAGATTTCTTATTTCAAACTTTTCTCTTACGGAAACACAGGATTGGGTATTGCAGATAGGAAACTAATCAATGACAATTCTCCGACCCCAAGAATTGGAGCCTCTAGACTAAAATAAATCACCCTGTGATATTTACCATTTATGCTGGTATTTTGGGAAACTGAATTACAGTAATAAGTTCAAACTATTTGGCTGTATTATGTGACTATTATATTTTTTTTTTATATAGAGTAATTCAGAAAGGATACAGCAAAATTTTAGACCCCGATTCATCATTGCCTTTGCGCCTATTTATTGTATTGCTTTATGTTTTGCACCTTTTTTGATTGCACCCAATTAATTAGTCTATTTGTGCCTTTTTTGAAGTCTATTTTTTATGTGACTACCTGCTTATTCTTTGCTTTCCGCTTTTACCCATTCCAGATATTTTCTCCTGATTCATCAATTCTGACTTTTTAAAAAGTCACAAAATTTAGTGCAACATCACTTCATCCCTGGCGTATTTTTAAGCACACCAGCACTGGGCATATTTTTTTTTGCAACTTTTGATTTCAAAGTGCACAAAAACAATCCAGAATGGGAAAAAAATACATTTTTTATTTTGCGCCAAATTCATGAATTGTATGAGCCATTTTGATAAATTTGGAGAAAAAAAACGGCAGCTACTTCCAAAAGACAAAAAAGGAAAATGACTTAAAAATACCCCACAAATGATGAATGAGGCTCATAGCCTTAGCATTTATAACCGAGAGAACAGAACACAAATTTATTTACTTGAGAAGACACATGAAAAGTTTTGCACTACGCACTACGAATGTTTAATGTAATTTCCATTGCTGACACGGCGGATGTCTGGTGGTAATCCATTTCTGTCCAGACACATGCCAGCATATCCTCAGATTTGGACTTCACTGTTTCAGTGATGTCCCAGGTTATTCAGATCCTGTGGCTGTGGGGGGGGAAGGGAAGATACAATAAAATCTAATGTAGCCCCCCAGATAAAAGTCTCAGGGAGTTACATCTGGTGATTATGGAGGTCAGGACAACATTGGTGAATCTCTGATTCCAGAGAAGCAGATCTAAAGGCCCCATTACACATAGCGAGATCGCTAGCGAGATCGCTGAAACGTCACCGATTTTGTGACGCAGCAGCGACCTAGCCAGCAATCTCGCTTAGTGTGACACTCAGCGATGATCAGCCCCCCTGCTGTGTGTCGCTGATCGTCGCTGAATGTCCTGGACCATTTTTTGATCGCTGGTCTCCCGCTGGCCAGCGCGCATCGCTGCGTGTGACAGACGGGAGACCAGCGATAAGCAAACTGGAGCTGGTAACCAAGGTAAGCGGCACCTGGAAACCCGATAGTGTACGTTAGATACCAGCGCGCTTGTGCAGGGAAGCTGGTAACCAAGGTACACAGCGGGTTACTAAGCGCCGAACAGCGCCTGGAAACCCGATGTGTATCTTGGTTACCAGCTCCCTCACAAGCGCGTTGGTATCTAAGGTACACTGCGGGTAACTAAGCGACATGCGTCGCTTGTTACTCGCATAGTCGCTGTCCTGATCTCTGCTGAGAGCTGCCTGTTTGGCAGCTCAGCAGAGTCAGCAGCGATCATGTAGTGACACACCAGCAATCCTGACAACTGCGTATCATTGTTGGGATCGCTGGTGAGTCGCTATGTGTAACGGGACCCTATGTGTCATTCAGGTGTCAGAGAACATGTAAATGGAAATGTGGAGATGCACCATACAGCTGATAGAAGAAGATCTGCCTAAACGTAGCTTTTGGCATAAACCATTCATTTAACATGTCTAAATAGAAGTGGAGAGGGACAGTATCTTCAGCAAAAAGTAGGAACCGTTGCACCTGCTCATTGAACAGAACAGGTTTCCTTTGGGTGAGTTCCTCATGTGCTCAGTAAGGGAGCATAGATATTTAACCCTCAAATTCTAACATTATGGCAATTAACCTTCCTACTTAAGTGAAAGGCAGTCTCATCCTTGAACACCAGCCTGCCAGCAAACTCGTCCTCTACCAATTGGCCCGGAAAGCCAATGCAAAAGTCATGGCATTTCAGGGTGTTGTCTGGTTTCAGCTCTTGAAGAAGATGTAATCTGTATGGCTTACAATGCCAAAGTTTTCCTATTATATGACATAACATGATTTGTGGCACCTGTACTTCCATAGTTGACATGGGGGACATGGGATGATTATGGGGTCAGAGGACAGGGATGATGATGTCCAATGGGATGAGGATGTCCAATGGGGACAGAGATGATGAAGTCTGAAAAGTGCCCTGGAATATGAAGGCGCTCTATAAGCAAGAATAATTATAATTTTACATTTGTCTCTTGAAAATGAAAACTGTGATTGGTTCTATGGGCAACTAAGCTTGGTATTTTGATTTTTAGTCACAGTCCATGAACTAATGGTGTTACCTGAACTAAATGCATTTGCTTTTGCACCAGCCTTTTAAAATCACCCCCTTTTGTTTAGATACAGCATATTATGTGGGAATTGTTTGTCCTGTATATGGTTGAATGATCTTGAAAGTATATTGTGCTTTTATGTGGGCTAAAATGATTAGCAAAGTTGTCTACAAATGCGAGGTGATAGTGGAGTCCTACTTTGCTTATTATAAAGTGTCCAATTCTTAAAATTTCCTCCCAAATTAATTTTTATAGCTCCGCATGTGGCCTGATGTACAGTAATAAAGCAACTGGGCAAACCAATTTCTGCAGATTCTTTCTAGTTTGGTGGCTCTGTTTTTTTTATTAATTTTATTTAAAATACATTTTATTGCCCATCAACGCAGGTTACATACAACCATTATAATATTAAAAAATATATATATTCTAATCCAGACCGGTCCAACTTCATCAGCGATCGAGAGAGAAAGAAAAATAAAAATAGCAAAAAGCATAAATGAAGAAATAAATAAAAATAACTAAATAAAATAGGTTGGGTTATTATATACATCATGATGGAGACTCATCAATCCGTGCATCCCATATTTCCCTCTACTTTCCAAGGCGATCTCTACTCCTAAACCAGATTCTTTCATATTCAGCCATTTGCCCAACGACCTTCCCATAGGTGACCCATGTAAGGCAGTTGCCTCTCATTCAGTTTTGTATGTTGGAATAAAATTGACAACCTCTCTAGGTTCTCTGAAAGGACGCCCCCTGCAGGTTACATTTATACCACATAACTAAATGGTTACTTGAACTCAATATGAATCTTTCTTCACAGCAGAAGTTTAGACATGTAATTTTCCACTTTTATAATTGCTAAAGATATTCCAAGCAGGATTGTTTTTTTCCATTCCATTTGTATCTATATATGAGTTTTCTTCATTTTCCACCTGCTCTTTCACCCTTTCTCTGGACTATATTAATAGTAATTAAACAAGCGCTGAATCTCTGTGTTTTCCTCTGTATTACAAGCCCTCGGAGCAACCCCAGCATTAATACTGCAGGTGATGTAAGCAGAAGCGTTTGATCTGAAACTACAATTAATGTAGTAAAAAAAAGATGAGAGTTTGTCTTCAGCGAGACAATTTAATTGGAAGAAAATAGACCAAGGACTGCCACCTTTTAGCATGAGAGCAGGGAAGTGCCCTTTTGAACATGCATATAAATTAGCATGCTTGTGTGTTTCTCCGGCAGGGAAGCGGTGCTAGGATAAAAAAAGGGGGGAAGCCAGCGCCGCACATGATCAGCATGAAATAATTTAAGTGCAACTGCACATGTATATTCTAACTGTTTTTTAAAATTGAGACATTTAGCAAATAATTGATCAATTCTTTGAGCTACCCCGCCACGACAAGGCATTCTCATATGGGGCAGTACCTACTCTACGTTTTTATTATTTATTTTCACTGTGCCATGCGGCCTCCTGAATTATTAAAAGCATAACTGCATATAAACTGTAAAAGCAGGACTGCAAAAACTGCAAAAGTACCTGAAGCGGTGCTAGGATGACAGACTCATTCTCCAGCAATAACACCGGCTTTCATTAAAATTCAGAGTGGCACTGTTATTATATCAGTGGCACTCTGCCCTGTAGCAATATTTTTCTATCTTCCCTGAGGCTTATGAAGAGTTTAATTTAACACACAAGTTTTTTGCTGGTAGTTAAACTACTCATGCTGTACATTTCATCTGTGATCTTGCCTATAACCGCAATACAAAATATTCAAATCTGAGAGGTTCTAGAAACTATAGGGGCACGCGAGAAATCCATAGAGATGAAGGGGAGCGGGGTAATGGCAATTAAATAGTTACAATGAGAGTGAAAAGGAGTGGGTGTGTAGAATATAAGATATTACATATACTGTATTTTTCGCTTTATAAGATGCACCTAATTATAAGACGCACCTAGATTTCAAAGAGGAAAATAAGAAAAAAATATTTTGAGCCAAATAGTGTGCAAAGACCTTTAATAAAATTCAAAAATATTATCTGTGGATGACGCTCTGTTATGGGGGATCTGTGAATTAAAGTACCGTGCCTGCAGTACCGTATATAATAATAATAATAATCTTTATTTATATAGCGCCAACATATTCCGCAGCGCTTTACAGTTTAACAGTTTCAAAACACAAAGTAACAACGGTAACAATACAATAATTAAAGCAAAATAAGACGACCCTGCTAGTGAGAGCTTACAATCTACAATGAGGAGGGGGAGATACAAAGTACAGGTGTATATATACAATGGTGCATTTACAATGATGGTCCAGCCATCTTGAGGAAGTGAGAGATGGATGGAGATAGTAAATGGGCTACACATACACACTTACACATAGAATGACTTTGATCAGTGAATGTGATAGGCTGCTCTGAACAAATGTGTTTTGAGGGAGCGCCTGAAACCATGCAAATTGTGGATAGTCCTAATTTCTTGGGGTAGAGCATTCCAGAGGATTGGCGCAGCGCGGGAGAAGTCTTGGAGTCGGGAGTGGGAGGTACGGATTAGTGCAGAGGTTAGTCGAAAGTCGTTTGCAGAGTGCAGCAGTCGGTTAGACCGATAGATAGAAATGAGGGAGGAGATGTAGGGGGGTGCTGCACTGTGGAGAGCTTTGTGGGTGAGAACAAGTACTTTGAATTGGATCCTATAATGAATGGGCAGCCAGTGTAAGGACAGGTGAAGAGCCGACGCGTCCGAGTACCGATTAGCCAGATGGATGACCCTGGCTGCTGCATTAAGGATGAACTGGAGAGGGGATAGTCGATTAATGGGGAGGCCAAGTAATAGAGCGTTGCAGTAGTCCAGGCGGGAGTGGATCAATGCTACAATGAGGGTTTTTGTTGTTTCCATGGTGAGAAAAGGGCGGATTCTAGAGATGTTCTTTAGGTGTAGGTGGCAAGAGCGGGCAAGAGATTGTATATGGAAGGTGAAGGAGAGATTGGTGTCAAACATAACACCCAGACAGCGAGCCTGCTGCCGGGGTGTTATTATGGTGCCGCCCAGGAGAGCCTTCAGCCTGAGCCATGGTAGCCTGGGGCCTGGGGGCTTCAATTAGATTATACCTGCCAGCCAGACACAGAAAACACATCTATTTTGTCTCCCAGCCATGATGGCTCCATTCTAGGATTATGAATTATGAGCACATCTTTCTAGGTACAAACTCATAAAAAATATCTGCGTGATCCTGCGGACCTCGGGCATCTGATGGTGCAACTCCTAAGTCGGTGATGGCTCGGGGGTCTGAGATATAGAGATTGGCACTCCAAAGAGACACAATTGGGCCAGGTTTGATCTCCATGAGACAGCCAAAACATACTGCATCTGCTGGTACCTCTCGTGTCCTGATCCGATCGTCCTGGAGAAAGTTAACCCCTTTGCTAGATATTGGGAATAAATTCTGCAGGGAGCTAATGGTGGAGATTGTCAGCCCACCCTCGGACACGATGGGAGGGACCTAGCAGATTTAAGAACTGTGAGCTATGGGCAGACTGGATCCATTCTCACAGCAGCAAGACTTTCACCTGTGGATCGCAGAGCTCTCTGCCTCCACATGCCCCTACAACCTGGTAATATTGACCTCTAGCTAATACCTCTAAGCCTTGTACCATTATTGTTGTATTTTACTCTGACTGCAAATCCATTGTAATTCCGTTGTATAGCTTACTGTATATTTCTGTAATTATCTAGTGCGCCCTTAAGGCAATTAAACCATAAAACTAATCTTGGGCTGATGCTTTTACTCTGATCATGAATCTTAGAATACCCAGTGGGTAACAGGACACCCTCCCCGGCGGCCATTTGCTCTAGGTGCAGTTCCCTTACTGACCTGAGAGACAAAGGGGGCGCCGAAGAGCTGTGCCTGTGGAGTTACGTCACATTGGTGACGTGGAAGGACGGGGGTTGTCCTTCACATTTGGTATATTGTGACTACCACCCCCCTTATCCTCAGGAATACACCCACTTACTGTATACATGGATGTATTCTGAAAGATGAGGGAGGTGGTAGTCATATTTGCAATAAACACTTTGGACACTACATTACAGTGTATATTTACACTAAATATGGCTAGAACCCCATCATCCTTCAGAATATACCCATTGATACAGTATATTCTGAAGGATGATGGAGGTTGTTTGCTCACCTTTCCTAAAAGGATCTCGGATTTGTGAGTACCATAATTGCAACATTAAATAGTGTGCAGGGACAGATATGTGATTGGTGGAGGCAACTCAGCAACAGTTCCCTCCACCAATCACTATCCATCCCTGCAGAGGAGGAGGAGAATCGCTCTTCTCTCCCTCCTTAGCTTTAGGCCTCTTTCACACATCCATGTCTATGGTACGGGTGGTGACAGTTTTCACACGTACCAGAGACATTGACACACGTAGACCCATTCAAATAAATGGGTCTGTGCACATGTCAGTGTGTTTCCACAGACACACGTGTGCTCCACAAGTAAAATGCCCGCTTTTTACTGTCAGCATGTCCACACAGAGAACACACATGGATGTCATCCATGTGACATGCATCGGCACCGGGGAAGAAGCGCTACAGTAAGCGCTGTTCCCCAGTGCTGGGTGCTGAAGACGGCTCTCATCATTCTCCCCTGCTCTACTGGCGATCGGCGCAAGCAGGGTAGAATGATGAGTTATATTCAAGTCAGAACAATGAAAGCAGGTGAGGGCTTTTTGGACTATTACTCCCATCAACCTACACAAGCTGACGCTAATAACAGTGACAGCAGGAGCGGATGATGGGAGTATTCCTCACCCGCTGTCTGCGATAAAACTAAATAAATTAATGAAAAAACCCGGCATGGGTTCCCCAGTATTTTCTATAACCATCCAGGCAAAATTCACAGCTGGGGGCTGCAACCTTCAGCTGTCAGCTTCAGCAAGGCTGGTTATCAAAAATAGAGGGTCCCCACACCTTATTTTTAATTTATTTAAATAAATAATTAATAAAACAGCATTGGGTCCCCCCATTATTGACAACTAACCTAAAGCTCACAGCTGGGGGCTGGTAATCTCAGGCTGGTAAGGGGCCATTGATATATGTCCCCCCAGCCTAAAAATAGTAGCCCGCAGCTGCCCAGAAAAGGCATATCTATTAGATGCGCCAATTCTGGCGCTTTGCTTTGCTCTTCCCACTTGCCCTGTAGCTGTGGCAAGTGGGGTTCATATTTGTGAGGTTGATGTCAACTTTGTATTGTCAGGAGACATCAAGCCCATGGCTTAGTAATGGAGAGGCATCTATGAGACACCCATCCAATACTAATCCTATAGTTGTATTGTAAATGTAGACACAACCAGAATAAAGTCCTTTATTAGAAATAAAATCCAAATAAGCATTGGAAGCATTATGCCAAAAAATTACAATTCTTTATTAGAAAAAATACACTCATAGCTAACAATACACAGTTAAAAGATCTATTTAAAATGGGATGTATATACAGTATGCTCCCACAGGTATAAATGCTATGACAGGTGTGTGACCTTAGGTCCAAAATCAGAATTAATACTAATACCAAATGCAATGTACCTACAAATATACCACATGCAAAGCGGTACTAAATGCCTTTTATACAGACTGGAGAAAAGGTAATGTGTATATATTTTAGTATAATTAGTGGTTTGCCACCGTCAATATTACAACCACTGCTACCAAGTCTATACATATAAGATGGTATACCGCTAACAGATTCTTAATGACGGTATATAGGGTGTAGTTATAAAGGTGCCAGAATAGCAGGCTACTATATTGTCAAATGACAAGTTTTTTGTCAGATAATGCCCGCTATGGCCCCATAAGTACATCCGTATGGCATAGTTAGAATAGTACTATATTGCTAGTCATAGAACATATACAACCTTGTTAGGAGCAAAATGTTCCCCTTCCCCGACGCGCGTTTCGCGTTAGCTTCGTCTATGGGGGTTGGTAGATGTGACATATAGTCAGATGTGCCCTTATATATCTTTACAGAGATTGCATTTACCGGTTATGTCCTCCACATGTGTGCGAAACCCTGCTGCCCTCGGCGTGTGACGCACCAAGGCAGCGCCCCCGTCGGCCGTGCAGCCACCTCCCATCCGACACGTCAGGATGAGGAGGGAACTGCTCCGGTCGACTGGACGCGTCGCCACGGTAACCCACAGCGTCGCAGGATCGCGTCATCCGCCGCCCAGCCACGCCCCCTCGTCCGACGTGTCAGAACGAAGAAGCGCTGCCATGACAACCCGGACGAATAAGCTCCCACTCCGCTCCGCCACTAAAGCCTCAGGGTTCAACACACAGGCGGGGTAAGAGAATAACAGTTATATACCAGGCAAATTATCATTCAAATATGAAAAATACTGCATGTAGATAAATACAATTATAATTATATTAAACACCAAGTAACCACAAAGATTAAACTGCAATCCCAAATACAATACATGTGTTTCCTAAAAAATAAACAAAAAATGAAAAAAAATTATTATAAAAAATGAAAAAAACAAAATAATACTGCTTATAGCTCCACATATATAATGATGTATCACAGATAATGTAAGTCTCAAGTCGATATTGTATATCTTCAGGGATCCTAGAAGAGTCCTTAATTTTTCATTTCAAGTTGATTGTAGTATTGATGCTCAAAGAAGATATCCCATACACTTAATTGATGAACTATCCTCATAGCATTGGCTTCCTTGAACATCCTTCATTCATACACTTCATGGATACCCGGGATACTTGTCAAAACCACATCATTGACATCACACATATATATGACTTATTATAAACTGAAAAAAGCATATATAAGGTATAGAATAAAACTATAAAAACACTAAAGAAAGGGTAACATCTATAGAAAGGGGGCGAAGCTCAGAACCTCATTGAGCCCCTCCGGTTGAAGAGATCCAATACGAAAGATCCATTGTGTTTCTACTTGGGCTAATTTTTTTTATGTCTCCTCCCCTATAATCCACAAAGATTTTATCTATGCCCATCACCTTGAGCAATTTGGGATTAGAGTCGTGGTATATTTTGAAATGCTTCGATATGGGTTTCAAAAGGGTGACATCATTCTCCTCTCGGGCATTCTTTATGTCCCTATAGTGTTCTCTGACCCTGATTTTTAGGGGTCTCGAGGTCATGCCCACATATATTTTTGTGCACGGGCACTGGGCATAGTAAATCACCCCAGTTGAATTACAAGTAATATGTTGAGTGATCTTGAAGGTTTTCTTACCATCACTAGAGTCAAATGAAAAAGCATGCTTCATGTTCGGGCATGCAATACATGAATTGCATGGGAAGAAGCCCCATTTTTGGCCTGTAGATCCAAAGATTTTTTTCGATTTTTGACCCCCATGATAGCTATGTACTAGAATGTCCCTCAAGTTATTAGACCTTCTATACGTAACAGAAGGAAATTCGGGAACAAATTTCTCTAGGGTTTTGTCAATTCGAAGTAGAGGCCAATATTTTTTTAGAGCTTTTTTAACTTCCCACCACTTATCATTGTATGTAGATATAAATCTGACTTTGTGTGGGTTCTCATTTATGTTTTTATTTTTGGGGTTAATAGATCATTTCGTATTGCCAGTTTGGCCCTCTTTAAACCCCTTTTGATGCTGCGATTCGAATATCCTCTAGCTGAGAATCTGGAAGATAAATCCCTTGTTTGTTCCTCAAAGGCCTTCTCACTTGAGCATATACGTCTTGCCCTTAGGAATTGTCCTGTGGGAATACTCTCTATTAATGATTTAGGATGAGATGAGGTGGCATGAAAGACTGAATTTACTGAGGTTTCTTTTCGGTGTACATTGGTTTCTAAGAAACCATTCTCACCTTTTGTAATCATGATGTCAAGAAAGTCAATGCTGGTCTGACTATACTTACATGTCAGCTTAATGTTCAGGGAATTGTCATTCAAGATATTTAGAAAATCAAGAAGGTCCTGCTCAGTCCCCTGCCATATCATCAGTACATCATCTATATACCGGACCCAGAGCAAGACCTTCTCGATGAATGCAATGGGATTAGTGAGAAAAATTCCCCGTTCCCACATACCTAAAAAGAGGCCGGCATACGAGGGGGCGAAGGCCGCCCCCATAGCCGTACCCCGTCTCTGCAGGTAGACATTTTCCCTGAACAAAAAATAATTATGCTCCAATGCAAATTGAAGTAATGTTAATAATAGTCTAGTCAGACCAGCATCAAGATCCGACATCATGAGATACATTTTGACTGCTTGCAACCCATCTCTATGTTGTATACAAGTATACAATGACTCAACGTCAAAGCTCACAAGCCACATATCACCATCCATAGGGATTCCCTCAATTTTCTTAAGGACATCACCGTATCTCTAACATAAGAGGGAAGATCTGTCACTATTGGTTTGAGATAGAAATCCAGGTATTTTGAGATAAGTTCGCACAGGCTCCCATTGCCCGACACAATGGGACGTCCTGGAGGTGTGGTACTATTTTTGTGTACTTTTGGGATGAAATATATACACGCTGTCTTTGGATATTTAGGTACCAAATTCTCCCTTAATTACTTAGAGATGATTCCCTCACTAAATGCTTCCTCCAGGATTTCATTAATCTCATTCAGATAGGCTAAGGTGGGGTTATAAGTCATTCTCTGGTAACATTCACTATCTCTTAGCTGTCTAAGAGCTTCCTTTTCATACATTTTTATTGGCCATATCACCACGTTCCCCCCTTTGTCTGCAGGCTTTATAATTACCTCATTGAGGTTACGTAATTCATTTATTGCCTGTCTCTGGGCAAAGGGTAGGTTTCCGTGCGTGATATATGGGGAGATTTTGTTCAACTCATTTGTTACCAGTTTGACAAACAATTCCACATTAGGAGAAATGTTTAAAGGGGGAAACTTTTTGGGTACAGGTGGTTTAAACTTACCCCTATGATCAGGTATTTCACTTTCCTCATTTAATTCTTCCAAAATAGTAATAGCTTCCAGTTCTCTTGTACTCCACTCCTCTCCAATTTGTCTCTTTTCATGCAGTTTTTTAAGTATGAGCTTGCGTGCAAACAGATGCAAGTCTGTCACTGCCGAGAAAGAATTAAATGGGGCTGTGGGTGAAAATGAAAGGCCAAGACTCAAGACCTCCTTTTGGGGTTCTGTGAGTTCAATATCAGATAGATTAATTACCTGCAAATTTGAAGATGTTGTCCCATCATTTCTCCTATCTTTCTTTTTGTAGTGGTCATACCGCCTTCTGTTAACATTTCTCCTCAAATTATACATACGATTCCCACCCCTATTATCATCTTCTCTAGATGAGATAGATGATACAGAAGATGATCTTATACTACTTCCTCCGTTTATAGTATGGATCTGCCATCTATAGATTGTTCCATTTTCATAGTCATTTAAATCTCGTTGAAATTTTCTGGATTTAGTATCCTTCACTTCTTTTTCCCAAATATTTAGTTGGGTATCCATATCTTTATAGAAGGCCTCAGCTTCTAATACAGAGATTTTTTCAAGTAATTTTGCTTTGGTTGCCTCAAGTCTGAGTCTAATTTATCAAGACTTTTTTCATTATTGCCAATTAACAATTCTATGAGGGACCTAGAACAGATGTTGCAAGCCTCTTCCCATCTATTTTTGAAGGTAGGGTCTTCAACTGGATATGAGGGCAAGATTCTCACTCTTAATCCCCTAGGGATGAGGTTTTTAGTCAAATAATTCTCAAGTGACGCTTTGGTCCACCACATTCTCGTTCTTTTTTTAACTAATGTCTTCATAGAGCTCTTGAGGTCTGATTTCTGCCCACTTTCTACAGAATCACTGGATATAGCATCCCCATTAAAAACCGTATCCATACAAGTAAGCCAGGTATGGTCTCTGGCCTTTATGTCCATATTGGTCCAAGTGTCTGTAACAAAGTACAGAACCAAAATCACAAAATATCCTACTGATATCGACCTAATAGAATGGCACTTCCCATACAGAAATATAATCCAAATAAGCATTGGAAGCATTATGCCAAAAAATTACAATTCTTTATTAGAAAAAATACACTCATAGCTAACAATACACAGTTAAAAGATCTATTTAAAATGGGATGTATATACAGTATGCTCCCACAGGTATAAATGCTATGACAGGTGTGTGACCTTAGGTCCAAAATCAGAATTAATACTAATACCAAATGCAATGTACCTACAAATATACTACATGCAAAGCGGTACTAAATGCCTTATATACAGACTGGAGCAAAGGTAATGTGTATATATTTTAGTATAATTAGTGGTTTGCCACCGTCAATATTACAACCACTGCTACCAAGTCTATACATATAAGATGGTATACTGCTAACAGATTCTTAATGACGGTATATAGGGTGTAGTTATAAAGGTGCCAGAATAGCAGGTCTATATGCGACATTTTTCAGAGCCCCACCCATAAGTACATCCGTATGGCATAGTTAGAATAGTACTATATTGCTAGTCATAGAACATATACAACCTTGTTAGGAGCCAAATGTTCCCCTTCCCCGACGCGCGTTTCGCGTTAGCTTCGTCTATGGGGTTGGTAGATGTGACATATAGTCAGATGTGCCCTTATATATCTTTACAGAGATTGCATTTACCGGTTATGTCCTCCACATGTGTGCGAAACCCTGCTGCCCTCGGCGTGTGACGCACCAAGGCAGCGCCCCCGTCGCCGTGCAGCCACCTCCCATCCGACACGTCAGGATGAGGAGGGAACTGCTCCGGTTCGACTGGACGCGTCGCCACGGTAACCCACAGCGTCGCAGGAGCGCGTCATCCGCCGCCCAGCCACGCCCCCTCGTCCGACGTGTCAGAACGAAGAAGCGCTGCCATGACAACCCGGACGAATAAGCTCCCACTCCGCTCCACCACTAAAGCCTCAGGGTTCAACACCCAACTAAATATTTGGGAAAAAGAAGTGAAGGATACTAAATCCAGAAAATTTCAACGAGATTTAAATGACTATAAAAATGGAACAATCTATAGATGGCAGATCCATACTATAAACGGAGGAAGTAGCATAAGATCATCTTCTGTATCATCTATCTCATCTAGAGAAGATGATAATAGGGGTGGGAATCGTATGTATAATTTGAGGAGAAATGTTAACAGAAGGCGGTATGACCACTACAAAAAGAAAGATAGGAGAAATGATGGGACAACATCTTCAAATTTGCAGGTAATTAATCTATCTGATATTGAACTCACAGAACCCCAAAAGGAGGTCTTGAGTCTTGGCCTTTCATTTTCACCCACAGCCCCATTTAATTCTTTCTCGGCAGTGACAGACTTGCATCTGTTTGCACGCAAGCTCATACTTAAAAAACTGCATGAAAAGAGACAAATTGGAGAGGAGTGGAGTACAAGAGAACTGGAAGCTATTACTATTTTGGAAGAATTAAATAAGGAAAGTGAAATACCTGATCATAGGGGTAAGTTTAAACCACCTGTACCCAAAAAGTTTCCCCCTTTAAACATTTCTCCTAATGTGGAATTGTTTGTCAAACTGGTAACAAATGAGTTGAACAAAATCTCCCCATATATCACGCACGGAAACCTACCCTTTGCCCAGAGACAGGCAATAAATGAATTACGTAACCTCAATGAGGTAATTATAAAGCCTGCGGACAAAGGGGGAACGTGGTGATATGGCCAATAAAAATGTATGAAAAGGAAGCTCTTAGACAGCTACGAGATAGTGAATGTTACCAGAGAATGACTTATAACCCCACCTTAGCCTATCTGAATGAGATTAATGAAATCCTGGAGGAAGCATTTAGTGAGGGAATCATCTCTAAGTAATTAAGGGAGAATTTGGTACCTAAATATCCAAAGACAGCGTGTATATATTTCATCCCAAAAGTACACAAAAATAGTACCACACCTCCAGGACGTCCCATTGTGTCGGGCAATGGGAGCCTGTGCGAACTTATCTCAAAATACCTGGATTTCTATCTCAAACCAATAGTGACAGATCATCCCTCTTATGTTAGAGATACTGGTGATGTCCTTAAGAAAATTGAGGGAATCCCTATGGATGGTGATATGTGGCTTGTGAGCTTTGACGTTGAGTCATTGTATACTTGTATACAACATAGAGATGGGTTACAAGCAGTCAAAATGTATCTCATGATGTCGGATCTTGATGCTGGTCTGACTAGACTATTATTAACATTACTTCAATTTGCATTGGAGCATAATTATTTTTTGTTCAGGGAAAATGTCTACCTGCAGAGACGGGGTACGGCTATGGGGGCGGCCTTCGCCCCCTCGTATGCCGGCCTCTTTTTAGGTATGTGGGAACGGGGAATTTTTCTCACTAATCCCATTGCATTCATCGAGAAGGTCTTGCTCTGGGTCCGGTATATAGATGATGTACTGATGATATGGCAGGGGACTGAGCAGGACCTTCTTGATTTTCTAAATATCTTGAATGACAATTCCCTGAACATTAAGCTGACATGTAAGTATAGTCAGACCAGCATTGACTTTCTTGACATCATGATTACAAAAGGTGAGAATGGTTTCTTAGAAACCAATGTACACCGAAAAGAAACCTCAGTAAATTCAGTCTTGCATGCCACCTCATCTCATCCTAAATCATTAATAGAGAGTATTCCCACAGGACAATTCCTAAGGGCAAGACGTATATGCTCAAGTGAGAAGGCCTTTGAGGAACAAACAAGGGATTTATCTTCCAGATTCTCAGCTAGAGGATATTCGAATCGCAGCATCAAAAGGGGTTTAAAGAGGGCCAAACTGGCAATACGAAATGATCTATTAACCCCCAAAAATAAAAACATAAATGAGAACCCACACAAAGTCAGATTTATATCTACATACAATGATAAGTGGTGGGAAGTTAAAAAAGCTCTAAAAAAATATTGGCCTCTACTTCGAATTGACAAAACCCTAGAGAAATTTGTTCCCGAATTTCCTTCTGTTACGTATAGAAGGTCTAATAACTTGAGGGACATTCTAGTACATAGCTATCATGGGGGTCAAAAATCGAAAAAAATCTTTGGATCTACAGGCCAAAAATGGGGCTTCTTCCCATGCAATTCATGTATTGCTTCCCCGAACATGAAGCGTGCTTTTTCATTTGACTCTAGTGATGGTAAGAAAACCTTCAAGATCACTCAACATATTACTTGTAATTCAACTGGGGTGATTTACTATGCCCAGTGCCCGTGCACAAAAATATATGTGGGCATGACCTCGAGACCCCTAAAAATCAGGGTCAGAGAACACTATAGGGACATAAAGAATGCCCGAGAGGAGAATGATGTCACCCTTTTGAAACCCATATCGAAGCATTTCAAAATATACCACGACTCTAATCCCAAATTGCTCAAGGTGATGGGCATAGATAAAATCTTTGTGGATTATAGGGGAGGAGACATAAAAAAGAAATTAGCCCAAGTAGAAACACAATGGATCTTTCGTATTGGATCTCTTCAACCGGAGGGGCTCAATGAGGTTCTGAGCTTCGCCCCCTTTCTATAGATGTTACCCTTTCTTTAGTGTTTTTATAGTTTTATTCTATACCTTATATATGCTTTTTTCAGTTTATAATAGGTCATATATATGTGTGATGTCAATGATGTGGTTTTGACAAGTATCCCGGGTATCCATGAAGTGTATGAATGAAGGATGTTCAAGGAAGCCAATGCTATGAGGATAGTTCATCAATTAAGTGTATGGGATATCTTCTTTGAGCATCAATACTACAATCAACTTGAAATGAAAAATTAAGGACTTTCTAGGATCCCTGAAGATATACAATATCGACTTGAGACTTACATTATCTGTGATACATCATTATATATGTGGAGCTATAAGCAGTATTATTTTGTTTTTTTCATTTTTTATAATAATTTTTTTTCATTTTTTGTTTATTTTTTAGGAAACACATGTATTGTATTTGGGATTGCAGTTTAATCTTTGTGGTTACTTGGTATTTAATATAATTATAATTGTATTTATCTACATGCAGTATTTTTCATATTTGAATGATAATTTGCCTGGTATATAACTGTTATTCTCTTACCCCGCCTGTGTGTTGAACCCTGAGGCTTTAGTGGCGGAGCGGAGTGGGAGCTTATTCGTCCGGGTTGTCATGGCAGCGCTTCTTCGTTTGACGTCGGACGAGGGGCGTGGCTGGCGGCGGATGACGCGCTCCTGCGACGCTGTGGGTTACCGTGGCGAACGCGTCCAGTCGAACCGGAGCAGTTCCCTCCTCATCCTGACGTGTCGGATGGGAGGTGGCTGCACGGCCGACGGGGGCGCTGCCTTGGTGCGTCACACGCCGAGGGCAGCAGGGTTTCGCACACATGTGGAGGACATAACCGGTAAATGCAATCTCTGTAAAGATATATAAGGGCACATCTGACTATATGTCACATCTACCAACCCCCATAGACGAAGCTAACGCGAAACGCGCGTCGGGGAAGGGGAACATTTGGCTCCTAACAAGGTTGTATATGTTCTATGACTAGCAATATAGTACTATTCTAACTATGCCATACGGATGTACTTATGGGGCCATAGCGGGCATTATCTGACAAAAAACTTGTCATTTGACAATATAGTAGCCTGCTATTCTGGCACCTTTATAACTACACCCTATATACCGTCATTAAGAATCTGTTAGCGGTATACCATCTTATATGTATAGACTTGGTAGCAGTGGTTGTAATATTGACGGTGGCAAACCACTAATTATACTAAAATATATACACATTACCTTTCCTCCAGTCTGTATATAAGGCATTTAGTACATATGTAGTATATTTGTAGGTACATTGCATTTGGTATTAGTATTAATTCTGATTTGGACCTAAGGTCACACACCTGTCATAGCATTTATACCTGTGGGAGCATACTGTATATACAGTGCCTACAAGTAGTATTCAACCCCCTGCAGATTTAGCTGGTTGACACATGCGGAATTAACTTGGCATTGTGACATATGTACTGTAGATCAGCCTGGAAGTGGGAAATGCACTGCAGCAAAAACATTTTTTATAATTTATTTTTTTTTTTTAAAAACGTTAAAAGTTAATTCAGAGTGTCATTTATTATTCAACCCCTCAAACCACAAGAATTCTGTTTGGTCCCCTAAAGTATTAAGAAGTAGTTCAGGCACCAAGAATAATGAGCTTCACATGTGTGGATTAATTATCTCTTTTGCCAGCCTTTTCTGACTATTTAAGACTCTCCCCAAACTTGTGAACAGCACTCATACATGGTCAACATGGGAAAGACAAAGGAGCATTCCAAGGCCATCAGAGACAAGATCGTGGAGGGTCACAAGGCTGGCAAGGGGTACAAAACCCTTTCCAAGGAGTTGGGCCTACCTGTCTCCACTGTTGGGAGCATCATCCGTAAGTGGAAGGCTTATGGAACTACTGTTAACCTTCCACGGCCTGGACAGCCTTTGAAAGTTTCCTCCCGTGCCGAGGCCAGGCTTGTCCGAAGAGTCAAGGCTAACCCAAGGACAACAAGGAAGGAGCTCCGGGAAGATCTCATGGCAGTGGGGACATTGGTTTCAGTCAATACCATAAGTAACGTACTCCACCGCAATGGTCTCCGTTCCAGACGAGCCCGTAAGGTACCTTTACTTTCAAAGCGTCATGTCAAGGCTCGTCTACAGTTTGCTCATGATCACTTGGAGGACTCTGAGACAGACTGGTTCAAGGTTCTATGGTCTGATGAGACCAAGATCGAGATCTTTGGTGCCAACCACACACGTGACGTTTGGAGACTGGATGGCACTGCATACGACCCCAAGAATACCATCCCTACAGTCAAGCATGGTGGTGGCAGCATCATGCTGTGGGGCTGTTTCTCAGCCAAGTGGCCTGGCCATCTGGTCCACATCCATGGGAGGATGGATAGCACGGCCTACCTGGAGATTTTGGCCAAGAACCTCTGCTCCTCCATCAAGGATCTTAAGATGGGTCGTAATTTCATCTTCCAACAAGACAACAACCCAAAGCACACAGCCAAGAAAACCAAGGCCTGGTTCAAGAGGGAAAAAGTCAAGGTGTTGGAGTGGCCTAGTCAGTCTCCTGACCTTAACCCAATTGAAAACTTGTGGAAGGAGCTCAAGATTAAAGTCCACATGAGACACCCAAAGAACCTAGATAACTTGGAGAAGATCTGCATGGAGGAGTGGGCCAAGATAACTCCACAGACCTGTGCGGGCCTGATCAGGTCTTATAAAAGACGATTATTAGCTGTAATTGCAAACAAGGATTATTCCACGAAATATTAAACATAGGGTTGTATAATAATTGACCCACACTTTTATGTTTAAAATTTATTAAAATTCAACTGAGCAACATAACTTTTTGGTTTGTAAGATTTATGCTTCTGTTAATAAATCCTACTCTCGTTTGCAGTTTGAAGGCTCTTACTTATTTGCATCTTATCAAACCAGCTAAATCTGCAGGGGGTTGAATATTACTTGTAGGCACTGTACATCCCATTTTAAATAGATCTTTTAACTGTGTATTGTTAGCTATGAGTGTATTTTTTCTAATAAAGAATTGTAATTTTTTGGCATAATGCTTCCAATGCTTATTTGGATTATATTTCTGTATGGGAAGTGCCATTTTATTAGGTCGATATCAGTAGGATACTTTATTAGAAATAAGACTAAACACAGCTTTCCATTTTATTTAAAAATAACAAACACAGTTATACTCACCAAACACCTATTCCACCTAAGCCCTCGTCTTCTGTAATAAACCAAAAATAAAAAAACAACAATATACCATTCCTGCTTGTTGTTCTTTTCCACGCCATAATCCATGTCTTTACAAACAGGCTTATAGGATAAGACACAGCGGGTTGCCATCTTTCCCACAGGTACCGGAAATAGGTTCTCAGTATAGTCTCCCTCTTGCTATCTTCACAAGTGCAAGAAAGTCTTCTCCCCCACTAGCGGATTGCAACACCTCCAACCATATAGAGACTGAGTCCATTTTTCCCTGTAACTTCACAAGCTGAGTGCACCCAAAGTCCCCGACGTGCATCAGATGGAATCACACGGAAGCATATTTTTGACAATCCACTGCCCCGAGTATTAGGCCCACATTGTCCCTAGCAGCCCAATGCGTGAGATTGCTACTGTCACTTCACACTACTGTCCTGTATTGAACTGTCACTACCTGAATTTGACACTAAAGGGTATGCCACACTAAGCGAGATCGCTAACGAGATCGCTAACGACATCGCAGAGAGTAGGAGCGATGCTGGAAATTCCAATGAATCAGAAGCGCTCGAGAACAATGAAAGGGAGCGCTATACGTTGTCTTTCATGACGCGGTCAAAACATAAATTATAACACATATATAACATATATCTGTGCTGAGTGGCGTGGAAAAGGTTGCGCTCAGCACATGCTAATGACAGATCCTAACGACAGCCAAAGTCGTTAAACAGATCGCTGACCGCTGATGTGTCGTTTATGAGATCTCCTGTTTGGCAGCTACTAGCGACCTTAAAGCGATCACACCAACGATCTCGTTAGCTTGCGTCGTTATCGTGATCGCTAGCGAGATCGCTTAGTGTGGCAGTACCTTAACTCTCAGCTCCTACTCCCCAATCCGGGCCGGCCATTACAGTTAAGCCCACCAAGGTTAGACTGCAGCTACAGTGGTTGTTACCCTTGACAAAATGCATGAATACAAAATGCAATTAACCCTTAGAGTGTCAGGGAGAAAACTATCAGCTCCACCACTCCTACACAAACAATAAAAGTCGCAAAACTATGCAACTTTTCAACGCTTTTTATGCCAGAATACTGGCATAAAAGCTTTGACGAATCAGGCCCATTGTTTCTAGAAGCCTGTATAAAATCAATGTGGTCAGTAGTTAGAAAATAATTTGTAATTGTTTACTATCACTATATAATGTAGTGTGCATACACAATTTATTTCTCCTGCATATAGTTTTTATAGGCACTAAATCAGCTTGTGGATCCAAGTGACATTTAGCCTTTGGCACATACTAATAAATACCCACCTGTCAGTCTACTACAGTAATGGTCAAGTATATATGCTGTAGTAAATCAAGTGCATTCCTACCAGATGTGGCCTCCAACAGGGAAGCAGCAGCAGCTAGACAGGTGCTCAAGTGTACCATGAGTGAATATAAAAAGAAGTCAGTTCCATCACTAACATGGTTATGTTGCCTTTTGGAGTTTAAGGCTTATCCTTAGTCTCTTGGGAGTGTGTTAGGGGTTATTTTTACAGTTCCTGGACTTCAATGCAAAGTTTATTACAGCCCCGCATACCATGTGCCATTCATAACGCTGGTGTCCTTTTGTATGGCAAAACAAACACTATTTTTTTTGGACCCATAATTGGTAGTTAATATAGTATGTAATAACTACGTTCAATTTTTCTGAGGTAACAAATAACTTACTGTCCATCATTCATCCATTAATGATTATTTAAATATAACTTATTTATTATAATTTCAGTATAAGACTTTTTAGGCCACCTATCAACCCACACTACATATAAAGAAAAATATTTAGACTTGAGAGTCCTCGGTGGTTGATACCTTTTAATGGCTAACTGAAAAGATGGTAACAAATTGCAAGCTTTCGAGACTACTCAGGTCTCTTCATCAAGCAAAGACTAAAATAAAAACTGAAGAATCACATATTTATATACACAAAAGGACACAGGAATAGTGCAATAGGTAAGACAAGTGACGTGAAGCAGAACTGTCATTATGGCAGAGGGATGAACATAAATATTGGAACAGTTCATAGATAAGGAGAGAAAGTTTTATTGCCCTCTGATTGGGGTCTGGTGTTGTGTTTTGATGCCCCTAGGTATATAAATATGTGATTCTTCAGTTTTTGTTTTAGTCTTTGCCTGATGAAGAGACCTGAGTAGTCTCGAAAGCTTGCAATTTGTTACCATCTTTTCAGTTAGCCATTAAAAGGTATCAACCACCGAGGACTCTCAAGTCTAAATATTTTTCTATCTACTGGCTAACACGGTACGAAGATACACATCTTTCCTATACATATAAAGAATGATTCAATTGGGGCGACTTTATCCTCTTTATATACTGAAAATTGTCAGTGGCGTTTCCTGTAATATGGAATTGTCAGTTAGTGATATGGGCAGGGTCATACACAGCTCAGCATTCTGAGTACTGCTACGTGTACAGCAGGAAAAACAGGGATGATATCAGGACTTCACCAAGCAGTCTAGTCAGTGATACATCAATGGAATCAGACTCAGTTTCTACAACATGCTGCTCTCAGATTACATGGCACAAAAAGCTGACATATTCATCTCTTCTCATGCAAGGCTTATCCAGCTCAGCATTAGTTAGCCTGGGGCTAACGCCATCTGTCCTGTACTTTCTCATCTCTGCAGCTTGTGTAGGAAAAATTGCTCCACTTAGTGTCTGAGCGTGGGTTAATAGGTATCCTAAAAAGTCTTCAGATTATAATAACTAAAAGTTATATTGTTATAATCTGTTACATGGAGAAACCAAGATTGTGGAACAAATGCTTCCTCTACTCCATATAAAGCTGAGTATGCAAATCTATTGGCATGAAAAGGGCTCTACAGCAAATATACTATAGGGCAATATACTAAAGGAAAGACTTTAAGGGATTGCCCACTACTAGGATAACCCCTTCTGGATCAAAATGTTTGGCCCCAATAAAATAATAAGTCCTACACTGATCTCCCAGAGTCGGCGCCGTTCCCACAGCGTCGGCACTCGCTCTCCCGTGCCGTTGTTGTGACACGTTGCACTGATGCCCAATCAGCGCTGGCGTCACTACTATCCCCACCTTTGGAAAAATCGAACATGAAGAGGAAGCCAGGGCTGCAGCTGATCTCTGACTTCCTCTTCCTGCTAAATTCGACAGGAGGTTGGGACAGTGACGCCTGCGCTGATTGGGCGCTGGGCACCACATGTCACAACAACAGCACGGTAGATCCGGGGAGAGCGAATGCTGACAACACGGGAACGACACCAGCACAAGAGGGGAGTTTAAGCTTCATTATTTAATGGGAGCCAAGCGAGGGATATGACAAGAAGTTGTCCAAGTGGTGGACAACTTCTTTAATGCTGTATGGCAGATCATACTGTATCTTCAAGAGCCAAAAATATAACTTAAAAGAGCCCTATTCATTAATGTCTTCATGATCTGATTAGCAATATCAGGAACAGGAAAAACATGTTTCTTTCTACACAGTATTTTAAGTGAAGGACAGGAAAAATGATTATATATGCAGCAAATAACCTTTTACATCACATAAAACTAAGGCTATTCATATATTCGGTCCCACTGGATTTCCCATACAGTACTTTGTTAGCATTTATATAATGTAGGTTGGCCTGGTTTCACATTACAGTGTACTTTTAATATTTGCTTAACAAAAGGTTTCATGTTCAAAAGCAATGTGTATATATATAAAATGAACAGTATAAAGGTTATATGGAACCCTCACTTCTTGGCCTGGACTATCAAACACATTGTATGCACCTCAATCTGTATTTAAAATATAATTTTCCTTGGGTGTGTTAGTTTATGGTCATCAGAAGGGAATCTTGACCACACAGATATGATATAAATATTGCAATTTTTTTTAATATCTGTAAGGAGTTAGTATGTTCTCTCCATGTTTCTTGGGTTTCTTCCAGGTTCTCCAGTTTCCGCCCACACTCCAAAGACATACTGATAGGGAATCTAGATTGCGAGCCCCATCGGGGACAGTGACGATAATGTCTGTAAAGTGCTGTGGAATTAATGACGGAATATAAGCTAGTAAAATAAATAAATATTAGGATTATTTTGGGGAAAATATTTTTTACTGAAGAGGTTTTTAAAATGATGAAGAAAACCTCTGCAAGCTAGGCACTGTCCAATCAAGAAAACTGTCAAAAATGCTTCAGAAAAAAAACAGTACTCCAAAACGCTTGAAAAAACGCTATTAGGAAAAAAAACTCCTTCAAAAATTTCCCAAAACAGGAGAGTTTCCTGAAGCGGTTTCTGAGTTGAGTTGAAAAACTTATGGTTTCTGACCTTGTCAAAAAACTCAGTGTGAACACATCCTAAGGCCTCTTTCACATGAGAGAGAGAGAGAGGCACTAAAGGATGCAACTTTATTATATCTAGGGGGCTTGTGAATTTATGTCTACAGGATATCTATATATTCTACCTATTCTATTTATCTATTCTATCTACAGTGGGTACGGAAAGTATTCAGACCCCTTTAAATTTTTCGCTCTTTGTTTCACTGCAGCCATTTGGTAAATTCAAAAAACTTCATTTTTTTCTCATTATTGTACACTCTGCACCCCATTTTGACTGAAAAAAAACACAAAAATGTTGAAATTTTTGCAAATTAATTAAATAGAAAAACTGAAATATCACATGGTCAAAAGTATTCAGACCCTTTGCTCAGACACTCATATTTAAGTCACATGCTGTCCATTTCCTTGTGATCCTCCTTGAGATGGTTCTACTCCTTCATTGGAGTCCAGCTGTGTTTAATTAAACTGATAGGACTTGATTTGTAAAGGCACAAACCTGTCTATATAAGACCTCACAGCTCACAGTGCATGTCAGACCAAATGAGAATCATGAGGTCAACGGAACTGGCCAAGGAGCTCAGAGATAGAATTGTGGCAAGGCACACATCTGGCCAAGGTTACAAAAGAATTTCTGCAGTACTCAAGGTTCCTAAGAGCACAGTTGCCTCCATAATCCTTAAATGGAAGAAGTCTGGGACCACCAGAAGTCTTCCTAGACCTGGCCGTCCAGCCAAACTGAACAATCAAGGGAGAAGAGCTTTGGTGAGAGAGGTAAAGAAGTACCCCAAGATCACTGTGGCTGAGCTCCACAGATGCTGCAGAGAGATGGGAGAAAGTTCCACACATTCATGACCCCACATCCTCCACTTCCATGGGAGCAATTGTGTAATGTGTGAACCCTCTCCATCTACTTCTATGGGATCAGTGGTGTAATATGTGAGCCCGCTCTGTCCACTTCTATTGGAGCAATGGTGTAATATGTGACCACTAGGGTTGAGCATTCCGATACTGCAAATATCGGGTATCAGCCGATATTGGCTGTATCGGAATTCCGATTCCGAGTTCCGATATTTTCGTCATATCGGATACCGGAATCGGGATTGTCACTGTCACTGTCAGTGTCCGTCGGTCGGGTCTGTCAGGAGTCAGCGGCACTTACCTGGCAGAAGATCTCCGGCGGTCACGGGCTGGACTGCTTCATGGCCGCAATCTTCTTTCCCCGGCGGTCACATGCAGTTTCTCGCGATAACTGCAGTGACTGCTGGGTAATCCCGGCCGTAAAGCAGTCAGTCCGATGACGTCACCGCCAGGGAAGCAGGTAATATGCTGTGCTGCGTTGCGATGACAGGCTCTGCCTGTCATTGCGATGTAGCAGAGCTGGATCGTTGTGGGACTGTCGTTACTATGGACTGCGTCGGACAGGTGGTATACTGTTGGTTTGTTTTTTTTTCTTTTTTTACAGGAGATCGATGGCGTCGCAGGAATGAGAGAGTAATAAAATAAATGAAAACTGTGTTGTCTCTTTTATTTCATTAAAAGACTTTTTCTTGCTGTGTCTTTTTTTTAAACATTTAAAAACTTTGGGATTAATAATGGATCGGTGTCTTATTGACACCTCTCCATTATTAACCGGGCTTATTGTCACCGTGCAATCAACGGTGACATTAACCCCTTATTACCCCGCTTGCCACCGCTACAGGGCAAGTGGGAAGAGCCGGGTAAAGTGCCACAATTGGCACATCTTTTGATGCGCCAAATGTGGGACTGCTGTAGCCTGGTATTATCAGGCTGTTGAGGGCCAAAATCCATGGGCCTTGACAGTCTTTTAATACCAGGCCGCAGCAGTCTGCATTTTACTTGGCTGGTTAACAAAAATAGGGGGGATCCCCACGCCGTTTTTTTTTCGAGGGGATCCCCTATTTTTGTTAACCAGCCAAGCTAAGCAGACTGCTGTGGCCTGGTATTATCAGGCTGGCAAGGTCCATGGATATTGGATCCTTACCAGCCTGAAAAAACCAGGCCTCAGCGGTCTGCTTCATCTGGCTGGTTAACAAAAATAGGGGGGACCCCACGCCAATTTTTTTCGAGGGGATCCCCTATTTTTGTTAATCAGCCAAGATATGCAGACTGCTGTGGCCTGGTATTATCAGGCTGGCAAGGTCCATGGATCTTGGCTCCTTAACAGCCTGAAAATCCAGGCCTCAGTGGTCTGCTTCATCTGGCTGGTTAACAAAAATAGGGGGGACCCCACGCCATTTTTTTTTCGAAGGGAACCCCTATTTTTGTTAATCAGTTCCCTCTGACGTCACTGATTGTGTCCCTGGCTGACCTGAAGTGAAAGTGGAAAGCAATCAATTAAGCTTTCCACTTAAGGGCCCGTCTCACATAGCGATATCGCTACCGAGATCGCTGCTGAGTCACTAGTTTTGTGACGCAGCAGCGAGCTCACCAGCGATATCGCTGTGTGTGACATTCAGCGACGATCAGCCCCCCTGCCGGGTATCGCTGATCGTCGCTGAAATGTCATGACCTTTTTTTGATCACTGGTTTCCCGCTGACAGGCACGCATCGCTTCGTGTGACAGGCGGGAGACCAGCGATCCGCTGGTAACCAAGGTACACAGCGGGTTTCCAGGCGTAGGGCTGTGCCTAGAAACCCGCTGTGTACCTTGGATACCAGCGCCCTGATGCAGGGAGCTGGTATCCAAGGTACACAGCGGGTTTCCAAGCGCTGCGCGGTGCCTGGAAACCCGCTGTGTACCTTGGTTACCAGCGGATCGCTGGTCTCCCGCCTGTCACACGCAGCGATGCGTGCCTGTCAGAGGGAAACCAGCGATCAAAAAAAGGTCCTGACATTTCTGCGACGATCAGCGATACCCGGCAGGGGGGCTGATCGTCGCTGAATGTCACACACAGCGATATCGCTGGTGAGCTCGCTGCTGCGTCACAAAACTAGTGACTCAGCAGCGATCTCGGTAGCGATATCGCTATGTGAGACGGGCCCTTAAGCGATGTTACCCGCAGTGTCGCTGTCCCAGATCGCTGCCTGAGCTGCCTGTTTGGCAGCTCAGCAGCGATCATGTAGCGATACACCAGCGATCCTGACAAGTGCATATCGTTGTCGGGATCGCTGGTGTATCGTTATGTGACACCCAGCCTTTACTCTCCTGTCAGCCAGGAGAGGAACTCATTCATTTGGGGGTTTACTGTGAGGCTGCAGCATTAGCTGCGGTCCCTGCAGTAAACATTAAGCCTTTCTGAAGGATTACACCGTGGGACCTGACTGTGCATGGGATAGGTAAGAATAATTTTGCTTTTTTATTTTATTTTTATTACAGGAAATGGTTTTTGCAGTAAAATAAAAGATGGTCAAAAACATGTGTCTTTATTTCATTAAAATGATTTTTAATTAAAGTGTGTGTGTTTTATTTTTATTTCATGCAATAGGATTAATAATTGATAGTTGTCTAATTGACAGCTCTCAATTATTAACCTGGCTTAAGGTCACCTTTCAATAGCAAGGTGGCTTTAACCCCATATTAACCCATTCGCCACCGCTACAGGGCAATGGGAATAGACGGGCAAAGTGCCAGAAAGGGCGAATCTAATTATAGATTTGTCTTTCCTGGGGTGTCTGGGGGCAGATGTTAGTAGCCGGGGGGGGGGGCAAAAATAATGGTCCCTCTCTGGGCTATTATTATCTGCCCCCACTCACTGGCTTTGTCTGTCTGGTTGCGAAAATAGGGCGGGAGCCCACGCATTTTTTTTCAGCAATTTTACACCTCAATATTATATATATATTTTATATATATACATGTCATTGAATTTGTGACACATATATATATATTTATATTAATAGTTCATACACTTCTACATAGTATAATAGCCGCTAATTCAATTGCCGGCTTTTGTGAAATGCAGTAGTGTAACGTGTGGTCACTAGAGTTGAGCGATACTTTCCGATATCCAAAAGTATCGGAATCGGAATGGTATCGCCGATACCATTAAAATATCGGCGATACCCGATACCGATACCGGAAGTCCCATGTAAGTCTATGGGAACAAAATATCGGAACTAAAAAAACCTCTTTCTTTCCTTGTAAACACTAAATATACACACATAGAATACATATATATATATACATGTCATTGTGACATATATATATACATATATGTATAGTTTATACACTTCTACATAGTAAAATATCCTCTGATTCAATTGCCGGGTAAAGCCGGCTTCTGTGAAAAGACAGAAGCACCCGACATGAAATGACACTTGGTGTACATAGGGTTAACCATGTCCTTTGCTATCTGATTTGCACAAACAATTACATCAGTCTATGTGTGCAAAATTTCACACCTGTAGGGGTTAATTAAAGGTGTAAATTCGTAGCAAAAAAGTCCGTTTTTTTTACAACGAATTTACACCTTTAATTAACCCCTACAGGTGTGAAATTTTGCACACATAGACTGATTTAATTGTTTGTGCAAATTAGATAGCAAAGGACATGAAAAGACATGGTTAACCCTATGTACACCAAGTGTCATTTCATGTCGGGTGCTTCTGTCTTTTCACAGAAGCCGGCTTTACCCGGCAATTGAATCAGAGGATATTTTACTATGTAGAAGTGTATAAACTATACATATATGTATATAAAATATGTCACAATGACATGTATATATATATATGTATTCTATGTGTGTATATTTAGTGTTTACAAGGAAAGAAAGAGGTTTTTTTAGTTCCGATATTTTGTTCCCATAGACTTACATGGGACTTCCGGTATCGGTATCGGGTATCGCCGATATTTTAATGGTATCGGCGATACCATTCCGATTCCGATACTTTTGGATATCGGAAAGTATCGCTCAACTCTAGTGACCACACGTTACACTACTGCTCCCATAGGAGTGGACGGAGTGGTGTCACATCTTACATATCAGACTGGGAAGATCACTGGTTATTGGTAGTGTTGAGCGATACTTTCCGATATCACTAAGTTTCGGATCGGAATGGGTATCGCCGATACCCAAAATAGAAAAGATACCCAAAAAATATTGGCGCTACCCGATACCGATACCGGAAATCCAATGTAAGTCTATGGGAACAAAATATCGGAATTAAAAAAAAACATTCTTGCCTTGTTGATTAATTGTACATGAAGGAAAACAACAAAGAGTGTTTTTCTTCATGTACAATTAACCAACAAGGCAAGAATGGTTTTTTTTAATTCCGATATTTTGTTCCCATAGACTTACATTGGATTTCCGGTATCGGGTAGCGCCAATATTTTTTGGGTATCTTTTCTATTTTGGGTATCGGCGATACCCATTCCGATCCGAAACTTAGTGATATCGGAAAGTATCGCTCAACATTAGTCATTGGGTCTTTTTGAGCCTACTGCGTATCTAATCCATCCTAGAATCATAAAATGTTGGAGTTAGAAGGGATCTCCAGGATCAACATGTCCAACCCCCTGCTCAATGCAGGATTCACTAAACCTTCTCAGACAGATATCTGTCCAGCCTCTGTTTGAAGACTTCTATTGAAGGAGAACTCACCACGTCTCATGGCAGCCTTTTCCACTCATTGATCACCGTTCACTGTCAAAAAGTTTTTTCTAATATGTAATCTGTATCTTCTCCAATTCAGTTTCATTCCATTGCTTCTCATGTTTCCACGTGCAAATGAGAATAAGGATGATCCCTCTACACTGTGACAACCCTTCAGATATCTGTAGAGTAGACAGTTATTAAGTCTCCTCTTAGCTTTCTTTTTTGTAAGCTAAACATTTCCAGATCCTTTAACCGTTCCTCTTAGGACACACTTTGTAGTCCGCTCAGCATCCTGGTAGCTCTTCTCTGAACTTGCTCCAGTTTTTCAATGTCTTTTTTAAAATGTGGTGCCCAGAACTGAACACAGTATTCCAGATAAGCCTGACCAAGAAGGAGTAGAGGGGGATAATTACTTCATGTGATCTAGATGCTATGCTTCTCTTAATACATCTCAGAATTGTGTTTGCCTTTTTCGCTGCTGCATCACACTGTTGACTCATGTACAGTCTGTGATCTATTAGTTTACCAAGTCTTTTTCACAAGTGCTGTTGCTTAGTTCTATTCCTCCCATTCTGTAGATGTAATTTTCATTTTTCTTACCCAGATGTAGAATCTTGCATTTCTCCTTGTTAAAGACCATTCTATTAGTCGCTGCCCATTGTTCAAGCTTATCTAGATCCTTTTGAATCCTTTCTCTGTCTTCTCTAGTGTTAGGGCCCCGTCACACATAGCGACACACCAGTGATCCCGACAACGATATGCACTTGTCAGGATCGCTGGTGTGTCGTTACAATGTAACGTTATCATGTAATGGTTACATGATCGCTGGTGAGCTGCCAAACAGGCAGCTCAGGCAGCGATCAAGACAGCGACACTGCTGGTAACGTCGCTTAGTTACCAGCAGTGTACGTTGGAAACCAGCCCGCTGGTGCAGGGAGCTGGTAACCAAGGTATACATCGGGTTTCCAGGCGCTGCGTGGCACCTGGAAACCCGATGTGTACCTTGGTTACCAGCTCCCCTGCAGCAGCACGCTGGTATCCAACGTACACATCGGGTTTCCAGGCGCCACCCGGCGCCTGGAAACCCGTTGTGTACCTTGGTTACCAGCTGATCGCTGGTCTCCTGCCTGCCATACGCAGCGATGCGTGCTGGCCAGCAGGAGACCAACGATCAAAAAAAGTCCAGGACATTCAGCGACTATCAGTGATACCCAGCAGGGGGGCTGATCGTCGCTGAATGTCACACACAGCAATATCGCTGGGGAGATCGCTGTTGCGTCACAAAACTAGTGACTCAGCAGCGATCTCGCTAGCGAGATCGCTGTGTGTGACGGGTGCTCTAGCTATCCCTCCTAGCTTTGAATTTGATTAGTTTAACTTCAGTTCTATCTAGATCTTTTATAAAAATGTTGAAAAACACTGGGAATCTGTGGTACTTCACTTAAAGCACTCTTCCAATTGGATGTGAAATCATTTGTCACCACTCTTTGTGTGATACACTTCACAGAGCTCAATATCTAACCCCATCATGTGATAAACTACACTTAACCCTGCATCTAATCCCAGCATGTGTTACTCTTAGCATTTCTTATTGTGCACATGATACACTTCACGCATCTCACTTCAGATTATGATACAGTGAGCAGCACTAACTAACAGAATCGGTGCTGCCAGCCGGCCTCGTTGACCCTGTTTACTAGTCACCAACAAAATGGCTGTTATCCTAAAATTAATCCTTTCTTATCTTTTTGCAAACACCCAGAAGGGGTGGAGAGTGTAGATGTCACACACAAGTAAGTAGACCCACCCACATTTACTGCAGTCGTAATGTCAGCTAGTTGTACACTAGGTTTTCATGGCAAATTGCAGCAGCTGCTCCCCTAGTGTTTAAAAGTGAAAATACTAAAACGTTTTAAATTATTTTTTATATTTTACTTAATTAAAAACTAAATATAATATTTTTTAAAAATGAAAACATTAATACTTTAATTTTTTTTCAATTGTTGAAAAAAAATTTTTTATGGCACCTTCCCTTTAATGCTGAATTAAAGAATGCTGAAAGAGGAATAAATTCAGCAATGAAGTGGTTCCTAAGCTCTGTGTTTGCTGTGTTTTACCGCTTGGGGGGAAAGAATTTAAATTTCAGTGAGTTATTACTTTCTCCAAGAATGAAGCCAGCTGAGATTAACATCCACAGGAGCATGGACCACCGCTGTGTTTACTCTAAATGCTCTCCAGACAGAGCTCACCATAGTTATTTTGGGCCCCACGGCTATGAAAGAATGCTGAGCTGTTGTGTATTGACAAGCCTTGGTGAATCCTATCTAACCTAACCAATGTTAAACAGACTTTTCATTTTCACGCCATGAATGCCTTCCAGGTTTGTGCCATGGAATCAAGGGACTGACCAATAACATACGAATCTGCTCATGTCAAGTATATGTTTTTCAATATTCTCACAGAACCTAGCGAGACAGACAAGGGTCAGTGGCGACCCACTCTATATTCCAGACAAGTAGCTGCTTAATGGCTTCTTCAACTAAAACTAACTGGATAAAATAAAAATTGGCCCTCAGAGATCTTATCTTTTTGTTATTAAACAAAGACAGCTGTGAGTCAGCAGTTACACAATTTCCAATCTCAGAGCTAGAGAATGAATATTCATCTAAAAGAATACTCACTAAAAAGTTAAACTTTACCAGCAACGACTACCTTAATCTTCTCCTATTCTTTAATCTTATTTTGTATCCTATTACAATTAAACTGAAAAATATATAATGAAATGTGTCTCAGGATTAGAGATGAGTGAACACGTGGATGTCTGTGTTCGGCTGGACTTTTTAAAAAAAGTCTGGTTGGGGTCGCAAACTTGACCCGAACTTGACCCCAGAACCCATATAAATCAATGGGGACCCGAACTTCAGAGCTGTAAAATGACTATAAAATGGTAGTAGTAAGGACTAGGAGGCAAAATGAAAATGAAGCAAAATGGGGATAAGAGCAGGACAATTGCCCTGCAAACAAATGTGGATAGGGATATTACTTTCAGGTGTTCTGTTGTGAGGGGGTGGATAAAGGTTCTTGCACTGCTCTACAAATGGGGATAGGGCACTAAAATAAAATAAGAAAAAATCTTGAACCAAGGAGGCCAAGGTCCAAGTGGAGTTGGAGGTGGACGTGATGATGCAAGTGTAAAAGGCAAAGTAGGAGGTAGCCAACACCGTTTTTTTATTTTATCCTTTCTGGTATTTTTATTAATTCTTAAAGGGAACTAATGAAAATAACAGAAATGAAAAACAAAAACAAAGTATTATTTTGAACCACGAGGCCAAGGTCCAAGTGGAGGATGAGGAGGAAGTGTAGGTGGACATGGCAACAGCGGAAGAGGAGATAGCCAACACCTTTTTTATTTTATTTTTTTTGGGAGGAGGAATCAAAATTAAACACATAACAAATAGAGTCTAACAGTGGCTGGGTGCAGCTGGCATAGTTGTCTAGCTGGCCAAAGGTACGGACAAGTCATTTGTGATCCATGCCTGGTTCATTTTAAAGAATGTGATCTTTCCCACAATGGCCGTGAACAGGTGGATAAGCCTGTCTGTGATAACACTCCCTGTCATGCTAAACAGTACACTTTCCGCATGGCAGACCAGTACCTTCAAGGCGTAAAGGGCAAGCTCAACTTATGTGTCCAATTTTAGACCCAAAGTTAAATGGGGCAAATTCAGCAGTTATAACGAGGAGATGTGTGGACAGGTACTCTTCCACCACTTTTTTAAAATGCTGCCTCCTGCTGACATGGTTGGTATCAGATGGTGGTGTTGGATTTTTGTGGCGTGCGGAGGAATTGTTTCCACATTTTGGCCATGCTAAAGCTGCCTTCTGAGGTGCTGGCTTTGCCCCAGGTGTGTTAGCGACTTCTTCCTTCACCTCAGACTTGTTCTTCCACTGAGCCCTCACTGTCAGGTGGGAAAGACATCAATAGACGCTCTACCAGTGTGTGCTTGTATTCATGCATTTTACAATTCTGGTCCTAGGATGGAAGTATGGATGGCACGTTGTCCTTGTAGTTGGGATCCAGCAACCCAGTAATCAGAAATGGTAATGGGATCCAGCAACCCAGTAATCAGAAATGGTAATAATACAGGCAAATTGACGGTTGATGCGCAAGCACAGCAGCATGTATGCATGGTGACTCAGTGGTTAGCACTGTTGCTTTGCATCACTGGGGTCCTGGGTTCAAATCCCAAGGACAACATCTGCAGGGAGTTTACATGTTCTCCCCGTGTTTCTGTGGGTATCCTCCGGGTAATCCGGTTTCCTCCTACATTCCAAAGACATACTGATAGGAAATCTAGGTTGTGAGCCCCAATGGGAAGTGTGGTAATCATGTCTATAAAGCACTGCGGAATATGCTGGCACTATATAAGCAATGCATAATAATTATAATAATGTATTGGCTCATGTGTGCCAGGCTGCCCAGAGTCAACGACAAGCTATCGTCAGTGTGAGGTCTGGCTCCTCTGTATCCCCCAGCCATGCTCGAGCGATGCCGTGAGCAGCTTGGAGTTCCACCCTTCTTGAAACACAGTTCCTCAATGTCCTCCTCCCCATCATCCTTCACAACGGTAACTTGACTGGGCCCAGGCTGCTGTGGGTACAGGAACCCACCTTCCAAGCCATGTGTGGATGACAGGCCTGATAAAGGTGTGAATGTTGCTTGGTCCTCCTGCTCCTCTTTCTCCTGTGCTACCACCTCATCCATCATCGCCTGAAGGGTTTTTTCTAGCAGACAAAGAAGTGGGATAGTAACTCTAATGATGGCATTATCATCGGTGGCCATGTTGGGGGAATATTCAAAACAGTGAAACACAGCACAAATGTCCCGCGTGGAGGCCCATTCATTTGTGGTGAAGTGGTATTCCACCGAGTGACTGGTGAATGTGTGCTACAGATGAAACTCCACTATTACCCGATGCTGCTCACACAGTCTCTCCAGCATACTGTATTTCTCGGACCATAAGACGCACTTTTTTCCTCCAAATTTGAAAGGAAAGTGTTGGTGCGACTTATGGTCGGAATGTAACATGTGGGGAGGGGGCAGGGGGCAGCCGCGGAGTGAGATCGCCGGAGACAGGAAAATATCCCCTCCCTGCAGGAAACCAGAGCTGGGGAAACCACTGGTCCCGATACTTAAAGTGCAGTGAATATTCATTAGCCGCTTCCCCGCCCACCTGTCAGCTGAGCAGTGAGCTGGGAGCAGCAGATGACAGAGCCACATGGTTTCCCCAGCACTGGATTCCTGCAGCAGCTGGGGAGATCTGTGTTGGAAGGAGAAGGAGGCGGCAGCAGGCAGGAGCAGAGTGCAACAGGGGACCGCTACATACCTGACAGCACAGCCTGGGGGCTGGGCTGATGCAATGCTGAATGCTCCTGCGGAGGACCTGTGATGAGGTCATGAAGAGGGCAGGCTGGAGCATCACATGACCACACAAAGCCCTGCCTCTCCCTGATGTCATCACGGGTCCTGCAGACACACTGTACAAGAAAGAATTAATTAAAAGGTTAGTAATTACAGCACATAAAAAAGCACTCTGCCATCCTGTGGTGAACTATAACTCCCAGCATGCCATAGGATCTGCAGGACATGCTGGGAGTTATAGTTCTCCCATGGGATCTTAAAGCAACACTCCAGTGTTGTTTTTCAGTGCCGGAGTGTGGCTTTAAATATAAGCCCTGTGCCCCCATTCTTAGGCCGGGGTCACACATGCGAGAAACTCGCACGATTTTCGTGTGAGTCTCTAGCATTAACACCCTGCACTGCCGCTGGCACTCGGACCGGAGCGTGCAGCTGCATGTATTTCTATGTAACCGCATGCTCCAGTCTGAGTGCCGGCGGCAGTGCCGGGTCTTCATGCGAGAGACTCACATGAAAATCGTGCGAGTTTCTCACATGTGTGACCCCGGCCTTATACTCACTCTCCAGCGTCTTCACATAGTACTTTATAGACACCACACTGGTCCCGCAGCACCATCTCCTACCCGTAGCTTCCAACATAATAACATACCATTATATATAATAACACCACATATAATAGTATGTTATTTATGTTATTAAATATTTTACCACATTTTTTGCTTCAAATATATTTTTCCCTATTTTCCACCTCTAAAACCTGGGTGCGTCTTATATTCCGGTGCGTCTTATAGTACGAAAAATACGGTATGAAAAGTGATGTTTCACCTTGTTGGTACGTCACTTAGGAGGTGGTGAGGTGGAAGGCAAAAATAACGTTGCAGCACAGACAGGCGAGCAGCAGCAGAGTCAGAACGCCGAAAGCGCACAAACTGCACGCACCATCAGCAGCAAATCAGACATATTTGGGAAATTCTTCAGGAAGCTCGGCACCACAAAATTCAACACACGAACCAGACAAGGAATGTAAGTCAAACCGGCTAGCCCAGAGCTGCTTACGATTTACCCCATTATTGCAAAACAACCTGGCAGGGCTTGATGTTCATGGGCACCAACCGCTCATCTGTCTACTATTTGATCCCTGTCCACAGCTCCTGTACAGTGTGGATCTGTCCCTCAAACAAATGAGTTGCAGAACAGTCTGCTGGTGTTTCCCCTGGTTGTGTTGAAACTGATGGTGCAGGGCTCACTGTGACCAGATGAGGATGTGGTGGAGGAAGCGGAGTAGGAGGAGGAGGCTACATGTACTGATTACTGGTCCACATATCTGTTCTAACATGGACCTTGCCAGTGATCTTATTTGGTCAGAAACGTGTATGGCCATGGAACAAGGAGGTGGAATAAGATTCTGCAGGTGAACAGCTGGCTATGTCGATGGTGCCGTCAGCAAGGATTTGGATTTCTGGATCACGGATTGAATTACCTATACGATGGACTACTTGCTAGAGATGGGGTGCATCTTACGAAGACTGGAAAACGTATTTGGAAGTCGCCTTGCAACACTCATCCGGAGAGCTTTAAACTAGAACAATGTGGGAAGGGAAGCAAAACGCCAGAAAAAGCCATACACCTGACAAATACTGTTGAGAATTCTGCTATTAGAAGTGAAAGGGAAGAACAAAGACAAAAAAAATCAAAATAATAAAAATATTCAAGAAAGAGAAACCAATCACAAACTAAAATGTTTCTATACGAATGCACAAAGCATGGGCAACAAACAAGGAGAATTGGAACTACTTATCGCAGGAAAATAAATATGATGTCATTGGAATCACTGAAACTTGGTGGGACGATACACATGATTGGAATACAAGGTTAGAAGGATACAACTTATTTGCAAGAAACAGACTTGATAAACGAGGAGGAGGTGTGGCATTGTATGTTAGTAAAGCGTATATCTGCACAGAGATTGAAGCTTCAGAGACTGGGAGTTCTGTGGAAACTGGGTAAGAATTAGAGATGAGCGACTTTGCCTCTGGGAGGGTCGAGTCGGGTTTCAGACCACCCGACTTTTCCAAAAGTTGAGTCGAACGAAATCGGCTGACTATCGGAAAAAGTCGGAGTTCCGATTGAAACTCGAACAGATCCCAATGCAAGTCAATGGGGAAGAAAAGTCAGCAGTGAGTGGAGGACAGTAAACACACCTACAGTGCCCATTTCAATGCCAACAACATCAATTCTTATTACTTAAGCGTGTCAACCTTAATTTACTTTATTATAATAGTAACGCATTGAAAACTGGGGTTATTTGGCTAAAGTTGTGGGGGGGCAGGGCTGGCTCCAGGTTTTCGTGGGCCCCGGGCGAAAGAGTCTCAGTGGGCCCCTTTAACACATACCACAATTCATGATGCTCCGATACAGCAGACAAATGTAGGTATAGTACAATGCCAAATACTTCACTTCTTACATTACATGAGTGATGTCTATTGTAAATTCTACAATAGCTCAAAAACCGGACAGTATAGTCCTCTATACAGTATTATGGGCACCACATAGTGCGCCATACAGAATGGGCTCCATATAATGCTCCATACAGAATAGGCCCCATATGTGCTCCATATGATGCTCCATATATAAAGGGCCCTATATGATGACCCATAAATAATGAACCCCATATGATGCTCTAGTATATGATGGGCCCCATATATGATGCTCCAGTGTATGATGAGCTCCATATAATGTTCCAAATATAATGGTCCCCATATATAATGCTCCATATATAATGGATTCCATGTGATGCTCCATATATAATGTGCCCCATATGATGCGCCATATATAATGGGCCCCATATGATGCTCCAGTATATGATGTGCCCCATGGATGATGCTCCAGTGTATGATGGGCCTATATAATGCTCCATATATAATGGGCCCCATATGATGTTCAAGTGTATGATTGGCCCCATATATAATTCTCCAGTGTATAATGCTCCCCATATATTGCTCCAACCATTAAAAAAAATGAAATACCTCTCCTCGCTAGGCACTGCTCTACTCTGGACTCCTCAGCGTTGCCATCTTCCAGCTCTCTGCACTGTGACTGTTCAGGCAGAGGGTGCACAGACGTGACATCATCGCGCTCTCTGACCTGAATGTCACTGTCAGGAAATGCGGAAGACGTCACAGCTGTGGAGCAGGGAGAGGTAAGTATTGCAAGTGCTGGGGCCCTGAGCAAGCAAGGGGGGCCAAATCGTGGGCGCCGGCACTGGCACAGGGCCACTCATAGTATGCCAGTGTCTCTGACGGCGAGTGGGCCCCCCACCTGCTCAGGGCCCCAGCACTTGCCTGGGTGCGCCAGGTGCTGACGCCGGCCCTGGGGGGAGGTACAGCCCAGTTAGGGAGGTGGAAAAACTGGCATATGTTGAGGTGTAGGCTGAACATTCAGCAGCTGCAAATGGAGGAATTGGAGAAGTCAGAGGAAGAGGAGGACAAAGTGAGCCATTTTGCTGGCAACCTATGTGTCATCAGGGGAAGGTGGTACAAAATCCTTTGAAACTCAGACATGGTTCATTTTAATGAAGGTGAGATCACCTACATTTTGCGTCGACAGCCGGGTCCTTCTTTCTGATAGCACACTACCAGCAGGGCAAGCGAGCTCCTGTAAGGCATATTGTGCCAATTCAGGCCAGGTGTCCAGTTTACAGGCCCAGTAGTCAAAGGGGAATGAACTGTGAGGGAGAACATCGATAGGGGAGGAGAGGTAATTTTGAACCATAGTTGACAACTGCTGTCTCCTGTCTGTTGCAATCGATTCAGTATTACCAGTCGTGTGAGCGGTACTCGAGAAATCAGTCCACAACATGGTCATGAAACCCCTTTCTCCAACGCCACTTCAGCTGTGTGCACCACAAACACCTCTTCCATGTTGCTCAGTACGGCTCGTGGTAGAACCTGCACCGCTGCTGTGAGCTGGGAATGCCTCTAACAAACGGTTTACCAGAGTTGCTTGTTTGTTCGCCAATATTAGCTCTAGGTGCTCCTGTGGCATAAGATGTTCTGCAATTTGCCTTTATAGCGTGGATCGAGGATGCTGGCCAACCAGTAGTAGTTCGTCATCCTTCATAATTTTGGCAATGCGGGGGTCCCTTTTAAGGATCTGCAAGACATAATCACACATGTGGGCCAGGTGTCAATGATGCACTGCCAGTGGTGGGTGGAGGAGCACTTTCTGCCAAATCCACATCCCTCCAGTCACGCACAAACCCTGTACCTGACCTTGGCAAGCCAACATTTTCTCTTGCTCCCTGAGAAGCATCCTCCTCCCCAAAATAATCATCCCCCTCATCCTCCTCCTCCTCCTCCTCTTCCTCTTCTTCCTCCACCTCGTCCAGGACAGTTCCCTGAGCAGGCAATGGCTGACTGTCATCAAGGTTTCCCTCCTCCTCCTCTTCCTCCTCTGCTGCAGATGCCTGATCCTTAATGTGCGTCAAAGTTTGCATTAGCAGGCGCATAAGTGGGATGCTCATGCTTATGATGGCGTCGTCTGCGATTACCAGCCGTGCATTCCTCAAAACACAGAAGGACTTTACAGAGGTCTTTCAGCTTTGACCACTGCACACCCGACAACACGATGTCTGCCCTCAAACTGCCTACCCATGTATCCTCCCACAAATGTATTCCAGCCTGCCTCTGTTCGCACAGCCTCTCAACCATGTGCATTTTTGAGTTCCACCTTGTTGCAACGTCTATGATTAGGCAGTGCTTGGGGAGGTGGCGCGATCACTGCAGTCTCTGCATATGACTGGAGTCTACGGGCGAGCGATGGATATGCGAGCACAGTTTTCGCACCTTATGGAGCAGGGCTGGTAACTCCGGATAATTATTTATGAAGCACTGCACCACCAGGTTCAAGGTGTGAGCCAGGCAAGATATGTGTCTGATTTTGCCAGGGCTATGGCCGCCACAAAATTATGTCCGTTATCACTGACTACCTTGCCTGGCTCAAGATGTAGACTGCCCAACCATGACTCAGTTTCTCACTGCCAGTAGTCGGCCAGTACCTTCGCGGTGTGTCTGTTGTCGCCAAAAGACATCATCTTTAAAACAGCCTGCTGACGCTTACCACTAGCTATTCGATAGTGTGACACCTCATGTGCAACACTGGCAGCTGCGGATGGAGTGCTCATGCGACTGCGCTCTGTCAAGGACCTTTCGCTTCTGGAGGAGGAGGAGGTGGAGGGTCGAACGCCTACAGCCAACTGTTGCCTATACCATGGGCTAGGCAGCACTGTCCCACCGCCGCTGTCCCCTGTGGACCCTGCATCCACCACATTAACCCAGTGCGCAGTGATGGACATGTAATGGCACTGGCCATGCCTACTGGCCCATGCATCTGTTGTGAGGTGCACCTTTCCATTCACTGATTCTTTGAGTGCATGGACAATGTGATTTTTCACGTGCAGGTGTAGAGGAGGGATGGTTTTTCTAGCAAAGAGGTGCCAACTGGGTAGGTCATAGCATGGGACAGCGTAGGCCATGAGCTCTCGGAACACTGCACTTTCTACCAAACGGAAGGGCATCATCTCTAATGAGATCAGTTTGGCAATGTAGTCATTCAAAGCCAGTGTAAGCGGATGAGAGGATTAGTACTTTCTTGTCCTGCTCAGAGTCTCTGCTACGGTGAGCTAAACTTGAGAGCTGCATATGGTGGAACTAGCGGTGGACATGGCGGAATAAGATGGGGTTGGTGATGGTGATGGTGATGCTGGTGGTTATGGCATAGATGCAGTCTTTCATTGTAAAACCATTGGGATTCCCTGACTGCTTTGGCCTTGCAACGACACCTCAACATTTCTTGCAGGTGGTGTGCTAACCGGTGAGCAATGGGGGAAGCAATGTAGCGTTGCTGGCTACCTTCAGTCGGAGCAGGTGAAAGTGTGCTACCTGAGGTTTTGTAGTCTGTCGACTCTTGCAAGAGCATGATGTTTACATGTCTAAGCATGCAAGTGGTATTCAATTTTCGGAGATTTCGGCTAAAGGTCCTTCCGCACTACTTACAGATAACCTTTGCCTCATCAATAGGATTTTGGTCAAAAAAGTGCCAAACTGCACTCTTCCTACTATTGTAAAACTTTTCAGGGCTTGCACGATGTGCTATTTTGACCATCTGGACGAGCTGTCCTGCAACTCTTTTTGTTTTTTTAACACGTTTTTGGACTGCTCTGGGCCTGCCAGATAACCCCAGTTGCGCTGTCGATGCCTGCTGCGGATTCTCCTCCTCTTCTGTGCTATTGCCAGCGGCACCCTCTTTCCCCAATGGATGCTAATCCGGGTCAACAACTGGGTCATCCATCACCTCCTCTTCAATTTCATCTGCACCTTCCTCTGTGTCACCGTGTAAGGTGATATAGTATGCAGGAAGGGGCACCAGAGTTTCATCAGGGTCAGATTCTGGCTCAGTAGACTGCGAGGGCAATGTAGTGCTCTGTGTGAATGTACCAGCATAGTCATATAGCAGTGACAGTGCATCAGTGCACTCCATGTCATATTCATCTTGGACTGGGGAATTCAGGATTTGACTTGATAACCCAGGCATGGTATGTGAAAAGAGCTCCATGGAGGAATCTGAAGTGTGGCCTGCCGCATCCTTCACTTTTGTTGGGGGTGAAGGACACAAGAAAAGGTGTTTCGGACCAGGAGCCTGCACTGATGACTCAGTGCTTGCAGTTTTTGAAACTTCAGAAGAGGAGGCGATAGAGCTGGAGGCTGTTTCGGCAATGTAAGCCAAAACCTGTTCCTGATAACCCTGGCTTTAAAAATGGTTTACCTACTCCCAGAAAAAGGAGCCTTCCAGGCCTTCTGGAGCCAGACGATGACGCAGGCTCAACACCTCCTGCCTTAGGTGCTATTGTGCTTTTGGCACTACCAGCAGCTGCACCACCACCACCATCAGTACCAGCTGGCCCCCCCGCCTACGTCCGCGGCCTCTTCCACCAAACGTCCTCATGTTTGGGAAAATGTACCAAAAATACCAGCAGATATATGGTACTGTATGAGGAGCGTACAGCTGTATACAGTGTAGGGTAAAATTTAAATCTCTGTATATATTTCCGGAGTCACATACAGACGCTCACTCAGTGTGGATTTGACCGTAATACAAAAAGCAGAAAAACGGTACTGTATCAGAAGCGTACAGCTGTATACGGTGAAGGGGAAAATTTAAATCTCTGTATATATTTCCGGAGTCACACACAGACGCTCTCTCAGTATGGATTTGACCGTTATACAAAAAGCAGAAAAAACGGTACTGTATCAGAAGCGTACAGCTGTATACAGTGTAGGGGAAAATTTTAATCTCGTATATATTTCCGGAGCCACACACAGACGCTCACTCAGTATGGATTTAACCGTAATACAAAAAGCAGAAAAACGGTACTGTATCAGAAGCGCACAGCTGTATACGGTGTAGGGGAAAATTTAAATCTCTGTATATATTTCCGGAGTCACACACAGACGCTCTCTCAGTATGGATTTGACCGTAATACAAACAGCAGATATACGGTACTGTTTCAGAAGTGTACAGCTGTATACGGTGTAGGGAAAAATTTAAATCTCCGTATATATTTCCGGAGTCACACACAGATAGTCAGCATGTATTTGTCCGTGATACCAGCCGGTACACGGTAGTGTGTGAGGAGCGTACAGCTCTATACGGTGTGGAAAAAAATGAACGCTCGGTAACTGTTTAGAAAAAAAGAATAAAAGTATTAGTGCTGTGTAAAAAGCAGTCTGCACAGCAGTGTACACACAGCAATACGGCTGTTAGGATTTGAACCTGTGAACCATGGCTTGCTAGTATGCTCTTTTGCTGTGGAGCTATTCGGAACTTGTATAACTTCAGCCTGAAACCATATGAACTTCTTCTGGGATAGAGATCATCACCTGCCCTGCTGATTGTTCCCGCCCTAATTGAGACTGATTGGATAGAGATCATCACCTGCCCTGCTGATTGCTCTCACCCTGATTAAGACTGATTGGACCTGCTATATATACCTGGCCCTGTGCAGCTTCCTGTTGCTGAGTATATTGTGGTGCTCAGTCTAACTGAGTGAAGCAAACTGGAGTGATCCGGGGGCTTTGCTGGCAGTGTGCTGCTGAATTTCTACTGCAGTATCCGTATCGGCAGTCTGGACTGAGGATGTTCATAAAGAATACGATCCGTGTGGTGGTGGAAGGTGGTGAGAAAAACAACCTGGTGTACGTCGTTCGTGACCTGTTGGAGGGAAAGGCTGGAGCCCATCGTCAGGATATCTACAGCGTCAATGAATTCCGGAGTCAAGGTACATATGATGTAACTTTTGTGAATGAGGGATGCTGTTTGACCGTCTTTGAATGGCTCAGAAGTAATGAAGGTGATCCATGCCTGGAGGGAGTGCGGGTGGAGCCCCTGTTTGGGCTCATGGAAAAAGTGGTGACTGTGACTGTGTACAACCCCTATACAGAAGTAGCACTACTGGAGCAGTTCCTGGAGCGGTACTGTGAATACGTGAAGGGAGGGGAGAAGCAGAAAAATGTCTTGGGCATTTTCAACTACAAGTATGTGTTTCGGGTGAAATTGAAGAAGGACCCAGGTTGTTTGGGAGGTTTCACCCACCCACCAGCGAACTTTTCAGTGGCGGGTCATAGGGGCTTCCTGTCATACCCAGGGCAGCCACTATACTGCAGGAGGTGCTTTCAGTTCGGGCACCTGCTAAACATGTGTAGCAAGGAGTTGGTTTGCCGTAATTGCAAGCAAGAGGGTCATGTGGCGGCTAGGTGTCCGATGCCTCGTGAATGTGACAGGTGTGGCAGTTCAGAGCACCTGTATAGAGACTGCCCGTTTGGTGTGCCGAGGAGGTCAACTAGAGAGGAGGAGGAAAGAAAGAGACGTGAGGAGGAGCGGAGGCGGGAGTAAGAAAGGAAGAGAGAGGAGGAGGTTAAGAGGCGGGAGGAGGAGAAGAAGCGGAGGGAAAGCGAAGTCGCCGCGCTGCAAAGCGTTGTGAGGGCGCCAGCCACTCCTGCTGAGAGACGGAGGGAGAAGCGGCAGGAGGACAAGGAGGCTGAGAGAAGGAGGGAGAAGCAACAGGAGGAAAAGGAGGACAAGGAATTTTGGAAGGCCATAAGGCGAGAGGAGCGTTCATGGCCTAAAAAAGAAGTAAAAAAAGAAGTCCCAGTCGCTGAATCATGGTCAGAATGCCTGATGGATTTCGATATATCTGTGGCAGAGGAGGAGGCTGAGGTTTTGGTTCATGAGTCTGATCCGAGAAATATTGGTGCCTTCTCCTCGGAAGAGGACTCAGGAGGGTTAAAGTGTCACAGGGAGGGTGGTGGGGAAAACAGAGACATTGAGGTGGTGGAAGAAGGAATGGCCCAGAGGAAGACTGGGCAGAAAAAGGCACGGGTGGAGGAGTATATGGAGGCCAGCGGCTCAGAAAGCTGCTCGGCACAAATGGTGGAGGAGGACACTGGCGGTACTGGTTAAGTAAGTTTTACTTTTCCAGTAGCCAGGTAGGGTTTTTTTGTGTACATAGCTTTGCTCTTTAAGCAATGGCTATCTGTTTTTTTGTGTGTTTTATGTAATGTGTGTCAAGTTATATCTGTCGGTTGTTTTTGTATTTTTTTTCCTTTTTTGGCTTCTTTGGACAAGTGTTTTTTTTAAGCTTTTTGTTTTGTGTTTACTATGGGTGTTAGAATTATATCTCAAAATGTGAGGGTTTTTAAAAATAAGTTGCGGCGTGCAACCATTTTTGAGTTTTTTGCAGCGCAAAATGCGGAAATTTTTTGTTTACAGGAGTGTGGGATTGTGGATGGTGTGAAGGGGAGTGAATGGCCTCATGGTGCATCTGTGTGGTCAGGGAGTGCATGTAATAGAAATGACGGTGTTGGTTTTTTGGTGAAGGGGCGTAATGTGAGTTTGTGTGACTATATGGTGATTGAGGTTGGGAGATGCGTGTTAGCAAATTTTGAGTTAAGAAACATTTGTTTTAGTGTTATTAATGTGTATGCTCCTGTGGAAAAACAGGAGCGTAAAGTTTTATTTGAAAAAATTAAGTTTTTTATTCCAGGTAGAGTGCCTGTTGTGATTGTGGGTGATATGAATGTTGATGTGGGAAAGGTGAATGTGGATGTGTCAAGGAAAGAGTTAATGGACACGGTGAGTGATTTTGGTTTGAGGGATATGCAGAGGGAGTGTAAAGTAACTCCATTGTTAAATACGTTTTTTTCTGAGAGTGGGAGGGTGCCGTCTAGACTGGACTATTGTTTTGTTTCAAAAAACCTGATTGCTGTTAGTTATGCACAGGAGAGTGTGCCGTTTTCAGATCATGTGTGTATGAAGTGTGAAGTGGATGTGCATACTGAGGAGGTAACTGGGAAAGGTACTGTATATGGAAGCTGAATGTGAGTTTACTGGAGGGGGTGGAGGTGAGAGAGGAGTATGAGAGACATTATAAGGAGTGGTGTGAAAGCAGATGTGAATTCAGTAATGTGTGTGAATGGTGGGATTGGGTTAAATGGAAAACCAAGGTTTTTTTTAAAAAAACTTGGTTACAAGTGTGCAGCTGCTAAGAGAGAAAGGTTTGCTGGGTTGAATGCAAGACTGAGTGTGTTATATAAGCTAAGAGAGGGAGGGATGGATGTGAGTGAAGATTTGTTGAGAGTGAAAAAAGAAGTGAACGAGTTTTTGAGAGACAGAGGGAGGAGTATTGTGTATAGGGCTAAAATAGAGAACTTGGAAAAGAATGAGAAGTGTTCACGGTTTTTTTTCAAGAAAGTTTTTGGAAAAAGACAGAGCATGAGTGTTTTGAATGGAGTGGATGGAAATGAAGTGAGTGGTGCGGACTTATGTGAGGAAGTGGCAAAGTTTTATGATGATTTGTATGCAGTGAAATGGAGGGATGAAGGTTTGGAGAGTGATGTGCTGAGTGTTTTGGAAAATAGATTGAATGGGACAGAAAGGGAGAGTTTGATGGGGGAGGTGACGAGTGAAGAAATATGGAAGGTGGTGTGTAGCATGGCGCTGAATAAAACACCGGGGGATGATGGTCTCCCGGTGGAATTTTATCGTGTGATGTGGGATGTGATTGGGAAGGATTTTGTGGATGTATGTAAGTATATGTGGGCGAATGCAGAGGTGGCGAATGGTATGCGTGTAGGAGTGGTTGTGCTGTTGCCAAAAAAAGGTGATTTGAAAAATCTAAAAAACTGGAGGCCGATCACGTTGCTTAATTGTGATTATAAGATCTATGCGAAGCTTCTGGCAAATAGGATGCGTGATGTGGTTGGGAGTGTGGTGGGTGAGGAGCAGTGTTGTGCGGTGCCTGGAAGACGGCTACATGAGGGTGTGTGTATGCTGAGAGATTGTTTGTGGGACTGTTTGAACCGTAAGAAGGGGGTGTATGTGTTGAGTTTGGATTTTGAGAAGGCGTATGATAGGTTGGCGCATAGTTTTCTGTTTAGAGTGTTGGTGAAGATGGGTTTTCCGGCTGAGTTTGTTGAGAGAGTGAGAAGTTTGTATAAAAATATTTATAGTTGTGTTTTGTTGAATGGGAATGTAGGGAGGAGAGTGAATGTGTTTTCCGGTGTACGGCAGGGGTGCCCATTGTCCCCTGTCGTGTTCATTTGCGCGATTGAGCCGTTGTTGTGTATGTTGAGGAAAGATAAGGTGATTCGGGGTGTGCAAGTGCCGGGGGCGGGGGGAGGGAGTGGAAGGTGAATGGCTACATGGATGATGTGTGTGTATTGTGTGATTCAGAGTGTTCGGTGCGTCGTGTGAAGTTGTTGTTATCCGTTTTTTGTGGAGCGTCTGCGTTTAAAGTGAATTGGGAGAAGACTGAATGTAAGATTTTTGGTGGGAGGACTCTGAGCAATGATATTGGGGTGAATGTGGTGAGTGGACCGATAAAGGTGCTGGGTGTGAAATTTTCAGAGAAGTTGGATGGAGAAGAAAGTTGGGTGGATGTGAGAGAGAGTGGAGCGCAAGTTAAATTTTGGAAGATGAGAGATCTGATGTTTTTTGGTAAAATTTTAGTTATTAAGAGTGTGGTGTTACCAATCTTTTTGCATGTTGCGGTGGTTTTTCCACCAGGTTATACAGTATGTGTGTTAGAAGATTAAATAGGGTTTTGTTTGTATTTTTTTGGCGTTCAAGTATGGAGCGTGCAAGGAGAGAGGTTGTGATGAAGAGAATGGATAAGGGGGGGCTGGTATTCCTCAATTTGAATGTATTTTTTGGCTTGAATATTATGGTGTTTGTATTGGGTGTGATTAGGATGGATGGGAAGTGTGCATGTATGTGCAGGTATTTGTGGAAGTTTTCTGTTCCGTTTGAAGTGGCGGGAAAGGGATCTAAGGTGCCCAGTGACTTTTGAGGTGTCTGTGTGGTATGTGTGGGTTTACAAATTTTTGGTGAAGTATGAACTGTGTGATGTGGATGTGAGGTTGTTAGAGAAGAAGAAAGCGGTATATAGGATGATAGAGTGTAGAGAGATGGAATGTGGTATCAATATGGTGAGAGGAAGTGATGTGCATAAGGCATGGAAGAAGGTACGTTTGGAAGGTATGACAAATAGACAGAGCGAATTGTGTGGCAGTCATTGCATGAGGTGTTACCGGTGAGAGAGTTCCAGAGAAACCGGGGTTTAGTGAGGAGTGAGATGTGTCCGAGGAGGGGATGTGGTGGGAGAGTGAGTGTGGTGCATTTGTTTTGGAATTGTCAGTATGCTAGAAATGTGATTTCAGGTTTGGGCCCGTTGTGTAAGGAGTTGTGTGATGTGAATTTTTTGACGTTTGAGTTATTTATGTTTGGGTTGCGTATGTGTGGAGAAAAGAAGAGAGTGTTGTGGTTGATGCTTGCATGTATAAAAGAGGTGTTGTGGGATGTGAGGAACGTGTATGTGTTTAAGAGGAAGGAGATTGAGGTTAAAAATTGTTTAGAAATTGTTTTGGGAAAATTGTATTTTTGTTTTATGTGTGATAAGAGTAAGAGGGGGGAGGAGGACGCAGAGGGAATTTGGAAAGTTAAAAAGTGGAAACACCTTGTTAATGTGTCTTAGTTTTGTGTTTTTTTGTGCTTGTAAATAAAGTTGGTTTTCCGATGATGATGGGAACAGCTGCTGCATTATGTAAGTGTACACGCTGTTTGGGAGTCGAGTTCCTTATAGTTTTGGTTATCTGACTGTGGAACTTCCCATCTGAGGGAGAAAAAAAAAAATTATCTGAGCTCCTGATCTGGAAGGTGTTCTGCTGGCGCCTTCCTGTCTCTTGTGGAAACCCTGCTGTTCCTACCTCGAACTTCTATCATCTAAACGGACTTGGTGCTTGTGTGTGATCTTGGCCGGCCCTAGCTTGGGCGGGTTCCGGCATCTGCCGACATAGTGAACTACCACCGCCATATACTGCACTTCCAGAAGTCTTTCCACGGTCGGTCACCTGCACACTTCTGCTCCGGCCACTGACCTCCAGTCCAGTATCGCCAGTAACGTGACACAGGCAGCCTAATAAATAGCGCTGCTGCACACAAGAAAATCCTCCCCTGTCTCTGCACACTAACTGTACAGCACAATTGCTATCAGCACAAGCACATAAGAACTTCTCTTTCCAGCCCTAAGAGTGGCTGGGACCCTAGGAGGTAGCGACCATGCTATTTTAGAATTTTGGATAACTAGAGGAGGAAGACCTGTGAAGACTCAGATGTCAAGGTTAGATTTCAGAAAGGCAGATTTTAAAGGACTCAGAAAGCGAATTGGAGGGATTCAATGGCTGGATATCCTTAAGGACAAAAATGTCCAGGAAGGATGGAAAATCTTGAAAAATGAGATTCTCGAAGCACAATCATTAACAATTCCGAAAAGAGGGAAGAATAGGAAGTATTTAAGGAAATCAGGATGGATGAACACAGAACTTAAACACATGCTAAAAAGGAAGAAAGAAATGTTTATCAAATGGAAAGAGGGAGGCATATCTAAAGAAGTATATAATGCTGTCTGTAGAACCTGCAGGGCACAAATCAGATTATCTAAAGCTGACAATGAATTAAAGATTGCAAGAGATGTCAAAAGCAACAAAAAAGGATTTTGGGGATATGTCAAAAGTAAAAGAAAAGTCAAAGATGCTATAGGATTTTTACACAATGAAAATGATGAAATGGTAAGACAGGATGTTGAGAAGGCCGAACTTTTAAATTCCTATTTTGCATCTGTTTTCTCTCACAAAGGAAATGTAACATCAACTGATAAACAGAAAAATAGTGAGGAAACACTTAGCTAACCTAAATGAATTCAAGTCTCCAGGACCAGATGAATTACACCCCAGAGTACTGAAGGAGATAGCAGAAGAAATTCTTGAACCACTCTCCATAATCTTTGAAAATTCTTGGAGAACAGGGAAAGTCCCAGAAGACTGGAGAAGAGCAAATGTTGTTCCTATCTTCAAAAAGGGGAAGAAGGTGGACCCAGGGAACTATAGGCCAGTGAGTCTGACTTCTATACCAGGAAAGATCTTTGTACAAATTATTAAACAACATGTAAGTACCTGGATAAGAATGAAGTGATTAAACAGAGTCAGCATGGGTTTGTATCTAATAAGTCATGTCAGACTAACTTAATTTCCTTCTATGACAGAATCACTGACTGGGTGGATCAGGGAAAAGCTGTTGATATAGTATATCTTGACTTCAGCAAAGCATTTGACAAAGTATCTCACACAATCCTTATTGAAAAAATGACTAAGTATGGAATGGACAAGGCAACTGTTAGGTGAATTCATAACTGGCTTAGTGATCGGTCCCAAAGAGTAGTCGTAAATGGCTGCACATCCAGTTGAAATGAAAGAATGTCTCAAGTGGGGTACCACAGGGCTCTGTCCTACTCAAGGCTATTATGCCACAGAGCAACAGTTTTTTACGAACAGAGTATAAGTTTTTTGTTTCCAAAGAATACAAACTTTTTTATACAACAGAGGAATAGATTTTTTTTTGTCTCAGAGTATAAGGTTTATATGGAAAAGAGCAACAGGATTTTTTTCCTCAGAGAACAAAGTTTATATGGAACAGAGAAATAGTAGTATTTGCCACAGAGAAGAAAGGTTTATATGGCACAGGGCAATAGGATTTTTTTACCACAGAGAACAAGGTTTGTATGGCACAGAGCAATAGGATTTTTTTTTACAGAAAACAAGGTTTATATGGCACAGAGCAATAGGATGTTTTGCCACAGAGTAACAGGCTTTTATGTTACAGACCACAAGGTTTTATGGCACAGAGCAACAGGCTGTTAAGGCAGTCTACACAACGCTATTATGGCACACAGGAACGAGATTTTAGGGCACGGAGTATAAGACTTATATGGCACAGAGAAATTAGAAACACACTGACAGCGCATGAGAAATAGAATAGTGGTGAAACTCGTGACCTTGCTATTATACAGGTAGGGTCACATGGTGCACAGGCCAATCACAGCCATGCCAATAATTGGCATTACTGTGATGGCCCTGGAAGTGCCTAAAGACTAAAAGCTTGTTCACTGGCTGTGCAGCAGCTTTTCATCAAGCTTTATTCGGCCTCTAACCCAAACATTATTACAAACTTCCAGGAAAAAGTCAGTGTTCGGGGTCCATGCATGGATGCTATGAGTCCGGTACGGACACCATACTTAACGGTTCGGGTTCGATCATAACTAGAGATGGGCGGAGCCTGGATGTTCAGGTATAGCTGAATAGTTTAAAAAGTTTGGGTTCGGGTACCAGAGCAGCAGCCGGATCCCATTCACTTGAATGAGGGGCCCGAATATCCAGTGTTTGCCATGCTGTCATGTGCATGACTGCGCGGCAAACACTGCTTCTGATCGGCGGTAAAATCATTACTGATGGTCAGTCGTGGTTCCCATGCTGTCAAATGGCAATGTGAGCTCGCCGCTGTGATCGAACGTATAAAGTTTGCCTCCGGTCACTGGCCAGGACTGATGGAACTACAGATCCTATCAAACTATGCCTGCTGCCACTAATAATAATGAGAGTAGACGGTGGCTGATGGGAGTATTCATCAGTCGGCGCCTGCGCTCTAAATAAATAATTAAAAAACGTGGGTTCTCCTTTATTTTTGATAATAAGCCAGGCAAAACAGACAGCTAGGGGTCTGCAAACCTCAGCTGTCAGAATTAGCAAGGCTGGTTATCAAGAATTGAGGGGTACCCACATTGTTTTTTTAATTATTTAAATAACTTTAAAAAACAGCATGGGGTCACTAACATTTTTGACAACCAGCTTTGCTAAAGCAGATAGCTAGGGGCTGGTATTCTCAGGCTGGTAAAGGGCCATGGATATTGACTCCCCACTAGCAAAAAGATAGCAGCCCATAGTCACCCAGAAAAGGCACATCTATTAGATGCACCAATTCTGGTGCTTTGCCCAGTTCTTCCCACTTGCCCTGTAGAGGTGGCAAGAGGAGTTCATACTTGTAGGGTTGATGTCACCTTTGTATTGTCTAGTGACATCAAGCGCATGGATTAGTAATGGAGAGCCATCTTTAAAGCAAACTGTCAGCAGTTTTGGCCGATATAAGATACAGCTACTGCCTTTCAGAGCTTATGTACAGCATTCTATAATGCTGTAGATAAGCCCCCGTTCTGACCTGAAATATAAGAAAAATAAGTTTTATTATACTCACCCGAGGGGGCAGTCAGTGTGGTCGTACATGGGTCGCAGTCGTTGTATGTATGTGATCAGTTCTAGCGTCTTGTGCTGGTGCGATGAAAAACTTGGACAAGGTGAAAAAGAAGTCTTGTATTGCTCATACAAATGGCAAAAATAAAACACAGGTTGCAAAACAGAGCAGGAACACAGCAGCCAAAGATCTAGTTCATCATAACTCACAACAGATTCAGATCTTCCTATTCCGCAAGTCCATGCAACCCTGATGCTTTCAGAGCAGAGTTCAGAGTCCACAAGGCTCCAGAGTTCTCAGTGAAATGCGAGTACAAAGTCAAGGCTTCAGGATCAGAACACAGTTCATGCAGGCCAGATTCTGAGCACTGATTGCTCAGTGTGCGTTTAAGAGCAAACGAGAGATCAGGCGGAACTGCAAGCTGGAAACTCCATTTAACTGGGCAAGATAGCTGCAGCAAAGAAAGCAATGGCCGACGAACAACTGAGTTCAGAAACGATATACAGAACCTTACACGTTCTGGCGCCTTCATCTTCTGCGATCTGCCTCATGTGCTCATCGCTCCTGGCATCGCGCCTGGCGTACTTATCTGCCTGTTGAGGGCAGACCAAATACTGCAGTGAGCAGGCACTGGGAAAGGTCAGAGAGGCCCAGCGCCTGCGCACTGCAGTACTTTACTCTGCCCTCAACAAGGCAGATAAGTACGCCTGCACAGTAGTGTGATGCCGGGGAGTGATGAAGCAACAGGAGGGCAGCATCGCAAGAAGATGGGAGACCCCGAACCCAGACCTGTGACACCCATCGGACCAGAACGCACCGGACTGCCCCTCCCGTGAGTATAATAAAACTTACTTTTCTTATCTTTCAAGTGGGACCGGGGGCTCATCTACAGCATTATAATATGCTATAAATAAGCCATGAAAAGCAGAGGCCGCATCTTTTATCGGCCAAAACTGCTGACAGGTTCCTTATAAAACACCTATCCATTACTAATCCTATAGTTGTACTGTAGATAAAGATACAGCAAGTTTAAAGTCTTTATTTGAAATAAAAACAAAGCATACTTTTCCTTTTTTTATTTAAATATAATAAACACAGTTATACTCACCTAACGCCCATTCCATTTAATCCCTTGTCTCCTGTAATAAAACAAAAATAGAAAACAACAATATCCCTCACCTGTCCGTTGTACTGTCCCACGCCGTAATCCATGTCTGGGGATTGCTAGTTTTCAGTGCCAAGACACAACTGTCAAGGCTGAGAATCACTGATGAATGAGCTGCTGCAAACGAAGCATCAGTGAGTAGTGGTGACCTAGTTGAGGTTACCTCCAGTCACTGAGGCTGCGTTCCCAGTCGGGCTGAACTGCAGTGACCTCCCTCTTGTGGGAGATGAGTTCACCACAGTGAAATTCTCCCGATAAACTGCAGTGAACTCACCTCTCCCTGGGGGGAGGGTACCGCAGTTCAACCCGACTGAAAACGCAGCCTCAGTGACGGGAGGTAACCTTGATGACATCACCACTAGTCACTGATGCTGTGACGGCAAGATTGAAAACTAATTAACCCAAGACATGGATTATGGCATGGGACAGAACGTCGGACAGATGATATGGTTGTTTTTTATTTTTGTTTTGTTACAGGAGATGAGTGATTCAATGGAATCGGAATTAGGTGAGTATACCTGTGTTTGTTATTTTTAAATAAAAGAAAGAAAAATGTGTATTTTTAATTTCAAATAAAAGACTTTATTCTTGCTTAGTTTTTATTTACAATACAACTATAGGATTAGTAATGGAGAGGTGTCTTATAAACACCTCTCCATTACTAATCCGTGGGCTTGATGTCACCAAACAATACAAAGGTGACATCAACCCCACAAATATGAAACCCTCTTGCCACCGCTACAGGGCAAGTGAGAAGAGAAGGGCAAAGCACCAGAATTGGCGCATCTAATAGATGTGCCTTTTCTGGGCAGCTGCGGGCTGCTATTTTTAGGATGGTGGGGTCAATATCCATGGCCCATTACCAGCCTGAGAATACCAGCTCCCAGCTGTCTGCTTTAGCAAGGCTGGTTATCAAAAATTGGGTGGACCCCACACTGGTTTTTTTATTATTTATTTAAATAATTTAAAAAAAGTGTTGGGACCCCTCTATTCTTGATAACCAGCCTTGCTAATGCTTACAGCTGAGGGTTGCAGCCCCCAGCTATTAGTTTTGCCTGGCTGGTTATCAAAAATACAGGGGAACTCACGCCTTTTTTTATAAATTATTTATTTAATGCGCAGGCGCTGGCTGATGAATAATCCCATCAGCTGCCGCCTGTTCTCGCTGTTATTAGCTGAAGCAGGCATAGGCTGATGGGAGAAGTAGTCTCATCAGCTTGCACCAGTGACAGGAGGTAAACTTTATACCACCAATCACAGCTGCAGGCTCACATTCCATTTGACAGCATGGGAACCATGACTGTCTGACCGGCGGTAATAATCTTACCGTCGATCAGAAGCAGTGTATGCAGAGCTATTATGCACATGACAGTGCAACTAACACCCGGTGTTCAGGGGATCTAACCCGAAAAGTAGCACGGACTTCCTGGTGAAGTCTGTGTTTGGTGTCCATGTTCGGTGTCCATGTCCGAACAGTAGGTGTTCGGTACGGACGTTGAACTTTACTGTTTTGGTTCGCCTATCTCTACTCATAACTACTCAGGATCTCAGCCCTTATCCCGTCCGCCTCACTATTCTGTGTCTGGCTGTAAGACAACTGTCTGCATCAGAAGACACTCTACTGTGCAGTCTGCAATAAGAAAACATATTGCTAAGTAGAGATGGGCAAATATATATTTGAGTGGAATTGAAGTCTACTAGAAGATTACAAAACTCCGCAGTCAACAAGATATGGATTTTTTGTAATTTGCTTCCAAGCGGATTCAGCAAAATAACAACCACTTAACTAAAAAAGAACCCATATATGTTTAGCATCTGTGTACTTGTACTGACCTGGGGGGCTATATTACCAGGTTGGTTTTAGCATTTATTGAAGATGGTAAATATAAAACCCAAAACAATTTTGGAATTACACTTTTTTGCAATTTCCCTGCACTTGGAATTTTTTCCAATTTTCCAGTATGTTCTATGGTAAAATCAATGGTGTCATTCAAAAGTACAACTTGTCACACCCAAAACCAAACCCACATATGGCTTTATTGATGAAAATATAAAAAAAGTTATGGCTCGGGAACGGGAGCAAAAAACAAAAACACAGAAATGGCAGCTTCTAGTCTCCCACGGAGACTATTGAAGCATTGCAAAAGTAAAAAAAAAGTTTTAAAAATATAAAAAAAAATATATAAAAGTTCAAATCACCCCCCCCTTTCGCCCCATTCAAAATAAAACAATAAAAAATCAAACATACACATATTTGGTATCGCCGTGTTCAGAATCGCCCGATCTATCAATATAAAAAAAAATTAACCCGCTTGCTAAACAGCATAACGAGAAAAAATTTCAAAACTACAGAATTACGTTTTTTTGGTCGCCGCAACATTGCATTAAAATGCAATAACGGGCAATCAAAAGATCGTATCTGCACCAAAATTGTATTATTAAAAACTTCATTTTGGCACGCAAAAAATAAGCCCTCACTCAACCTGAAAAATGGAGACGCTACGGGTTTCGGAAAATGAAGTTTGTTTTTTTTTAACAAACTTTGGACTTTTTTTTCACCACTTAAATAAAAAAGAACCTATACATGTTTGGTGTCTATGAACTGTAATGACCTGAAGAATCAAAATGGCAGATCAGTTTTAGAATTTGGTGAACACGGTAAAAAAAAATCCAAAATCCAAAAAACCTGTTGTAGAATTGAACTTTTTTTGCAATTTCACTGCACTTGGATTTTTTTTTCCCATGTTTGAGTACACGATATGGTAAAATCAATGGTGTCCTTCAAAAGTAAACTCATCAAGCAAAAAACAAGCCCTCACATGGCCATATTGACGGAAAAATAAAAAAGTTATTCCTCTAGGAAGAAGGGGAGCGAAAGTCAGAAACGCAAAAACGAAAAAAGGGCTGCGGCGCGAAGATGTGCATAACATTCTGAAGTCTCCTAGGACTGTATACAAATGTTTTCAATTTCTTTAATGCAAATATAGCCATAGTAATGTAAAAAGTTACTTCACCATAGAAACAGATGGCAACTCGGTAGTAATGAATAGTGTATTCATTTAATAACATAGTGGACTTTCATGGTTTTTTTTTTAATTAAAAATGATCCCTTTTTCCTTTTTAGTCACTTGTGATCAGGCAGTCTGTTCTTTGCAGAGCATGGACTCAAACTGATGGTGTAACATCATCCTCCTGTGACTGATATGAGTGATGCTTTATATATTACATAATTGTCTCTGCATCCTCCCTACTAATATATTTACAGGAGACAAAGGAGGCCAACTGTGGCTTGCATTTTGGTAGTTGTACTACTGAGCAGACAGCTAGTGCCAATAGTGGTAGCGGTGATGCGTCTATTGTTGCTTGAAGCGCCCACATCCTAACCATGGTATGGATTTTTTTTTCTTTAACTCTACCCCATCCATTGCAATTGCCAATTTTTCTTTCACCATATTTTTTACACCACTATAATTAACTTTTGACAACAATCAACCCCTATTATTCAACCCTTGCCAAAAAGAACGTAATAAGAAATGCTATGTACTGTAGATAGGTGCAAAAACAGAAAACAAAATGTGGCAGATGGCCGCACAATAGATGTGGCATGTATGGCTGTCTAATAGAACTAGTAAAACAGATGTGCAAAAACAAAGATGCACAAATAAATGTCCATATTTTTATTGTTTATTTTTACCAATAAACTTGAACCGCCTTTCTAAAAATGACAACTGAATTTGCTGTGACCAGAGAATTTCATGAAATTCGACCAATTTGACTTGCCTCTAATTAATTTGATCATCACAAGTTGGTATCACGTATATTTGATAAAACATTAACCATGGAAGGATAAATTAAAATCTGTCCTCCAAACAGCAGATTTCTTAATAGACATTGTAATACAAGTCTGATAATGATGAAAATAAAAGGTGCAAGGCACTCGTGGAATGTATTGTATGGTGATTTGTGTGGTATGGCATTAGTAATATTTGTTTAGGATGGATTTGAGCTGATTTATTCTAAGTCTCTTAAGTACGGAATGTGTTAAGCGTAAGACGACACAGCTGCTGTCGGAACAGAGTCATAACCACTTAAGCAATGCAGACAGACAATGAATACTGCACCACAAAGCTGAACACAGAGCAGTAGATAAAATAAACCTAAATAGCACAACAACCTCCTGCTAGGCCGGAAACACAGGAAAGAGAAATCCAGTGAAAGGCTTTCAAATCAGCCAATAAACTAATTAAACCCAAGAAAAGCAGAGCTAATAAGTGATACAGCTCTAGCAACAGCATGTAAAGAAAGTATAATTGGGAAAATAAATTAGCAGTTACTTTAACCTATTGCCTACCTAAAGTGAACTCTCTTTAAGAACCAGAACACTTTATAGAGATGTTTTGAATGCCAATTTTAGATCAGAAAGTCACCTTCTTTTCTTCTGAATTAATGGAAACAATTTATCTTTGTTACACAGATTCTTCTCAAAATTAATTGCACTAATAAGTAATGCTAGAGTGGTATATTCTCACTGTCCAAATTAACGTTCTCTTTTTTGACATGGGAGTTTATTATTTAGAATTTATACCATCAAAGAACATATATAAGATCGGTATATGATGCAGGTACAAGACCACATATTAAATATTTCATATTCTACATCTGTCATACATTTTATAACATGTTGCATGAATGCGACAAAGTTCAAAATCAAAGCTCATAAAATGCATCATAAATTTAATTTAACAGTTGGGTCTTTGTTCACTTTATCACAACAGCTCCTAAACATAATTGCGTCATGACCACTCAATGAAGCAGATTTTTGACTGCCCTTTTGATTTTAATTCGGTCCATAGTTCTTTCTCTTCGACAGGACAAGTTTGGACGTCAAAACTACTGGAAAGCTTCACAGTAACCCCAAAATGCAGGTGTGAACAAAGTCTCAAAAAAATACATTAACCAAATAAATATTAAGAGTATGACCCCAACGCTAAATATTCATATCAGTATTTAAGCCTACTACACACAAGATGTAAAACTTCTGGCCTAAAGGTACTGCCACACTAAACAATCCCGCTAGCGATCACGATAACGACGATAAATGCGATCGCTAGCGGATAGTTTCAATATCGTTAGTAGCGGCTTAACTTAGCGATGTCGTTAAGGACGCTATCGCGGTTAGCGATCTCCTTAACGACTTTAGCGGTACAAAATACCGCTAAATCGCTAACAAAAAGGTGCCACACTCAGCGATATATACTTACCAGCGGGACACCAACGATAAAAATAGGGTCCGGAACGATGAGAACGACGAACGAGATCACAGCAGGATCACAGCAGGGCCACGTCGTTGCTACATGCCACACAGAACAACGTCACCAACGAGATCGCTAAATAGTGACGTTTTTTAGCGATCTCGTTAGCGACGCTGTTTAGTGTGGCATATCCTTAAGTGTAATCTTTTCTAAACAGTCCAGGAAGCAGAGATATGAGGAATTATTTAGTGGAGTCCTGACATTTAAGGCTGTTGTTGCTGAACCTATGCTGGCAAAAGTGACATGAAAACAAGGTAGCCACCAAATTCTTCTTGTATCATCATCATGAACCATTACATGGCAAGTACATTCTTTATTAGACCGGAATCATATAAATTCCTGGAAAACAGCATTAGCCCTAAGCCATCAAATTCTTCTTAACCCATCTTCATGGACTATTGCATGGCAAATACATTCTATATTAGGCTGAATTTGCATCAAGTCCCTAAAAACAGGATCAGTATTGTGTCACCAAATTCTTTTTATCCCAACCTCATAAACCATCGCATGGGATGTACATGCTATATAATGCCAGGTTTACATTTCTTCCTTAAAAACCGAATTCAAATTAAAAATAAATAATAAGATCAGGACTCGTACACCAATAAATACAGAACAATAGAATTACATAGACATACACATCCATATTTATATGCAGTATATATATATATATATATATCTAGATGGAGGCCCGGTGCTATCGCATCGGGAGGGCGGTAATGTCACGATGGCGGCAGGCTTTGCAGCTTTGAGAATCTCTCCCCCCATGTGCTCACCCACCTTTCCACTCTCTCTTTCCCCATGTGCTGACTTCTCCCATCTGGGCTCTCTTCTTTGACCTGTCTACCCCATGGGCTATCCCCATTGTCTGCTGTCTCTCTCCTTCCTCTGCTGTGTTCTCCCCTCATGTGCTGTCCCGTTTGAGCTGTCTCCCCACTGTGCTCTGTCTCTCTCACCCCTGTGCGCTTTCTCTCTCTCCCATCTGCTGTCTTCTCCTCTCATGTGATCTCTTCTTTGACCTGTGTACCCCATGTGCTCTCCCCCTTGTCTGCTCTCTCTCTCCACCGTTGTGCTGTCCTCTTCCCTCATGTGTTCTCTCCTTTGAGCTGTCTCCCCCTTGTGTGTCCTCTTTCCTATGTGCACTCAACCCTCCCCCTGTGTTAAAATGAAAGCAAAGTATGTAAAGGTAACATTTTATTAACATGGAAAAATTTATGACAAAGGTGCTTTAATTTACATTGTATCCACATAAGGACAAAGAACACATTTTATTCTATAATCTGTGTTTATCTATCTATCTATCTATCTATCTATCTATCTATCTATCTATCTATCTATCTATCTATCCCTCTATCTATCTAATATATATGTATTTTACATTGGTCTATCATCTATCTATGTCTCTATCATCTGTTATTTGTCTATGTGTCTCAATCTATAATGTATGTATGTCATTTCTATCTATCTCTCATCTAGGTATGTCTCTGTCATTGATGTATCTCATATGTATCTATCAATGTATGTCATATATATCTATCATCTATCTATGTATCTCATATCTATCTAGCTATCTATTTATCTATGTATGTCTATATCTATCTATCTCTATGGACCACACCCTGAGGTGGAGATATGGTGAACAGCCATCCCGCCCATCTCTTTAGCTATTCACAAAAAACCCAGCCGTGTTAAAGTTAATTTAAGTCTCTCAGCATCTGTGACACTGGAGCATTAAATCCGGGTTCATATCACCAAGTTTTACAAACTGGATGACACATATCTCCCCTGTGATCACCTTACAATATTAAATATCTGTCTATATATCACACAATCTATCTATATCTATCTCATAGCTATGAAACATATATCTATGTGTATGTGCATCTACTGTATCTATCCACCTATCTATGTCTATATGTATATATGTCATATGTATGTATGTATATATAAAATATCTATCTATTTATTATACTATTGCCAGTTGTTGTCTTCAACATTGTGCCTTTGCTGCTTTCCTTTCAATGTCATTGGCATACTTTTCAGGAGGAGCCATGTTAGCGTTGATATTTGCTTTTTAAAGGGGCTTTCCCAGAAACGAAAGTTCATTTTAAAAATTGTCTGTGTCTGACCATGTACAGAACATACCACAGATCCTGGGCAGGGAAGAAACAAAAGACAAAACTGACATTACAGCAAGAGATCATAGAGGATACATTTTGTGAGGTAAAATATTGTTTAAAAACAGTCAGTGAAATATTTTACCTCACAAAATGAATACTCTGTGATCCCTTGCTGTAATGTCAGTATTGTGTTTTGCTTTCTCCCCTGCCCAGGAGATGTGGCATGCTCCATACACGGTTAGACACAGACAATTTTTAAAATGAACTTTCGTTCATGGAAAAATCACGTTAATGTGACCGGCTTCCTCTGCCTGTAGACATGTCACGCATCTGCCTCTGGGATCAGCCAAATGAGTCACTGCGCCTGTGCAGAATTCATTCAGGCGCAGTAAATCAGACCGCTGCCATCTTTGTGCAGACAGATAGCGGTGGACACATTATAACTGCGCATGCGCTCCTCCTGTACAAAGATGAGGCAGTCAGTAAATCATTCGGCTAATCCCGGCGGCGTCGTATTCGCGACGGTGTTCTGCTGGTGGTACGGCTCAAGACGCTGTGTACGGCGTGTACAGTGTGTATGTGTGTGTGTGGTGTGTACAGCGTATACAGAGTGTGTGTGGTGCATACTGCATATACAGCGTATACAGAGTGTGTGTGTGTGGTGCATACAGCGCATACAGTGCATCTGTGTGTGGTGCGTATGGCGTATACAGTGTGTGTGGTGCATATGGCGTATACAGCATGTGTGTGTGGTGCGTATGTCGTATACAGTGTGTGTGTGGTGCGTACGGCGTATACAGTGTGTGTGTGGTGCATACGGCATATACAGTGTGTGTGTGCTTGTGGTGTGTACGGCATATACAGTGTGTGTGTGTGTGTGTGTGGTGCGTACGGCGTATACTGACATTACAGCAGGAGATCGCAGAGGATACATTTTGTGAGGTAAAATATTGTTTAAAAATAGTCAGTGAAATATTTTACCTTACAAAAGGAATCCTCTGTGATCTCCTGCTGTAATGTCAGTATGTGTTTTGCCTCCTCCCTTGCCCAGGAAATGTGGTATGTGGTACCACCAGCAGTTTCCATATTGAGACACCCATCACTTGGGTGTCCCAATATGGCGGTCCGTGAACTTCCGCCATTCGGAATTTTGGGATCCGGACACATCTGGACAGAACAGGATGTGAAGACATTACAAGGTAAGTCTATATTATATATATACATATATATATATATATACACTGCTCAAAAAATAAAGGGAACACTTAAACAACAGACTATAATTCTAAGTAAATCAAACTTCTGTGAAATCAAATTGTCCACTAAGGAAGCAACACTGATTGACAATCAATTTCACATGCTGTTGTGCAAATGGAATAGACAACAGATGGAAATTATTTGCAATTATCAAGACACATTCAATAAAGAAGTGGTTCTGCAGGTGGGGACCACAGACCACATCTCAGTACCAATGCTTTCTGGCTGATGTTTTGGTCACTTTTGAATGTTAGTTGTGCTTTCACACTCGTGGTAGCATGAGACAGACTCTACAACCCAGTGGCTCAGGTGGTGCAGCTCATCCAGGATGTCACATCAATGCGAGCTGTGGCAAGGTTTTCTGCGTCTGTCAGCGTAGTGTCCAGAGGCTGGATGCGCTACCAGGAGACAGGCCAGTACACCAGGAGACATGGAGGGGGCCGTAGGAGGGCAACAACCCAGCAGAAGGACTGCTACCTCCGCCTTTGTGCACGGAAGAACAGGAGGAGCACTGCCAGAGCCCTGCAAAATGACCTCCAGCAGGCAACAAATGTGCATGTGTCTGCACAAATGGTTAGAAATCAACTCCATGAGGATGGTCTGAGTGCCCAACGTCCACAGATGGGGGTTGTGCTCACAGCCCAACACCGTGCAGGACGCTTGGCATTTGCCACAGAACACCAGGATTGGCATTTGCCACAGAACAACAGGATTGGCGCCCTGTGCTCTTCACAGATGAAAGCAGGTTCACACTGAGCACATGTAACAGATGTGACAGAGTCTGGAGACGCCGTGGAGAGCGATCTGCTGCTTTGAACATCCTTCAGCATGACCGGTTTGGCAGTGGGTCAGTAATGGTGTGGGGTAGCATTTCTTTGGAGGGCTGCACAGCCCTCCATGTGCTCACCAGAGGTAGCCTGACTGCCATTAGGTACAGAGATGAGATCCTCAGACCCTTTGTGAGACCATATGCTGGTACGGTTGGCCCTGGGTTCCTCCTAATGCAGGACAATGCCAGACCTCATGTGGCTGGAGTGTGTCTGCAGTTCCTGCAAGATGAAGGCATTGAAGCTATGGACTGGCCTGCCCTTTCCCCAGACCTGAATTCGATTGAGCACATCTGGGACATCATGTCTCGCTCCATCCACCAACGTCACATTGCACCACAGACTGTCCAGGAGCTGGCAGATGCTTTACTCCAGGTCTGGGAGCAGATCCCTCAGGAGATCATCTGCCGCCTCATCAGGAGCATGCCCATGCGTTGTACAGTAGGAAGGTCATACAGGAACGTGGACACCACACACACTACTGAGCATCGTTTTGACTTGTTTTAAAGACATTCCACTTTAATTTTGTGTGTGACTCCAAATCCAGGCCTCCATTGGTTAATAAATTTGATTTGCATTGATGATTTTTGTGTGATTTTGTTGTCAGCTCATTCATCTTTGTACAGAACAAAGTATTCAATGAGAATATTTCATTCACTCAGATCTATGATGTGTTATTTGAGTGTTCCCTTTATTTTTTTGAGCAGTGTATATATTTACACACATACATACATTTAATCAAATTCTAGCACATTCTTGGTTAGTGCTGATATTACTCTAAAATTAAATGGGCTCACAATATAATTACCAGTGAATAATTAGTGACTTACATTAAGTCTCTCATTCTGTTACTGTTTCTAAACATAATGTTTTCTTGCTACATACTTATTGCATTCTGGCTATAGCTCTGTGTTTGGCTTAAGTGCCTATATAGTAATTAGTATATTTCCTTAGCTAGTTAGCAGAACTATTTTAGTCTGATTAGCATTTATTAATATTAATTACATCCCAGTTTGGATTTTATTGCTCTTGATTTATTTAGGGCTAAAAGCATGGATATAACATGAAGTTCTTTATACCTGCTGAAGGAAATTTAGGTGTAAATGTATCAGCTCTGTGTTATGTCACTCAGTTTTTTGCTCAGAAGTAAGACCTGTTCAATCCATTTTTTTACAGACCACATAGCCATAATTATTGGATGGATGATAATTTTACAGCTTTATTATAAAGCAATCATTTCCACTGTAGCTGTAATTAGTAGTGTGTATCTGCTTAGCTCACTCTGCCAATGCACACCTGACGTCACTAACACGTCCTTAAAGCAGTTGTCCACCTTGAGGGATAATTTTTTTAACTTAAATGCATGTATTTGTGTTTGCAACCAACAATTCTGTAGAGAATGCAATACAGCGTATAGAAGGTAGATGGTACAAATTTTTTATGAAACCCAATTTCAAAAAATGAAATGATTTTTGTATCACTAATAAATGCATTTAAGTTAAAATATTAAATGTTCCTAAAGGTGGACACCCCTTCTAGGATGCCCATATACCTTATAGCTTTGGGCCAAGTACTCATTTGGCTGAGAACCCTATCTCCTGACTGCCCAGACACATGAACAATCATTTTGGCTAGGCAAAGAGGGAAATGAGCATCTACGTCTAAAGGTACTGCCACACTACACGATCCCGCTAACGATCTCGTTAGCGTCGCATACTAATGAGATCGCTAGCGGGATCGTTTACAATATCGCTAGTGTCGGCCACATTTAGCGATGTTGTTAAGGACGCTATCGCGGTTAGCGATCTCCTTAACGACTTTAGCGGTACAAATGTACTGCTAAATCGCTAAAAAAGGTGCCACACTCAGCGATATATACTTACCCAGCGGGACGCCGACGATCAGAATAGGGTCCGGAACGATCAGGACGACGGACGAGATCACAACAGGGGCCACGTCGTTGCTGCATGCCGCACACAACAACATCGCTAATGGGATCGCTAAATAGTGACATTTTTTAGCGATCCCGTTAGCGATGTTGTTTAGTGTGGCATACCCTTAACAGCGGCTTATCTCTCAGGGGAACAAAAGGATCGAGCAAATGAATTCAAACTGCCCAATCCTTATCTAGCCTAATCTCTTCTATAGGGAAAAAGTTGTGAGGCCCCATATACATCAGATGGTCGGCCACCTTTAATTGAATGTGTATGGATGTTTTTACAATAATGCAAACTCAGTGAAGCAATCTAATTTCTTCATAAGGTATTGCATCCATGAATCATGCTCATATTCACCCATCATGAGAACTACACCAGCACTATTACAATTGTCACAGAAGCAGTTTAATCCTCCAGGGCCCACTGGTTGGATCTTGTATAATTGTCACAAAAGTGGTTGTGGCTCTTTTATTATCACGAAATAATTAAAAACGTGTCACAACAATCTCATAATTTTGTTGCAACTTGGAAGAAAACTCACTTTCCCATAATCCGCGTAAAAACTAAAATCAAGAAACCTGTCCATAGCATTTAAAACAAATAACACAATAATAACACAAAAAAATCTCTGTAATAGTTTCTAAGCACTGCAATTTTATAATAGATTTTAACATTAGCCTTTCATCCCCAGGAAAGATTTCTAGTTCTTTGAATATCTGAAGTTCTCCCGTGTGCAGACATTTTTAACATGTACCTTTTAATAATTAGAAATGTTTACCAAGTAACTACTTGTATAAAAAGTGTACATTTTTGACTAGAAGACACACTTTTTAGCAAGAAAAAAACTTGCTTAAAAGTGTGTCTTATAGTCTAGAGACAACTTTCTATGATGGAGGAAAACACTGATGCACTGTACTGCCCTATCACAGAGAGAAGTATGGAGTGGCACAGTTTTCTTTCCTGCCTGAAAGTGATTTGACAGATAGGTGTAGTGCAGTTGAGGATCTACCAGGACCTGCACATCACTAAAGCTACATGGATACTTCAGGTCCTGACTAGCAGAAGGACATTTCAGGTCATGTGATCAGTCAGGAGCTATAAAAGGTGGTAGAGTATACACAGTGTGCAGCAGAGATGTGTTTTGATGTAGCTGAGCTGTGTGTGTAATACTATTGTGCCTGTGCATATGGAAGAGATTTGTGTATATTTTGAGAAGTTGTATGTATGAAGCAGAGCTGAGTGTACATACAAATGTTAATATAAAAAAAAATATATAGACCCATTTTTCAATAAGGTATTAATATGTGGAGGCACCCTCTAGAAAACCATTTTAGACTAATAGCACCACTAAACAGTATTTGGAAAATAGTTATACATATGTATGAATAATTTAAATTTAACAACAATAATCTTTATTATAGTAAATCACACAGTAGAGGATGAAGATACAAAAATAGCCTCTAAAAAACCCTTTTAAAAACAGTTAGAGCAGTGTAGTTCATAGTACGTGTCGATTAACAAGTATGCACAACACATCATATGTTTACAAAGTATCAAGCACGATTACATCATAAAATGAGTTCAGACGTACGTCTGTAGATTACATATTGGCTCAGTGGTTGGCACTGCAGACTTGCATTCTTGATGCATCCAATCCAAAGTTTTGGGTACAATTTCATATAAACTCACCTCAACAAATATTACAGTCCACTGTAGAATTATCTTTATGAACTGATACAGGAAAGATGTATATCTTTGTACCGTGTTAGCCAGTAGACAGAAATTCTAAATATTTCTTTATGAACTGGACACTATTAACGTTGTGGCCCTTTGGATGTTAATTGATATACTAGCATTGCAATAAACTGAAAAATAATCTCCAGTTTTTTATCCAAGTTCCTCATAACAATCCTGTGATGTCTCTATTAATAGAGTAACATGTCATTTGTTTTTATGTTTAACATAGTATAGAATCATGTCCAGAATACATTGAGTAGGTCTTAATATAGTAACTGGCGTGCAGCAGGAGGTATAGCGTAATAGTCGGCAATGGCTTGTTCATGTAGATGCCAACAATCTGTTTGTAACCAATTGTGGTAAAGAGGCGCCATATGGCATAAAACTCCTCTCTTATTTCTTTTGCCAGGATCTAAAAAAAATAATTTTTGCCAACAGTTGTCATATTTGATTTCAGGGATCACACAGCTTTGCTTCTCTGTTAAAAACTTTCAGCAATGGAATATGTCCATCTACAAATACCGTATATTGAACTGAGCGGATATTCATCCAAAGCTGAATGTAGAGGCATGATCAATTAATTTTCCAAAACACTTAGGGCCAGATTCATCAAAGCTTTAACATCAGAATTCTGCTTTGAAAAATAGATCCAAAATTTTGCAAATGGGCAGATCTGGGGTGGGATGGGAAGCAGAGACTGTGTGACCCCACAGCTATTCAGATTCATGATGAGCTGTGCATTTTGTAGCACACAGACGCCCACACCACGCTTCAGATTCATTACAAAGCAAGCACCTCTTCATGAATCAGGAGAGTGTGACTACACCACCACCCACTTATCGAGACCGACCTGAAAATTGCCATCCTTGATGAATTGGGGCCATTATTCTTGCCATACTTACTGTATATAATCATACATACCTACAAATGGTTACTGTTTTTTAAGGAAAACTAACACCAGGTTTTTGCCATGTTATCTGAGAGCAGCATGATGTAGGGATAGAGACCCTGTTTCTAGCGATGTATCACTTACTGGGCTGCTTCCTGTATTTTTTTATAAAATCACTGCTTTCTCTTCCTCACTCACTTTTAGCCCTATAGAGTGTAAGCTCTTATGGTTAGCGGTGGTACTCTCCTGTAGAGTGTAAGCTCTTATGGTCTGTGGTGTCCTCTCTCTCCTGTAGAATGTAAGCTCTTATGGTCAGCGGGAAACTCTCTCTCCTGTAGAGTGTTAGCTCTTATGATCAGTAGGGTCCTCTCTTTCTTTCTCCTGTAGAATGTAAGCTCTTATGGCATGCGGGGTCCTCTCTCTCCTGCAGAGTGTAAACTCTTATGGTTAGTGGGGTCCTCTCTCTCCTGTAGAGTGTAAACTCTTATGGTTAGTGGGGTCCTCTCTCTCCTGTAGAATGTAAACTCTTGTGGTCAGTGGGGGTCCTCTCTCTCCTGTAGCGTGTAAGCTCCTATGGTTAGTGTAGGTCCTTTCTCTTCCGTAGAGTGTAAACTCTTGTGGTTAGTGGGGGTTCTCTCTCTCCTGTAGAGTGTAAGCTCTTATGGTCTGCGGGGGGTCCTTACTCTCCTGTAGATCGTCAGCTCTTATGGTCATTGGTGTCCTCTCTTTCTTTCTCCTGTAGAGTGTAAACTCTATTGGTTAGCAGAGTTCTCTCTCCTATAGAGTGTAAGCTCTTATGATTAGCAGGGTCCTCTCTCACACCTGTAGAGTGTAAACTCTTATAGTCATTGGGGTCCTCTCTTTCTTTTTCGTATAGAGTGTAAGTTTTTATTGTCAGTGTAGAGGCAAGTGACCAAGAATGTAAATATATACAGTGGGGGAAATAAGTATTTGATCCCTTGCTGATTTTGTAAGTTTGCCCACTGACAAAGACATGAATAGTCTATAATTTTAAGAGTAGGTTAATTTTAACATTGAGAGATAGAATATCAAAAATAAAATCCAGAAAATCGCACTATATAAATTGTATAAATTTATTTGCAATTTGCAGTGAGAAATAAGTATTTGATCCCTCCGGCAAACAAAACCTAATACTTGGTGGCAAAACCCTTGTTGGCAAGCACAGCAGTCAGACGTTTTTTGTAGTTGATGATGTGGTTTACGCACATGTCAAAATGAATTTTGGTCCACTCCTCTTCGCAGATCATCTCTAAATCATTAAGATTTTGAGGCTGTCGCTTGGCAACTCGGAGCTTCAACTCCCTCCATAAGTTTTCTATGGGTTAAGGTCTGTAGACTGGCTAGGCCACTCCATGACCTTAATGTGCTTGTTTTTGAGCCACTCCTTTGTTGCCTTGGCTGTATGTTTTGGGTCATTGTCTTGCTGGAAGACCCAGCCATGACCCATTTTAATGTCCTGGCAGTGGGAAGGAGGTTGTCACTCAGGATTTTACGGTATATGGCTTCATCCATTCTCCCATTGATGCGTTGAAGTAGTCCTGTTCCCTCAGCAGAGAAACACCCCCAAAACGTAATATTTCCACCACCATGCTTGAAAGTGGGGACGGTGTTCTTTGGGTCATAGGCAGCATTTCTCTTCCTCCAAACACGGCGAGTTGAGTTAATGCCAAAGACCTCAATTTTTGTCTCATCTGACCACAGCACCTTCTCCAATCACTCACAGAATCATCCAGGTGATCATTGGAAAACTTCAGATGGGCCTGCACATGTGCCTTCTTGAGCAGGGGGACCTTGCAGGCACTGCACATTATGGCGTAATGTGTTACCAATGGTTTTCTTGGTAACTGTGGTCCCAGCTACTGTGAGATCATTAACAAGTTAACCTCGTGTAGTTTTAGGCTGATATCTCACCTTCCTCATGATCAAGGATACCCCTCACGAGGTGAGATTTTGCATGGTGCCCCAGATCGATGTCGATTGACAGTCATTTTGTATTTCTTCCATTTTCTTACTAATGCACCAACAGTTGTCTCTGTCTCACCCAGCATCTTACTAATGGTTTTGCAGCCCATTCCAGCTTTGTGCAGGTCTATGATCTTGTCCCTGACATCTTTATAAAGCTCTTTGGTCTTGCCCATGTTGTAGAGGTTAGAGTCAGTTTGATTAATTGAGTCTGTGGACAGGAGTCTTTTATAAAGGTGACTATGTAAAACAGCTGTAATGCAGGTAACAAGTTGATTAAGGAGCATCTAACTGGTCTGTAGTTGCCAGAACTTGGTAGGGGATCAAATACTTATTTCCCACTGCAAAATGCAAATAAATAAATTTAAATAATTTATACAATGTGATTTTCTGGATTTTATTTTTGATATTCTATCTCCCAATGTTAAAATTAACCTACCCTTAAAATTATAGACTGCTCATATCTTTGTCAATGGGCAAACTTACAAAATCAGCAAGGGATCAAATACTTATTTCCCCCACTGTTTATATATATTTGCATGTTAGCAGATATACCCAAATATATGTATCTATACAAAGGGAATGCCCGGTCCAGGCATGTCAAATGCAGATGGATGATAATTTTATTAAACAGGAATGGGATGAGTGGTAAAACCAGTTGTTACATTCTGCCATTCTGTCCTATCATCTGAGGTTACAAAGGTACATCATAGCTTTCAGTCAGTGATGGTGGATGAACCTTAGCCAGTGGGTGGGGGAAAATGGGAAAATACAATAGACATCATTGTCCCACACCTGGGACTGGACACGCTTCTTCGGGACGTAAATATCCCAGACAGACATGTGCTGTCTCTCTTTTTATTCTTATGATGAGCGCAGCATTGGTCTATGCCTCTTCCCCGGTAACACCTTTCTTACGAGGCCCAGCATACCCTGTACTCCAACATTTATATGCGTATGTGTGTATAAATTGTGAGGCAGTGACCGGGATCGTTTACGAGGGACGTTATATTTCCCCCAGAATGTGTACAGAGACCTATTAAAGCCATTGGAGTGCATTGCAGTCACACACACAGCTGCGGCTGCAATGCAGGAATGAAGGTGAGCAATGACCTAGTCAGACTACCTGGCTAAGGCAGATTAAGTAAAATCCGGCAGGGCCTTCATTTCTTGGAGGAGGTCACAGGAGGCAGTGGGGCAGCCTCCTCCCTCCAACCCGGGTTTTCCAGTGGCTTTTGCCACAGGTCTTTAAACCTCCTGCACTAAGGAGTTAGTGTGTTCTATGTTGGGACCCTGCAAGGAGCATAGCAGGAAAGCTCCACAGGACTGTGTGTAGCTGAACCCACGCCTGGGACGGCTCTGCACCTGCCAGGCTCTGTTCGGCCCGGCGCGGCCGTTGTCCCCGGCAACCAGTGTTTATGGACTGATGTTACCCCGGCTGCGTACCGGAGGACTTTTCCTGTTTTACCCGTGAGTGCTGAATAAAAGCTGTTTACTTTGGACTTGCTTGGGTCACTGCCTCAGTTACTGCACGGTGTGAACACCGCTGTCTTACAATTTGTTGGAGAATGCGGGCAGTGTGACTGAGGTATACCCCCATCGGCAGCTTCATGACCACAATCCGGCCGGCCACTTTTCAGCCTCACCCCGTGGACAAAATGGAGGAGCTGGTAAAGCAGCTGGTAATTACACAACAGCAGCAGCTGCAGTTTCAGCGACAACAGCAGGAGCGGGAGCAACGGCACAATGAGCAACAGCAGCTATTGTACCAGCAGCAGCAAAAAACAAACGAACTGTTGCTGCAACAGATTTCTGCACTACGGGAGACCTCGACGGCACCAGCCCCTGAACGTCGCGAGGCCCGAGACAGGGTTCGCTCAGCGTTGAGGAAGATGGGACCGGAGGACGACGTGGAAGCTTTCATGACAGTTTATGAGCGCACAGCGGAGCGGGAAAACCTACCCGCCGACCAGTGGGCAGAAGTAGTAGCTCCGTTTCTGGTCAGCGATGCACAAAAGGCCTACTTCGATCTGAGTCGGGAGGACGCCCAGGACTACCAGAGGCTAAAAGGTGAGATCCTTGCCCGACTGGGGGTTAATACATACGTGAGGGCTCAGCATGTATTTTCATGGGCCTATGTGAAGACACGACCCGCGCGGTCTCAGGCTTATGACCTCCTGCAGCTGGTAAAGAAGTGGCTCCAGCCAGAGACTTTGTCTCCAGCCCAGATGGTGGAGAGGGTGGTGGTTGACCGGCTGGTAAGGACTCTGCCGGCTGCTATCCAACGTTGGGTGGGGCAAGGCGACCCCGGCACACTCGACCAGGTAGTCAGTTTGATCGAGCGCTACTCGGCCACTCAAGACTTTATTCGAGACTCCGCCCCCTCTCGGCTGTCACGCCGATCCCTGCCAACCCAGGAATCGGGAAAGGGGTCACGTCCCTCTGCTGGGGACAGTCAGCACCGTACCGTGCTGAAGGGGAACCCCGGAGTGAGAGTGGCAGGAGACCGGTTCCCTCCCAAACTGTCATAAGACCTAACAGTACCTCCACCCTTAGGTGCTGGCGGTGTCAGGGACCGGGACATGTGATGGCTAATTGTCCCCTGACTACGGAACCCATGGACTGCGGATATAGCTGCCGGGTCTCAATGTATGCCCAGACCGTCTGCACAGCAACCCTCGACCCCCAGGACAGTGAACTCCAACTATGCCAGGTACTGGTTAATGGGTACCCTACGGAGGCTCTCCTGGACTCAGGGAGCCTCGTGACTCTGGTACATGGGTCACTGGTGGCAGGAGACAACCCCAGCGGACGGCAGGTCGGGGTTGTATGTATCCATGGGGACCTCCGAGAGTATCCAACTACGGAGGTAGTTTTGTCCACGCCATGTGGAGACATAAAACATGTGGTGGGAGTGGTAAAAAATCTTCCCTATGGGTCTGTGTTGGGAAGAGACTTGCCCCTGTTCTGGACTCTGTGGAAAAACAAAATCCATTCTCCCCTGGTAAAATGTATTACAGATGCTGTACCCGACGAACCTGCCGTAGGGGTGTCCCATTTAGGGATAGAGTGTGACCCCGATAGGTTTCCCTTAGAGGTGCTGGCAGGAGAGGTGGAGGAGACCGCATCGATTCCCGAGCTGGAAGTGTCCAGGGCCACGTTTGGGACAGCTCAGCTACAAGATCTCACCCTGACTCAGGCGCGGGAAAGGGTGCTAGAGGTAAACGGCTTAGCCCAACAGCCCAATGCAGATACGGTATTTCCACGCATGGCAGTCAGTGGTGAGTTGCTTTATAGGATAGATAAAATCAGGGACGAGGTTGTGGAACAGTTGGTAGCACCTCAGTCGTATCGTAGGGTGATTCTAGATTTGGCACACTCACACTTGCTGGGGGGCCACTTAGGGGAAAAAAAAACTCTAGAACGTATCTTGCAGCGGTTCTTTTGGCCAGAAGTTTACGCGGAGGTCAAAAGGTACTGCGAATCCTGCCCCGAATGTCAGTTGACCTCACCCACTGCAAGTTTCCGTAGTCCATTGGTACCCCTGCCAATAATAGAGGTACCTTTTGAACGGATTGCAATGGATTTGGTAGGGCCCATTGTAAAATCCGCCCGTGGCCACCAACACATACTGATGGTCGTCGACTATGCCACCCGGTACCCGGAGGCTATACCACTACGCCACACCTCGGCAAAACTTATTGCCCGAGAACTGTTTGCCATGTTCTGTCGCCTGGGACTACCTAAGGAGATCCTGCCGGATCAGGGGACCCCCTTTATGTCCAAGGTGACAAGAGAACTGTGCAAACTGCTAAAAATTAAACAATTGCGCACCTCAGTGTACCACCCTCAAACCGACGGGTTAGTAGAACGGTTCAATAGAACCCTCAAGTCCATGTTAAAAAAGGTGATTGCTAAGGATGGAAGGGATTGGGACATGTTGCTACCCTATTTGATGTTCGCTGTCCGTGAGGTACCCCAGGCTTCCACAGGGTTCTCTCCCTTTGAGTTATTGATGGCAGACACCCTAGGGGTCTGTTGGACGTAGCCAAAGAGACATGGGAACAAGAGCCGACTCCACATAAGAGTATAATTGAACACGTGGCTAGTATGCAGGACCGGATCGCGGCGGTCATGCCCATCGTGAAAGAACATCTGTTAGATGCCCAGGCAACCCAGAGGCGCACATATAATAAAAGAGCCAGAGTCAGGTCTTTTAACAAGGGTGATCGGTATTAGTACTGGTACCCACAGCCGAGAGTAAGCTCATGGCCAAGTGGCAAGGGCCATATGAGATTCGAGAAAAGGTGGGGGAGGTAAATTACCGGGTGTATCAGCCCGGAAGGAGGAAACCTGAGCAGATTTACCATGTAAACCTGCTAAAGCCTTGGAAAGATCGAGAGTGTTTAGTTACAGACATCACCCCGGGCATATCACCAGAGAGTTCTCTACCTTCAGCCAGGGAAGCATCCAAGGGGGAGGTCAGGATAAGTGATGCCCTCACTAATCAGCAGCGACGGGAGGCTCGCTCCCTGGTGCAAAACAATACCGACGTGTTCTCAGAGCTACCAGGTAGGACTACGGTGATCCAACATGACATTGTCACCGAACCTGGGGTAAGGGTGCGAATAAGACCATACCGGGTGCCCGAAGCCCGGAGGCAAGCCATTTCGGCTGAGGTAAAACAAATGCTTCAGTTAGGCGTCATAGAGGAATCACGGAGTGAGTGGGCTAGCCCCATTGTACTGATTCCAAAGCCAGACGGATCATTACGCTTCTGTAATGTTTTCCGGAAATTGAATGAAGTGTCAAAGTTCGACCTTTATCCAATGCCCCTGGTGGACGAGCTGATTGAGAGACTGGGGCAGGCCCAGTACTTTACCACGCTCGATCTCACCAAGGGTTATTGGCAGGTACCTCTCACAGATTCGGCGAAGGAAAAGACCGCCTTCGTAACTCCAGAGGGTCTATTTCACTATGTGGTCTTACCTTTTGGGTTACATGGGGCCCCGGCTACATTTCAGAGATTGATGGACATAGTGCTCAAGCCTCATCAGGAATACGCGTCCGCGTATCTAGATGATATCATCATATTTAGCACCGACTGGCAAACGCACCTAACACACGTACAAGCGGTGCTGGATTCTCTCAGAGCCGCGGGGTTAACGGCAAACCCAAAAAAATGTGCGATAGGGCTGGAGGAAGCTCGATATTTGGGGTATGTGATAGGCCGAGGAGCTATCAAGCCCCAAATCAGTAAAATTGAGGCCATAAAATACTGGCCTAAACCATCGAGTACAAAACAGGTGAGGGCGTTCCTTGGCATCCTTGGGTATTACCGCTGGTTTATACCTAATTTTGACGGGCGAACGGCGGCCCTAACCGATCTCTTGAAAGGAAAGAAAACGGTAATGGTTCGGTGGAACCCTCAGGCAGAAGAAGCCTTTCAGTCCATGAAGTTGGCCCTGTGTGGACAGCCGGTCCTCATCAGCCCCAACTTCAATGAAACCTTCATTGTACAGACAGATGCCTCGGAGGTAGGACTAGGGGCAGTGTTGTCACAAAAAGTGAATGGTGAAGAGCATCCGGTCACCTACTTGAGTAGAAAACTTGTCCCGGCAGAGAAAAACTATAGCGTAGTAGAGAAGGAGTGTTTGGCTATTAAGTGGGCCTTGGAATCACTACGTTATTATTTACTCGGGCGTCAGTTCCGCTTGGTGACGGACCACTCACCCTTGGTATGGATGAGGAATGCAAAGGAGAGGAATGCGCGAGTCACCAGGTGGTTCCTGTCACTGCAAAATTTCAGTTTCTCTGTAGAACAGCGCCCTGGGAAGTTGCAAGCAAACGCGGATGCCCTGTCCCGGGCACCCTGTATGGTGGCAAATGTTCAACCCCACAAGTTTGAACAGAGGGGGGATATGTGAGGCAGTGACCGGGATCGTTTACGAGGGACGTTATATTTCCCCCAGAATGTGTACAGAGACCTATTAAAGCCATTGGAGTGCATTGCAGTCACACACACAGCTGCGGCTGCAATGCAGGAATGAAGGTGAGCAATGACCTAGTCAGACTACCTGGCTAAGGCAGATTAAGTAAAATCCGGCAGGGCCTTCATTTCTTGGAGGAGGTCACAGGAGGCAGTGGGGCGGCCTCCTCCCTCCAACCCGGGTTTTCCAGTGGCTTTTGCCACAGGTCTTTAAAACTCCTGCACTAAGGAGTTAGTGTGTTCTATGTTGGGACCCTGCAAGGAGCATAGCAGGAAAGCTCCACAGGACTGTGTGTAGCTGAACCCACGCCTGGGACGGCTCTGCACCTGCCAGGCTCTGTTCGGCCCGGCGCGGCCGTTGTCCCCGGCAACCAGTGTTTATGGACTGATGTTACCCCGGCTGCGTACCGGAGGACTTTTCTGTTTTACCCGTGAGTGCTGAATAAAAGCTGTTTACTTTGGACTTGCTTGGGTCACTGCCTCAGTTACTGCACGGTGTGAACACTGCCGTCTTACAAAATATATGTATATATTTATTTATAGTCACCAGATAGGGTATAAATATATACGCAAGTATTACACTGTAGATTTGTGTGTAATAAATATTTTGGATTGATACACGGTTCTGTCTCAGTTAATATAGAGTCTAAAGAACAGATAACGTTAAGGTATTACTAAGTTGTATATTAATTGATGCTAGTCAAAGTTGACATTAATAATTAATACCAGACCTCAATAAAGGTATAGGAGTCTCCCCCCTTTAATTATTTAATATTTTTGGAGTAAATTTCCTGCACTATTTCAGTCAGCAGGGTTCCCTCTTTATCTTCTGAAAAGTATAAGTTCTTGAGGTCAGCGAGGTTCTCTCTCCTGTTTCCCACATGTATGTTTCGAGTAATTACAAACTTTCTAGTATCGAGATTTAAGCAGATTTATTTGCTGCAAATAACATTTTTGCTGAAAATTTGGCAAATTCAAATTTCAAAGCATCTGCTCATCTCTGGTATATAGGATACTTTATTGGTAAATAGAATACATTTTACCACTGTTACAAAAATTTCAGATATAGATTTACTATCAGAATATATAGAATGATTAGAATCATGCACTGCGGCCTAATGGGACTTAATATTAGGTGAATTCATTATTTAAGGATATCGCTTCTGCAGACCACGGTGGTTTACCTGTTCATTTCTTTATAATTACTGTTACTTTTATTTCTGTCTTTATTTGCAGGTTTTGTAGCTGAACAGACTGCTGACAATAAAGTGGAAGATAATAACTCCCCTTTGGTGCCACAATAAAATTGTTACAACCATATTAGCCTGGTTAATAAAAAGGATTTTAGAGGAACTTTTATCTGCCGCAGTGTAATATATATTGATATTTTCACTCAACAATCCACACTTGGATAACATCAGATTTTTTCCCAGGATTTGTTTAGAAGATAAAATTGGAAGGAAGATGTTTAATATTTACACTGCAGATTCACATGTAAATGTCAAAATGATCTGTAAAAAAAACCAAAACATACTTATGCTACACGGTATAATAGCAGAATAACTTCATCTTGAGATAAATGAAGTCATTCACTTAGTTCCAGCATAATCATGAAAATAAAAAGCTATTCATCCTTCGAGATTTGTCGCATTCTATACTTTGCTTCAAGAAAGAGAATAAAAACTAAAAAACTGCCATGTGTTTATCAAGGAGAGACTTAGAAGTAATGCAGCAAAATTCAACAAAACTAAGAGTTGCTATTGAACATGAATATACAAATATGAGCACACAACAGCTACGGATATCACAAAAGTACTTTTGTCCATGCGCATGCACGCAGCAGATGGTTGATCACCACCTTGAAAGACGGGAAGGAGCGGGCCTCATAAATATACTAGACTCATAAGTCTTGAATCACATCTGGGCATGCTAATTCTGTTGTTAACCTCCATTATAAGAACAAAACAACAAAATTAACAGCAGTGTTGGATCCGTCACATGAAAGAAATTAGCTGACTTTGGTGGACACCATTGATTAAAATCAAGACTGTTGGGTTTCCGTCATGGTGTATCCAAAAGAAAAAACCCTCCAGCTGTGATTCCAGGTAAGAAAATTAATTTTATTCCAGTGGGATTCAAAAAAATTACATCCTAAAGTTGATCTAAGTATAGTAAGTAACTTTCCTACACATTTCAGGCTGCAACTCAATTCATGAGTATGATCAATCCCATACTATGGATTCCATTACAAATTTGTTGGTTAATGCACAAATTTTTCATGTAATTTTTAACTGCTTGAAGTACAGCCCTGTAGCTGTAATATGCATGGCTGTCCTCTCTTTTTTGCTTTCCTTGGTATAAGCACTTCTCCCATTTGAATGCATGGCTGTCCTCTCTTTTTTGGTTTCCTTGGTATAAGCACTTCTCCCATTTGAATTTTACAAAGATACCAGCTCCACATTTTTTATATAATGTACCCATATACTAGCGACTCATCATGATATGGGATCACACACTTGGGATCTAATCATTAATTTATACATGTACCCATTATTTCTCTTTTTGAAACATTATTTTCTTAATTGGTTATTGTAGCTTTGTATCTAAATAAAATCCAGAAATCATTTTAGCAATATAGACTCTGGTCCTCCCTGTTTGTCACTTCTCCCATTTAGCATAGGTATTTTAAATTAGGAAGAAAAGCAGCGGGGTTCCACCAATTTTTGCTCTCAGCTTTTAGTCTGAGACCATGTTGAAGACAAGTATTTTGGATTCTTTCACGTGATGTTTGTGCTCTGTGGTGGTCATCGTTGACTGTGGAGTGATGTGACCTGGAGCCATGGGAGCTTTGACTTGCAGAATTAGTGCTGTGGAGAACCTGGTCTCTCCCCCGGCTAGTGCGATATCGCTTCAATAGTGGTCGGCCCACAGCACTGCACTTTTAAGCTCAGAGACCCACTGAAAGGTTCACTGTGATGTGGCAGTGGGCTTCATAGAGTCTAAACAGAATGTTGACTAAGAAGTTCATGTTCAATTTTGTACATTTTTACTTAGCCGCAATACCTCAATGTTTTGGATGTGCAGTGCATGTCTTTTTCTCTAGCTGTGGTCTGTAGCTGGCTTATGTAGGGCATTAAATGGGCGGACAGATCAGCTTTAATAGAACATAATACCATTAGAACATGGCATATTGTTACAGAAAATTTGTCTTGTTCAGTATCCAACCATCGAATGCTAAATGTAATATTTCTGGAAAGAACTAAAATCACCTGTCAAGTTTGAATGAAAAGTCATTGTATTTGCAATGCACAATATAATGTCAGACATTGGTCTCTAAAGAGTGCCCATCGTTGACACCGACCTCTTATAACACATGTCGAAATCTCCATTGTGACATGGCTATTGTGCTACAAGAAAGCAAAGCTTTCACTTTTCTTGGCTGAACATTCAAGTCAATTCCACAATCCTTAGTTACTATTGAATATAAGTAAAACAGACCTTTCTATTGTAAAATGTAACCTACTGTAAAATCGAGGCTACCAAAATGTCTTCAGCTATTTCTTTTTAGTTTACTTTTCAAGGTGTTTAATATAAATCATGAGGACCTACCTCGGTAATGATGCATACTGACGCTCAATTCCTTCTAAACTGAGGTTGCGGGATCCGCTTTGACCTCGTGCAGTCACCTACAAAAATAAAGATAAAATTGAACATAGCAGTGTTGGACATTTACTTGCAAGATGTAGCTTTGGTCTATGCAGAATGTAAGGGAAAAACAATTAAGGCACTGTCACACTTAGCGATCGCACTAGCGATCACGACAACGACACGACCTAGCGAGATCGCTAGTGCGATCGCTATGTGGTCGCTAGTTAGCTTCCAAACACAAAGATCTCATGAGATCAGCGATCTGTATAACGACCTCTGCGGTCGTTGGGAAAACCTAGTCCCGCCTGCGACGCTGGTAAAGTCGTTCATAAAGGGTGTCACACTCAGCGATTCAGGCTCACCATCAACGACCAAAAAATGGCTCAGAACGTTCATAAGCGATCAGCGACATCTCAGCAGGGGCCACATCGCTGCTACATGTCACAGCTGCGTCGCTAACGAGATCGCTACTGCGTCACAAAATCGGTGACTCTTTAGCGATCTCGTTAGCGATCTCGCTTAGTGTGACAGTACCTTTACCAGGTGGATCATATAGCAAACAGAGGAAACCTGAGCTTCCTTGTTCTTAGATATGACTTCTTACTAAAGGTTTTCTTTTGGAGCAGAGGCATTACTCTGGAGCTTAGAGCTAAGCAAACAATGCAACAATTTCAGAGTTTTTTTTCTCTTTTTTTAACAAGAACTTGATGAAATGTAGTGCACCCAAAGGTGAAGGTTCAAATAGCAAGAAAGAATAGATTCAATAGAACAGCAGATGACAAGCATCTTAACTTCTCTGCAAAATTGTTACCTGCTCCACCTGCAGATTTTATATGGAAATCTGGGTATGCTGGTAAGTGGTAAGTGTGCTCAGCTACTTCCATAAGGGCTGAATCAGACTTCCATATTTTTCACATATGAGAAAAACGGTCCTGGTTCCATCAGTGGTTTGTTCAGAATTTCGTCAAATTTCATCAGCGTTTAGTAAGAGTTTGGTCAGAGTTTTATTAGTTTTTCTCAGACGAGAAAAAAAAGTTTTTCTATCTTCTTCTATCTAGCAGTCTGTGAAAAAAAGACAGAACTTAGATAGCATTCAAGTGCTGTCCGATTAATTATATTGATTAGACATTCGGATCAATATATCTGAGTCAGATATATTGATCCGAATGTCTAATCAATATAATTAATCTGACATGTCTTCACAATTTCACAAGGACCACTCAGTGTGAAAAACAAATCTGACGTGAACAGCCCCTAAGCATGAGTTCTATCCATGAAAAGTGCAGAATTCATACACAGAAAACGGATGAGCCCTAACTCCAAAAGATATGGACAAACAGAGCTATGCACATATGCAGTCACCTCTCCATTATTTTCCTGCCTTAGTGCTGGACATTAATTAATTTCTAGCAGCTCGGAGATTGACGGCGAGTCACAATTACTGTTACTAATCTCTCTGCAGTCAGTCTGTAGATGAATGTATCTATGATTCTTTCCTCTGCCCCACATATTAGACCTGACAGTATGTTGTGGTCTGCTCTAGAGTTGAGCAATTTTTGTTCGGGTTCTCTTTTATTCGGCAAGCTATAGTGCTTACCGAATAAGCTGCAGAGTGAACTCGGCTTCCTGGATCGCACCGGCCGATCCGTGTCGCAGCTGCATTGAGAGTCCAACAAACAGGCTCTCCATGCATGTGCTGTGACTATGACACAGCCACGACACATGCAGCTGCGGCGCAGATCAGCTGATCAGCCAGGAAGCCGGGTTCCCTCTGCAGCTTATTTGGTAAGTGCTATAGATTGCCGAAAAAGAGGGAACCCAAACAAATTTGCTCAACTCTAGTCAGCTCCTGTACATCCACAATACAATACATGAAGTCCTTTATAACAGACCATTTAGACAACTTCAGCTTTTCCCTACTAGGACTCTAAAGCTATCAGACTCCAGATCCCATAGGACAAATGATATAAAAATTACAGCTGCACTCTGAAAAGCTATATAATATGTAAACCATGAATATATGAAATTGGAATTGCATTATTGCTGTAGGAAACAATGAAGGTATTTGTTCCCTTTGGTACTTTCACTTTTAACATATTTTCTATACCAGTAATGCAGTTCCAATTTTATATATTCAATGTTTACATACCTGTTACACTTGTCTTTTTATGTTTGGAAGTGTTGGTCAGTTTTTGATACTTGCAGGACATGCCCTCTATCTGCACGCTTCTTCCATCAGACTAAAGGGTATGCCACACTAAACAACATCGCTAACGGGATCGCTAAAAAACGTCACTATTTAGCGATCCCGTTAGCGATGTTGTTGTGTGCGGCATCTGCCAGCGACGAGCTTCCTGCTGTGATCTCGCTCGTCGCTGGAATCGTTCCGGACCCTATTTTCGTCGCTGGCGCCCCGCTGGTAAGTATCTAATCGCTGAGTGTGGCACCTTTTTTAGCGATTTAGCGGTACTTTTGTACCGCTAAAGTCGTTAAGGAGATCGCTAACCGCGATAGCGTCCTAACGACATCGCTAAAATAGGTAGCTACTAGCGATATAGAAACAATCCCGCTAGCGATCTCATTAGTATGCGACGCTAACGAGATCGCTAGCGGGATTGTGTAGTGTGGCAGTACCTTAAGGCTTTTTTAAATAGAGCTTGATCCTATCTAACCATATCATTGTAGGCTTTTATCCTGAGAAAGGTATCATGGTAGGTTTAGGATCCCAACAAAGGGGTATGCCTTGTCGCTGGTTATTGGGCTCACATAAACAAATTCATCTCAGATATGTATAATATATACACTGCTCAAAAAATAAAGGGAACACTCAAATAACACATCATAGATCTGAATGAATAAATATTCTCATTGAATACTTTGTTCTGTACAAAGTTGAATGTGCTGACAACAAAATTACACAAAAATCATCAATGGAAATCAAATGTATTAACCAATGGAGGCCAGGATTTGGAGTCTTCACTGCTGTAAAGAAATCAGAGGGCTAGAAAGAGCTGACTTGTATCTCAGGAAATAATTTATCAGGCCAGAATGTAACCACTTCACAAACTGGCCAGACTCTGGTGGTCTGTCTCCTTGTTGCAGGACAATGGCAGTAGATTGAAAAAGCAAGTCAAATTAAAACTTGCTTATTTTCATCCTGTTTAACTGTACCAGTGTCATAACATGTGAATGCTCCTTTAACTACACTGCTCAAAAAAATAAAGGGAAGACTCAAATAATACTTCCTAGATCTGAATGAATGAAATATTCTCATTGAATACTTTGTTCAGTGCAAAGTTGAATGTGCTGACCACAAAATCACACAAAAATCATCAATGGAAATCAAATTTATTAACCAATGGAGGCCTGGATTTGGAGTCACACACAAAATTAAAGTGGAATCTAATGTCCTTAAAACAAGTCAAAATGATGCTCAGTAGTGTGTGTGGCCTCCACATAACTGTATGACCTCCCTACAATGCCTGGGCATGCTCCTGATGAGGCGGCGGATGGTGTCCTGAGGGATCTCCTCCCTGACCTGGACTAAAGCATCTGCCAACTCCTCCTGGACAGTCTGTGGTGCAATGTGACGTTGGTGGATGGAGCGATACATAATGTCCCAGATGTGCTCAATTGGATTCAGGTTTGGGGAACGGGCGGGCCAGTCCATAGCTTTAATGCCTTCATCTTGCAGGAACTGCTGACACACTCCAGCCACATGAGGTCTGGTATTGTCCTGCATTAGGAGGAACGCTGGGCCAACCGCACCAGCATATGGTCTCACAAGGGGTCTGAGGATCTAATCTCCGTACCTAATGACAGTTAGGCTACCTCTGGCAAGCACATGGAGGGCTGTGCAGCCCTCCAAAGAAATGCCACTCCACACCATTACTGACCCACTGCCAAAATGGTCATGCTGAAGGATGTTTGCAGGCAGCAGATCGCTCTCCACAGCGTCTCCAGACTCTGTCACCTCTGTCACATGTGCTCAGTGTGAATCTGCTTTCATCTGTGAAGAGCACAGGGCGCCAGTGGCGAATTTGCCAATTCTGGTGTTCTGTGGCAAATACCAAGCGTCCTGCATGGTGTTGGGCTGTGAGCACAACCCCCATCTGTGGACATCGGGCACTCAGACCAACCTCATGGAGTCGGTTTCTAACCATTTGTGCAGACACATGCACATTTGTGGCTTGCTGGAGGTCATTTTGCAGGGCTCTGGCAATGCTCCTCCTGTTCATTCTTGCACAAAGGTGGAGGTAGCGGTCCTGCTGCTGGGTTACTGCACTCCTACGGCCCCCTCCACATCTCCTGGTGTATTGGCCTGTCTCCTGGTAGCGCCTCCAGCCTTTGGACACTACGCTGACAGACACAGCAAATCTTGACCCAGCTCGCATTAATATGCCATTCTGGATGAGCTGCACTACCTGAGCCACTTGTGCATGTTGTAGAGTCCGTCTCATGCTACCACTAGTGTGAAAGCACAACCAATATTCAAAAGTGACCAAAACATCAGCCAGAAGGCATTGGTACTGAGACATGGCCTGTGGTACCTACCTGCAGAACCACTCCTTTGAGTGTGTCTTGATAATTGCAAATAATTTCCATCTGTTGTCTATTCCATTTGTACAACAGCGTGTGAAATTGATTGTCAATCAGTGTTTCCTAAGTGGACAGTTTGATTTCACAGAAGTTTGATTTACTTGGAGTTATATTCTGTTGTTTAAGTGTTCCCTTTATTTTTTTGAGCAGTGTACATCAACATACATGTTTATATAATTAGGGATGAGTGAACATTCTCACTGATACTTGGCTATCACTCAAATATCTGGGTGCTTGGATGTGCTCGGCACTCTGCGAGCATTAGCTAGTGCTCGAATTTGAAGCTCAAATCCCCATATCGCATGTTTGGCACATATTCCACAGCAAATAAGCATGGGGGATTGCATGGAAATCACTGTAATGCTGTAGTCATCTTGGTAGTAGCATTACTGTGATTTGCTGGCCGTATGACATCACAGGTTATAAAAAAAAACAGTCAGCTGCATTCGGCTCACTGATGCCATTGCACAGCTCAGGGACAGTTATTATTAGAGGGAGAGAGTGCTTGTCCAGTTGAATGAATCAAAGTCCTCTAGTGTTGATACTGGTGCTGATTCTGAACCATCATACCTACAGCCCTTGTAAGGACTAAAGTATTATGTGCTTTGTGATACATTTCTGTGGTATATAACACTCCAAAAAACAGTTGAACAATTTTCCTGGATTTAATTACTAACCCATAGAGTATTAGGTGCTTTGTAGTATATTTTGGTGGTATATTACACTCCAAAAAGCGTAGTAAAATTGATCTTGTTTCAATTACTCATCCATTGAGTATTACCTGCTCTGTTTTACATTGTGGTACACTCCAAAAAAAACAGAAATATTTGTCTGGATTCAATTAGTCATCCATACAATATTAGATGCTTTCAGTTACATTTTGGTAGAATATAACACTACATAAAAGCATTGAAAAATTTGTCTGCATTCAATTAGTTATTCCATACAGTATAACGTGCTTTGTGTTAAATTTCAGTGCTATGTAACACTCCAAAAAAAGTTCCAAAATTTTTTATGGATTCAATTAGTCATCCATACAGTTTATTGTGCTGGTTTTTAAAAACCGCTTGGCCTGGTACAGTTCACAAAATATTTTTGTTAAGAAAATTGACAATTGTCATATATAATTGATAAACACACTACCCAGTTATAATTTGGTAGCTGAGGAGGACAGGAGAAAAATACGGCCAAAGCAGCAAGACACAAGAGAGACTGGAACCTAATGGGTTGCAGATCCCTAAACTAACCCCACAACTAGAAGTAGCCGTGGAGCGTACCTACGGTGATCCTAGACGCCTCGGCACAGCCGGAGAGTTAGCTACACCTGAAGAAAGAAAGAGGAAAGTTAACTGCCCCAGAGTAAAGCCCCCAAAGAAACAGGAAGCCCCCAAACATGTAATGGCAGTTAGACAAGAGGAAAACACGAACACAGACAGAAAATAGAATGAGAAAATGTTGGGGCCCAAATCTGTCTAGAAAGTAAAGTACAGGAGAGAAATTCTGTCTGCAACCCAGAAAAACCCTAATAAAAATAGCAGCACTTCTGATTACAAAAAACCTGAGACCACACGATCTCGACCACCTATATCAGATCTCTGGTGTGACACACAGCTACCCAGCAATAAAAAATATCAATGGAACAGAGAACAAGTGCAAATACAAAATGAGAACAGAGGGCAGGGCAAGCCCCCAAAGGGGACCCGACTGAAGTCCAAGGCAAGACTGCAAAAAGCAAGGAAAATCAAACCACAGAAAAAAAACAGAAAGTCACTTATCTGAATGATAGCAGGAAAGCAAGCTGAAATTCTAACAAAGACCTGGAAGCAACAATTGATTACCGGCGAGGATCATGGGAGTTCAGCTCACTTATATCAGGCCAGTCAGCCCCACCTGATACCCATTCCTTAATTGGTTCAATAACCTCAGCAACCACCGGAGGGAGCCTCAGCTCCGAAGTAGTCTCCAACACATTCACAACAGTACCCCCCCTTGAAGAGGGGTCACCGAACCCTCACGTGCGCAACAGGCCGATCAGGATGAACTCGGTGAAAGGCACGGATAAGTCTCCTAGCATGGATGTCCGAAGAAAAAACCCAAGAATTGCCCTCCTGACCATAACCTCTCCACTTAACCAAACACTGGAGTTTCTGTCTAGCAAAACGAGAATCCAATTTTTTCTCAACCACATACTCCAAATTGCCCTCGACCAAAACAGGGTCGGGAGGAGCAGCCATAGGAACCACATGATCGACAAACCTCCTCAATAAGGATTTGTGGAATACGTTATGGATCTTAAATGTCCCTGGAAGAAGCAAACAGAAGGAAACCGGATTAAGAATTTCCATGATCTTATAAGGTCCATTGAACCTTGGCTTAAATTTTGGAGACGCAACCTTCATAGGGATATTTTTTGAGGACAACCAAACTAAGTCCCCCACTTTAAAATGAGGACCATCAGTCCTATGCCAGTTGACAAACCGCTGGGCCTTCTCCTGAGAGAGAGACAACTTCTCCACAACTTGGTCCCAAATCTGCTGCATTCGCTCCACAATAGAGTCAACCCCCGGACAGACAGAAGCCTCCACCTGTCCTGAAGAAAATCGAGGATGAAACCCAGAATTGCAGAAAAAAGGAGACATCAAGGTGGCAGACCTAGCCCTATTATTAAGAGCAAACTCAGCCAAAGGCAAAAAAGAGACCCAGTCATCCTGATCAGCAGACACAAAACATCTCAAACAAGTCTCCAAGGTCTGGTTTGTTCTCTCAGTTTGTCCATTGCTCTGAGGGTGAAATGCAGAGGAGAAAGATAACTGAATACCAAGTTTAGAACAAAATGTCCTCCAAAATCTGGAAACAAATTGGACTCCTCTGTCAGACACAATGTTCTCTGGAATGCCGTGCAACCGAACTACCTGCTGAAAGAATAAAGACACCAATTCAGAGGAGGAAGGCAACTTAGGTAGTGGCACAAGATGTATCATCTTGGAAAATCTATCACAGATCACCCAGATAACGGTCATTCTCTGAGAGACAGGGAGGTCGGAAATAAAATTCATAGAGATATGGGTACATGGCCTCTTGGGCACAGGTAATGGCATTAACAAACCACTAGAGCGAGAGCAAGGTTTGTAACGAGAGCAAGTCCCACAGGACTGCACAAAGTCCCTGACATCACGAGACAAAGTAGGCCACCAAAATGACCGACTCACCAAATCTCTGGTACCAAAAATACCGAGATGACCAGCCAATTCGGAGCAATGAATCTCAGACATAACATTCTTCCTCCACTGGTCTGGGACAAACAATTTCCCAACAGGGCAGCGTTCAGGTTTATCCTCCTGACATCCCTCCAGAGCCAGTCTCAAATTGGGCGAGATAGCGGAAAGAACTACACCCTCTTTTAGAATAACAGCAGGCTCAGTTACCTCACGAGAATCCGCAAAGAAACTCCTTGAGAGGGCATCCGCCTTGACATTCTTAGTGCCCGGGAGAAAAGAAACCACAAAATTAAAACACGTGAAAAGCAAGGCCCACCTGGACTGTCTAGGATTAAGTCGCTTGGCTGATTCGAGATAAACCAGGTTCTTATGGTCCGTGAGGACCACCACCTGATGTTTGGCTCCTTCCAGCCAATGTCTCCACTCTTCAAAGGCCCACTTCATAGCCAATAACAACCGATTTCCCACGTCATATTTACGTTTAGCTGGGGAAAATTTTCGAGAGAAGAAGGCACAAGGGTTACTCTTAGAGGTCTTCGGATCCCTTTGGGACAAAACGTCACCTGCCCTAATCTCAGAAGCATCAACCTCCACCTGAAATGGCAGAGAAACATCAGGCTGCCGCAGAGCAGGAGCAGAAGTGAATCTCTGCTTAAGTTCCTGAAACGCAGAAACTGCCTCAGGAGGCCAATTCACCACATCAGAACCCTTTTTGGTCAAATCAGTCAGTGGTTTCACAATACTGGAGAAATTACCAATAAATTTACGATAAAAATTAGCAAAACCCAAAAATCTCTGAAGAGCTTTCAATGTAGTAGTTTGAACACAATCACAAATGGCCTGAACTTTGACGGTGTCCATTTCAATAACAGATGGAGACAAAATGAATCCCAGAAATGAAACCTTCTTGACGCCAAAAAGACATTTTGATTCCTTCACATACAGTGCATTTTCTCTCAAAATCCGAAACACCGTCAGCACATGTTCCACATGAGAGTCCCAGTCGTTGGAAAAAATCAAGATATCATCCAAATAAATGATTGGAAATTTATCCACGAAATCCCTGAAAATATCATTCATAAAGGACTGGAAGACGGAAGGGGCTTTTAGTGAGCCCAAAGGGCATCACTAGGTACTCAAAATGCCCCTCTGGGGTATTAAACGCCATCTTCCATTCATCACAGTGCTTGATGCAAATAATATTATACGCCCCCCTGAGGTCAAGCTTGGTAAACCAACTAGCACTTTTCACTCTGGAAAATAGGTCAGAAATCAAGGGTAACGGATATTGAAATTTAACAGTGATTTTATTCAGGAGACGATAGTCAATACACGGCCTCAATGAACCATCCTTTTTGGCCGCAAAGAAAAAGCCGGCATCCAAGGGTGAAGAGGAAGGTCTGATATGACCCTTCTCCAAAGACTCCTTGATATAAGAACGCATAGCATCATGCTCAGGTACAGATAAATTAAAAGGCTGACCCTTAGGAAATTTACCACCAGGCACTAACTCAATAGCGCAATCATAACTCCTGTGAGGAGGCAAGGATGCAGACTTACTCTCACTAAACACATCAGAAAATTAGGTCAAATAGTCAGGGACATCTTGAGACTGGGGGGAGGCAGAAAAAACATCTTGAGACTGGGGGGGGCAGAAAAAACAGGAGTGTCAGTATTAACACATTGGCAACCCCAACTGGTCACAGACACAGATTTCCAATCCAAAACAGGATTATGAGTCTGTAACCAAGGGAAACCCAGTACAATAATGTCATGCAAATTATGCAACACCAAAAATTTGCAACTCTCCTGATGGTTCGGGTCCACCCGCATTATCACTATGGTAGAAAACTGGGGTTTATTCTCCACCAAAGGGGTAGAATCAATGCCCAGCAAAGGAATAGACTTCCGAAGGGGTATCATGGGAAACCCACAAAGTTTGGCAAAGTCAAAATCCATCAGGTTAATAGCTGCTCCTGAATCAACAAAGCCTGAGCAGAAAATGTGGACATGGAGCAAATCAGGGTAACAGTCAACAGAAATTTAGTCTGAACACTACCCAGAACAACTGAGTGCGCAAAACATCTTCCCCGCTTGGGGCAGACGGAAATAGCATGAGGAGCATCACCACAGTAGAAACACAAACTATTACACTTCCGAAACTCATGACGCTGTGCCCCAGAAGTCACTCCATCACACTGCATGGGCTCAGGAGCTGACTCACAAGGCAACACAATCTCACGCATACCTCTGCGCTCACGCAAACGTCTGTCAATTTGAATAGCTAATGACATAGAGTCATTGAGACAAGAGGGAACAGGGTACCCCACCATAACATCCTTTACAGTCTCTGCCAGACCCTTCCGAAAAAGAGCTGCCAGAGCGTCATCATTCCATTTAGTAAGGACTGCCCATTTTTGAAATTTCTGACAATACAGCTCAGCAGCTTCATGACCCTGATTTAATGCCAACAAGGTTTTTCTGCTTGATCAGTGACATTAGGTTCATCATACAATAACTCCAGAGCTTGAAAAACACATTAACATCATTCAAAAGAGGATCCTCAGGTGTCAGGGAAAAAGCCCAATCTGAGGGTCGCCGCGCAACAGGGATATGTGTTGTGAATATGCTGGATGTGGCTTCTGAGCTGGGGCTCCCTCCGGTGGTTGCTGAGGGTAATGAATGATTAATGAATGGCCTTCAGCTGGCACTGAATGGTAGGATATAAGTGGCCTGAGTTCCCAGCAGCCTTGCCGGTTATCAATTGTTCCTTCTGGTCTTGTTTGAAGCACTGCTAGGTTCCTGCTCTTCTTCAGATATGTGTTTGCTGTTTTTTTTTTCCTCTGTTAGATTTTCATTGCTGGTTTGCTGATTGCAGTGGACTGCAGCCTGTCCCCTTTTGGGGGTCTGGCGCTGCAATTGTGCTCCGTTTTTGTCTGCACTTTTGCTTTGCTCCTTTGTTACTTTTTATTTGCTGAATAGCGTTTGTTACACCAGAGATCTGATTTAGGTGGATGAGATTGTGTGATCTCAGTTTTTTGGCAATCAGAAGTGTTGGTATTGTTTAGGGTTTTTGTTGGATTGCAGTCAGAATTCTTTCCTGTACTTTTCTGTCTAGACAGATTGGGCCCCAGCGTTTGCTCATTCTATTTTCTGTCTGTGTCCGTGCTTTCTTCTTGTCTAACTGCCATTACATGTTTGGGGGCTTCCTATTTTCTTTGGGGATCTGCTCCGGGGCAGATAGCTTTCATCTTTCTGCCTTTAGGTATAGTTATCTCTCAGGCTGTGACGAGGCGTCTAGGATCAACGTAGAAACGCTCCACGGCTACCTCTAGTTGTGTGGTTAGTTCAGGTTACTGCAATCCAATAGGTTCCAGCCTCTCTGGTGTATTACCGTTTTTGCTATTTCTCCTCAGTTACCGAAACATAACAGATATGACAATTTGAACCTGCTGTGCAGCGCTTCCTGAGGACTTAGGCTTCAGGGCAAAAAATAACTTGCAGTTATTTTTAAAATTCAGAAATTTAGACCGATCCCCCAAAAATAAATCTGGCATGGGGATCCTAGGTTCCTCAACCGGCAACCTAGCAATATAGGCAGCAATATTCTGAACCTCAGCGGCTGAGCCGTTCAACATGACTTGACAACTGCACAATCTCCATAGAGGACAAAGAAAAATTCCTCCTCAGCACCCAGGGAGAAAGAGGGAAGAAAATGTAACAAGCAGAAAAAAGAGAAAAAATTTTTTTCTGACAACTCCCTTTTTTTTTTTTTCCTTTATGCTCACTAGCCTTCCCTTCTGTTGAGTACCATAGAATTTTCAGTTTGGCCGGTAATACTGTTATGTTTCGGTAGCTGAGAAGGACAGGAGCAAACAACCGCCATAGCAGCAAGACACGAGAGAGGCTGGAACCTAATGGGTTGCAGATCCCTAAACTAACCGCACAACTAGAAGTAGCCGTGGAGCGTACCTAATTTGATCCTAGATGCCTCGGCACAGCCGGAGAGTTAGCTACACCTGAAGAAAGAAAGAGGAAAGTTAACTGCCCCAGAGTAAAGCCCCCAAAGAAACAGGAAGCCCCCAAACATGTAATGGCGGTTAGACAAGAGGAAAACACTAACACAGACAGAAAATAGAATGAGCAAATGCTGGGACCCAATCTGTCTAGAAAGTAAAGTACAGGAGAGAAATTCTGTCTGCAACCCAGAAAAACCCTAATAAAAATACCAGCACTTCTGATTGCAAAAAACCTGAGACCACACGATCTCGACCACCTTTATCAGATCTCTGGTGTGACACACAGCTACCCAGCAAATAAAAATATCAATGGAACAGAGAACAAGTGCAAATACAAAAATGAGAACAGAGGGCAGCACAAGCCCCCAAAGGGGACTCGGCTGAAGTCCAAGGCAAGACTGCAAGAAGCAAGGGAAATCCAACCACAGAAAAAAAAACAGAAAGTCACTTATCTGAATGATAGCAGGAAAGCAAGCTAAAATTCCAACTAAGACCTGGAAGCAACAATTGATTACCGGCGAGGATCATGGGAGTTCAGCTCACTTATATCAAGCCAGTCATCTCCACCTGACACCCATTCCTTAATTGGTTCAATACCCTCAGCAACCACCGGAGGGAGCCTCAGCTCGGAAGTCGTCTCCAAGACATTCACAACAGTGAGCAATGTGAGTATGCGCTGGAACTCCACACTGCATATGCTGACAAGGATTTGTGAGCAGCAGAAGCCAGTTGTGGAATACCAGCTCCAACACACCCATCGGTATTCTGGTCAGCCTCCACAAATAACAAATGTAGAACTGCACAAATATCAGACATCCATGCCTACTATTCAAGACTTTGAGGACTCCACAAAGATGGTGAGCGGTGATGATGATCCTGCTTCTGTGCCTACTTGAACAGTCGATGACAATTAAACATGAAGCTTTGCATGCAGACTTGGCGGAGATGAAGGAAGACATTAGACAAGGAGATACTAGGAGATACTACCCACAGAATCATAGAATCACAGAATCATAGAATGGTAGAGTTGGAAGGACTTCCTGGGTCATCTGGTCCAACCCCCTGCTCAAAGCAGGATTCACTAAATCTGTTTGAAGGCTTCCATTGAAGGAGAACTCACAACCTCTCGTGGCAGTCAGTTCCACTCATTGAGCATCCTAACTGTCAAAAAGTTTTTTCTAATATCTAATCTGTGTCTCCTCCCATTCAGTTTTATCCCATTGCTTCTTGTGCAAATGAGAATAAAGATGATCATTCTACAATGTAACAGCCCTGCCTCATCTCATCTGCTCAGCGGAGTTTGGGTAACTATCAGGACGTGGAGGCTGAGGAGGAAAAGGAGCTGGCTGATGCAACAGAGGCTAGAACCCACACAAGTTGCATACCGTCTCTCCAACGTGGATGGGTTGAGGAGGGGAATGAGGAGGAAGAGATTGAGGAGGAGTAGGAGATGGAGAGTAGTCATCATGGTGGAGACAGGGGCTGTTGGCTGTAGTGACCTTGTCACATATGGCCAACTTCATGTACCGCTGCCTTTCCCGTGACCCTCACATTACATTCAACTTGGTCATAAAAGAGTTATGTTTGTTCACCCTGTTAGACCCACGCTACAACTAGCACTGTGCATCTCTACTTCCTGAGGCAGAGAGGTCTACTAAAATTGTGCTGTAGCAGAAAGTCATTGTGAAAAATGTTAGAAACATTCCCATCTTGTAACGATAACGGCAGGGGGCAAACTTCCTTGCCGAATCCAGGAGGAGAGGCAAGGGAGATACACAGCAGAGGCAGGGGCACACTGTCAAAGGCCTGAGCCAATTTCCTAACACCATCCCAGCGTCCAGGCCCAGATAACCAGGAATTTTTGACAAGGAGGGAAATGTTCTTAAAGATGGTCAAGTAATACTTGGCCTACAAAACCAGCGTCCTCACTAATTCCTCTCCGCCGGGGGGGGGAGGCAAAATAGACATGCGCATTCACCTGTCAATAGAAAGTGCTGGCAGGCTCACTCTGATAAAAATTAATAAAGCTTGGATTAGCCCCAACTTTTCCACACCACCAGATAACAAACACAGTACCCAAACCCATTTTTCCTAAGAAAGGAATGGGCAACACTTCACATGATTAATAACCATACCGATCCTTGTACTAAATGTACCACGTATAGATCAAGAATGTTATTTAATTGAAAATGTTTAACCCCTTTAATCCTGAGGGTTGTTTGTGTGTTAATGACCAGGCCAATTTTTACAATTCTGACCACTGTCCCTTTATAAGGTTATAACTCTGGAACGCTTCAACGGATCTTGGCGATTCTGAGATTATTTTCTCTTGACATATTGTACGTCATGTTAGTGGTAACATTTCTTCGATATAACTTGCGTTCATTTATGAAAAAAATGGAAATATGGCAAAAATTTTGAAAATTTTGCAATTTTCAAACTGAATTTTTATGCCCTTAAAACAGAGAACAATGTCACACAAAATAGTTACTAAATAACATTTCCCACATGTCTACTTTACATCAGCACAATTTTGGAAACAAAATTTTTTGTTACGAAGTTATAAGAGTTAAAAGTTGACCAGCAATTTCTCATTTTTATAACACCATTTTTTTTAGGGACCACATCACTTTTGAAGTCACTTTGAGTGGTCTATATGATAGAAAATACTCAAAAGTGACACCATACTAAAAACTGCACCCCTCAAGGTGCTCAAAACCACATTCAAGAAGTTTATTAACCCTTCAGGTGCTTCACAGGAATTTTTGGAATGTTTAAAAAAAATGAACATTTAACTTTTTTGCACAAAATATTTACTTCAGATCCAATTTTTTTTATTTTACCAAGGGTAACGGGAGAAATTGGACCCCAAAAGTTATTGTGAAATTTGTCCTGAGTACGCTGATTTCCCATATGTGGAGGTAAACCACTGTTTGGGCGCATGGCACAGCTCGTAAGGGAAGGAGCACCGTTTGACTTTTTCAACACAGAATTGGCTGGAATTGAGATCAGATGCCTTGTCATTTTTGGAGAGCCCCTAATGTGCCCAAACAGTGGAAACCCCCCCAATTCTAACTCCAACCCTAACCCCAACACACCCCTAACCCTAATCCCAACCCTAACCATAACCCTAACCACAAACCTAACCCTAACACACCCCTAACCCTAAAATACCACTAATACGAACCCTAAAGGAAAATGGAAATAAATACATTTTTTTAATTTTTTATTTTTCCCTAACTAAGGGGGTGATAAAGGGGGGTTTGATTTACTATTTAGAGTGGGTTTTTATAGCGGGTTTTTATGTTTGGCAGCTGTCACATGCTAAAAGACACTTTTTATTGCAAAAAATAGTTTTTACATCACCACAATTTGAGAGCTATAATTTTTCCATATTTTGGCTCACAGAGTCATGCGAGGTCTTATTTTTTGCGTGACGAGTTGATGTTTTTATTGGTACCATTTTTGGGCACATGACATTTTTTGAATGCTTTTTATTACGATTTTTGGGAGGCAGAATGAACAAAAGCCAGCAACTCGTGAATTTCTTTTGGGGGGCGTTTATACTGTTCCGCGTGTGGCAAAATTGATAAAGTAGTTTTATTCTTTGAGTTAGTATGATTACAGCAATACCTCATTTGTATCTTTTTTATGCTTTGGCGCTTTTATACAATAAAAACAATTTTGTATAAAAAATAATTATTTTTGCATCGCTATATTCAGCGAGTTATAACTTATTATTTTTTCGCTGATGATGTCGTATGGCGGCTCGCTTTTTACGGGATAAGATGATGTTTTCAGCTGTACCTTGTTTATTTATATTCGTCATTTTGATCGCGTGTTATTTCATGTTTTGTTCGGCTGTATGATGATAAAGCATTGTTATTTTGCCTTTTTTTTTAAAGGGTTCACTAAAGGGGTTAACTAGTGGGATAGTTTTATAAGGTGGGTCGTTACGGACGCAGCGATACTAAGTATGTGTACTTTTATAGTTTTTTTTTAATTTACATAATAATGTGTTTATTGGGGAATTATATATATATATTTTTTTTTATTTAGGGATTTTTTTAAAAATATTTTTATACGTTATCTTTTTTTTTTTTTTTTCATTTTTACATTGTCCCAGGTGGGACATTACTATATAATGTCAGATCGCTGATCTGACAGTTTGCAGAGCACTCTGTCAGATCAGCGATCTGACAGGCAGTGTAGGAGGCTTCTCAGCGCCTGCTCTCAGCAGACACTGACAAGCCACCTCCCTGCAGGACCCGGAAGGACCCCGCAGCCATCTTGGATCCAGGGTCCTGCAGGGAGGAGGCCCTCGGAACACGCGATCATATCGCGTTGCTCTGAGGGTCTCAGGGAAGCACGCAGGGAGCCCCCTCCCTGCGCGATGCTTCCCTATGCCACCGGAACGCTGCGATCATGTTTGATCGCAGTGTGCCGGGGGTTAAAGTGCCGTGAGCGGTCCGTGACCGCTCCTGGCACCTAGTTCCGGTGTCAGCTGTGAAAATCAGCGATCGGCCGCGCTCCCTCCGTGAACGCGGCCGATCGACTATGACGTACTATCCCATCACTGGGACTTAAGGCCCAGGTCACATGGACGGGATAGTACGTCATATGGTCGAAAGGGGTTAAAATAATTTACTTTATTTCAATAATCCTAAAACAAACATAAATAAAAACAGGGTGCCTCAAGCCATAAAACACACAACAAGAGGTTAGCTGGAGCAGCGTGCAAAAAATACACAGGAACATATGTACATGTGGTCAAATATAGCATGCCAATCAATCAGGATACATACAATTGTAATATGCCACTAGTTCTAAAATTCAAGATGTAACCAACACAATCTAACTACATGCGGAAAATCCACATTATAGTATCCTTGCATATCACTGAATAGAAAAATTATGTGCACAATCCCAGTATATATCTGCAACCAAATGAACAATAAGATGACCTAAATTGGTACAGTGCATATGTAAAATCCACAATATAATCTATTCTACCATCACAAGAGTTATATGCACAAGCACAACACATACCTACAAACAAGTGGGCAGAATTGTTATAGTGCCTAGGCAGGAAAGGTGCATTTCACAAATAAAACAATATCTAAGCACAGACCGCCATAGTGGTAATTGCTATCCGTATGTCCATGCTAACAATATTTGTTTCAAAGGGCCAATACTCTATGTCCTACACATATTACCTGTATTAGGGCTGCTTCCACGAGTAAAACGCCAAGTGGCACGCTAACACTCCTGAACCCGGCGCGTGTTTCGCTTATGCTTCTTCTCCCAGGAAGATGCACAATAAGGAAGCACTTGAAGAAAAATGGGCTGCATGGTCGAGTCGCCAGAAGAAAGCCATTGCACAAATGCCACAAAGTATCTCACCTATAATTTGTAAAACAGCACAGAGACAAGCATCAAAACTTCTGGAACAAGGTAATTTGGAGTGATGAGACCTAAATTGAACTTTTTGGCCAAACGTTACATTTGGAGAGAGGTCAACAAGGTTTATGATGAAAGGAACACCATTCATACTGTAAAGCACGGAGATATGAAACCACACAGAAATAGCAGTGTAAACGTCCATGTAATTGCAAAAATAGATTTTATTAGATTAAAAATTGTAACAAGGACATCAATGGAAGAATTGGGGGGACAAAGAAAGTGACAAGTGCAAAAAACCGCATGACAAAAACAGCAGGGATATAGATAAGTGTCCACATAAATGGTATGGCCTCATACATAAATCGGAATCATGAGGAGAGATATTATTAAAGAGTACATATGACACAATTAAATATCAAAAATGTCCAGAGTATCTAAATCCCATGGATCTCAAATATTGTAGTATAACATAAAAGTCAAATAGCAAGTATCACAATACAAGGGAAAAGACAATAATTGCAAATGGGACAAAATTATATCACATACAAGTACCCATAATGTCAAGGTCCCATGTAATCAGAACATAAAGGACGAAATCACATAAGATTAGCCATACAAGAGTAGTGGACATACCAGATCAATGTATCCGGAACACAGCTCCGACCCATCCCACCCAAACGCGCGTTTCGGCTAAATGCCTTCCTCAGGGGCGTGCCATGTGGAGCCAAGTGTAGCTATTTATAGCTGCCATGAAAAAAATAATAATAATAAGGCGCCGTCAGCTGTGGCCTGCTCTGTACACATGCAGACGCCATCACCGCTGACGTCGGTACACACGGGCCCCATGTGACCGAACGTCAGACAATGGGCGGAGGCTGAGGAAACAGAGTCGGGCGGCGGACAGCGCATGCGCCAAAAGTAGCGGCGGCCATCTTGGTTGAGGGCAAAAGAAGAAAAATGCCCAGAGGTGGCCGCATGACAATAAAGAGTACAGCATAACAAGCATGTGGGTGCATCAATTGGTAATAATGTCACTATGGTCATTGCTGCATTGTTATAGTAAAAGAATTCAAGATGATAGCAGCATGACACATAATAATCAAATAAATGATTGCTTAATCCAGTAGATAGAATCATAGACATAATGTCAGCATGCTTGTATAGATGGGAGAAATAATCTCAACATGGCAGCCATAATACGCAAATGTATACACATCAATAGAGGATGTGCCATTCAAAATTTATACATGCATATGCAAATACCCAAAACAAATAAGTATGCAAATATAACAAAGATCAATCAATTAATACAAAAAAATCACATTAGAATGCAATATATATATGTATATAAAAGAATACATCATATGCACGATATAGTGAGAGCCGGATAAGCAGAGGGTAAATATAAATAGCCAAACGGATAATCCGGATTTGAATGACACTTCATCCTGGTGCATCCACATAGTAAGCAGACAAACAATAGCAAGTCACTAGAAAAAATTGAAGATAAAAAGTTAAAATAAAGCACAATTAAAAATGCAATACCGAAAGCACTATACACAATTTCAAAAAGCAGCCGGTCAGAGGAACGGGGCAAAGGAGATGCATTCGTTTAAACCAGAGGGATGGACAGTGTTGAGTAACCAAATCTATCTCGTCTCCAACTTAGCCAACCTACTGGACAGAGCACCACCTCTGATATTAATCTTCAATGATTCGATGCCACGCATCCGTAGTAGGGAGCTATCACAATTATGAAACTCCCTAAAATGGCGTGGTAATGTCTTAAGGGTGGATGCATCCGCGTGGCCGGCAGCCGCCTGTATCCCCAAGACATGCTCCCTCACAACCACCTTAAATTGGCGCGTGGTAAGTCCAACATGCGGTAGATTAAATTGCATGGACACTTAGCATAATAGATCACATATCTAGTTGTGCACGTTATACATTGCCTGATATTATATACTTTTGTGTCATCTGAATTAGTAAATGTGTCACAACGATCTATTTTGGGGCAGGCGACACACCTGCCACACAGCTTACACCCACCCCTCATCCTAAGATCATCAAGGAGGGTAGGTGTCCCCTGTCCAGTATGGTGGCTGGTGACGAGATGGTCCCTCAGATTCTGGCACGTCGAAATGTCATTGAGGGATTTTTTGGAATAATTTTGCCCAAAATCGGGTCAATCCTCAAGATTGGCCATGCTCTCTGTAGGATAGTTCGAACCCTGTTGGATTGTGAACTAAATGAAGTTATAAATCTTGTCACATTATCGAATGATTTGACCTTCGACTCAGTCTTATATAGTAGCTCGTGTCGGGAGGCATGCTTAGATCTATTGTATGCCCTCTTGATTAGCCTCCGGATATATCCACGTGCAATGAATCATTCCTTCAGTTCCTCCGCCCTATACTCAAAATCCGCATTTGATGAACAGATACGTCAGAGATGAAGGAACTGGCCAACTGGAACTGACTTAATCATATGACGTGGATGTCCGGATGATGCATGTAATAGGGTGTTAGTAGCAGTTTCCTTTCTGAATATATCAGTCTGTAATGCTCCCGACGGGTCCCTCCTAATCGTTGCATTGAGGAAATCAAGAGAAACACCTCTGTCTGTAAACGTCAAACGGATGTTACGATCATTGCTGTTAAGGGTATTGATCAGTTGCTCAAGGTCGATGGGTGTGCCTTGCCAGATGAAGAAGATATCGTCGATGTAGCGTGTCCAAAACACATACCTACAAACAAATAAGCACTAAAGTGGCCAGAATTGTTATAGTGCCTAGGCAGGAAAGGTGCATTTCACAAATAAAACAATATCTAAGCACAGATTGCCATAGTGGTAATTGCTATCCGTATGTCCATGCTAACAATATTTGTTACAAAGGGCCAATACTCTATGTCCTACACATATTACCTGTATTCCATGAGCTTCCACGAGTAAAACGCCAAGTGGCACGCTAACACTCCTGAAACCCGGCGCGTGTTTCGCTGATGCTTCTTCCCCCAGGAAGATGCACAATAAGGAAGCACTTGAAGAAAAATGGGCTGCATGGTCGAGTCGACTGAAGAAAGCCATTGCACAAATGCCACAAAGTATCTCACCTACAATTTGTAAAACAGCACAGAGACAAGCCTCAAAACTTCTGGAACAAGGTAATTTGGAGTGATGAGACCAAAATTGAACTTTTTGGCCAAACGTTACATTTGGAGAGAGGTCAACAAGGTTTATGACGAAAGGAACACAATTCATACTGTAAAGCACGGAGGTGGATCGCTAATGTTTTGGGATGTGTGAGCTACAAGGCACAGGAAACTTGGTCAAAGTTGAAGGAAAAATGAATGCAGCACATTATCAGCAAATACTGGAGGCAAATTTGCAATCATTAGTCCAGAAGCTGCGCATAGGACGCACTTGGACGTTCCAACATGACAACGATCCAAAACACAAGGCCAAGTCGACCTGTCATTGACTACAGCGGAACAAAGTGAAGGTTCTGGAGTGGCCATCTCAGTCTCCTGACCTCAATATCATTGAGCCGCTCTGGGCAGATCTCAAGTGCGCAGTTCATGCTAGACAGCCCAGAAATTTACAGGAGCTGGAGGCTTTTTGCCAAGAAGAGTGGGCAGCTTTACCATCTGAGAAAATAAAGAACCTCATCCACAACCACTACAAAAGACTTCAAGCTGGCATTAATGTTATAGGGGGCAATATACGGTATTAAGACATGGGGCATGTAAACTTTTGATCAGGGTCATTTGGATGTTTTGGGATGTCATTATAATTTAACACTGGAACTTTCATAATACCTATAACTAACATTAGGGGTCATTTTGACCCCCATTCAAAAGTACTGGCTCTGGAGTAAAAATAACTTTTTTGTTGCCAACAAATTAAAGAACATTTATTTTAACTTAGTAGGAACAGTGTTAAGATCAAGTACAGCAGTTTAAACGAATTTTCCTTGCCGTACATGTTGTTGACATAGTAGGAAGTCCATTATCCTCTCCAGAATCTTCGGTATCGTCAATTATATCACTGTTACTGCTTGAATCTGATTCTTCGGAAATATCATGAGGAAAATATTCTTCATCAGACTCTTAGTCTATTTGTTCCTGATTTTCTTCTTCTGACTCATTTTCAAATAAATTCTGAAGACATTTCAAAATTTCATCACTTGACAGACCACTCTGCTTACTCATGCTTCAAATATTCGTCGCAAAAAGGGACTTGTAAGATCGCAGAAGTAATAAAACGACACTGCACAAACATGCAGACTTGTAGCTTCAACTGTAATGTTTGCTACTGAAGTGCAGACAGAAATTGCTACAAGAGACATGGATCAAACATGTTCAGACAAGTTTAGACAAAACAAAATGCTGAATCATCTCTGATATGCAAAGATACAATTGCACTCTACAACTAGGGAGAAGCACTGTGATTTTCTGTACTCTGTAATATTAGGTGACTTGCCTACTACTACTTTTATGTATGGGGTCAAATTGACCCCTTTAGTACTTATAGGTATGAATTGTAAAATCCCAGCCCCTGAAAAAGTTACAATTCATTTTTGTGTCCTAAAATATACACTACCATGATAAATAAAAGTCACAAAAAGTCAGAATTCATTTGTTAAAATTTTAGAAATTATAGGAAAAAGAAATAGCAAAAGGGTCAAAATGACCCTTTCGGTAGTTCTAGTGTTAAAAAGAGAAAACACAGTAGTTTGACAATAAATGGTTTCACCCAACCACTAACCATGTGTGGAGAAAAGTTTTGGTGTTATCATTCATCTGAAAAAAGGCCAAGAAAGAAATAATTCTGCCGGGCTATGTAAACTTTTGAGCACAACTGTAGTTGTCAAAAATGTGCACACAGCTGTTCATGCAATGTGCAATGTAATGCAATGTGCACTCTTTTTCCATGTGTGTCTGACACAGCACTATATCTATTTCCTTCATAGCCTGGAGCTGTGGTTTGCAGGCCTGGATTGGGCAAATGCCAGGTGGGCCGGCAGGTCTGCACCACAAAGTGGGCCGCCTGCCCTTTAAAACTTCTGAGTGAAGGCCCTGTGTGTGCGCGCTCTCTCGATGCATGCTCTGACAAGGACTGCGGTGGCCCGCGTCAGTGCATGAGCACAGCTATGGCTCTTGTTTGTTTGTGCGTGCACACGGCTTCTACTCAAGAAGGCACATTTTCAGATCCATCTGAAGTTTGCCAATGAACACTTGGATGATTTTGTGAGTAATTGGGAGAAGGTGCTGGGGTCAGATGAGACAAAAATTGAGCTCTTTGGCATTAACTCAACTCGCCGTGTTTGAAGGAAGAGAAATGCTGCCTATGACCCAAAGAACACCGTTCCCACTGTCAAGCATGGGGGTTGAAACAATATGTTTTGTGGGTGCTTCTCTGCTAAGAGCACAGGACTACTTCACCGCATCAATGAGAGAATGTATGGAGCCATGTACTGTAAAGTTCTGAGTGACAACCTCCTTCCCTCCACCAGGACATTAAAAATGGGTCGTGGCTGGGTCTTCCAGCAAGACAATGACCCAAAACATACAGCCAAGGCAACAAAGGAGTGGCTCATAAAAAGCACATTAAGGTCATGGAGTGGCCTAGCCAGTCTCCAGCTCTTACTCCCATAGAAAACTTAAGGAGAGAGTTGAAGTTCTGATTTGCCAAGCAACAGTGGCAAAATCTTAATGATTTAGAGATGATCTGCAAAGAGGAATGGACCAAAATTGCTCCTGACATGTGTGCAAACCTCATCATCAACTACAAAAAACGTCTGACTGCTCTGCTTGCCAACAAGGGTTTTGCGACCAAGTATTAAGTCTTATTTGCCAGAGGGATCAAATACTTATTTCTCACTGCAAAATGAGAGGTGAGATTGGACTGCGAGAGGGTCAATACTGGTTTATTATTTTAAGTATTCCTATGGAAAAAAAAGGAAAACCCATCTAAATGGAGTATCCCAAGTAATCCTCTATCCCGAGAACTTTCCAATCGCTGGGGACCCAACTGCTGGGACCCCATGATCCTGAGAACTGAAGCTCTAAAGAAGACTGCCACGCCATTCACACATGGCTCTTCAAATAACTCCTTTAAGAGGAGTGTTGAGGGGCAAGACAAAGTAAAGCAAAATTCACTGATCAGGGTGGCGAGTGTTACAGTATTTGGGCTAGTGGGTTTTGTGTGGCAGGGCTGCTTTTTTGTCCTAGTCTGGCCCTGGTGGTTTGGGTCATTGTCCTGTTATAACACAAATGATAGTCCCTCTAAGCGTAAACCAGTTGGGATGGCACGTCTGTACATAATACTGTGCTTACTGGTTGAAGGCCTCTAAGTGCCATATGCTCCAAGCGAGGGCTGCTGAGCGGAGAGAGGGCTGCATTTAAGTATAGGGCTGCAGGTAAGTACATAGTTAAGCACAATATCATAGTTTAAACGCCAGAGCATTGTTTGATATTTTTCTGCTTTTATGTATACAGTTTATCCCCATTAGTATTTGCGCCATGGAGAATGCTACCTGGTGTGCGTCTTGTGAGATGTATGCATACCTTGAACAGCAGTTTGAGGGTAAATATATCTGCACTCAATGTCAGCGAGTTACATATTTTGAAGCCAAGGTAATGGATGTAAATGTGCAGCTTGCAACATTCAGGAGCATTGCAAACCTGCACGGGAGTTAAGAGCTCACTGAGCTTATGCTGGCTGTGGCCAGTGATATGGAGGAGGGTGGAGGTGGGGAAGATCAGGGCAAAGAAGCACGTAGCTGGGGAAGGGTTACAAGAAGGGGTAGGGGGAAAAGTGCCAGGGAGCTCAGTCCTGATCTGGCAAAACCTAGTAAATATGCCTGTTTGGCTGATACTAGGAATACAGGCCCAGGACTGGGATCACTTCAGCAGGACGTTGCTCCTAGCAACCAGGAAAACGATAGGAGTGCAGCAAAGGCCAGACAGATGTTGGTGGTAGGGGACACTACAGTCATGGCCAAAAGTTTTGAGAATGACACAAATATTAATTTTTACAAAGTCTACTGCTTCACTTTTTCTAATGGCAATTTGCATATACTCCAGAATGTTATAAAGAGTGATCAGCTTAACAGCAATTACTTGCAAAGTCAATATTTGGCTAGAAAATGAACTTTATCCCCCAAAACACATTTCAACATCATTGCAGCCCTGCCTTAAAAGGACCAGCTAACCTCTTTTCAGTGATTGCTCCATTAACACAGGTATGGGTGTTGATGAGGACATGGCTGGAGATCAATCTGTCATGATTAAGTAAGAATGACACCACTGGACACTTTAAAAGGAGGCTGGTGCTTGGCATCATTGTTTCTCTTCTGTTAACCATGGTTATCTCTAAAGAAACACGTGAAGTCATCATTGCAATGCACAAAAATGGCCTAACAGGGAAGAGTATCGCAGCTAGAAAGATTGCACCTCAGTCAACAATCTATCGCATCATCAAGAACTTCAAGGGGAGAGGTTCCATTGTTGCCAAAATGGCTCCAGGGCGCCCAAGAAAGACCAGCAAGCGTCAGGACCGTCTCTTAAAAGTGTTTCAGCTGCGGGATCGGGCTACCAGCAGTGCAGAGCTTGCTCAGGAATGGCAGCAGGCAGGTGTGAGTGCATCTGCACGCACTGTGAGGCAAAGACTCTTGGAGCAAGGCCTGGTCTCAAGGAGGGCAGCAAAGAAGCCACTTCTCTCCAGAAAAAACATCATGGACAGACTGATATTCTGCAAAAGGTACAGGCAATGGACTGCTGAGGACTGGGGTAAAGTTATTTTCTCTGATGAATCCCCTTTTCGATTGTTTGGGACATCAGGAAAACGCCTCATTCGGAGAAGACAAGGTGAGCGCTACCACCAGTCTTGTCTCATGCCAACTGTTAAGCATCCTGAAACCATTCATGTGTGGGGTTGCTTCTCAGCCAAGGGAATCGGCTCTCTCACAGTCTTGCCTAAAAACACAGCCATGAATAAAGAATGGTACCAGAATGTCCTCCAAGAGCAACTTCTCCCAACCCTCCAAGAGCAGTTTGGCGATCAACAATGCCTTTTCCAGCATGATGGAGCACCTTGCCATAAAGCAAAGGTGATAACTAAATGGCTCAGGGAACAAAACATAGAGATTTTGGGTCCATGGCCTGGAAACTCCCCAGATCTTAATCCCATTGAGAACTTGTGGTCAATCATCAAGAGACGGGTGGACAAACAAAAACCTAAAAATTCTGACAAAATGAAAGCATTGATTGTGCAAGAATGGACTGCTATCAGTCAGGATTTGGTCCAGAAGTTGATTGAGAGCATGCCAGGGAGAATTGCAGAGGTCCTGAAGAAGAAGGGTCAACACTGCAAATATTGACTTGCTGCATTAACTCATTCTAACTGTCAATATAAGCTTTTGTTACTCCTATGTTTGCAATTATATTTCTGTCGTCTGTGATAAAAACATCTGTCAAACACACATAAAAACCAGAGGGCAATAGATCATGTGAGAATATAATATTTGTGTCATTCTCAAAACTTTTGGCCATGACTGTATAATTAGGCAGACAGAGTCATCTGCCACCGAGACCATTAATGCCAAACAGTGTGTTATCTGCCGCATGCTCGGGATCGAGATTTGAGGATCGGATAAACAGATTGCTGGTAGAGGCTGGGAAAAACCTAGCAGTCATGGTAAACATCGGTAAAAATAACAACGTTAGAGGGAGGTGGAAGGTCCCTAAAAACGATTACAGGGAACTAGGAGAGAAGCTGAAGGCCAGGACCTCCAAGATGGTGTTTTCAGAAGTTCTACCAATGCCACAAGCATCACTAGAAAGACAGCAGGAGCTTAGGGAGATAAATAAGTGGTTTAGAAATTGATGCAGGAAGGAGGGGTTTGGGTTCATGGAGAACTGGGCCGACTTCTCTGTCGCCTACAGGCTCTACGCTATTGACGGGTTGCACCTCAAAGGAGAGGCTGCAGTTGTGCTGGGGAAAAAATAGTCAGATGGATGGAGGAGCTTTTAAGCTAGGATCTGGGGGGGAGAGAGAGTTGATGTGTTAAAAAGGGATAGATAGAGTAGATAGAGAGATCTACAGATCAGGGAGCGTTTGGGATCTAGCGACCATAATATGGTAAGTGTCATGCTCTCAGCTGCAGGTCCAGTCTCCGCTGCACAGGAGACGGGCACCTATCACGCAGCTCCACTGGTACTACTCACGCTGTCCGTGGCTCCAGATGATCAGAGGCTCTTTTCTCTGCTAGGAACCTGCATCCTCTTGGCAGGTCTCCTGGAAATGCTCTTAGGAGGAGCGCCCCGCTTCCTGCACATACTTAAAACAGCAGAGCACCTGTTCTCTATTAGGGCTCTCTGTGCTGTGATGCTGGGTGCAAAAGTGCATAAAAGGCATCCACCCCATAAGGGAGGTGCCTGGGCAACGTGTTCATTCTCTGGGATTGTTGCCTCAGCTTCAGGGTACGCTCTGCTATGCTCTGCACTATATGACTTCTCTGTTTTCACAGTATCCTCTTCTGGCGATTCATATCCTGGATTCCTCTGGTCACTCCGGTTCCCACTCCAAGTGGACCTAGCCTTTCGTCATGGAACCCTCCAGATACTGCTACCAGCGGGATCAGCCTTTCTAGGATTTCAAGGAGCTTCCGGAATTCTCTTCACCAGCAGAGCCAAGTATTCCACATTGTTTCTAGTTGGTCAGTACGGGTTGTACTCTGGTCCAGGATTCATGGCATTTTAGGCCACCTGGTGTTGTGATGGGGGAATCCCTGTATAGGGGTACACCTTACCCGGTGCTCCACTACATGGTACAGTGCCATGATCAAGAGGTATCTTCCCTCTGACACCTTTTCCCTTTTTTGTTTAATCTTGTTAATAAATATCTTTTGGTTTATGAGATCCATTCTCCTGTCTCTTGAGTATCGGGTATACAGTCGCCACTGCACGATCAGTGGTCTAGTTAGTCCACTACTTTATCACGCCCTGTGGGCATAACAGTTTACCCAGGCCATGGACTCCTCTAATACCCGATTATCAGTCCAGAGAGAGCTAGCTTCGCTCTGTCAGAGCCAAGACCAGTTAGTCGCCTTCATGCAATCTCTGGATACCTGCTTGTCTACACTACAGGCTGCCGAGCCCACCAATGCAACCCAGCTAGCAGAGCTCTGTCTGGAATTCAACTGCCAATGTGATACGCAGACTCGCTTGTTGGACTACATTACTTCTGTGGATGACCGGTTAACTAAGGTACAGCATCCGACGGTTGTGCCCACTACGGGACCCTGTCCTCGTCTTTGCAAGCCTCCTCGTTACGATGGTGACCCAAAGTTGTGCAGAGGATTTCTCAACCAATGCTTGCTACATTTTTGTTTTTTGCCTCAGTATTATCCTACGGACATGACCAAAGTGGCTTTCCTTGCCTCTCACCTGGAGGGAGAGGCTTTAGCCTGGTTCAACCCCCTAATGAGCAGAATGATCCCATCGTGTCTGACCTGCAGGATTTCAGACACGTTCCACAAGATATTTGATGAGCCTGGTCGTGCCACATCTGCCATGGAGTCTCAACTTGCAACAGGGCTCTCTCGCTGTCAGTCAGTATGTCATCCATTTCTGCACCCTGGCTTCGGAGCTTCAGTGGAACAATGAGCCTCTGGTCAGAGTCTTCTGGCGAGGATTATCTAGAAGAATCAATGATGAATTGGCAGTCAGGGACCTACCCCAGACTCAGGATGATTTCATATCCCTCGCCATTCAGATTGATCTGTGTTTTCAGGAGTGCTCCAGGGAGAGGATTCTTGAGAAGCGATTTCCTCGTCCAACAACTTCTTCACAGAAACCTCGGTTTCCGCCTTGTCCCACTCCAGTTTCTGAGGCTGAATCCAAGGAGCTTGACAGCATAAAGGTGAGGAGGAATCAACAGGAGGAGAAGCTTGCTAGGAATCTGCATCGTCATGGTGGACACTCTGCCCATCTTAAAAGACAATAACAAAAAGACAATAATAGAGAACAAAGAAAAGGCTGAGATATTAAAAAGGCACTTTTCATCCATGTTCAGGGATCATTTAACAATGCAAAATTCAAAGTTCACCACTTGATACAATTAGTTTAACACAAGAAGAAGTATGCCTGCATCTGAGCAAATTAAATATTGACAAATTTCCCAGCCCAGATGGAATGGATACTGAGGGAAATGAGCTCACTAATTGACAGACCACTGTTTCTTATATTCTTAGACTCTCTTGAACAGGGTTGGTGCCTCAGAATTGGAGGATGGCCGATGTGGTACTGATATTTAAGAATGGTAAGAAGATGGATCCATACAAAGGAATGGCGCATGACTTATTTCTTCCAAATACCATACTAAAGACCAGGGGGCACTCAATACGGCTGGAAGAAAGGAGACTCTGATAGCTAAATAGGAAAGGGTTCTTTACAGTTAGAGCAATCAGACGGTGGAATGCCCGACCACAGGAGGTAGTAATGGTAGACACTATGACAGCTTTTAAAAAGGGCTGGACGATTTCTTTGATACACATAACATTGTGGGTTAAAGTTAATTTAGTGGCAAAATGAACAATTGGTGGAGAAAGGTTGAAATTGATGGACCTAGATCTTTTTTCAACCTATGTTTCTACCATATGTAAGTTTGCAGTGTTTTTGGTATATATCATCAACAGTGCTTCATGTTGGGCCCGACACATTTAGAAACCATCTGCTCCTTTTTCAGCATTTCATAATGATGTAGCAGTTGGTAACAAACATTTTTATGTTTTACTCATCAGACCCCAGCACTGAATTCCACTGATTTAATGTAAAGTCCTTATGCTGCTTTGGCCAAATAATTCTCTCTTTTTTTGATGATCTCTGTAGTTCACCAATTGGATCATAAAGGGTTTCTTCTCGCAGTCTCCTCTGGATGGATGATGTTGAGATGTATCCACTACTTAATTTCTGTGCATCATTTATAAGAGCTGTTATCTGAGGTCCTTTCAATTTGCAGTTTCTGAGGCTGGTAACTCTGACAAATTTATCCTCTGTTGTAGAGGTAATTATTGGTCTTCATTTCCTGGTGCAGACCTCATGAAAGCTAATTTCATCGTAGCGATAAATAGTTTTCATGTCTGGACTTGAGTATATTTTCAAGGTTCTAGCAATTTTCCAGATTGACTGACCTTCAGGTCTTAAAGTAATGATGGACTGTCATTTCACTTTATTTAATTTATCGATTCTTGCCATATACTGGTTTAGTACAGTTGTGGAATAGGGTTCATCACTGTATGGAACTGTGTACTAACAGTGCCACTGCAAAACACACCTGATGGTAGCAAACACTATATGTTGACAGGTAATGCCACACTTGAACTCTTAATGAGGCATAACTGTTCGTGTAAAGTGCTACAGAGCTGTAGTTATGACCGAGCTGCTGTCCGGTTTTGCTCTGGCACTTTACATTCAAGGGGTGTCCCAGTCCTAGTGTGCTGTAGGGAATAGGGTGCATTACACTCACTTGTAGGCCGCAGGCATCCGGGCACTTTACAGACAAGGGGTTTCCCAGTCCTAGTGTGCTGTAGGGAATAGAGTGCATCACACTCACCTGTAGGCCGCAGGCACCCGTTGCCTCCAGGCTTCTGACCTCAGGAGTCACCGCACACAAAGCATGGGACACCAAGCTCTTTGTAACAGTCAAAGTTTTACTGAGCAGTCTAAGTTCATCAGGTGGGCATACAAGGGATAGGGCATAGTAATTCACAATTTCTTCCTTCTTAGCACAACTCCTCTTCTGTCCTGTTGCTAGCTTATCCTGGATTAACCCCAAGCCCACTGATTCTATCAGTCTCAGGGATTTCCCATCCACCTCTGCAGTGCACCCGTGAGCAACCATCACCTTCTGTCTGTGCAGGTCCCTGTCCATCTTTCCCTGAGCTTCAATGTGTCTGGTAGCCCCTATGCCAGACCTTAGGCTCCGGAGGTGACAGAAGCGACCGCTAAGGATGCCAGTAATGATTTCCACTGCCTGGAAAAAGTGACACATGCTGCCCCAAGGAAGCCATCACACCTGAACTTGGCCTTCACTAGGCATCTCACTCTACGCCTCCACCAGACCTATCCCTCAATGTCAACGGCTGCTCACTTTCCCCGGTCCCGCATACTCGGTGCCTTGGGGTGATCCTCGACTCTGCCCTTTCTTTCAAGCCACATATCCAAACCCTAGCCTCCTCCTGCCTCCTCAAACTCAAAAATATTTCCCGGATCCGTGCATTCCTTGACCACAATACCACAAAAACACTAGTGCATGCCTTATCATCTCCCGCCTTGACTACTGCAACCTCCTTCTCTCTGGCCTCCCCTCCAGCACCCTGGCCCACTCCAATCCATCCTACATTCTGCTGCCCGACTAGTCCACCTGTCTCCCCGTTATTCCCCAGCCTCTCCCCTATGCCAAGCCCTTCATTGGCTTCCTATCGTCCAGAGGCACCAGTTCAAAACCCTAACTATGACATACAAAGCCATCCACAACCTTTCTCCTCCATACATCTGTGACATGGTCTCCCGTTACTTACCCTCGTGCAACTTTCGATCCTCTCAAGATCTCCTTCTCTACTCTCCCCTTATCTCTTCTTCCCACAACTGCATGCAAGACTTCTCCGTGCTTCCCCCATACTCTGGAACTCTTTACCCCAACACATCAGACTCGCGCCTACCATGGAAACCTTCAAAAAGAACCTGAAGACCTACCTCTTCCGACAAGCCTACAACCAGCAGTGATCCTCAGTCTACTGAACCGCCGCACAACCAGTTCTACCCTCTCCTAGTGTATCCTCACCCATCCCCTATAGATTGTGAGCCTTTACGGGCAGGGTCCTCTCTCTTTTGTACTTATGTGTGTCCTGTATGGCTCATATTTATTGTACTTGTCTATACTTGCCCCCTCTCACATGTAAAAGCGCCATGAAATAAATGGCGCTATAAAAATGAATAATAATAATAATAATATGTGTAAGAAAAAAAAAGAAGATAGCGTAAATGAAAGTGCGCACACAGAGAGTTTAACTAATATGCCTTTATTAAAAAAAGTGCCAGAGGACGATTACAAGTTGAAAAAATTTAAAAAGCATGAGAAAAAGACATGCAATAAGCAGGCACAAGAAGGAAAGATGTCTCATATGTGAACAAGTCTATAAATGTTATAAATGATACAGAGAATTAGATACAGCATGTAGATGGAAAATAAAATAATAGTAAATATTACATTAGAATGCGTGAACCCACAGGGAGATCCATGCAAAAGTGATCAAATACTGGAGGATATGACATAAAAATGTAAGGTGAGGTGAATGCAATACTCAGCAATGCTAGATCACAAGGGTATGGATACTGTTGCAAGGAAATTTACAAGGCAATATGTGCAGACACTAATAAATTCCATGTATAATACATCCTGTGAGCCATCTAGAGACCATCGATACAAATAGGTTACGGTATCACTTGTGCCGGCCAGACCCAACGCGTGTCGCTACTGCATATAGCTTCATACATCTTCCGAAAAGTCCAACTTTTGTCTCGTCAGTCAACTGATTATTCTCCCAAAAGTCTTGGGGATCATCAAGATGTTTTCTGACAAAAACTGAGATGAGCCTTTATGTTCTTATTGCTCAGCAGTGGTTTTTGTCTTGAAACTCTGCCCAGTCTCTTTTTTATGGTGGAGTCATGAACACTGACCTTACCTGAGGCGAGGCAAGTGAGGCCTGCAGCTCTTTGGATATTGCTGTGTTGTTGTGACCTCTGCAAAAGAATTGGAAATCCGGAATGGGCAAACACTTTTTCACACCACTGTATGTATATATATATATATATATATATATATATATATATATATATACATATATATTTGTGACAGTGTCACTGGTTTTATATGTGAGGGGAGGTATGTGTCACACAGGATGCTCTCCTGTGTGAACTAAGACCTACTTTATTTATCTGCCAGCATGTTATATGTTAAAAGGGTGTGGCTGAGCAATGTTATAAAAGCTCAGTCCTGTTTTTTTTTCTCTGGTGTGGTCTGGAGAGGAAAGTCTCCAGACAGTATAGTGGAAGCTGCAAAGCTTTCCACAAGGACTTTAGCTGTGCAGTTTATGCTACCGAGAGCGGGCGGAACCCACTCATCTATGGACTGAGTTATTGTTTGTTTTTTTTATGTTTTTTCCCGTTTAACCCAGAGGGGTCATGTATACTTTTCCTGCGAAACCTGCATGAGTTTATGGCTGATAATAAACCAGCAGAAAGAAAAAACCTAAGAACGTGTGTCCTGAGTCTGCCTCCAGGAGAACCGAGCGAGTCGTCTTGCCACAGTTGGTGTGAGAGTGCGTGCAGGATTCCAGGAACATGTGTACCTGACACAAAGCCCGGGTGGATGTCCTGGGTGAAGGCTGCCAGCCAGCTAGAGAAGTCCGGCAGCATGGAGGAGCTCGTTAAGCACCTGGTCCAGGCCCAGCAGAGCATACAGCAGCAACACCTACAGAGCCAGCAGAGCATACAGCAGGCCCAGCAGAGCATGCAGCAGCAGCACCAGGAGACAACCAAACTGTTGCTTCAACAGATCCAGTTGCAGCAAAAGTCGCAGCAGCAGCACCAGAAGGAGGCGCAACAACAGATACAGCTTTTGGCGGACGCCATCCAAAGCAGGGCGGTCACCCCAACCCCAGGGCCAACTGATGATTCTCACGTCAGGAAGGCGGTAAGGCGGGCCATGCAGAAGATGACCCCTGGGGATGATGTAGAAGCATTTCTGACTGTTTTTGAGAGGGTGGCTGATCGGGAGAGACTTCCACCAGCACAGTGGGCAGAGGTTCTGGCGCCATATTTATCGGGTGAACCCCAAAAAGTGTATTTTGACTTGGTGCTGCAAGATGCTAAGGAGTATCCCAAACTAAAGACAGAGATCTTAGCACGTCTGGGAGTAAATATGGCAGTAAGAGCCCAGCGAGTTCATCACTGGGCGTATGCTAGCAACAAACCCCCTCGTTCGCAGATGTTTGACTTATTGCATCTTGTTCAGAAGTGGCTACAACCGGAGTCCTCCACTCCGGCCCAGATGGTTGAGCGGGTGGTGATTGATAGATTCATGCATTCCCTTCCCAAGTCAGTACAGACCTGGGTTGCCCAGGGTGATCCCCAGAACGCAGATGACTTTATCGGCCTGGTAGAGAGGTACCAGGTAGTTGAGAGATTCTTGGGAAACCGGATGCAGTCATTTCTCCCTACTGGATACCCAAAAGGGGGTGGGTTCACCACGGAAGGGGTCTAGAGCCACCACTGGGGGGCGTCCCACTCCTATTGAAGGGGCCTTTAGAACAGTTGGGAAAGATATAGTTTTCTGGCGATGTCACAACCCTGGACATGTAGCCGCCAAGTGTCAAATATCCCCTGAGCCCATGGACTGCAGCCTAGGCAACGGGTCTCCTATTATGCCTATCCAGCCTGTAGCGTGGACTGTCGACCCGGCAAGGGACCGCAGGCGTGTGCAGTATCCATTAATGGAATAAAAGTGCTTGGGCTGTTGGACTCCGGGAGTCTGGTGACCTTGATCAGAGCATCCCTTCCCCACCAGTTGATCCCTTCCAAAACCCTGGGTGTTCGTGCATCCATGGTGACGCCAAGGACTATCCCATGGCCACAGTAACAGTGGGGACAGACTGTGTGCCCAGTCCCATGAAGTCGGGGTGGTAAAGGACCTGATACATCCCGTCATATTGGGCCGTGATTTTTCCTTATTCTGGGACTTGTGGGGGAAGGGAACTGGACTAAGTAGCATGGGGAAAAGCGAGATCCTTGAAGAAGAACCCCCGACAGAGTCTCAGAGTGAGGAGGTCCCACTGTGCGTCCTTGTCGGTGATGAGGGTGAGACGGTGACCGAGGAGGCCGACCTACCTGCGTTAGATATGTCCAGAGAGAACTTTGGGACTGCTCAAGTTCGAGACCTGACCTTAAAAGGGGCGTTCGACCAGGTTACTGTATGTAATGGGGTTGCCCAAGAGCCGGGGGCCGACACCAGATTCCCCCACTTTGCAGTACAGGGGGAGTTGCTATATCGGGTGGCCAAACTGAGGGGCAGTGAGATAGTGGAACAGCTGTTAGTGCCGGGGCCATACAGACGGCGGGTGCTAGACATGGCCCATTCACATGTTCTGGGGGGACACCTAGGGGTCGAGAAAACTCAGGAGAGGATACTGAGGAGGTTTTATTGGCCAGGGTGTTATCGAGAAATTCAAAACTTTTGTAGGTCCTGCCCCACCTGCCAAATAACCGCTTCCCTCCTCCCACTTCCGTAGCCCCTTAGTTCCACTACCTGTGATAGAGGTTCCCTTTGAGAGGATTGCCATGGACCTCGTGGGCCCCATAGTCAAATCTGCTCGGGGCCACCAATATATCCTGGTCTCATGGACTATGCGACTCGGTATCCAGAAGCGGTTCCCCTAAGGAACATGTCCAGTAAAAGTATAGCCCGAGAGTTGGTCCAATATTTTTGCTCGGACAGGTCTACCAAAAGAGATTCTAACAGACCAAGGAACCCCCTTCATGAGCAAGGTGATGAAGAGCTTTGCAGAGTCCTTCAGATAACTCAGCTGCGGACCTCGGTTTATCATCCACAAACGGACGGCCTAGTGGAACGCTTCAACAAGACCTTAAAGGCGATGCTCAAGAAGGTCGTTGAAAAGGATGGGAGAGACTGGGACTACCTGCTCCCATTTCTGCTTTTCTCGGTCAGAGAAGTTCCTCAAGCCTCCACGGGCTTCTCTCCATTTGAGCTCCTATATGGGCGGCATCCAAGAGGTCTCCTAGACATCGCCAAGGAAACTTGGGAGGCTGAAGTCACGCCACACCAGAGTATCATCGAACATGTCGCCCAGTTACAGGAGAGAATGTCAAAGGTGATGCCCATCGTAAAGGAACATCTCCTCCAGGCGCAGGAAGCCCAGGCGAAAGTCTATAATCGGTGGCGAGACTAAGACAGTTCCAGCCCGGAGACCGTGTTTTGGTGCTGATCCCTACCGTCGAGAGCAAGTTCCTCGCCAAATGGCAAGGTCCATACGAGGTGGTGGAGAAAGTCAGCGAGGTTAATTATAAAGTCCACCAGCCTGGCCGAAGGAAGGCACATCAAATATATCATATAAACTTGCTCAAGCCGTGGCGGGACCGTGAACCTGTGGAAACTCCTTGCCTGGGAGCCGCACCAGAAGGCAAGGTGGAGGAGGTCACTATAGCAGAGACTCTATCACCGGCCCAGAAGCAACAGTGTCGAGAATTGCTACAGCGGAATCGGACCTGTTCTCAGAGTTGCCGGGGCATACACAAGTGATAGAGCATGACGTGCTGACAGAACCGCATGTACGAGTGAATTTGAAGCCGTATCGATTCCGGAAGCACGCCGGAGGTGATCTCGGCTGAGGTGAAGTGGATGTTAGACCTCGGGTAATAGAGGAGTCGAAGAGTGGGTGGTCGAGCCCAATCGTCCTCGTGCCGAAACCCAATGGAGAGTGGAGGTTTTGTAATGACTACCATCGGCTAAATGAGGTATCCAAGTGTGACGCGTACCCGATGCCCCGCGTCGACGAACTCATCGAGAGGCTTGGACCGGCGAGGTACATCATCACTCTTGACCTGACGAAGGGCTACTGGCAGATCCCCATGTCCCAGATGGCTAAAGAGAAGACGGCTTTCTCAACACCGGATGGCTGTTTTCAATACACGCGGATGCCGTTCGGACTACAGGGGGCCCCAGCCACTTTCCAGAGGGCTATGGATCGGATCCTAGCCCCACATAAGAAGTATGCCGCAGCCTACCTCGAAGACATTGTGGTCTTTAGCTCAGACTGGGCTAGTCACCTACCTAAACTACAGGCCGTTTTGGACGCGCTAAGGAAAGCAGGATTTACCATAAATCCGAAAAAGTGTGCCATCGGAAAAGAGGAGGCCAAGTATCTCGGCTATGTTGTTGGGAGAGGCGAAATAAAGCCGCAGATCAAGAAAGTGGAGGCAATTCAAACCTGGCCGCAACCGCTCTCAAAGAAGCAGGTGAAAGCATTCCTGGGAATGGTGGGATACTACCGGCGGTTTATCCCGAATTTCGCCACGATTGCCGCCCCACTAACAGATCTTCTAAAAGGCACCAAATCAACCATGGTAAAATGGACGGAAGAAACGGAGACCCGCGTTCAAAAGCTGAAGCTAACACTGTGCAAGCAGCCTGTCCTGGTCGCACCAGACTTTAAGAAAGAGTTTGTGGTCCAGACTGACGCATCAGAGGTTGGTCTAGGGGCCGTACTCTCCCAAGAAATAAATGGGGAAGAACATCCCATTCTCTATCTAAGCCGAAAGCTGTCCTCCTGCGAGAAGAACTACGCCATAGTAGAGAAAGAGTGTTTAGCCATAAAATGGGCCGTGGATACACTGAAATATTACCTACTAGGCCGGAAGTTTAAATTAGTATCAGACCATGCCCCGTTGAGATGGTTGAGGGAAAAGAGGGGAAAAAATGCTAGGGTAACTAGATGGTTCCTAGAGCTTCAAGAGTTTAACTTTCACGTGGAGCATAGGCCAGGGAAGTTACATGGGAATGCAGATGCCCTCTCTAGGATTCCCTGTCTGGTGTCAGAAGGTGCCCAAACCCCCGGCTTTGGGCAGAGGGGGGGAATATGTGACAGTGTCACTGGTTTTATATGTGAGGGGGGGTTTGTGTCACACAGGATGCTCACCTGTGTGAACTAAGACCTACTTTATTTATCTGCCAGCATGTTATATGTTAAAAGGGTGTGGCTGAGCAATGTATAAAAGCTCAGTCCTGTTTTTTTTTCTCTGGTGTGGTCTGGAGAGGAAAGTCTCCAGACAGTATAGTGGAAGCTGAAAAGCTTTCCACAAGGACTTTAGCTGTGCAGTTTATGCTACCGAGAGCGGGCGGAACCCACTCATCTATGGACTGAGTTATTGTTTGTTTTTTTTATGTTTTTTCCCGTTTAACCCAGAGGGGTCATGTTTACTTTTCCTGCGAAACCTGCATGAGTTTATGGCTGATAATAAACCAGCAGAAAGAAAAAACCTGAGAACGTGTGTCCTGAGTCTGCCTCCAGGAGAACCGAGCGAGTCGACTTGCCACAATATATATAAATATATATATATATTTTTTTTTTGCTCAACCGCACTCAGCTCTTTAGAAGTGAATGAAAATATAGTATGTCTTTTACGTTATTGTTCAATTGTCAGCATAGCTCCCTTATATAAGAAAATGATGCTACTCTATATCCTCAGATGATACAGACAGCCAAGAGAGAGAAGTCAGGGTGAAAGCACTTCAGCTATTAACACTCAGCTAGAACACTAGATCCGCACTCCAGTTTGTTTTCCAAGGGTAACCTTCGCAGGCAGATGCATAAAGCACTATGAAAAGCCTCACGCAGCGAGGGCAAACAGCACGACTACAGATGCTTTTAGGCCACTTTTAGCTCTGTTCCCAGTTTCACCTGCACAACTAGTACTGAAGCTTTGAGTGCCTTGTTAAAAGGACGCTATTAGGCATTTTTTCCTTCTGTCTCTCTCAGTAAAAGCAGTAGTCTCACTGAGGCAATTTCAGTGTCCCCTGCATTAAGAAATGTTCCTGTGTCTTGGCATTGCTAGAACCAGCATCTTTTGTGAGGGAATATGTTAAAAGACCTCTCAGCCGCCTTCCTTTCACCAGATTAAAGCTTCGGTCTCAATCAGCACTGTATATGGAAGGTGCATTAAGGCATAAGTACTCCAAAGTAACTGCTTTGTAAAGGCTGGTTTCTAATTGTCGATATCCTTAATGGCTTTTCACAAGTGGGCATGAAAGGTCTATGCTGGTGGCATCCTTAACTGATGTAAGCATTTCATGGATTACTCAAAGTCCCCAAAAAATACATTTTATTATGTATGAAAGTGGCATTCTCACAAATGGAAAACATCTACACTTTAATAATTTCATGTCTTAGTTCCTGGCTTAAAAAAAAAAAACCTTTACACAAAAAAAAGTGAGAACGTGGTGTGAATTTAATCTCAAATTAAAGCTTCTGCTGAACATTTGACTACTGTACATTTAAAAACTCTGCTACATTTTACTTCTTTGTATTTCAGTAATCTGGTTCACTGAGAGCCATTGTGCTCTGTTCTCAGCCACCGAATGCATTTTACCGACATTATCCTTCCATTGAATAGACAACCACCTGCATTCGGATTATGTATCTACTGGGCAAGATGGTGGAGTATAAAATTATCTATAATTGTGCAACTGTATTACTGAGCAGTCTCTTGGCTAACAGGCTGTATCCCATAAGGACATTATATAATACACAGCTACTGAAATTTACTATTGACATGTCTGTAAATAATATTTCTAGAAACGTAGCATTCTGAGGTCGGATGCTGATGATTATAAAGAGATGAATGGGGCTCTCAACTCTTCTTGTCATACATTGATCTTTGAGTCATTCATTTACTGATTGACTCACATGTAATGTTTCCTCTTGCTCTAAGAAGAGTTTCTTTATCAACAGTAGTTCTGTGACTCAACTGCCCCAAAATACTATAACATACACCTCAGCTTCTGCAGACCTTCTGTATGAAAAGAATCAGATCGTTTCATATTAAATAATTAGTAGGCTGTGGATAAGTTTTCCCTTTCTCCTCGAAAATTCTTAACAATATTAAGTGTCACCTCAAAATTCTGTGACTTGCATAGACTCACTCAGACTCAGCCGCATGTTTTTATTCTGTAGTTACAGAACTCAGATGATGTGACCTCTGACTTTCTTGTAACATATTTCAGTAGAGACACATGTGTAAAGATGGATTCATACATCCATGCAAGGGTGGATTAACCCCTTAGTGACAGAGCCAATTTGCTACTTATTGACCGGGCCAATTTTTACAATTCTGACCACTGTCGTTTTAGGAGGTTATAGGTCTGGAACGCTTTAACGGATCCCGCTGATTCTCAGAATGTTTTTTCATGACATATTGTACTTCATGTTAGTGGTAACATTTCTTAGATATGACTTGTGTTTATTATGAAAAAAAAGGAAATATGGCAAAAAGTTTTTAAATTTAGCAATTTTCAAACTTTCAATTTTTATGCACTTGAATCAAGAGAGATTTGTCACACAAAATATTTAATAAATGACATTTTCCACATATCTACTTTACATCAGCACAATTTTGGAAACAACATTTTTTTTTGTTAGGAAGTTCTAAGGGTTAAAAGTTGACCAGCGATTTCTAATTTTTACAACAAAATTTAGAAAACCACTTTTTTTTACCACCTCACATGTGAAGTCAATGTGAGGGTGTACATGACAGAAAATACGCAAAAGTGACAGTATTCTAAAAACTGCAAAACTACAACCCTCAAGATACTCAAAACCACATTCATGAAGTTTATTAACCTTTTGCGTGCTTCACAGGAACTGAAGCAATGTGGAAGGAAAAAATGAACATTTAACTTTTTTTTACAAACATTTTAATTGAGAACCAATTTTTTTATTTTCTCAAGTGTAAAAAGAGAAAATGAACCATAACATTTCTTGTGCAATTTCTCCTGAATACACAGATACCCCAAATGTGGGGTTAAACCACTGTTTGGCCTCACGGCAGAGCTAGGAAGGGAAGGAGCGTCATTTGATTTTTTTCAATGCAGAATTGACTAGAATTGAGATCAGACACCATGTTGCGTTTGGAGAGCTCCTGATGTGCCTAAACAGTGGAAACCCCCCAATTGTAACTACAACCCTAACCCTAGCCATAACCCTAACCACAACCCTAACCCCAACACACCCCTAACCCTAATTCCAACCCTAACCATAACACTAACCACAAACCTAACCCTAACATACTCCTAACCCTAATCCCAACACTAACCCTAATCCCAACCCTAGCCCCAACCCTAATACCAACCTTAGCCCCAACCCTAATCCTAACCCTATCCCCAACCCTAACCCTAACTTTAGCCCCAACCTTAACCCTAACTTTAGCTCAACTCTAACCCTAATGGGAAAATGGAAATAAATACTTTTTTTATTTTATTATTTTTCCCTAAGGGTGTGATAAAAGGGGATTTGATTTACTATTTTTTTTATTTTGATCACTGTGATAGGGTCTATCACAGTTGTCAAAATGAACCAATAGGAAAAATCTCCTATTGTTGCCAGGTGATGGTCGGTAGATCTCGGCGGGCGCACTGTGCATGCGCCCGCCATTTTCCCCAGAAGAAGATGCCAGCAGCCTGGGGCAATTCAGGGGGGGCATGCAGGGACACCAGAGGTACAGGGGTTGATTTAGGGACCCTATTTCTCTCTCCTCTGATGTGTGATCACATCAGAGAGGGAAATTAATTGGAAAATCAGACTTTTTTTGCGGCTGCCGTTATACTGTTAATAACGGCGATCGCAACACCGGGGTCGGTAAAAACCAACCCAAATCATTTTCTCTGAGGTCTTGGCTACCCCTGATAGCTGAGACCCTGGAGAAATTCTGATGCTGGGGGGCGCTATAACCCTAAACCTCAGCGCCGTTAAAAAGCAGCACTGTGGTTTAAGTACCCTTAACTGCCGCAGTTAAAAGGCGTATCTGCAGTCGTTAAGGGGTTAAGAGTAGCCAGGGCCCTGGGCAGTTTAGAAGGTGTGGGAACCCCCCAAGGTACCGATGTATCACATGACATGTCACATGATCCCCAGATAGATCATGTGATAAGTCATGTGAGTAACACACATGCTCTGGGGCACATCGATACACGGAAAACGTTAGAGCACTATAAATAACAATGCTATACATAATAGAGCAGGGGTGGGAGACTAATTTTCTCAAGGGGCCACATGACAGACCGTGACTATTGTAGAGGCTGAACCAATAGGCTGAAATTAATTCTGCACAATATTAATATAATATCAAAAAAATAATTATTAATAATTGTATGACAATATTGAGCAGAATTAAGTAGGCCAGCAACCCCCTATATACAGTATGACCCAACACATAGCCCCCTGCATACAATATACCCACCACAACCTATGGGGCCCTTATACATGTAAACCATAGCAAAAAACAGTGTGGCGCATGATAAAGTGACATCACCGAGCACCAGCTAAGTCAGAAGCAGAGTGGAAATGATGGGAGAGGGAGTGTCATCTGAAGCTCTCTCCTCCACCACTGCATTCAACTCTATTGACGTCCAGGATTCCGATAAGTAGAATGCGAGATGCAGGTGGGGGTCGGTGTTGCGCCGGGCTCCTCTAATTCATGGGCCCCACACCGCTGCGAGGCGTGTCACTATTGGCAGCACGTCACTGGCTGGGGGCTCCTGGGGGAGCGGGCTGTCTAGTCTGCCTACCTCTAACACCGGCTCTGCATACAGTATGAATCCACAGACAGCCCCTACATACAAAATCAGTCCACACACTGCCCCTCCATACAGTATGAGCCTCCACATTGCTACCTATATACAGAATAAGCACCATATAGCTCCCTATATATGGTATTAGCCCCAATATAGCTACCTAGATACAATGTGAGCACTGACATAACTTCCCATAAACAGTATAAGCCTCATATACCCTCATGTATACACTATAACGCCTCTATATAGCCTCCTATATACAGTATGAGCCTGCACATAGCCTCCTGTACACCGTATGAGCCAACACATAGCCTCCTATATACAGTATGAGCCTCCACATAGCCTCCTATAAACAGTATGAGACCGCCCATAGCCTCCTATATATAGTATGAGCCCACGCATAGCCTCCTATATACAGTGTGAGTCAGCACATAGCCTCCTGTGTATAGTGTGCGCCCCCACATAACCTCCTATATACAGTATAGGACCGCACATAGGCTCCTACATACAGGATAAGCCACCACAGAGCCTCCTATATACAGTGTGAGCCAGGAAATAGCCTCCTGTATGTAGTGTGAGCCCCCATATAGCCTACTATATACAGTAGGAGACCGCACTTAGCTCTGATATACAGTGTGAGCCCCTATATAGCCTCCTGTATACATCCAGCATGTACATGCTAGCGCGATGATGTCATTATGTCGGCGCCAGCTGATGTCGTCATTGTACTAACACAGCAGAGGCGACGGGAGCTCCCCTGGAGTTGCACTGCCATTCTGCATCATCTGCTGTGCCAGTAAAGCTCCCTGCTGGGATGTGTACGCCACAGATGACGGTGCACAAAACACTATAACGAGGGCAATCTGGGATAGGGCCCCGAAGCCTCGGGCGGTACCCCAAATTGCCCTCATTATAATCCGCCTATGCATCCACGTTTTGCAGTTCGAGTACGGGGCACGATTCATGGTCCGACTATGGGTCTCCTGATTAGAACTTTAAGGCCTCATTGGCATGGATGTGAGCATCTGGCCTAAGGAAGTGGGAAAGTTCGCATTTGTATTTGCACGTCAGAGGCCAGATTCATGCCTCCTGTAAAATGCATCAAATTGTAAGTTGTTTTCCTGCTGTATTAAATGTGTTTCTATGCAAAAGGTATCATTTAAGCAGTGAACTAATTATGGATGACACGTGATGCTGGCATGTCTCCAATGATTATGAATGACGTGATGGCTTGGATCAAAAGTAAGTTGAGTGATGGCGGCATCAGAATGTAGAAGTGGCGAGGGTATAAGATCTGACTTAGTTCAGATTAGGTGGCGTTGTGGGAAACTGAAAGGGAAGTACACAACGGCAGAGAGTGTGTGCCACGTAAAAAAACAGGATACAAGAAATGATCCCCCTTAAACACCCTGTCAAGGCCTTTCACTTAGCCAAATCAAACCTCTTGCTTGAACTGATGAGGCGAAAACATCACAAAACATGTCTATAAATCAAGTGTCTGGTTTGGCATTTTATCCTAAGCCATGTGACAAAGCACAATAAAGGGTCAGTAATGATTTTAGGATTGCTACCCCCAAGTAGGTGGCACTAGAGTTATAGTCCTCTTCTTCCTTGAGAAGGATATTTGTATTGTCACTTCACAACATAGCTTTCTTAATGGTAGAGAAAATAATCATGCCTCTGTCTTAAACAGCTGCTAATGAATATCAACAATATTCCAAGTAATCATTATCTGATGATTTCTACATGACATGGATCTGAAGCTTATAACATGTACAGTTGTGCTCAAAAGTATATATACCCCAGCAAAATCTTTGCTTTCTTGGCCTTTTTTCAGAGAATATGAATGATAAGACCAAATCTTTTTCTCCACTCATGGTTAGTGGTTGGGTGAAGCCATTTATTGTCAAACTATTGTGTTTTCTCTTTTTAAATCATAATGACAACCCAAAACATCCAAATGACCCTGATAAAAAGTTTACATATCCTGAATTTTGGCCTGATAACATGCACAGAAGTTGACACAAATGGGTTTGACTGGCTACTAAAGGTAACATCCTCACCTGTGACCTGTTTGCTTGTAATCAGTCTGTGTGCATAAAAGCTGAGTTAGTTTCTGTGATCCAGACAGACTCTTGCATCTTTCATCCAGTCACTGACGTGTCTGGATTGTGAGTCATGGGGAAAGCAAAAGAATTGTCAAAGGATCTAAGAGAAAAGGTAGTTGAACTGTATAAAACTTGATAGTGATCCAAAAAGATATCCAAGGAATTAATAATGCCAGTCAGCAGCGTTCAAACTGTGATTAACAAATGGAAAATCAGGAGCTCTGTTAAAACAAAACCACGGCCAGGTAGACCAACAAAAATGTCATCCACAACTGCCAGGAAAATTGTTTTGGATGCAAAGAAAAACACACAAATAACATCAGCTGAAATACAGGACTCTGTGAAAACTTGCGGTGTGGCTGTTTCAAGATGCACAATAAGGAGGCACTTGAAGAAAAATGGGCTGCATGGTCGAGTCGCCAGAAGAAAGCCATTACTGCGCAAATGCCACAAAGTATCTCAACTAAAATACGCAAAACAGCACAAAACCAAGCCTCAAAACTTCTGGAACAAGGATATTTGGAGTGATGAGACCAAAATTTAACTTTTTGTCCACAACCATAAACGTTACTTTTGGAGAGAGGTCAACAAGGCCTATGATGAAAGGAACATCAATCATACTGCAATGCATGGAGGTGGATCGCTGATGTTTTGGGGATGTGTGAGCTACAAAGGCACAGAAAACATGGTCAAATTTGAAGGAAAGATGAACGCAACACATTATCAGCAAATACTGGAGGCAAATTTGCACTCCTCTGCCCAGAAGCTGCGCATGGGACATACTTGGACGTTCCAACATGACAACAATTCAAAACACAAGGCCAAATCGACCTGTCATTGGCTACAGCAGAACAAAGTGAAGGTTCTGGAGTTGCCATCTCAGTCTCCTGTCCTCAATATAATTGAGCCAGTCTGAGGAGATCTCAAGTGCGCAGTTCATGCTAGACAGCCCAGGAATTTACAGGAACTGGAGGCTTTTTGCCAAGAAGAGTGGGCAGCCTTACTATCTGAGAAAATAAAGAACCTCATCCACAAGTACTACAAAAGACTTCAAGCTGTCATTGATGTTAGAGTGGGCAATGCACAGCATTACGAATTGGGGTATGTAAACTTTTGATCAGGGTCATTTGGATGTTTTGAGTTGTCATTATTATTTAAAAAGGGAAAACACAGTAGTTTGACAATAAATGGCTTCACCCAACCACTAACCATGAGTGGAGAAAATGTTTTGTTGTTATCATTCATATTCTCTGAAAAAAGTCCAAGAAAGGAAAAATTCTGCTGGGGTATGTAAACTTTTGAGCACAACCGTATGTGGTGTTGATAACCATAGTAATGATGTCCTCCGCAGTAAGGTAAATAAAACTACAACTGAGGGCCATCAGTGAAACAAGTAGGAAGTAGTTGTGGAGTGTGTCCGTTGTGTAACCATGATATGTGAACGTTACGGCAAAGAGAAGTGCAGATGATGGCGCAAGTTGGCATACCACACTTCAGTGTGGAAAGAGCTGGATCGATCTGCAAGCAAGGAAGCATCTTGGTTTGTTCTATTGCACCTCCATATTGGAATAGATTTTACAAATTAAATTAAATTGTGTATGTCACGTCTTGCCAGGGAACCAGTAACCCTTCGGCCACTTGGGGTGCCAGACCTATTGCATGTCAATGTTATCAAGAGCAATATAGCGGCCACAAGAGCATCGCCATCATGGCTTGTTTGCATGCATGGTTTTATGCTCTGGACTCCAGATCAATAGAAAATTGAAGGCCATAAGTATAAAACAATAATCCTATATTACAGAACTAAGGTCTAAAGTGTCAAATAGATGGTTCTATTCTTGACCATGCTGTGTTCAGGTGGATGTTCAGAAACCAGCACTCCTCCAACACTCCCATACACAGTGGCTGCTTACAACACAATTATTTTTTTTAGATATCCAGACAAAATACTATACACAAAAACAACAGACGGGAATAAAAGTACAATGTCTTCTTCCTACATCTGTGTGTGATTTGATAGACCAGCTGCCGCTTTTCCTAGCAAGTGAAACCTTCCAATATATGAATACAATTTTTGGATAATATGTATTATTAACCCCCCACTGTGTTACTCTTGCTTAAACTTCTTTAAATATTTTACACAATTGCATTTACAGTTTATGAAAAGATCTTGTTAACTAATATAGTTTTTCTTAAATTAACATTACAAACACATTGTCACGGGTGTGTCGCGGCGAAGATCGTCGCGATTGCACACCCTGACTTCGCACAGCTGAGTTTCTGGTGCTGGGTGTTTTTCGGCACTGAGGGAGTTAATTCTTTCTCTCTCGGTGCTGGACTGACCAGCCTTGCCCAGCTGCGATTGATGTTTTGTTAATTAGCTTCCTTCATATACCTGCTGATCTGCTGGGGAAGTTGTCGGTGAAAGCATTCATTCAGACCAGCAGAGCGGATCGTTTCTGAGAAGACTTAAGCTAAGAGTGCCTGTTGTGGTTTTTCCTCTCCTCACTTATTGTTTATCTCCTTAACCTTTTGTGTTCCTCTGTAGTGGAAGTTTTGTATGCAAGGCAGTGTTTTCTTTACCCCTTGTCTGTCTCGTTTGTCTTAGACTGTGTGTAAGCTGTGACCTGCCCATTCCCTGTGGTGGTAATCAGGGTCCTTCTCAAGACTAGATTACAGTGGTCAGGGATCTACAGGAGACAGGGTTACGCTGGCGGCCTGGACCTCTGTACCATTAACAGTACCTCCAGGTAGAGGGACTAGTCAGGACCCCAGTTCAGGGTCAGCATAGACCCCGGTCCACCTCTATCCTGAGACAGCGTGACACGTACACAGTATAGACCCACAATACATAGGATATTATGTCAGGTAAGACATTGCTGGCAGATACTATGTATACATGTTGATATTTTCTATTATATGAAATATAGAATGTTGTCACATTAGATATATGTTACTATCATAGAATATATCTGTTATACGTCGTGACATTTTCACCGACCACACTAAAAGATTCTCCCCAGCTACCATGGATCCAGTAGCCCAGTTAGCTCAGCAGTTGCAGAGTTTGTCCATGGAGCTGACGGACGTTAAGTCCAAGGTTTTGTACCCCCGGGAGCAAACCAGATCTGAACCTAAAGTAGCTCTCCCGGACAGGTTCACTGGTGGGCGGGACAAATTTTTTACCTTCCGGGAGGCATGTAAATTATATTTTCGGCTACGGCCTCGGTCTTCGGGGAGTGAAGATCAGAGGGTGGGAATTGTCATCTCGCTCTTACAAGGGGACCCTCAATCCTGGGCGTTCTCTCTTCCTCCGGACTCCCCGGCTCTCCAGTCAGTAGATCGATTTTTTACAGCCCTGGGTCTGGTATATGATGACCCGGATCGGGTCTCCCTTGCTGAAATGAAGTTACGTAAGATACAGCAGGGAGATCGTCCGGCGGAGAAATTTTCTTCTGAGTTCCGTAGATGGGCCACAGATACTCAGTGGAATGACCCAGCTCTTAGGAGCCAGTTTTGTCAAGGATTATCTGACAAATTAAAAGATGTGTTGGCTCAGTATGATTCTCCCCCGTCACTGGAGGCCGCTATGGCCCTTGCTATTCGCATTGATAGACGGTTTCGGGAGAGGTGCGGGGTAACTCCGCCCCCTGTGATGACTCCACCTTCTACTATAGTCGCTTATATTGAGGTTCCCCTGGTTTGTTCTGAGGAGCCTATGCAGTTAGGAGGGACATCGTTTCGAGGGAGGGGATCGGCGGTGCGCCGCAAGACAGGAAAGTGTTACTTCTGCGGGAGAAAGGGACATTTTGTTGGGGGGTGTCCATCCCGTACTTTGCTGAGCAAGGAGTCGCCGATAAACTGTTGATCCCAGGTTGTGTGGTGGACGACAATCTGGGAGTATGTATTTCGTCCCCAAGTCCGTCTCAGTTTCTCGTACCAGCGGAGGTGGTGGTAGGTACGAGAACTGAGAGGATTTCTGTTCTTCTGGATAGTGGGGCCGCGGCTAATCTGGTGGACGCTCGGTTTGCCCAGGTGCAAGGTATGCAACTGAGTGTATTGGCCAAACCTATCCCTATATTCTCTATTGACGCCAGGCCTCTCGGTCAAGGTAGCTTTGTGCAAGCCGTGCATAACATAGACCTTCGAGTGGGGGCAATACATAAAGAACTATTGTCTTGTTATGTGTTGGAGGGCCTTCCCACTCCTATTGTGTTGGGACTTCCTTGCTTAACTAAACATAACCCAGTTATTAATTGGCAATCCAGAGAGATAAGCCAGTGGGGTGAATTTTGCAATAGTAACTGCATGAACATGGTCATCGGTGCGGTCGTGCCTAGAACCTTACCTCCTTTTCTGGAGGACTTTGAGGATGTGTTTTCAGAGGAAGGGTGTCAAGTATTACCTCCTCATCGCGCGTATGACTGTGCTATAAAATTGCTTCCTGATGCTAAGTTACCAAAATCTAGGTTATATAACCTTTCTGGTCCTGAGAGGCAAGCTATGAAGGATTATATTTCGGAAAGTCTGGCCAAGGGGCATATTAGACCTTCATCTTCCCCAATGGCCGCGGGTTTCTTCTTTGTGAAGAAAAAAGATGGAGGCCTACGCCCTTGCCTGGATTTCCGTGAGCTTAATCGGATTACGGTCCGAGATCCGTATCCGCTCCCACTTATTCCTGATCTCTTCAATCAGATTGTGGGCGCCAAATGGTTCTCTAAGTTGGATCTCAGGGGGCGTATAATCTGATTAGGATAAAGGAGGGGGATGAGTGGAAGATGGCGTTTAACACTCCGGAGGGACATTATGAGAACCTCGTCATGCCTTTCGGTCTGACTACTGCCCCGGCGGTGTTTCAACATTTTGTTAATGACATCTTTCACCACCTAGTGGGACAGTTTGTTGTCATTTATCTAGATGACATCTTAATTTACTCGCCGGATCTTGTGTCTCATCAGGAGCATGTGAGAGAGGTGTTGCAGATCTTGCGAGACAATAAACTGTACGCCAAATGGGAGAAGTGTGTATTCGCCGTACAAGAACTTCAGTTTTTAGGATTCCTGGTGTCAGCTTCCGGTTTCCGTATGGACCCTGGGAAAGTGAAGGCTGTGCTTGAATGGGATCGGCCAGAGGATCTTAAAGCACTGCAGCGTTTCCTGGGGTTTGCTAACTACTACCGGAAATTTATTCGTAATTTCTCATCCGTTGTCAAACCTCTCACTGACATGACAAAAAAAGGGACGGATTTTTCTAGGTGGTCTGACAAAGCTTGTCAAGCATTTTCCTCCTTGAAAAAATGTTTTGCTTCAGCACCCATACTCATCCAACCTGATGCATCACAACCGTTCATTGTGGAGATAGACGCATCTGACGTAGGAGTGGGTGCGGTATTATCTCAAGGTCCGTCCCCTGGTAAATGGCATCCGTGCGCTTTCTTCTCTAAAAAATTGTCGTCCGCCGAGAGGAATTATGATGTCGGCAATAGGGAACTCTTGGCCATTAAGTTGGCTTTTGAAGAGTGGCGTCACTTTTTGGAGGGGGCAGTCCACCCGGTCACCGTCATTACTGATCACAAGAACCTGCTGTATTTAGAGTCTGCAAAACGTCTGAATTCCAGACAAGCTAGATGGTCGTTGTTTTTTACCAGGTTTAATTTTGTCGTCACATATCGTCCTGGGTCAAAAAATGTAAAGGCTGATGCCTTATCTCGTAGTTTCCCGGGGGCCGGGAAGACGGATGACCCGGTTCCTATTCTTCAGGAGGGAGTTGTGGTGTCGGCTGTATGCTCTGAGCTTGAGGAGGAGGTATTGGAGGCTCAGGGGGACGCCCCTGTAGGACCTCCAGGGAAACTGTTTGTTCCAGATCAGTTAAGACAAAAGGTTATCGATGCACATCATAATTCTGCTTTGGCAGGACACCCAGGGAGTAAAGCAACTGTAGATCTCCTTTCTCGCCGGTTTTGGTGGCCTAACTTAAATAAAGAGGTGGTAACTTTTGTCGCGTCCTGTGGGGTATGTGCGCGCTCTAAGACCCCACATACCCGTCCGTCTGGGGCCCTTTTACCGTTGAAAATCCCGGAGCGTCCATGGACCCATCTGTCTATGGACTTCATTACGGACCTCCCTCCGTCTTCAGGTAAAACTGTCATACTAGTTGTAGTTGACAGGTTCAGCAAAATGGCACATTTTATTGCTCTTCCTGCTCTTCCTAATGCTAAAACTCTGGCACAGGTGTTCATTGGGGAGATTGTGAGACTTCACGGGTTGCCTTCCGATGTGGTGTCGGATCGGGGGTCTCAGTTTGTGTCCAAATTCTGGAAGGCATTTTGTTCTCGTCGGGGGATGCAGTTGTCATTTTCATCGGCTTTTCATCCGCAGACCAATGGTCAGACAGAGCGTCTGAATCAGAGCTTAGAGACATATTCCGGTGTTTTGTCTCAGAGAACCAAGAGGACTGGTCTTCTTTCTTGCCTCTGGCAGAGTTCGCTCTTAACAATAGGCGGAGCGAGTCCACTGGTAAGTCCCCGTTTTTTGGGGCATATGGTTTTCACCCCCAGTTTTGTACTTTCAATGGGGGGGGCTCTTCTGGGGTTCCTGAGGAGGAACGATTTTCGTCGTCACTTGCTTCAGTGTGGAGAGGAGTGCTTAATAATCTGAGCACTATGGGGAACCGATACAAACGTATGGCTGATAGGAGAGTGTCTGGTCCGGACCTAAGTGTGAACGATCTGGTATGGTTGTCTACCAAGAATATAAAACTTAAGGTTCCCTTTCTGGAAACTCGGTCCCAGATTCATCGGGCCATACAGGATCAGTTCAATAATTAATCCGGTGGCTTTCCGTCTTGACCTCCCTCCTACGTTTAAAATCCACAATGTGTTCCACAAATCGTTGCTTAAGAGGTACGTGGCACCAGTTATACCGTCACCTCTACCTCCTCCTCCTGTGGTGGTCAATGGTAATTTGGAGTTTCAGGTATCGAAGATCATTGACTCACGTCTGAATCGCCGGTCCCTTCAGTACCTTGTTCATTGGAGGGGGTATGGTCCTGAGGAGAGGATGTGGGTTTCTGCGTCGGATATTAACGCAGACCGATTGGTTCGGGCCTTCCACACTACTCACCCAGATAGACCAGGCCCTGAGGGTTCAGAGGCCCCTCGTAGAAGGGGGGTACTGTCACGGGTGTGTCGCGGCGAAGATCGTCGCGATTGCACACCCTGACTTCGCACAGCTGAGTTTCTGGTGCTGGGTGTTTTTCAGCACTGAGGGAGTTAATTCTTTCTCTCTCGGTGCTGGACTGACCAGCCTTGCCCAGCTGCGATTGATGTTTTGTTAATTAGCTTCCTTCATATACCTGCTGATCTGCTGGGGAAGTTGTCGGTGAAAGCATTCATTCAGACCAGCAGAGCGGATCGTTTCTGAGAAGACTTAAGCTAAGAGTGCCTGTTGTGGTTTTTCCTCTCCTCGCTTATTGTTTATCTCCTTAACCTTTTGTCTTCCTCTGTAGTGGAAGTTTTGTATGCAAGGCAGTGTTTTCTTTACCCCTTGTCTGTCTCGTTTGTCTTAGACTGTGTGTAAGCTGTGACCTGCCCATTCCCTGTGGTGGTAATCAGGGTCCTTCTCAGGACTAGATTACAGTGGTCAGGGATCTACAGGAGACAGGGTTACGCTGGCGGCCTGGACCTCTGTACCATTAACAGTACCTCCAGGTAGAGGGACTAGTCAGGACCCCAGTTCAGGGTCAGCATAGACCCCGGTCCACCTCTATCCTGAGACAGCGTGACACGTACACAGTATAGACCCACAATACATAGGATATTATGTCAGGTAAGACATTGCTGGCAGATACTATGTATACATGTTGATATTTTCTATTATATGAAATATAGAATGTTGTCACATTAGATATATGTTACTATCATAGAATATATCTGTTATATGTCGTGACACACATACAGTATATATTACAAACACGTGATATTTTAATGGGACAGAGGGGACCTAATGAATTTATATAGCTAGCATCATCCGGGCAGCACACAGCAGCCTCATCTTCTAAATTCACCCAAAAAATACACTAGTAACATAATAGATTTATGTTAGAAATAAATCAAACTACTTTTTTGTTAATTTTCTTTGCATCTTATGGCTTATATAACTAAGTGATCACTTAAGATGAATATCCACCAGATTTTTCCAGTCAGTCTATTATGATACATATGCCGTATTTTGCGGTTAATAAGACGCACCAGATTATAATACGCACTCCAAATTTTGAGGAGAAAAATAGGAAAAAAAAACTTTTTTTTTAATGAAATGGTGGTGCTTCTTACAATCCATGCGTCTTATTGCTTACAAGGGGTGGTGGCTGCGGTGAAGTGGAGTCCCAGGGTCGCTGCTGGTGGAGGCAGGAGTGGGGCGATGCTGCGGACCCCAGACTGGGAGAAATGGGTGTTCGGATGTGCGACGGTGCGTGGGCTCTGCCAACATTTTGTGAAAGCCCAAAGCCCCCATACTTCCATGGTTTACTATGCTATGGACTCCGGGAAAATGGCTACCGGGGACAGTGCATGCCCAGATGGAGATCTTGGTGCTGAGATCTCATCTCCCAAGATCTTGGTGCCGAGATCTCCATCTGTGCATGCGCTGTCCCTGGCAGCCATTTTCCTGGAGTCCACTGTAAACCATGGAAGTGCGGGTGTCCCGGGCTTTCACAAAATGTTGGCGGAGCCCTCACACCACAGAACACCCGCAGTGCCGCACTTCCAAACCCCCCCTTCACCCCAGCCTGCAGCAAACGCAACACTCTTGCCTCCTCCAGCAGCAACCCTGAGACCCTGCTCCACCGCGGCCAGTAAGGTATATACAAATTATAAGACGCACCCCAATTTTCCCCCCCAAATTTGGGGAAAAAAAAGTATGTCTTATAATCCAAAAATATGGTACATGCTTTTTAATATTATCACAACATACACTACATAGACATAAGTACATCTTAATTATTGAATTAAGATCCATTGCCAAATGTGTAAATGAGTGCACCTTAACTTGTCTGCAACTTCCACCTGACTCCTAAACCGCCACCAAAGAGGCCATTTGTCACCTTAAATGGACTAAACCGCAATCAACCATGCCTAATAAAGCCATCATTAATTTACATAATGCAATGCTACCAATTTGTGATTGATAGTACAGTAACTAAAGCAAAATAACAGTCGCTAAAATCCTGCAATGAGGATCCCATAATGGGGAATGTGGAAAGTAATCCATAATAAAGGGGGTAGCCACAGTCTGAATTCCTGTATAATAACATCTGTCATGCCTCAAAAAGTATAATACTGAGTTTTTGGTCCTAGAAACGACCATTATGTACAGTAGCTGTGCTGTGCAGTAATAATTTCTTAAACCCACTTACTACTACCCAAAAAGTGATGAGTATATATAAAAAGTAAGATATTATAAAGAGTATATAAAAGCTATATAATATAACATCAGCATTAATAAATAACTGACCATTAAATAACTTTTATAATATTTGGACATAGTAATTGAAATAAACCTATAGCAAAAAAAATCTACTAAGGCATTATTAATAACCCTGCCACGCGATTGTCAATTAGAGTATATACTCGAGTATAAGCCGACCCGAGCATAAGTCGATCCCCCTAATTTTGCCACAAAAAACTGGGAAAACTTATCGACTCGAGTATAAGCCTAGGGTGGAAAATGAGATTATGCCCCATATGCTGCCCCATGCATTATGCCCACAAGATGTTCTATGTATTGTGCCCCATATGCTGCCCAAGTATTATGCCCCCATAGATGCTCGATAGATTGTGCCCCCATAGATGTGCCATAGATTGTGCCCCCATAGATGCTCCATAGATTATGCCCCCATAGATGTTCCATAGATTATGCCCCCATAGATGCTCCATAGATTGTGTCCCCATAGATGCTCCATAGATTATGCCCCCATAAATGCTCCATAGATTGTGTCCCCATAGATGCTCCATAGATTATGCCCCCATAGATGCTCCATAGATTATGCCCCATAGATGCTCCATAGATTGTGCCCCATAGATGCTCCATAGATTATGCCCCTATAGATGCTCCATAGATTATGCCCCTATAGATGCTCCATAGATTGTGTCCCCATAGATGTTCCATACTATAGGTCCCTTACGCTGCCGCAGCTGCTGCAACCAAAAAAAAGACATACTCACCTCTCGTTGCTGGGGGCCAGGTGCCGGCGTACTGAGCAGGCGGGGACACCGACGTGCTATGGGGACAAGTGCCGGTGTCACCGCTGGTTCAGGCCCGGCACCTGAGATATTTACATGTCCCGTCCACCGCTGAGCGCCGCTGTCTTCCGGGTCCTCCAGCAGTGAGTGCTCAGGCAGAGGGCACGCACTAACCACGTCATTGCGCCCTCTGCTTGAACATTCACAGCTAGAGAGGACGCGAAGACACAGCAGCGAGCAGCGGTGGAACGGGACAGGTGAATATCAAACTCACCCTCCCACCGGCGTGGTCTCTGCAGCCCCTGCTCTTCTCCCATAGTCTCTGGCGCCAGTGTTCAGCGGTCACATGGTACCGCTCATTAAAGTCATGAATATGTGCATATTCATGACTTTAATGAGCGGTACCTCCTGACCGCTGAACACAGGTGCTGGAGACCGTGGGAGAAGAGCAGGGGGGCTGCAGAGACCGTGCCAGGAGGGGTGAGTATATAGCACAGCTGCGCTCCGCCTCCCCGCCGACCCCCTGGTATATGAGTCGAGTATAAGCCGAGAGGGGGACTTTCAGCCCTAAAAAATGGGCTGAAAATCTCGGCTTATACTCGAGCATATATGGTATATTTAGGGCACTTAATGACATTTACCATTAGCCACTCCCAATGACTCAAGGTCACCCAGATTAGACATATATTGCCCTAAGTTTATAGTTCACTTGATGACAGTTTGCCTTAGCCCTCCCAATGGCTCAAGGGCACCAGGGAAAGGCATATTGCCCTTCACATTAATGAACTTGATTACTTTTCCTTTAGTCATTCCCACCAACTCAAGGATACCCAGATTAGGTACATTGTAGTGATAAGCGAACGTGCTTGCCACTACTCGTTACTCGCCCGAGTATCACGGTACTCGGTGTACTCGGAGAGCACGGAGTATTTCCGGGATTACTCATCGGGAACTCTGGTCTCCACCCAGCTTTTTTGGTGGACTTTACAGACCCAATCACGATGCAGGGATTGTCTGCCAGGCAATGAAACGGCGCAGCCATTTTTGTTGTGGTCATGCAGTGATTGGCTGGCCGCACAGCATCATCAGGGGTATAAGAGACTGGACGCCGCCCTGCTCGGCGCATTCAGCTCCGGATTTAGATAGTGTAGGGAGAGCTGCTGCCGAGGTAGGGTCAGAATTGGGGATTTATAAGTCAGTGTGGGGTCTACCATCCTAAACTACTCAAATCCAGATAAACCAACAGTCCTTCTAAGGAATTAATTCCGGAGTATATAGGTTCCAGTGTTAGGTAGGCAGGGTAGTGTACATTGCTCTATACACATCAGTGAAAGGCCTGCAGGCACTGTATGTGTGTATATAGATCATTGCATACATCAAGAGTGTCCATTCCCTTCCTGTGTTCCTGTGCTGCTGCCTGTAGGATATATTGGCCGTATATACCAAGCCCCAGGTGTAATTGGCTTTGAAAATTTTTTTGGCGAGGGCTAATAGAGCTTTCTTATTGCAAAGCAATCCACAGCACTTTTTTATCCTCCATTTGCTTTTTGACAGTGCACAATACAGCCAGATCCTTTTCCTAGCACAGCATGAAAATCCAGCAATTTTAAAGGGGTCCCAAACATCCCTTTTGAGTGCGCAGAGAAATATTTTATTTTTATGTGGTACGGTTGAGTAGATTTTTTTTTGAATGTCTTACACAATTTCTTGACACTATTTTGCTGAACCCCCCAAAAAAATACATACAGGCCACATATTTTACAGTGTGGTATATCTGTGACACGCCTCATCCATCCGTCTGCTAAAAATTTTGGTCTTTTTAGCCCTAAATTCATTTTTTTTGCTATCTGGCACTGTACTTATATACAGCACTATTTAGGCAAAAAAATTAAAAAATTACAGGCCACACATTTGTTGTAGTTGTATCTCCGTGCCAGCTCATATCTGTGCATGCTCAAAGTTTGGCCAGTTTATGGCAGTTTTCTTTTTTGTCCTGGGCGTCACTGTACTTATATACAGTAGTATTTAGCCAAAAAAAAATACAGGCCACACATTTTTCGTAGTGATATCTCCATTGCAGCTCATATCTGTGCGTGCTCAAAGTTTGACCAGTTTACAGCAGTTTTCTTCTTTTTGTCCTGGGTATCACTGTACTTATATACTGCACTATTTCGCAAAAAAAATAAAAAAAATACAGGCCACACATTTTTCAGTGTGGTGTCACAGTACTTATATACAGCACTATGCTGCATTATTTTAAAAAACAGGCCACAATTTACAGTGGGGTCTATCTCTGACACGCCTCATACATTCGTTTGCCGAAAATTGAGGCATTTAAGGCCTAAATTCCTTTTTTTGGGCAGTCTGTCACTGTCAGGAACACCACACTATACTTGCTCACTGAGCCAGTGCGTATGTCCTGAGTAAACCAACTGTGCCCAAAGATACCAGTGGAGCGGAGCAGCAGCAGGGAAGACGTGTGCTTCAGACAACCAGGACCTGAAGCATGTGACTGCTGGGGACGGAGCCAGCCACAGGTCTCTCAGGGGAAGCAGTAACAGATAGAGAATGCTTTAGGCCAGAGGACCTGAAGCACATGACTGCTGGGGGGCGTGGCCTAAGCTCTGGAGATATAGGAGGTGAAGGAAAACTCCTAGAAGGGTAAGTACGGGGCAAAGTTACCAAGGGGCATAGACAGAACAGATGATCAGGACATAGCCAAGAGGTCATTCACAGAGAGGGTGACAAAGTAGCAGAGGAGCAAGCAGATCGTAATCAGGAATTAGTCAAGGGGTCGGACACAGAGAGAGTGGCGATGCACAAGAGGAGCAGGCAGAGTTTAGTCAGAACGTAGCCAAGGGTCATACACGGAAGAAGCAGCAAAGTACAAAAGGTGCAGGCAAAACTCGAAACAGGGACACAGCCAAATCAGAACCAGACAGACGAACGTAGCACAGGCACAAAGCACTGGCACAAGCACAACAGAGTCAAACACTCGGCCAAGGGTCAGAGTATAAGCGACAGAGAATTGGCCCCACAGTGAGGCTATAAAAAGCCTCCCAGAATCCCAGAGTGAGGCCATCCCGATTAACAATAAAACCACCGAATCCCAGAAACTCAGCAGACCATGACAGTCACTCTCAGAATACTTAGCACTCTTTTGCATCCACCAAAAAAACCCCAAAAAACATATTTTACAGTGTTGTATATCTGTGACACGCCTCATACGTCCGTGTGATAAAAATTGGTGGATTTTAGGCTGATACTCCAGTGTTTTCCTGTCTGGTACTCAAGTTATATACAGCACTATGTTGCATTATTTTAAAAAACAGGCCACATTTTACAGTGGGGTTTATCTCTGACACGCCTCATACATCCATGTGCCAAAAATTGAGGCATTTTAGGCCTAAACTCCCTTTTTTGGGCAGTCTGTCACTCTTGTTATAGCTAGCACTCTTTTGCATTCACTAAAAAAACAAACAAACATATTTTACAGTTTGGTATATCTGTGACACGCCTCATAAATCCGTGTGATAAAAATTGGTGGATTTTAGGCCGGTACTCCAGTGTTTTCCTGTCTGGTACTCATGTTATATACAACACTATGCTGCATTATTTTATAAACAGGACACAATTTACAGTGGGGTCTATCTCTGACACGCCCATACATCTGTGTGCCAAAAATTGAGGCATATTGAGGCATTTTAGGCCTAAATTCCCTTTTTTTGCAGTCTGTCACTCTCGTTATATCCAGCACTCTTTTTTATCCAAAAAACAAAACAAAACATTTTTTCTGAGCAGATCTGCCAGATCCGTGTCGCTTTTCAAAAAACGTTGACCAATTTGGTTAAGTACTTGAGCCAGGCATGGCACATGTGTGAGCTCGCCTCGCCACAGAGGAGCCACCAGGTTCCAGCCATTGTCACACACAACCATGCCAGGCTGTGGGTTTAGCCATCTCAGCCACCGATCTGCCTGCTCTTTCAGAGCTGTCCACAACTCTTCAGCATTTTGGGGTTTATCACAGAAGAATATTAGCTTCAGCACAGCCTGTTCCTGCTTTCATTTGGCAGTGCTACAGTGCTTCCAGATTGTGAATGATGTGCTACCTTTTGTAGCTGGAGGCTGAAGAGGAGGCGACTGTGGGGTCAACCAAGATTGACGTAGGGCTCACAGTACTCGGGGTTTGGGAGGATGTTCACCCTACCAAGGTCGGAGTGGGTCCCGGTTTCCACTTTGTTAACCCATTGTGACCTCAGTGAGATGTACCGTCCCTGACCACAAGCACTTGGCCACGTGTTTGTGTTTAGGTGGACTTTCCAAGTACAGTAACAGCATTGTGGAGGGCATGGGTAATATTGTGGGACATGTGCCTGTGTAATGCCGGGATGGCACACCGGGACAAATATTCCCGCATGTTCCTGCCAGAGTAATCCAACTGTCCCTCCGTTATTTCCCAGCCTCTCCTCTCTGCTATACCCTTCACTGCCTTCCTATTGCCCATAGGCTACAGTTCAAAACCCTAAATATAACATACAAAGCCTTCCACAACCTGTCTCCTCCATACATCTGTGACATGGTCTCCCAATGTCCGACTGGGTCATGACTTCTACGCAAACCCAATGTATCGTCAGCGAGATGTACCATCCCTGCCCACAAGCACTTGTCAACGGGTCCGTGGTTAGGTGCACTTTCCCTGTAACAGCATTGTTGATGGCCCGGGTAATGTTGTGGGACACATGCTTGCTTGTGTAATGTCGTGACGGCATACCTGGAGAAATAGTGGCGGGTGGGACCGAGTACCTTTTTACTGTTACTGTCATCAGGTTGCGGAAAACCTAAAATGCAACATTTTGAGCGCAAGCAGGCAAGAAATTTGTTAATTTAGTACTGTGGCCTGTGAGCCTTTGGCTGCGTCTTTCTGCTTACGGTCCAATGACTGGGTTATGGACAACTGAAGGCTGCGCTGGGAAAAGGACGTGGACGTGCTTGATGATGGTGCTATTTGATTGCGGTCAACGGCAGGTGCAGAGCAGGAGGCATCTTCGCATGCACAATGGACAGGGGATTGGCTTGCACACACAACAGCCGAAGAAGCAGTGGTATCACCCGCAGGCACTGTTCATGGAGCCTGGTGTTCAACGAACAAAGACAGGTACTTTGTTACCATGTGCCTGATCATGCTGGTGGTGGTAAGGCTGGTAGTTTTACTACCCCTGCTGATGCGGCCATAGCCACGGCGTTGCAAATGTCCTTTTTGGGGTTATCGGCAGAGTCTTTAAAAAACAACAAGACTGTTAGGGGGACATTTATAGTCTCCCTCTCCCACACCACCTCTTCATCTAGACACCTGTCTTTCAGTGTTCCCCAAGGCTCTGTTCTAGGACCCCTACTCTTCTCCATTGTAGGGATCCGCTCTGGTAGGCAGGGGCCGGGCCGCAGTAATGAGGCAAACACACAGGCTTTCAATTCAAAGTTCACTGGTTTTAATAACGATTTCAAAAGTCCAGATAACAAAAATCAAAAATAGAACATAACATGCTCCAGTTTGGAGAACCACTGGTCCAAGACTCACCCTTGTTGGGACGGGCTTAACTAAGTGGCTGCATGCCAGCAGGGACCGCCAGGTGCCATTCCGGGTGGTCTGGTACTTGCTTCCTGGTGCACACTGACACACTGTAACAGAAATCACTTCTTCCAGGCTGACTCCAGCCAAACTCCTTCCTTCCACACCCACATACTACAACAGCTCCTTGTTAAATAGGCCTAGTCCACACCCTCAGGTGAGGTAAACATCAGCTGACCTCATCACGTGACTATGACCTCATCACAGGTCCTTGTGATCAGGGAAAATCCTGACCAAACTTCAGTCTGCTAGGAGAATTATATCTCCCATCCAGCAAGACCCCCTTTGGTGTACCACACCATCTACACCTTTGGCCTGGGACAGCACAGCTGATGTAATGGCACAGTTTGCAATATCATCACTACGCTGATGACACGCAGATCTACCTATCTGTACCTGACATCACCTCCTTACTGACCAAAATCACACGTCTTCCCGCTTTATCATCCTTTTTTTCTGCTCGCTTTCAAAAAGTGGACATGGACATATCAGAATACATCATCTTTCAAGCATCTCATGCTGAGTACACTTGAGAGCTGTGTATGCCTGGCAAGTATCAACTGGCAAGGTAGGCCGCAAATGTCTGTCCAGTACTCAGCTTTCTCTATGCGGCATGGATGCAGTACTCACGATCACCGAGTACACATCACCTTGCTCTCTGGTAACTACCGGGCACACGGCACCTCACTCTCTCAGGCTCTTAAGCTTTCATGCGGCGCTCAGCTGAACAAGGCTCCCGGCTCTCTCCCTGTTACTGCGGCAGGCTTCGGCAGCGTCTTAGAGTATGGCGGGCCCCATTTCGTCTCGGCCCGGCTGCACACCCTGTGGAGCACGCTGTGCATGCACCTTGCCTCTCTCACGGCTGGCGGGAAACTGCCCTACACTGCACACACTTTCACTTTTAACTGTTCCCCAGGCTTCCGGGTCAGAGCACCTGTCCGGGCCATTTTGCCTTCCCCCAGGAAACAAGGGACGCAGCCTCGACAGTTCCGGACCCGACGCAGCCCGGTCTTCCTCTTTACCTCCTTACATGTCCATGCTCTGTCCTCCCATTATTACACAGTGATGGCAGACACTGTATGTGTCCATGCTCTGTCCTCCCACTATTACATAGTAATGGCAGACACTGTATGTGTCCATGTTTTGTCCTGACAGTATTACACAGTAATGGCAGACACTGTATGTGTCCATGCTCTGTGCTCCCAGTATTACACAGTAATGGCAGACACTGTATGTGTCCATGCTCTTTCCTCCCACTATTGCAGTGGTGGCAGACACTATGTGTCCATGCTCTTTCCTCCTACTATTACACAGTAATGGCAGACACTGTATGTGTCCAAGCTCTATCCTCCCACTATTACACAGAGATGGCAGACACTGTATGTGTCCAAGCTCTGTCCTCCCACTATTACACAGAGATGGCAGACACTGTATGTGCCAATGCTCTGTCCTTTCACTATTACACAGTAATGGCAGACACTGTATGCGCCCATGCTCTGTCCTCCCACTATTGCACAGTAATTGCAGATATCTGCTCACAGCCCTTGTTCCCCAAATAATACAGTCACCAACAATCAGAACACACAAAGAATCTGTATAATATAGCAGTAATTTGTGATATATCAGCCATGTCCGCAGGGAGGTCACACAGGAGCGGCCTCTGCATTGTGTGAGGTAACTTGTAGCAGACACATGAGGGGAACATGGCAGCTACATGAATTTCTGAGGTAATATTGATCACATAAATGATGTAGGAGATCATACTACACTAGTACACAATGTCTGAGGTGAATGTTGTCCTATCATCAGTAATGTGAGGTGATAACCCCAGTATTATACTCACTGACACAGCAGACATGTTTCCTCCATTTTTTCCGGTGAGAGAGAGAGGGAGAGAGATAGACAGAGAGTTACATCCTTTATGTAAGCCTACCATCCTTACACCCTATTGGTATTATTGAAAAGTGGAAGTGTTTATGGTCCACAGCTGCTCAGTTATGAAGTGACAGACCATGTAAAGTTACAGAGCCGGGTCACCAAGTTCGATTTGGCACAATGTATAAAAGTTGCCAAAGTTCTTCTGATTCAATAACTATAGAGTCCAAACTTCCTCTGGCATTAACATCAGCAAAGAAACTGTGCCCCTGCTAGGAGTTTTATGACATGGATTTCTATAGCTGTGCATCTATATGCAAGTATTCAATGGACTGGTTTTAAAGCGGTTTTCCATTAATAGAAAAAAAACCTAATTGAAATGTCATTGGAAAATAATTACTAAATAATTCTAATTAGTAAATCACAATAGTTTGGTCTAGAGAAGTAATCTCTATAGAAATAAAATGGCTGCCACAAAGTTATACTGAAAGAAACTTAACCTAGAATCTTAACACAAGAGTTTGTAAGCAAGTGCAGAAGTATCATCATTCTACCAGCTGTCACGGGGTTGTCATGACAGTTTGGAGCCAGAAGACCGCAGCATCTGATTGCTCCTACCTCAGCGCTGAGAAGAAGCACTTCTTTTAATGGTGTTTATTCCTTCTGGCAGAACAGGGGTTAATCAACCATGTTGGAAATCTCTGTGCTCGCAGCTGAGCTCAGTTAGCCACTCCTTTACAATCTGGGTGTAACAACCCTGCCGGCATCACTGCATGGCCTCCCATCCCCCACACACCAACTAACTCACTGCTCCAGGCCATGCTGTGAATTCTGTCTGCTGCCAGCTCCATTCTGTGTGCCTTTTGCTTCCTGCATGCTCTCTGCATGTTTCCTGGCTGTGTGCATAAGGGCGCAGCGCCGGAACTCTCTGGTTCTTACGGAGTCAGTGTGCACCAGCCTAAGGTGTCCCTGGCCAATTACCAAGAAGCCTTTGGTATTTAGGGCAGCTCCACCCGGTGGAGTCTGCCTGAGCTACGCCTTTACTCAGATAGTGTCTTGCTGCTGTGTTGCCAGGTCCTATCCTGTGTTTCGCCTTCTCTGGAGGCTTGATTCCTAGCTTTGCCTTGTACCTGTCTGTCTGCCCTCCAGGAGGCTGTATATCCTGGTCTCTGTGTCTTTGTTCCTGTGCCTTGTCTTGTTCCTTTCCCTGCCTGTACTCTGTCCTATAGCTGTGTCTGTTGTAGCCCAGGCTGTGGCCTGTCCTTACCTGCCTTGCATACCCTTGTGTTTACTCCCTCTGTCTTGCCTATTGCTGCAGAAACTCCTGCTGCAGCTCCTCTCCGCATACCTTTGCGGTTCCACTTTGCTTCGCCCCTGCTGCAGAAACTCTTGCTGCAGCTCCTCTCTGCATAACTTGCAGTTCCGCTTTGCTTTGCTCCTCCTGCTGCAGAACCTCTTGCTGCAGCTCCTCTCCGCATACCTTGCGGTTCCACTTTGCTTTGCCCCTGCTGCAGAAACTCTTGCTGCAGCCCCTCTCTGCATAACTTGCAGTTCCGCTTTGCTTTGCTCTTGCTGCTGCAGAACCTCTTGTGCAGCTCCTCTCCGCATACCTTGTGGTTCCGCTTTGCTTCGCTCCTGCTGCTGCAGAACCTCTTGCTGCAGCTTCGCTCCGCATACCTTGCGGTTCCGCTTTGCTCCGCTCCTGCTGAACCACTTTCTGCCTCTGCTCTGCACTCCTGCTGTTCTGCTCATTCTGCTTTGTTCTGCGTCTGTTGCTGCTGAACATAATGCCAGTACCAGTACCTGCAACTCCAGTGTGAACAGGTTCAAACCTGTTCCTTCATACACCACTCTCACCTTCCAGTACCAGTACCTGTATCTTCAGTGTGAACAGGCTCAAACCTGTTCCTTCATACTCCACTCCTTCCTGCCAGTACCAGTACCTGCATCTCCAGTGTGAACAGGTTCAACCCTGTTCCTTCATACACCACTCCTTCCTGCCAGTACCAGTACCAGCATCTCCTGTGTGAAAGGGTCTCTACCTATTCCATGCATCACTCCTTCATGCCAGTGTCTCAGCCGTGCCCACCTGCCAGTGTCTCAGCTGTACCCATCTGCCAGTGTCTCAGTCGTGCCCGCCTGCCAGTGTCTCAGCCATGCCCACCTGCCCAGTCTTTCAGCCGTGCCCTCTGCCTGTGTCTCAGCCATGACCGCCTGCCAGAGTACCAGCCGTGCCTGTCGTGCTCATCTGCCTGTCTGTCAGTCGCACCTGTCCTTGTGTCTTGTTCCCCAGTGGGATCAGCAGCCACAGCCAGACACCACCCTGGAGTGGCACCTGGCAGCTACCTGCCACACAAGCCTGATCTCACCATTAGATGCTCCAGAGAAGACCAAGGTAGCTGCATTAGTTACACCCCTTCCAGGGTAGTTTGGTTTGTGGCACAGTGCATCCACAACCACCTCGCTAGCCAATCTGCCAGGGCACAAGCGTAACACTGAGCTCTGATGCAAATCCTTGTCAGAGCTAGCATTTGCTGCATGGCTAGTGGAAGGACAGGAGTTCATATGAGAAGGAGAGTTGGAGGAGTTATCTGTGAGTGTTGCTTAGTTTGTATGTGTAGTAATTCCCTTTCCTTCTTTATTTTGATTTATTCTGCTACCTCCACACCCCAATGCATTCCTCTGTTGTATATGAGTATTTTGTATGCCTGGAGTTTTCTGTTAACCCTTGTTTGTGTTGCCTTGTTTGTTGGGTTGGTATACTGCGGAGCACAGTAGCACCCCTCTTCCCTGGATGCGGGAAGAGAACAGATAGAGGGCTGACTCGGGAGATAAGGCAAAGGTGGAGGCCTCTGCATCTTCTCCTTCAGAAGTATCTCGGGGAGTAGGGCAAGTTAGGGCAGCCCCCTAGTGTTAGGGACAGGGAAGGAGCCCCTGGTCACCCAACAGCTGAGTCGTGACACCAGCACTATATGTACAGCAACTTCCTTTCCTTCACTTCCCAGCATGCATTGCTTCTGCCATTGTCCAGTGGCATGCCTGCCCTGAATGCGAAGCTTGTTTCACTGTTACAACTGTATTTAGCTTGACAGATAGAAGACGAGGAGCCGAGTGACAAAGGTCCTTCTGTACTTTTGTCACAGAGTCTCTGCTGCAAAATATAAATTAGACTTAACACCAAACAGAGGAAGCGGATAATGCAGATGGGAGTGAATTTTCTAGGTTAAAAATACTTAGGTTGTAAATCAAGTCAATTACACGTTGTACGTTAGATAATAAATTAGAGCAAGTTATCCAAAACTACAGTGGTTATTTAACACCTTCTAAGTATGGGAAAACATCATTCTAATCACTGTTGAGATATGCTGATGCTGATGTACTTAATGGGGTTATTCAGGACTATTTCATTTTTTACTGTGGACTTAAAAACTAACAGGCAGGGAGTTGCTAACTACCTTTCTGTTGTGCCTGGCTCCGATCTCTGCCAGCTCAGAGTGATCACAGACAGCTCCTGCAGGGGATTCATCGCCTTCCGCTGACCGTATGTTGATCGAATAGTGGCTTCTCATCTGATTTGTTCTTTTAATGGGGCATGACTGCTGACATCATGCTGATTGATAGCCAGCTCCCAGCTGTGTAACTGTGGGGACCCTACTGTCAATCAACATGACATCGGGTGTCAAGCCCCATTGAAGTAGTAGAGCTACTTTGTTGATGTGGGGCAGCTAAATCGCAGGCAAAAGCAGTCGGTGACCGCCCTGAGATGACACCGGGTAGGAAAGACAGATAGTTGCCTCTGTTGGCAGAGACTTTGCTGCAATTAAAAGCTTTCATGTGTCCATTCCTAACATAATAAATTGAATGAAACATAAAATGAATAATAATAAGATTCCTGTAATGTTTTAAACACTGGTATTGTAGATATAGAGCAAAATATCTCTGGTACTTAGCAATTTCAATTCGCTATGATTTTTTTTCTTTACTTTTAAGATATTTTAATAAAGCCATCTATGCCTAACAATTCCAATTTAGTCACAGTTAAAACACACAATTGTACGGTGAAGTCTGCCTTACTAATCCAAATTAATTTGACTTTAATCTACTTTAAGCTTAGTCAGACCTCAAAACATGTTTCCGTGTTGTAACATCTGTGCTAAACCATTTTATTGTATTTTCAGCATTCGCTTGAAGAACAAATACCCAGTAATGAAACACATTTTTTGCAGCACCTGTTTACACTCTGAAATAGATGAAATTACAAAGAATAGAGCTCTCCAAACACAGTGCGTCTCTTCTTCAAGACTATTGCACCAATACTTATGAAAAGTATTGTCCTGACAAGCTCCACTCTCTATATTTCTGCCAGTGTACACTCCACTTCCACTCATGCGGCCCAGACAACATCTGACCTATTTCTATTGAAAGCCTTCAGAGCAGACTTTTTTCACCATTCTACTTTTTTCAATTGACCACTTCAGATTCACAAGTGCAGTAAATTACAATGGCACTTATCAATCTGGAACAAAAAGCAGAACTACCTCTATGTTCTCTAGATCAACGCAAAGTGATCAGAAATACAGATACAAACCCAAAACAGACGGGCAGATATGGTCTAATGACTAATTCATGGTCAGAATCATGACCCATATGTGTTGTTTACAATTTTACCTTCCACCAAAATTTATTTCAGTAATTTTCTCCAGCGGGGTTCACATTTGAATCGCCTTTGTAATAAATCTATGAAAACTGTATGTTATGAACAAAGATAAAACGAGATGTGTCAATAAAAATGTGTTCTTTTGGCTTGTCTGGCAGGTATGCATCTGTACATTACTTTACTGCACTCTACATTTTTTTCTTTCTTCACAGTGGGTCCATATGGTGGATGGATGCTTTGGCGTTCATCCTGACTGTAGCCACTCTTGGGTAGAAATCTCCTTAGCGCATGTACCCAAAAGTGGGCACAAACACAGTGTGTACCTAGCTTTATTGTTACAAGGTCTCAGATGTGAATGGGGAGCAAGTGTGTTAAATTTGATGTTATTGCTATCACACTCTCTCATACTGGTTACTGGAAGGTCAACATGGCACCTTATAGCAAAGAGCTCTCTGAGGATCTAAAAAAAATAGAATAGTTGCTATACATAAAAATGGCCTAGACTAAAAGAAGATTCCAAACATCGTGAAAATGAGCTGCAGCATGTTGGTCATTACCATACAGGGGTTTAGCAAGATAAGTTCCACTCAGAACATGCCACGCCATGGTCAACCAAAGACGTTGAATGCACATGCTCAGCATCATATCCAGAAGTTGCCTTTTCACAATAAATCTATAAGTGCTGCCAGCATTGATGCAGAGATTACAATGGTCAGACCATATGCCGCACACTACATCAAATTTGTCTGCATGGCTGTCATCCCAGAAGGATGTCTCTTCTAAAGATGATGCACAAGAAAGCCCGCAAACAGTTTGCTAAATATGGTGCCCTGAGGGTCCAGTTGCCACAGAGATGCTGCATCGCACCCAGCGGTGTGACACCTGACTCTCAGGTAAGGAGGAAGCACCCCATTGACTTCCACCACCTGCATCCAACATACACTAAGCTGGCTGAGCACAGGTGGACCCTTCGGGAGGATGGTCTGACTCAGGCTGGTTAGAACAGGGTGTAGCTAATTGTTGGGTGGAGCTTAGGCAGCACTTAGGCTGCATGTTAGTCTTTAGTTTCAGTTTGAGACAGGCAGTCAGTGTGTGGGTACTGGACTGACCTGCTGCTCCTCTGAGTCCACCTCAGGGAGCCTAACTGTGTGAGCGAAAGGGTCCAGGGCGAGACAGCAATTGGAGCTGTGCCCCCATCCTGAAGAAGGGAGGACCAGTCGTATATTGGGGACCGGTCCCTAGACTAGTGGGAAAGCTCAGCTCCACTAGTAACACCGACAACAGTGGCCACTTCATGGGACCACTAGCCACCATAATCTCACCGGGAGGAAGCTTAGGGGTCAAGTACGTCCAGAACTTACGCACTGGTCTGGTCTGGTAACAGCTGGTCTGGTCTGGTAACTGAAAGGGCCCAATACTACCTCATCCGAGGGCTCTGTGGTGGCGTGGTGCATGGAAGTAAGGAGAGTTAGCACCGAGAGAATAGAAACCGGAAGGGAACATACTGAAAGGGGAGTCTTTGGAAGTGCGACTACTTACCTGAGGGTTGCTGGACCACTCTCTTGGAGGACACAGTGCCCGGCTGGTATCTGTACTGCGCATAATAGACTGTGAGTAAAACCTTGAAACTGCAACAGAACTGTTTCCCTGATTATTCCAGTGACGCACATTCCCCTCTGCTACATCCCTGTGCACCATTGCTACACCTTTCATCTATCTGCCCTGGAAGGACTCCGTCTCACCTGTGGGAGACTTAACAACTAGCTGCACAACACCACCCCTTCCAGAGGACCTGTACGGCAGCGCTGGTCACCCTGACCAGGTACTACAGGTGGCGTCACGAATCATCATATGAACACTTATTCCCCTGTAAATATCCCATATTTGGTGAGCGCCCAGGGCAACGGACCGAGCCGTGGCTGCCCGTGACATCCCCCATAGAAGTCGATGGGCTCTGTGCCAAGTACCCCACGGCCCTGGCGGGCGGCTCATAAAGACAAGCAGACTAATAACATGGCATACTGAAACCATGTCCTGTGGTCTGATGAGACCAGGATAACTTATTTGGTTAAGATGATGTCAAGAGTGTGTGGCGGCAACCAGATGAGGGGTACAAAGAAAAGTGTGTCTTGCCTACAGTCAAGCATGGTGGTGGCTGTGTTATGGATGGGGCTGCATGACTGCTGCTGGCTGTGGGGAGCTACAGTTCATTGAGGGAACCATAAATGCAAACATGTACTTTGACGTACTGAAGCAGAGCATGAACCCTTCTCTTCGGAAACTGGGCCGCAGGGCAGTATTCCAACATAACTACCCCAAACACATCTCCAAGATGACCACTGCCTTGATAAAGAAACTGAAGGTAAAGGCGCTGGATGGCGAAGCATGTCTCCAGACCTAAACCCTATTGACCATCTGTGGGGCATCCTCAAATAGCAAGGTCTCTAACATCTACCAGTAATGAAAACCGTGGATGTTCGGGTTAGGCCGATCATTAAAAAAAGATTTGTTCAGGTGCCAGAACAGTACTAGAACTCAAACCGGGATCCCATTCAGATGAATGGGGACCCAAACATCCATTGATTGCCACACTGTCATCTGCGTGACAGTGTGGTAAACACAGGCTCTGATCAGTGGTAATATCGTTACAGCCAGTCAGAGTGCTGTGGTTCCCACACTGTCAGATGACAGCATGAAAGCCAGAAGCTGTGACCAGTGGTAAAAAAAGTTACCCCTGGTCACAGGAGTCAATGATGAGAGAGTACAACTCTCATCATCCTACAGCTGCTCTCGTTGATAGCAGCGAGAGCAGGCATATGATGATTAGAGCATTCATCAAACGGCGCCTGTGCTATAAATAAATACATTTTTAAAAAATGACATAGGGTCTGTTCTATTCTTGGTAACAAGGGCAGGCAAAACTGACAGCTGCGGGCTGGAGCCTTCTGTTGTGTCCTTTATAATGGCTGGTTATCAAGAATAGAAGGTACTCCATGACATTTTTTTTATTTATTTATAGCACAGGTTTTTTTAATTATTTAAATAATTAAAAAAACAGTGTGGGACCGCTCTATTCTTGATAACCAGCCATGATAAAGCTGATAGCTGAATGCTACAGCCTGCAGCCATCAGTTTTGCCTGCACTGGTTACTAAGAATAGAAGGGACCCCACACCATTTTATTTATTTATTTATAGCACAGGCACCGGCTAATACTCTCATCAGCCTCACCTGCACTCGCTGCTATCAGCGACAGCAGGCATACACTGATGAGAGTAGTTCTCTTTCATTAGCTGACGCCGTTGTATGGTAATAACCTTTTTGCTGCTGGCTCACACACTGTCATGTGACAGCCTGGGAACAGCAGCTCTCTGATATTCAGGGTGCTGAACCCGAACAATAACACTGACTTGTTGAAGTCCATGTTCGGTACAGACTTCCCATTGTTATGTTATGCAAGCCATATCAATGTGCAATTTTTTCTACTAGGCAGCCAACCCCTCCATAATCTGATAGGTGTGGGGGTTGCTGTTTTTATCAGTCGTTTGCACCTGTGCTGCCCCTTGCCTTTATTAGTGGAGGCCTGCTGCATCCTGCTAGATGTGCATTTGTCATCAGACAGGGTTTTGGGAAGGCCGCATCTTATGGTATGTGTTTTTTTTAATTTTCCTATGTTAGCTGTGTTCTGTACAGACCCTGAACTTAACTGGTCGGGTTCACCTCTCATTATCCATGAGCTCCATGATGTCATCATGGAGGAGTAGAAGAGAATTCCAGTGGCAATCTGTGAAACTCCAGTGAACTCCATGTCCAAGTTAAGACAGTGCTTGAAACTAATTGGGGCCACATAAAATATTGACACTTTGGGCACAATTTGACCATTTTAACTTAACACAACACAAAAAGTAGTCAAAGGTTCCAGTTGATGTATACAAGCTAAACTATTGAACATGATATACATAATTGCACATTTCTCAGAATGTTCAGCATTTTCTCCTATGCATTTTTTCCAAAGCCTATAAAATATATATTTGTATTTAAAAAGACTTCAATTAATAATTAAAGAAAATGTCCAACCAAACAACAAAGCCATCATAATTTTATGTTGGTTAGAATTACATTTTTCCAGAATTCAATGAGGGCAGATATATCAAACTCACTGGTTTCTCTTTTGTAAGATGACAAACAAAATTATAAAGATTTTTACAGAAAAGTAGCCATGCTTTGGAATATCTACTTTTTATTGCTTTGAAAAAAAAAACAACTAAAAAGGCCAATTCCAGCTGACTCCGTAAAGAGATAGAGTTACTATAGAAACAGTGATTGTGATCCAATTTTTCATGTAGTCAAATTTCATCCTTACATCTCCCAAGCTCTCTGTAGTATTGGTCTCCGATTATAGATAGCGCTAATGATGCATTAGGAAGTCTGAGAAAACATAAGAAATCTCAGTAAAATGCTATCGTGGTGATAAATGAAGGGGTTCACATTTTACTATGCAAATGGGCATGTGGAGAGATGGATGTTAAGGAAATGTTGGTTTTTACTCTCTTAAAACACATCACTCATGTGGACAGCCTACCGTTTACTTGCCCTCAAGCAAATATCCAGCTTTATTACTCACCTCTAGAGTTTTTCCCTTTAGTTCATATTTAGTAGAATTTTTGTGTATTACAGTGGTAATTGTGCTATATTTTCCACTAACGTTGCCTTTTTATTATCTGAAACTAATGTAATGAGAAATGTTCATCTCCCAGCATCAATCTTCACGTGTAAGGCAGTTTTGTTATATTTCATATAGTGAAAGGGGTTGTCCGGTCTAAAGTTACGAGTCTGCAGTCAGTCTATGTAAGGATTATGTGATCTGCACACTCCTGGCCATATTCTAACTAGACTGTTTCAGGACTCGCTCAATACACTTGCATCTAATTGCAATGTGGCTGGGAGCATGCATGTAATTGCTGTCACATGACCACCCTCTGCCGGCACCAAAGAATCCTTACAGTGTGCAGTGCGCACGCTTTAAGGCTATTTGCGCAACTCCCCGCCGCGGGTAAAACGAATACGTAATTAGTATGCGTTTTCCCGCAAAACACAAGCATTTTGCAAGCGTTTTTAGCTTGCAGAATGCTCGCGCTTTTTCAAGCGATCTGTAGCATCGCTTGGAAAACTGATTGACAGGTTGGTCACACATGTCACGCATAGTGCTGGCAAGTGTGACCACCTTTTTAGTAATGAGGAATGTAAAAAATTCTAAAAAAAATAAATACATATTGATATTCTCACCTTCCGGCGTCCCCCACAGCCGTCCCGCTCCTCAGCGACGAGGCCGGCGAGTTCCGTTCCCAGGGATGCATTGCGAGAATGACCTTTGCGACATCGCGGTCACTCGACCGCTACGTCATCTGGGGTGATTCTTGCAATGCATCCTTGGGAACAAAAGATGCTGGCAGCGTGGCTGAGAGGCGGGAAGGCTCCGGGGGCCGCCGAAAGGTGAGAATATCAATACTTTTTATTTTAATTCTATTTTTAAAAGGGATATGGTACCCAGGGCCTGGAGGAGAGTCTCCTCTCCTCCAGGCCCTGGGTACCAAGCGCACATGAAGTGCTCACTTCACGCATGGTGGGCATAGCCACATGCATGAAGTGAGCATTTCAAGGCAATCCTATGGCGGTGTATTCGCCAAGATTACGTCAAAAGAATGAACATGCTGCTTATTTTTACGCGAAGCGATTACGCTCCGCAAAAATACGCAGCATGTGCACAGCAATGCGCAATCCCATAGGATTGCATGGGATGCGTTTTCTAAGCGTTTTTTAAAGCGATTACGCCGCATAAAAATGCGGCAAAAACGCTTAAAAAACGCTACGTGTGCACATAGCCTGAGGATTCACAAGTCTGCAGTCACATAGAGTGTAAATTAAGAATGGACAACCCCTTTATACATTTGGCTTTAGGCACGTGGACATTTATTCAAAAGAGACAGTGACTGAGTACGAATGATGAAAGTGCGCTACTTTTGTCCATGTCCAATATACTTTGATCAGGCAGTCTTTCGTACAACTTTTGGTAAAGATAACACGACAGTGATATATCTATCCTATTTTAATGTTTGGATTCAAAAGCCTTTCAGATTTTCCAAAATGTCAAAAAATAACATAGTTTGTACTTTTGTTGCGAACTTTGGAGCTGGGCACAAAACAGTGCTTGTATTTAGATTTCATTCCTATCCTGAAAAAGTTCTCAACTCATGTGGGTCATAAAGTTTGACCTGGTGTAATGCTGCTGAGTCGTCCACCAGGGCCATGGGGTACTCGGACCCGAGCCTGTTGACTTCTATGGGGGATGTCACGGTAGCCACGACTCGGTCCGTGGCCCTGGGCACTCACCCAAAAAGGGGATTTATTTACAGGAGATAATGTTAGTATAATGATTCGTGACGCCACCTGTGGTGTCTGGTCAGGGTGACCAGCGCTGCAGCTCGGGTCCTCTGGAAGTGATGGTATTCTGCAGCCAGTTGGTAGGCCTCCCACAGGTGAGGCTGTAGCCTTCCAGAGCCGGTAGATGTTGTAGTGTAGGGATGGTGCTAGTGGATGCAGCAGAGGGGAATGTGCGACGCTGGAAGAAATCTAGGAGACAGTCCAAGTGCAGTTCAGGGTTTTTACTCACAATCTGTTGGGCGCCATACAGATGCCCGCTTGGCACTCTGTCCTCCGGGCGAGTGGTCCAGCGACCCCAGGTAGATTGGTCGCGCTTCCCAAGACTCCCTTTCAGTGTGTTCCTTTCTTGGCCTTTCCTCTCTGTGCTTTTCTGCTCCTTGCTTCCTAGCACCTCACCATGCAGTCCTTCAGATCAGAAGCTGCGGATCCTGTCGGGAAACAGATGAACTTGGACCTTCATCAGTCACATGACTACTGAGTAGGTGGACCCAGCAAAAAGAGGGCTATGCCGGAATATCAGGTTTAATTCTGTTCGATATAGGTGATCAATATGCAGTGGTTACCTGGGGGGTCCGTGGAGCAAATGTGCCTGCAGTGGACGCGGTATCCGCCGCTAGTCGTGCATGTGATACCGCGTCCACCGCAGGCCATTTTTGCTCCACCGGACCCCCAGGGAACCGCTGCATATTTGATCACCTATATCGAACAGAAGTCAAGTTCAGGACCGAAACGTTTCTGTTATTACTGTGGACACGATAAAAATCATCACTCTACTGAAGTTGAGTTCTGAGTTTATTGCTATATTTATATGGTTGGGAACCTACTCAGATACTCCTATACGCTGTGCACATGATTATTCACTTTGCATTGGAAACAGATGAGTTCTGTACATCCTTGGCCTATATAGCTTCCTTCAGGGATGCTGCTGGTGGTTGTGGCAATGACCATAAGTGATCACTGCCGTCAGCTTACTAGCAGGCATGAAGCTTTCCACTAGTCTAGGGCCGTACCTGATGGCCTGGTCCTTCCTATCACAGATGGGCCACGGATGGAATTGTCACTGTCCGTGCCTTGGACCTTTCATGTGCTCCAGGAGCTCTTCTTGGCTCGCTCTCCTCAGAGAGACTCCGCTCTAAAAACTCCTCTTCTCCTCTACTGCTGCCTAAGCTCCACCCACCCATACACCCTTGCTAACCAGTCTGAGTCAGACCATCCTCCCTTAGTGTACGTCCGTATGCTCAGCTGGTGGTGTGTGTTGGATGCAAGTGTTGGAGTCTAGGGGTGCTCCCTCCTTACCTGGGAGCGGGGTGTCACACCTCTGGATGAGATGCAACACCTCTGTGGTGACTGAACCCTCAGGGGCGCCACATTCCCCCCCATTAAACACAGCACGTCCGCAGGCTGAAACAGAGTAAAGGTTGTTAAAAGAAACATACAAATTTTTAGTTATGCATAACAGTAGAAAAACAATTTCAAACTCAACTTCCCTTTATGGAAGGCACTTTTGGTTAAACGTTGCATAAATAACATTAATAAAACTCTCTTTTAATTTAGACTAGGTAAAGTGCAATAAAACAGTTGCATTTAAATTCACTCAAAACTTCTTGTAAGGCAAACCCATCCGGGTTGGTTTCAAGTGTTCTTTAACTTGTGCTTGTGGAGGACCCGCTCCAAACCTCCCACGTTGGTCTTGGGTGGGCTGCAAGACACAATTGGTCTCTTTCAGCAGACCTCGTCTTCGGCCACACCTAACGGGTTTTTGTCTTCTGAGGTAATTGTGCAATCAGTGCACGGTAAAAGCTTTATGTAAAACCAAGAAGGAGCACCTTAGGAGGTGCTAAACTATTTACACTAAAAGTTTTTGGGCTAGCAGTGTCCATAGCCTCAAAGTTCCCAATAGACAAAAAAAACATTATTCAACCTAATGGTCCCAACAGGTATTTTGCAAACATTAAACACAATATATACATGATGTAGACCCTGTCCGGGTTTATCTTTACTTAGTGTGAGCGATACCTGGTATCACCTGGTACCCCTCGGGTAATTCCAGCACATCAGCTACTGCTGGGGCCACCAAGACTTGATGCCGCCGGGTCGCTCTGACCACCAGGTCATGTCCAGCAATCTGAGTTTGCGTTTCCGCATCCCTGGTTTTGCGGCGGAGCTGGATTCCGACGTCCCGCACCATTTTGACTCCCGGGGGCCTAACTGGTGAGGCAGTGGGAGCTGTGACCTGTATCAGAGAGGGAGTGGAGGCTGGGGCCGAGACTGGTGGGGGAGCCAGGACCCGGGCTGAGCATGAGGTGGGGGCGTCTGTGGAGATCCGGACTGGTTGGATCCGCCTAGGGGAGCTTCCAGCAGCTTCTCCCGGCTCGGGGGAGGCAAGGCGGCAGTTATACACATTTAGGGCGTACCACCCCTTCAACCCCCAATGCCAGGCATAAGTCACTAAGTCCCCAGGGTACAGGTCCCTGTCCGGGTGCCCCTCTGGGAGATGCGACTCCACATGACGGCGGTTCACAAAGACCTCGGCATAGAGGCCGGGTTCTTTAATGAACCCCCAGCCACCTTTTAGCCGAAAGTCTTGTATTGCCCCCTTCCACCGCGGCTCTTGCACAGTACCTTTTCGTTGACACATTCTTTGCTTGTCAGCATGTTCCTTTTCAAGGCATTCCTGCAGCTGCAGCTGGGCCTCCCAGTCCAGGCGCCTCCATTCTTCCTCCAAGCGCCTGTTGTAGTCCTCCTCTGTGAGGACCTTGATGTCTCGACTGCCAGCCGGCTGATCCGGGAACCCCAACTTTTCAGGGCCTACCCGGGATCCCTGGAATAAGTGGCGTTCAGCACGGACGGGTGCCGGGGCTGGTACTGGGGCTGGTTGCAAAGTCGGCCCGTTCCGGTCGGTAGGTCGTGAGGCCTGTCTTCCTCCGGGGATGTTGGCGGCCTGCCGGGTTCACTTGCAGGCGGTTTGGGGAGAGGGTCCGCCACCAATTCCTCCATTGGGCCTGGTGTCAGCAGCGGTGCAGGGGTCCTCTTTTGCTCCAGGTGCCGGCGTGACGGGTCGGGGAGCGGCTGCTTCGGCTCCAGCGGCGGGTTCGGACACAGCGTCATGGCCTGCCAGCTCTGCTCCATGTTCTCCGCTTCCTCCCGATGCCGGGCCAGTTCCCCAGCTCAGCGTCTGCATCAGGGTCAGGAAGAGTGCCGACATCCTCCGGCAACACAGCCAACCCAGTGGTGGGGAAATCTTCTCTTTCCTGGGGGAAGATGCATTCCTCAGCACCCTCACTCGCCAGCACACCACTGGTCGCCATCTTTTTCAAGTCACATGTGCCTTCTTCATCAGGAGGGTCCCGCTCTTTTGTATGGAGGCGGGGTTTTCTTGTCATCTTTCTCCCGCCAAAGAGGATAAGGAGGCGGATCTCTTTCGCCGTGGGGCATGTTCTTACAGAAGCATTTAGACTGGGCGGTCATTATTTTCGCACCACAAGTTGAGCTCACGCCCACGAAGATACGCCTTCCTTCTTCAGCAGCTCCTCATGGCGCAAATATGGCGGTGATGTTTCCCAATTTTTCAATAAAGTCTCTACTGTTTTTGGCGATTCTTTTGCATAACAAACAGTCAATATAGGCACACAGGACCCGGCGTCACCGGGCTTCGCTATCCTGTTTGTGACGCCAAAAATGATGAGTCGCCCACCAGGGCCGCGGGGTAATCGGACCCGAGCCCGTTGACTTCTAAGGGGGATGTCACGGTAGCCACGACTCGGTCCGTGGCCCTGGGCATTCACCCAAAAAGCGGATTTATTTACAGGGGATAATGTTAGTGTAATGATTCATGACGCCACCTGGGGTGTCTGGTCAGGGTGACCAGCGCTGCAGCTCAGGTCCTCTGGAAGTGATGGTATTCTGCAGCCAGTTGGTAGGCCTCCCACAGGTGAGGCTGTAGCCTTTCAGAGCCGGTAGATGTTGTAGTGTAGGGATGGTGCTAGTGGATGCAGCAGAGGGGAATGTGCGATGCTGGAAGAAATCTAGGAGACAGTCCAAGTGCAGTTCAGGGTTTTTACTCACAATCTGTTGGGCGCCATACAGATGCCCGCTTGGCACTATGTCCTCTGGGCGAGTGGTCCAGCGACCCCCAGGTAGATTGGTCGCGCTTCCCAAGACTCCCTTTCAGTGTGTTCCTTTCCTGGCCTTTCCTCTCTGTGCTTTTCTACTCCTTGCTTCCTAGCACCTCACCATGCAGTCCTTCAGATCAGAAGCTGCGGTCCTGTCGGGAAACAGATGAGTTCTGTACATCCTTGGCCTATATAGCTTCCTTCCAGGGGATGCTGCTGGTGGTTGTGGCAATAACCCATAAAGTGATCACCGCCGTCGGCAGGGCCTGAAGCTTTCCCACTAGTCTAGGGGCTGTACCCTGATGGCCTAGTCCTTCCTATCACAGATGGGGCCACGGATGGAATTGTCACTGTCCGTGCCCTTGGACCCTTTCCTGTGCTCCAGGAGCTCTTCTCGGCTCGCTCTCCTCAGAGAGACTCCGCTCTAAAAACTCCTCTTCTCCTCTACTGCTGCCTAAGCTCCACCCACCCATACACCCTTGCTAACCTGAGTCAGACCATCCTCCCTTAGGGTACGTCCGTATGCTCAGCTGGTGGTGTGTGTTGGATGCAAATGTTGGAGTCTAGGGGTGCTCCCTCCTTACCTGGGAGTGGGGTGTCACACCTCTGGATGAGATGCAACATCTCTGTGGCCACTGAACCCTCAGGGGCGCCTCACTGCCTTTACAAAACATGGTGTGATAGACACCTCTTCCACCTGTACAGAAACACTTCATGCAGGTGCTTAATCCTAAGTGTAAGGGCTCACTCATACTTGCAATGTAGTTGCATGAGTGCAATCCTATAAAAATCAGACTGCACTCAACCTAATATTAAACTATGGGGCAGCTCACATCTGCGATTACTTTCTCATGTTAATTCAGCAAGTGAAAACAATTGCAGTATGTTGTGATGCAAGTCTATGGGTGGTGTGAAACATTTCACTGCACTCAGCTATCACCTCGAGTTCAATGCGATTCCCACAGACGCTGGCAATGGAGGAGATGGAGAAACTTTCTCCGTCTCCTCCGCACCTGTGCTGCGATCCTCTTATGCAAGAGAATCAGAGCACAAAGCAGTGACACTTGCAACAGAGCTGGAGCTGAGTGTCATTAGTATATTGCATCCTTTGCTCTCACATTGGATGACATACACTAGTGTGACTCCAGCATAACAAGGAAGAGCACCTTGGAGAACATCACACACTCCTGTCTTCTACTAACTGTATCTGCGGTGGAGGTCAATATCTCGCTTTAAAGAAAAAAAAAACTAACAAATAGCTAAACTGTCCCACCCACAGATTAGCAGTATACTGTGCAAGTAAAGGTGCATTAAGACTGTATATCATAAATAAGCATTCCTGGCCAAACACTCACTTTTTTTGGAGCAATGATCCTTTGTGTTGAACAAAAGATCATCATTCTCGGAGGCACATCATCCTGTGTAAACACTGTTCACATTGTCAAGAACATGACAGACTATGTGCACTCAGTGATCTATTAGATCACCCAGTGTCTAATGGTAATAGCAGATAACCTGTGTAAACAGTCTGTTAAATGACCACCGATCAGTAACTATTTACTGATCAATGGGTGCTTTAGTGCGTCAAGTTGGATGGTGTAAAACCACAGTAAATAACAGACAATGAGGAAAGGATCGGGCAATTAAATTCAAACTACCCAATCCTTTTCTTCCTTCTGACATCACTTCTTGGGTAAGAGTTAGGAAATCCCTAAAAAAACCATTGGATATTGGCGAGTTTGGCCAACTTTAATTCAATGTATATGGGAGTCTTTACCATCTCAATAGATTCCAGATAGTCCTCTATCAATTCAATATTTAATTCCAGATAGTCCTCTATCAATTCAATATTTAATTCCAGATAGTCCTCTATCAATTCAATATTGAATTCCAGATAGTCCTCTATCAATTCAATATTGAATTCCAGATAGTCCTCTATCAATTCAATATTTAATTCCAGATAGTCCTCTATCAATTCAATATTGAATTCCAGATAGTCCTCTATCAATTCAATATTGAATTCCAGATAGTATTCTATCAGTTCAGTATTGATAAAGCAACATATTCAAGATTTAGATACAACTAAAATTTACATAAGTTATAAAACTTTAAGGCTCTGTTTTAAAGGTAAGATTATTTATAGCTATATTTGGTAATTATAAATGGTCCCTACAGTGTACACATAAAGAACAGCATGACAATTTGATTGAGAAGCTTGCAATCCATAAGAAACCAATACCTTTTATTGTTTTGTTCCTAGATCGCACGGTCTCTAGACTTTCAGGTTCCTCTCCAGCATTCTGCTATTTCTTCCTTCCCATCTAAACACTTCTAACCTCATACAAAGCTATTCCGATACCAATTTTCGCCTAGCCGGCTGGAGTTATGCCTTTACACCATTTAATCAAAGGAATGACAACCAACAGCCAAGTGTGAGAGAGTTGGCAGCTTTTCCTAATCACATTTCTCAATCTTTCATTTATGGGAAATGATGACAAATAAATGGACATGGAAATCTACACTTTGAAGAAGAACAGATGAAAAGAAAATGTCCTGAAAAACTCATGATGAGCGGTTGAAAATGTAACATGGGTGAGAGAGACAGACAGAGATGGTGATCAAGAAGCACAAGCACATGCAAATGTAATGAGATGTTCCTGTCAAATATGATAATTGCGTGGTATGATGAGAGAGGCTTTTAACGAGAAGAGGTGATAGACTGGTTGCAAATAATCCTTCAATTCCATCACCTCTCGCTATATTTATTACAATGTTACAAATTAGAAACATATTAGACAATGTAGCAGTTTAAGTACCATATAACATTAGTCATTTTCATCACCTGATCATATTGTGCAAAAAGAAAGAAATGAATGGACAGGCCACTGGGCTGCCATTTATACATGGCTAAGAATTGTGTCCTCGCTTTATCTGAAATCTCTGTATCGCTGCACAGTCCGCACTTTCCTAGCTCAAAATTTTCTTGCAAATAGGACATTTGTCTGTAAACATAACATTTGATGACATTTTACCTTAACCCCTTGACGGAGCCAATTTTGACCTTAATGACCAGGGCAAATTCACAAATCTGACCAGTGTCACTTTATGTAGTTAGAATTCTGGAGCGCTTCAACAAATCCCACTGATTCTGAGACTATTATTTCATGCCATATTTTTCAGCTGACAGACGCGCACTGCACCATTTTTTTTTCCAGGAAGATGACGCCGGGCCGAGGGACTGATCAGGAAGGCCCTGGGATCGTGGAGGTACCGAGGTGTTCTTGGGGGGCATCATTTCTCTCTCCTGTGACATGAGACAGAGAATTAATTAAAACAGCTGGCACACTTTTTGTGTGTGATCGGACACCAGAAAATCCAGCCCTGATCATGTTCTCCGGAGTCTCAGCCCCAGTAGCCGAGACCCCAAAAGATATTCCGACTCTGGGGGGCCCTACAGCCTTATTCCTGATTACTGTTTTAAAATGGCAATGAGGGAATAAGTACCCTTAGCGGCCACCGTTTTAATGTGTTTCCACGGACGCTAAGGGGTTAATAATGTGCTGATTTGTCAAATTTGGAAAATTAATAAATAGAATTTCATGATCTAAATCTTATTACAGACAGTAGATCTACAGTACCAATAGAAATACAAGTGCAGATTAAACTGGTAAGAATCTCCAAATATGTTACAGCTCTATGAGGGCTGAAAAACTTAAACAATTTCTGTATATGGTATGTAACACTAATGCCAGCGCTCCTGCACGGTACCTCTTCCCCTGCTTGCAAGGATGCTGACAAACCTATTGCCCCGGCAGTGTACGGTGACCTCTCCATTTCCTGACACATCCTCTGCTCCCTGTGCACGCCGCACAGGCTTCCCGAAGGCGCATGATCCCCTGTTCTTAAAGGCGCAGAATGTACACCTTGAAAATGCCCCCAGTCAATAGCTGGGAGGCCTCCAGTATAAAAGGAACCCTCTCAAGTTTGCTGCTGACTGAGCAATCCCTGTAGTTTCCCTATATCTCTTGAATGTACAACTGTACAGATCCCCGTCCTAATCTAGTGTAGCTAGTTTGTTATTCTGAACCTGTTCCCATATTCCTGTATAGTACATTACCCTGAAGCTGTGGTACCTGAAACCTGAAGCCACACCGGTGTTGTTACAACCCTCTTGTTAGGTTTTGTTTCAGTTTGCTGGTCACATGACCTTTTTACCCTATTTAGTCTGGCCGGGTGCTTAGGTGCCTTACTCTGTCAGTTTTGCTTGATCTTAGGATCTCTTAGTAATTTGTTTTCTGTTTTATTTTTCCTGCTACAATTTCTGTTAGGAGGTGTCCACCTTTTCTCCCAGTCCCTAGATCTTGTAGGGATTCCTCCCTCGCAACTATAGGTCTTCGTTCAGACTAGCTGAGGACTTTAGCGGGTCTGGTCGCAGGATCAGGTTCCCCGTTACATCGTAGGGATCCAGCTCAGTTCTATTGTAGGGACAGAGTTCCCGTATTTCCTTAGTGCTTGTAGCAGATCATAACAGTAAGTCCAGCCCAAAAGAAAAAAAAAAAAAAAAACTCTAAGGAATGATTTTCTGTTTCCATCATGGTGTCTGTTCAGGATTTGGTTCAACGCCTGCAGGGTCTCTCTCTGGAGGTGGCTGAAATCTAGCAATGCGTGAGTAGTTGTTCTGGAGCACATTTCGTGGAGCCAAAGGTACTTTTGCCTGATTTATTTTTTGGTGAACAACAAGATTTTTTTTCTTTTAAAAATGCTTGCTTGTTGTATTTCCGTTTGAGACCCAGATCCTCTGGTGATGAATCACAGCGCATAGGGTTCATAATGTCACTTTTGCGCAAAGAACCTCAGGACTGGGCCTTTTCTCTGCAACCTGGTGATCCATGCTTTAGATCAGTGGATAGTTTTTTTTCTGCTTTGGGGTTATTGTATGACGATCCGGGGTGTTTCATCAGCTGAGACAGAATTGAGACGTTTGAGACAGGGATCAGGTAATGTGGGAAAATTTTGTACTCACTTCCGAAGGTGGTTCACTCAGGTGGGGTGGAACGATTCAGCTTTGAAAAGTTTATTTCTTGCAGGGTTAAGTGAAAGGGTTAAAGATTTGCTGATTGCTTATCCTATACCTGGTAACTTGCAAGAGGCTATGCAATTAGCCATACGGGTGGATAGGAGACTGCGTGCAAGGGTTAATGAGAGTAAATCTGCCTTGTCATCTCCAAGTTTGGAAAGGGACTGTACTGACATTGCAGAGCCGATGGAAATTGGAGCAATGACACCTCACTCTCGGGAAAAAGACCGTAGATTTGCTCAGGGCTTGTGTTTCTATTGTGGCAAATCTGAGCATTTTATTAAGAACTGTGCGCTTCGAATGAATAAAGAGAGAAAAAAAAATGAGGTCAGTGTCGCCCGCATAGCTTGTTTAAACAATAAGGTGTCTTTCTTTCTGCTACCACTGCTGGTGAGGGAGAATTAATGGAGTTTCGGGTATTTGTGGATTGTGGTTCAACTCTCAAAGTGATTGATGGGAAATTTTTGGAAAAACTAAAATTAAAACCCAAACTTCTGTCTTCCCCTATTAATGTGGTATCTGTGGATGGCTCTCCCTTGAAAAATGTTACTCACCATATCTGTGAATTTCCTCTTACTATTAATGGTGTTCATCAAGAGAAATTGGATTTGGTAGTTTTGAATAATTTGCCCTCACCGGTGATTTTGGGGTTACCCTGGTTAAAATTGCACAATCCGGTACTGGATTGGTCTACCAATGAAATTAAGTCCTGGAGTCCTAATTGTTATGACAAGTGTTGTAACGGGCGTATTGCTGCTGTAGTTAAGGGGGAGTTACCTGTACCTATTCAGGATTTTTGGAAAGTTTTTTCTGATAAGGAATTGCAGGTATTGCCTCCTCATAGAGAATATGATTGTGCAATTGAATTTGTCCCTGGAGCGACTCTTCCTAAAAGTCGTTTATTTAATCTTACTATTCCTGAGAGAAAGGCTTTGGAGGAATACATACAGACAAGCTTGGCCGCCGGTCACATTAGACCTTCTAAGTCTCCTGTGGCGGTTGGATTTTTTTTTTGTTAAAAAAAAGGACGGCGGTTTACGGCCTTGTCTAGACTTTCGTGAGATTAATAAAATTACTGTACGCAATCCTTACCCACTGCTATTGATTCCTGATTTGTTTAACCAGTTAGGTGGGGCCAAGTGGTTCTCGAAAATTGATCTTCGAGGGGCATACAATTTGTTGCGCATGAAGGAGGGGGATGAATGGAAGACTGCGTTTAACACTCCACTGGGTCATTTTGAGAATCTGGTTATGCCTTTTGGGATTTCCAGTGCTCCGGCATTTTTTCAGAATCTTATTAATGACATCCTTAGACCTTTGATTGGCAGAAGTGTGGTTGTGTATTTGGATGACATTTTGATTTATTCACCAGATTTGGAGTCTCATTGGAGGAGTGTGAGTGAAGTATTACAGTTACTGAGTGATAATTCACTTTTTGCCAAACTAGAAAAATGTGAGTTCGCTGTACAGAGACTTAGTTTTTTGGGCTACATTGTCTCCAGTGAAGGTTTTGAGATGGACCCGGTGAAAGTGCAAGCTGTGCAGGAATGGCCTAGACCTATTGGTGTGAAATCAATACAGAGGTTTTTGGGGTTCGCCAATTATTATAGAAAATTCATAAAAAAATTTCTGTGATTGCCAAACCTCTGACCGATCTCACCAGGAAAGGTGCTGATGCGGTTCAGTGGACTACTGAGGCCATTGAGGCTTTTGTGTTGCTAAAGGAGAGGTTCAGCTCTGCTCCCATCCTTACGCAGCCTGATGTGACTAAACCATTTTTGGTTGAGGTTGATGCTTCTTCTGTGGGGGTCGGCGCGGTGTTGTCTCAGGAAAAGACGGATGGAGTACATCCTTGTGTTTTTTTTCAAAGAAATTTTCTGAGTCTGAACTAAATTATGATATCGGTAATCGGGAATTGTTGGCAATTAAACTCGCATTTGAACACTGGCGTCATTTTTTGGAGGGAGCGGAATTTCCCGTTCAAGTCTTCACTGATCATAAAAATCTGATCTACCTTGATGCTGCCAAGCGCTTGAATGCCCGTCAGGCTAGGTGGGCACTGTTTTTCTCGCGGTTTAATTTTACCGTTACTTACATCCCAGGTACTAAAAATGTTAAAGCTGATGCTTTGTCTCGCAGCTTTTCTCCTATGGTGGGTACTGAGGAAGAGGAAAACATTTTGCAAGAGGGGGTTGTTATTGCTGTTTTGGACTCCGTGTTGGAAGATGAGATTCTTAAAGCACAGGAGAATGCCCCATCTAACACACCGCATGGGAGGTTGTTTGTGCCTGGTACCCTGAGGAGAGATTTGTTTGCTGAATGTCATGACTCTCGGTTGGCAGGTCATCCTGGAATCTCTGAGACCAAGAGACTTGTGGGTCGCAGCTTTTGGTGGCCTGGATGGCAGAAGGAAGTCATTAAGTGGGTGCGTCAATGCACGGTGTGTGCTAGATCTAAGTCTTCTCATACTCCTGCTGCGGGGTTGCTTTGCCCTCTGGAGGTTCCTAGTGCTCCTTGGACACATTTGGCTATGGACTTTATTACTGACCTTCCCCCCTCTGAGGGTTTCACTGTCATCTGGGTGGTAGTGGACCGTTTTAGCAAGATGTGTCACTTGGTTCCTTTCATCAAACTGCCCTGCGCTAAGACTCTCGCTAAGGCCTTTGACAAGGAAATTGTCAGACTACATGGCGTTCCTACTGACATTGTTTCTGATAGGGGACCTCAGTTCGTGGCTCGTTTTTGGCGCGCCTTTTGTGACAGGTTGGGAGTTCATTTGTCGTTTTCATCCGGATATCATCCTGAGTCTAATGGCCAGACAGAAAGGAAAAACCAGGATGTTGAGCAGTTCTTGCGTTGTTTTGTGACTGATAATCAAGAGGGGTGGTCTGAGTTTCTGCCACTTGCTGAGTTTGCTCTTAACAACCATACATCCGCTTCTGCTGGTTGTTCGCCTTTTTTTTGTTGTACTGGGAGACATCCGTCATTTGGGTCATTTTCCAAGTTGGGATCGGCTGTACCTGAAGAGGAGAATTTTTCTGGTGTTTTGGAGAGAGTTTGGACTGATGTGCGTGGTAATCTTCAGGAGGCTAACAAAAGATCCAAAGTGTATTTTGATAGAAAACGACAAGAGGTTTTGTTTGCTATTGGTGACATGGTTTGGTTGTCCTCTAAGAATCTGCGCTTGAGGATTCCGTCTAAGAAATTGGGTCCCAAGTTTGTAGGGCCCTTTAAGGTGCTTCAGGTTATTAACCAATCTGCTGTTAAGTTGGAGCTTCCTACCTCCTGGAAGATTAATCCGGTGTTTCATGTTTCTCTCTTGAAAAAAGCTGAGGTCTCAGAGGGAGACGTGTCGGCCACTGTTCCCCTGGTGGTGGAGGACGGGCAATATGAGATTTCCCGCATCCTAAATTCTAGACGGTATAGAGGGGGTTTGCCGTACCTCGTCGCTTGGAAGGGTTATGGACCCGAGGATAACTCATGGGTGAGGGCGGATGATGTTTCTGCATCTAGACTTGTCAGAGCGTTTCACAAGAGGTTTCCGGATAAGCCTAAGTCATAGGGGATCCGGAGGATCCTCTTAGAAGGGAGGGTACTGTTACAACCCTCTTGTTAGGTTTTGTTTCAGTTTGCTGGTCACATGACCTTTTTACCCTATTTAGTCTGGCTCCGCCCTTCTGGCTTTGCTGGACTTCATTGTATTATCTACTCTTAAGCTAGCCGGGTGCTTAGGTGCCTTACTCTGTCAGTTTTGCTTGATCTTAGGATCTCTTAGTAATTTGTTTTCTGTTTTATTTTTCCTGCTACAATTTCTGTTAGGAGGTGTCCACCTTTTCTCCCAGTCCCTAGATCTTGTAGGGATTCCTCCCTCGCAACTATAGGTCTTCGTTCAGACTAGCTGAGGACTTTAGCGGGTCTGGTCGCAGGATCAGGTTCCCCGTTACATCGTAGGGATCCAGCTCAGTTCTATTGTAGGGACAGAGTTCCCGTATTTCCTTAGTGCTTGTAGCAGATCATAACAGTAAGTCCTGCCCAAAAGAAAAAAAAAAAAAAAAACTCTAAGGAATGATTTTCTGTTTCCATCATGGTGTCTGTTCAGGATTTGGTTCAACGCCTGCAGGGTCTCTCTCTGGAGGTGGCTGAAATCTAGCAATGCGTGAGTAGTTGTTCTGGAGCACATTTCGTGGAGCCAAAGGTACTTTTGCCTGATTTATTTTTTGGTGAACAACAAGATTTTTTTCTTTTAAAAATGCTTGCTTGTTGTATTTCCGTTTGAGACCCAGATCCTCTGGTGATGAATCACAGCGCATAGGGTTCATAATGTCACTTTTGCGCAAAGAACCTCAGGACTGGGCCTTTTCTCTGCAACCTGGTGATCCATGCTTTAGATCAGTGGATAGTTTTTTTTCTGCTTTGGGGTTATTGTATGACGATCCGGGGTGTTTCATCAGCTGAGACAGAATTGAGACGTTTGAGACAGGGATCAGGTAATGTGGGAAAATTTTGTACTCACTTCCGAAGGTGGTTCACTCAGGTGGGGTGGAACGATTCAGCTTTGAAAAGTTTATTTCTTGCAGGGTTAAGTGAAAGGGTTAAAGATTTGCTGATTGCTTATCCTATACCTGGTAACTTGCAAGAGGCTATGCAATTAGCCATACGGGTGGATAGGAGACTGCGTGCAAGGGTTAATGAGAGTAAATCTGCCTTGTCATCTCCAAGTTTGGAAAGGGACTGTACTGACATTGCAGAGCCGATGGAAATTGGAGCAATGACACCTCACTCTCGGGAAAAAGACCGTAGATTTGCTCAGGGCTTGTGTTTCTATTGTGGCAAATCTGAGCATTTTATTAAGAACTGTGCGCTTCGAATGAATAAAGAGAGAAAAAAAAATGAGGTCAGTGTCGCCCGCATAGCTTGTTTAAACAATAAAGGTGTCTTTCTTTCTGCTACCACTGCTGGTGAGGGAGAATTAATGGAGTTTCGGGTATTTGTGGATTGTGGTTCAACTCTCAAAGTGATTGATGGGAAATTTTTGGAAAAACTAAAATTAAAACCCAAACTTCTGTCTTCCCCTATTAATGTGGTGTCTGTGGATGGCTCTCCCTTGAAAAATGTTACTCACCATATCTGTGAATTTCCTCTTACTATTAATGGTGTTCATCAAGAGAAATTGGATTTGGTAGTTTTGAATAATTTGCCCTCACCGGTGATTTTGGGGTTACCCTGGTTAAAATTGCACAATCCGGTACTGGATTGGTCTACCAATGAAATTAAGTCCTGGAGTCCTAATTGTTATGACAAGTGTTGTAACGGGCGTATTGCTGCTGTAGTTAAGGGGGAGTTACCTGTACCTATTCAGGATTTTTGGAAAGTTTTTTCTGATAAGGAATTGCAGGTATTGCCTCCTCATAGAGAATATGATTGTGCAATTGAATTTGTCCCTGGAGCGACTCTTCCTAAAAGTCGTTTATTTAATCTTACTATTCCTGAGAGAAAGGCTTTGGAGGAATACATACAGACAAGCTTGGCCGCCGGTCACATTAGACCTTCTAAGTCTCCTGTGGCGGTTGGATTTTTTTTTGTTAAAAAAAGGACGGCGGTTTACGGCCTTGTCTAGACTTTCGTGAGATTAATAAAATTACTGTACGCAATCCTTACCCACTGCTATTGATTCCTGATTTGTTTAACCAGTTAGGTGGGGCCAAGTGGTTCTCGAAAATTGATCTTCGAGGGGCATACAATTTGTTGCGCATGAAGGAGGGGGATGAATGGAAGACTGCGTTTAACACTCCACTGGGTCATTTTGAGAATCTGGTTATGCCTTTTGGGATTTCCAGTGCTCCGGCATTTTTTCAGAATCTTATTAATGACATCCTTAGACCTTTGATTGGCAGAAGTGTGGTTGTGTATTTGGATGACATTTTGATTTATTCACCAGATTTGGAGTCTCATTGGAGGAGTGTGAGTGAAGTATTACAGTTACTGAGTGATAATTCACTTTTTGCCAAACTAGAAAAATGTGAGTTCGCTGTACAGAGACTTAGTTTTTTGGGCTACATTGTCTCCAGTGAAGGCTTTGAGATGGACCCAGTGAAAGTGCAAGCTGTGCAGGAATGGCCTAGACCTATTGGTGTGAAATCAATACAGAGGTTTTTGGGGTTCGCCAATTATTATAGAAAATTCATAAAAAAAATTTCTGTGATTGCCAAACCTCTGACCAATCTCACCAGGAAAGGTGCTGATGCGGTTCAGTGGACTACTGAGGCCATTGAGGCTTTTGTGTTGCTAAAGGAGAGGTTCAGCTCTGCTCCCATCCTTATGCAGCCTGATGTGACTAAACCATTTTTGGTTGAGGTTGATGCTTCTTCTGTGGGGGTCGGCGCGGTGTTGTCTCAGGAAAAGACGGATGGAGTACATCCTTGTGTTTTTTTTCAAAGAAATTTTCTGAGTCTGAACTAAATTATGATATCGGTAATCGGGAATTGTTGGCAATTAAACTCGCATTTGAACACTGGCGTCATTTTTTGGAGGGAGCGGAATTTCCGTTCAAGTCTTCACTGATCATAAAAATCTGATCTACCTTGATGCTGCCAAGCGCTTGAATGCCCGTCAGGCTAGGTGGGCACTGTTTTTCTCGCGGTTTAATTTTACCGTTACTTACATCCCAGGTACTAAAAATGTTAAAGCTGATGCTTTGTCTCGCAGCTTTTCTCCTATGGTGGGTACTGAGGAAGAGGAAAACATTTTGCAAGAGGGGGTTGTTATTGCTGTTTTGGACTCCGTGTTGGAAGATGAGATTCTTAAAGCACAGGAGAATGCCCCATCTAACACACCGCATGGGAGGTTGTTTGTGCCTGGTACCCTGAGGAGAGATTTGTTTGCTGAATGTCATGACTCTCGGTTGGCAGGTCATCCTGGAATCTCTGAGACCAAGAGACTTGTGGGTCGCAGCTTTTGGTGGCCTGGATGGCAGAAGGAAGTCATTAAGTGGGTGCGTCAATGCACGGTGTGTGCTAGATCTAAGTCTTCTCATACTCCTGCTGCGGGGTTGCTTTGCCCTCTGGAGGTTCCTAGTGCTCCTTGGACACATTTGGCTATGGACTTTATTACTGACCTTCCCCCTCTGAGGGTTTCACTGTCATCTGGGTGGTAGTGGACCGTTTTAGCAAGATGTGTCACTTGGTTCCTTTCATCAAACTGCCCTGCGCTAAGACTCTCGCTAAGGCCTTTGACAAGGAAATTGTCAGACTACATGGCGTTCCTACTGACATTGTTTCTGATAGGGGACCTCAGTTCGTGGCTCGTTTTTGGCGCGCCTTTTGTGACAGGTTGGGAGTTCATTTGTCGTTTTCATCCGGATATCATCCTGAGTCTAATGGCCAGACAGAAAGGAAAAACCAGGATGTTGAGCAGTTCTTGCGTTGTTTTGTGACTGATAATCAAGAGGGGTGGTCTGAGTTTCTGCCACTTGCTGAGTTTGCTCTTAACAACCATACATCCGCTTCTGCTGGTTGTTCGCCTTTTTTTTGTTGTACTGGGAGACATCCGTCATTTGGGTCATTTTCCAAGTTGGGATCGGCTGTACCTGAAGAGGAGAATTTTTCTGGTGTTTTGGAGAGAGTTTGGACTGATGTGCGTGGTAATCTTCAGGAGGCTAACAAAGATCCAAAGTGTATTTTGATAGAAAACGACAAGAGGTTTTGTTTGCTATTGGTGACATGGTTTGGTTGTCCTCTAAGAATCTGCGCTTGAGGATTCCGTCTAAGAAATTGGGTCCCAAGTTTGTAGGGCCCTTTAAGGTGCTTCAGGTTATTAACCAATCTGCTGTTAAGTTGGAGCTTCCTACCTCCTGGAAGATTAATCCGGTGTTTCATGTTTCTCTCTTGAAAAAAGCTGAGGTCTCAGAGGGAGACGTGTCGGCCACTGTTCCCCTGGTGGTGGAGGACGGGCAATATGAGATTTCCCGCATCCTAAATTCTAGACGGTATAGAGGGGGTTTGCAGTACCTCGTCGCTTGGAAGGGTTATGGACCCGAGGATAACTCATGGGTGAGGGCGGATGATGTTTCTGCATCTAGACTTGTCAGAGCGTTTCACAAGAGGTTTCCGGATAAGCCTAAGTCATAGGGGATCCGGAGGATCCTCTTAGAAGGGAGGGTACTGTTACAACCCTCTTGTTAGGTTTTGTTTCAGTTTGCTGGTCACATGACCTTTTTACCCTATTTAGTCTGGCTCCGCCCTTCTGGCTTTGCTGGACTTCATTGTATTATCTACTCTTAAGCTAGCCGGGTGCTTAGGTGCCTTACTCTGTCAGTTTTGCTTGATCTTAGGATCTCTTAGTAATTTGTTTTCTGTTTTATTTTTCCTGCTACAATTTCTGTTAGGAGGTGTCCACCTTTTCTCCCAGTCCCTAGATCTTGTAGGGATTCCTCCCTCGCAACTATAGGTCTTCGTTCAGACTAGCTGAGGACTTTAGCGGGTCTGGTCGCAGGATCAGGTTCCCCGTTACATCGTAGGGATCCAGCTCAGTTCTATTGTAGGGACAGAGTTACCGTCTTTCCTTAGTGCTTGTAGCAGATCATAACAGGTGTTAGCAAAACTCTGTAAACGCGCCAGTGGTACCTGAACCTTGAAGCTACAGCTATGGTATCCGCACCCTGAAGCCGCACCTGTCCAGTGATTCTGAATATTACTGTCTGAAAAGGTTCCGAAGTCAGTCCTGCCTGTGACTCCAAGTCCAGTTTGTGCCAGGGAACCTAATCCTTGGGGTGAGCTCTGTATAATGCAGCCCGCAACACTAATTGGCAGCTTTCTGCCTATACACAGTGTACACAGAAAGTTGCCAATCAGTGGTGTGGGCGGGGTTATACAGAGATCAGCATTCAGAGAACTGATAGATCTTCTGCAGAGAAATCAGGGATTTTATCAAAATTGCAGCAATCAGTAAAGTAAGTGACACATCGTTTGAATCAGATTGTCTGGTCCTACATTATGCTGCTCTCAAATGAGGGCGCAAAAACCTGCTGGCAGCTTCCCTTTAAATCAAATATATAGTCTAATAGTCTAAATCCTTTTTCACAGGGCAGTGTTATGGTTACTATTTTATATCTGCATGTGTAAGACAAAACCAGAGTCCCCGGTAACAACTCCCGAGGTAAATACCTACTACCATGTGCTCTTTTAAGGTACTGTCACACTAAGCGATCGCACCAGTGATCATGACAACGACACAATCTGGCGAGATCGTTGGTGTGATCGCTATATGGTCGCTAGTAGCTTCCAAACAAGAAGATCTCATAAACGACACATCAGCGATCTGTATAACGACCTCGGCTGTCGTTGGGACCTGTCCCACAGCATGTATTGTTAAAGATTGAGCGCAACCTTTTCCACGCCCCTCAGCACAGATTGGTGGTCACTGTATGTCATGTCACAGCTCTAGCTTTGTGATTGGACGTCCGCGTCATAAAAGACGATGCAAGTGGTTCATACGAATTTCCAGCATCATTCCATACTGCGTCCTGCTAGCCTTCTGCTTTGCAGCTACTGCGATCCAGTCTGTGCCGCTGTTGTGTTTGCCCTGGATTCATTTTTTCAGGATCCCAAAAACGTCTTGTATAAATGGCAAAGATGAAGCGCTGTAGCGACTCTGACAGGATCGCAAAACCCCACACACGATAGTATCCTCGCAACAACGCACAAAGGACTAGATGTTGTGGCCACCAATCGGAGCTGAGGGGCATTAAAACCTAGTCCCACCTGCGCCGCTGACATGAGTCGCCAACGAGGTCGCTCGTCGTTCATAAAGTGTGTCAAACTCAGCGATTCAGGCTCACCAGCGGGACGCCAACGATCAAAAAACGGTCCAGAACGTTCGTGCACAATCAGCGACATCGCAGCAGGGGCCACATCGCTGCTACATGTCAGACACAGCGACGTCGCTAACGATGTCACTGCTGCGTCATAAAATCGGTGTCGCTTAAGCGATATCGCTAGCGATCTCGCCTAGTGTGACAGTACCTTTACTCTTCGACTTGTTTGCTATATGTCTGGCTAATTTACTTATGTAAAACTGGTACCATTATATACTTTGACTGTGTTCTAAAGTGGCAATGACTGAGTGTCCGATCGCAATTCTGCTAGTTTTCTATATGTATATCCACTGTTCAGTATTCTTCATCGTGTTACCTACACTGTTAACATAAATAATATTTACATGTTTTGCCCTATATATTATTCTTTGGGTACCCTAATTGTTTGGGACCATTTATACATATTTTCTATCTATAAATAGGGACAATGTTAATGTTTGATACTAAGAGTACATACTGTATCTATGCTTACACTTTATCCAGGTGTACACACTTTCTGTCTGTACCGGTGGTGCTCTATCTTCTTTATATGTGATTTTGTAATGTCTTTAATAAACTTTATATATTTTTAAACATCTATTTTGGCCCTGTGTAAAGCTTTTTCCTGTTTTTGGATTTTGTATGCTATATTTGCTTTATGGCCACAAAAACAAAGGATAATTAGTTTGGTGTACTTACAGAAAAGTAGTAGCAAAATAAGAAGGGTCACAAGGAGAAAATAATGGTAATAACAACAAGAGGATTGGAGAAATGCACTTTTGAGAAAAAAACAGGTTCCCAGTAAGGCCTCTTTCACAAATCAGTTTTCTGCCATCAGTCACAATCCGTCGTTTTTTGAAAAAAACAGATCCGGCGACTGATGACGCAGGATCCGTTTTTTTCTCATAGACTTGTATTAGCGACAGATGGCTGTATGTTTCATCCGTAGTTTGACGGATCGGTCGAAAATTTTTGGTCTCAGTGACACAATGTGTCTCAATAACATGTATGTATATATATATTTATATATATATATATATATATATATGTATTCTATGTGTATATATCTATTCTTTCGATTCAAACATGTCAGTGTGATTTTACTGTACAGCGCACTGGATCACCGGCTTTTTAAAAAACGGATTCGTCGACCTGAAGTGAACTCGATAACATAGGAGAAAGTTCAGAAACTTTCCTACGCTAATCAGTTCATCCTCGGTCAGGCGGGAAGCCTGCACAGACATGATTTCATTCATTCTGTAGTGGTTTTACAGCCAGGTCGATCGCATTAGCACCGGTCCCTGTTGTAAACTAGTTAACCCCTTGTGATGTTTTGCAGCGGGGGACCTGACTGAATGGCGGAGAGGTATGGATATTGTTGTTTTTTTTTGTTTTTTTTGCTACAGGAGAACAAGGGATTCAGTTAGATTAGGAGAATAATAAATTTGGTCAAAAACTTTGTGTAATTGTTTCATTAAAATAATTTTTAATTAATGTGTGTGTCTTTTTTAACCCTTTACTACTATAAGATTAATAATGGATAGTTGTCTTATTGACACCTCTCCATTATTAACCCAGATTAATGTCACCTTTCAATAGCAAGGTGACATTAAACCCTTACTAACCAATGAGCCACTGCTAAAGGCAATGGGAATAGCGAGACTAAAGGGTATGCCACACTAAACAACATCGCTAACGGGATCGCTAAAAAACATCACTATTTAGCGATCCCGTTAGCGATGTTGTTGTGTGCGGCATCTGTCAACGACGAGCTCCCTGCTGAGATCCTGCTGTGATCTCGCTCGTCGCTGACATCGTTCCGGACCCTATTTAGATCGTCGGCGCCCCGCAGGTAAGTATATATCGCTAAGTGTGGCACCTTTTCTTAGCGATTTAGCGGTACTTTTGTACCGCTAAAGTCGTTAAGAAGATCGCTAACCGCGATAGCGTCGTTAACTATATCGCTAAGTTAAGCCGCACTTAGCGATATAGAAACAATCCCGCTAGCGATCGCATTAGTATGCGTCTTTATCGCTATCGCTAGCGGGATTGTTTAGTGTGGCAGTACCTTAAGTGCCAGAAAAGGCGCATCTTATAGATGTGCCTTTTCTAGGGTGGCTGGGGCCAGATGTTTGTAGTCAGGGGTGCCCAAAAACAATGGTCCCTCTCTAGGCTATGAATATCTGTCCTCAGTCACTGGCTTTCCCTCTCTGGTGGAGAAAATTGCACGGGAGCCCACGCAATTTTTTTCCGCGATTATAGACTTAAACTTAACCCCTAGAGTTCCAAATTTTTCCTAACACAAACTACTAAATTGATTAAACACTGACATATATAAATCGTTTTGATATGACATGATTTACAATATTTAAACCATGTGTCATATCATGTCGGGTTCGGTAATGATTTTACTGAAGCCGGCAACTGATTTAGCAGCTATTATGCGATGTAGAATTCTATGAACTATAAACATATATATATATGTCTCAATGACATGTATATATATATATATATATATTGTAAGGTTTCACTCACTCGGCTGCTTCAGAGGTAAATCAGGACGCACTTTTCTTATCCAAAGTTCATCAGGTTTATTACGTCATAAACCTCAAAGCAACATATAGTACAAGTCTTCAGTAAAGCTTCTTAAGATCTCTACAAACACAGATACAGGAAGGCTTCTCCATTCCTACACAGAGACCTCTTTGTAATGTCCCCGCCTGGACACATGGAAGTCTGTCCACACTGGCAGACTCCCACACACTTTCTCAGGTGCCAAACAAACTCCATTACATAGGTGTAACCCCACCCACAGATGAGGTCAGGATCACATGGTTAGGTCACCTGGTCATGACCTCATCAGAGGTCCTTTACCACAACACACAACCACATACAGGTTTTATCTTAGGTATTCAGACACATACCCCTTGGGTGGGTTTGTAGGTGACTGGACCCACCCAGCTCTCCTAGTCACCTGGAAGCCTCCCAATATATAGTACAACTCTCAGCAATAGATCTGCTGAACAAAAACATATCCAGGCTTCCATCACAGGGCCACCCACCTCTGCGATACATAACGTCCATCCATCACATGCCTCCATGCATATCCCGAGGAGCCTACACAGTGCTCCCTAGCTGCATCAGGGGTCACTACACCAAATACCTCCCCCCTCTGTTCAAACTTGTGGGTTTGAACACTTGTTACCCGACCAGAGATCCTTCTCGGTCGTCTCTGCCAGTCAAACCGTCTGGCTATGTCGGGCCCTCTGTCAGACCACCCGCCTTCCCAGCGGTCAGTACGGCGTCGCAATTCCCTTGCACCATACGTCCTGTCTGGTCTGAGTCCTTTTTATTTCGTCCACTACAGGTTCTCTTGCTTAGGTCACTCATCACTGAGCTAACTGAGGCATCACTATTTCTACCTCTTCCATCAGGCGCTCTTCGCCTCTCAACACTACGGATTGAAGGTGGCGGCCATCTTCTTCCATTTCCTGCAGCTCTCTGTTGACCTGCTCCCTCTCCAGTCGTAGCTGCTCTACTTCTCTCAAGTATGACACACGATACTCCAGGAGCATCCGGATATTCCCAAGGCTCTCCCTGGATCCGACAATGAGGAATGGGACCATCCCATCTTCACCTCTGACCTGGACTTCGTCATCAGCCGGAATCCTGACTCTCGTCACACCGGACTTATTCACCATCTCCTGCATCACTTTCCCAAGTCTTCCGATGACTTTCTTCACCAGACCTCTGGGCACTTGAATGATGTCTTCCACCAAGCCAAGCTGATTTTGCGTCTTTCTTGCTTGCTCCAGACGTCGAGCGGCTTCTTTATTTCTCAACAGGATCACCTGTTTCGTGCGGAGACAATGTAGGTGCATGTCCCTCAGGATAGCCACTCGCTTCAGTGCGACTTCCTTAGTCGACAGTATGACTAACTGTTTCATCTCTGGCACCCAGTTCACACTGCATGCTTCTACTGCCTTTCTAAAGGCCTCATGCACCTCCTCAATGGCACACACTTCTCGCCTGTCTTCGGGTATCTCTATTACACACTTGAAAACCGACCCGTCACCTTCTTGGACAGACTGTTGGACCTCCTCGTCCTGAGCGTTAGTACAGTTTTCCAAGACATCGCTCTCCCTTGTGTATCCATCTGCATGGCACTTCTGCTGGTTTTCTTCTCCCGTGGATTTCTGGAGCTGAGCACTAGTCTCCTCCTTTATCTTGAGCTCTCTGAGAACTCTATCTCGCTCTTCTGCCAAGCTGCGACACTCTTCCTCCCTCCGGAGAAGCTCCTGCTGATGCTTCTCTTGGGCCTCTCTGAGCTTAGAGACTTCCTTCTCCAGCTCCTCCACTTTATGCTCAATCATTTGTCTTAGGACCCTTTCTCGCTCGACTGTCTCTTTCACTGACTCTTTAAGCAGCTCCATCTCATGGTCCTGCTCTCTTTTAGCCAGCACATGTCACACCATTACCTCTTCAATTACATTTTCAGATGGGCTTTCTTGCCCACCCACACTCTGCTTCTTCAGAGTTCCGCCTGTTCCGGCATCCGCAGCTTCAGCTGTCTCACGACTCCCGGTAACTTCAGAGAGCTCCAGCTCTGCCTCCTTATCAAGGACAGTCACCTGACCGGTACCTGACCCTGATTCTTCCTCATCATTTCTTTTCTTAGAGGATGTAGCCTGTCCCGCCTTTCCGCGGCCCCTGCGGCGAGAGGACGATTGGCCATTTTTACTTGGCTCCACCTTACTGCACTCGCTTTCCCTTGCAGTCCAGTCACAGTCTGCATAGGAGTCACTCCCACTCCCCCTGTCATCCTGGAACAGCACGTCCCCACCTAGACAGGTGTCAGACCCCTGCGCTGGAGCTAAACCGTTTCCACGGTCACACGTCTCGTCACCTCCAAGTCCCCGAGTTGGTCTGACCCACACTTTCTTCTGGTCACCTGGGGCTCGGGACTATCGCTATTAGGGGTTACCTCCTTTTCACACTTCACACGACAAGGAACCACTATAGCTGCCTGCTGTGATGGGGCTCCCTTAGGGTCATTCCGTTTCTGCTCTGAGCAACCCCACACTTCATCAACCTCCCATGTATTTTCAAAAAATACAAAGTCCCGTTTCCTCTTATAGGGTACAATACGTTCGGTGGTATACCATCTTGATCCTCGACACTTGTGGACATCTCAAGCAATCACCCTGTCTACCAAATAGTCCACAATGAGCCCATGGATGCAGCACACCTGGACCTTTTTCTCGGTCAGACAGAGAACTAGCGGAGTTCCTTTCAGAGTCACCTGACTCTTTGAGTCCAACTGTCCAGAGACTCCTTCCCTATGTAACATTACCGTACACACCTGTGGGCTGTTATCAAACGGGAAGTCTATGCCACATGCGGAATACGTATAACACCCACACCGCTGTTCCTCAGATATGTCCACTGAGGAAACCGGTGCCACCCCTTTTTGGGACACCACCCCCTTTTGATTTGACGCCCCCTTTTGGGACTCTGCCCCCTTCCGGGCCACCATCCCAATTTGGGTTATCATCCCCTTTTGGGCAACTGGTTTGATTTGGGCTACCACCCCCTTTTGAGACTCCGCCCCATTTTGGGCCACCATCCCAATTTTGTGTTGCCGCCCCCCTTTTGGGACTCCTCCCCCTCTAGGGACACCACCCAACACTGGGGTACACATCACGGCTCTTACAGGCCCCAGTCCACACAGTACCCTTAGACAGTGACTTTCACTTAGGGCGTGTACTGGCCCTTTAAGAGTTTGTGTGCCTTGGTTCACACTGTCCATTTTTACCACACCAGCTCCTGCTGGTACTGCCACCACCCGCCAGCACCTCCGGCTGCCGCGCACAAGCCACTGCTGCCACTGCAGCTCTTGCTGCTGCAGAACCTCTTGCTGCAACAGTCACTGTAGCTCCTGCTACCACAAGTCTCTGCACGCTGCGCTGTCTTGCCGCTTGTCACCTTCGTGACCCCACGAGTCACAGCCAGCCGCTTGTCACCTTCATGACTCCTCCGAGCCACAGCAAACACCTCACACGTGTTCCAGAAAAAAAAACAGTTTCTCACTGACCCGTCAGCACAACACAGACTCCTGTCTGTCACACTCTCAGCCAGAGAGATTTTCCGGACACCTCTTCTCCCAGAGACATCCCACAAAGGAAAAAAAAACAGTCTTTCACTGACCCGTCAGTACAACACAGACTCCTGTCTGTTACACTCTCGGCCAGAGAGATTTTCCGGACACCTCCTCTCCCACAGACATCCCACAAAGGAAAAAAAAAACAGTCTTTCACTGACCCGTCAGTACAACACAGACTCCTGTCTGTTACACTCTCGGCCAGAGAGATTTTCCGGACTCCTCCTCTCTCATAGAGGCCCCCCACAAGGACAAAAACACAGTTTATTCGTGACCACTGGTCACACTCACGGTTTTCACAGACCGTCCGTTCCTCCTCTGGTTCCTGATTCCCAGTCCTGCAACATGTGCTCCTTGGGTTGCTGCCAGCATTCCATCCACCAATTGTAAGGTTTCATTCACTCGGCTGCTTCAGAGGTAAATCAGGACGCACTTTTCTTATCCAAAGTTCATCAGGTTTATTACATCATAAACCTCAAAGCAACATATAGTACAAATCTTCAGTAAAGCTTCTTAAGATCTCTACAAACACAGATACAGGAAGGCTTCTCCATTCCTACACAGAGACCTCTCTGTAATGTCCCCGCCTGGACACATGGAACTCTGTCCACACTGGCAGACTCCCACACACTCTCTCAGGTGCCAAACAAACTCCATTACATAAGTGTAACCCCACCCACAGATGAGGTCAGGATCACATGGTTAGGTCACCTGGTCATGACCTCATCAGAGGTCCTTTACCACAACACACAACCACATACAGGTTTTATCTTAGGTATTCAGACACATACCCCTTGGGTGGGTTTGTAGGTGACTGGACCCACCCAGCTCTCCTAGTCACCTGGAAGCCTCCCAATATATAGTACAACTCTCAGCAATAGATCTGCTGAACAAAAACATATCCAGGCTTCCATCACAGGGCCACCCACCTCTGCGATACATAACGTCCATCCATCACATGCCTCCATGCATATCCCGAGGAGCCTACACAGTGCTCCCTAGCTGCATCAGGGGTCACTACACCAAATACCTCCCCCCTCTGTTCAAACTTGTGGGTTTGAACACTTGTTACCCGACCAGAGATCCTTCTCGGTCGTCTCTGCCAGTCAAACCGTCTGGCTATGTCGGGCCCTCTGTCAGACCACCCGCCTTCCCAGCGGTCAGTACGGGTCGCAATTCCCTTGCACCCATACGTCCTGTCTGGTCTGAGTCCTTTTTATTTCGTCCACTACAGGTTCTCTTGCTTAGGTCACTCATCACTGAGCTAACTGAGGCATCACTATTTCTACCTCTTCCATCAGGCGCTCTTCGCCTCTCAACACTACGGATTGAAGGTGGCGGCCATCTTCTTTCCATTTCCTGCAGCTCTCTGTTGACCTGCTCCCTCTCCAGTCGTAGCTGCTCTACTTCTCTCAAGTATGACACACGATACTCCAGGAGCATCCGGATATTCCCAAGGCTCTCCCTGGATCCGACAATGAGGAATGGGACCATCCCATCTTCACCTCTGACCTGGACTTCGTCATCAGCCGGAATCCTGACTCTCGTCACACCGGACTTATTCACCATCTCCTGCATCACTTTCCCAAGTCTTCCGATGACTTTCTTCACCAGACCTCTGGGCACTTGAATGATGTCTTCCACCAAGCCAAGCTGATTTTGCGTCTTTCTTGCTTGCTCCAGACGTCGAGCGGCTTCTTTATTTCTCAACAGGATCACCTGTTTCGTGCGGAGACAATGTAGGTGCATGTCCCTCAGGATAGCCACTCGCTTCAGTGCGACTTCCTTAGTCGACAGTATGACTAACTGTTTCATCTCTGGCACCCAGTTCACACTGCATGCTTCTACTGCCTTTCTAAAGGCCTCATGCACCTCCTCAATGGCACACACTTCTCGCCTGTCTTCGGGTATCTCTATTACACACTTGAAAACCGACCCGTCACCTTCTTGGACAGACTGTTGGACCTCCTCGTCCTGAGCGTTAGTACAGTTTTCCAAGACATCGCTCTCCCTTGTGTATCCATCTGCATGGCACTTCTGCTGGTTTTCTTCTCCCGTGGATTTCTGGAGCTGAGCACTAGTCTCCTCCTTTATCTTGAGCTCTCTGAGAACTCTATCTCGCTCTTCTGCCAAGCCGCGACACTCTTCCTCCCTCCGGAGAAGCTCCTGCTGATGCTTCTCTTGGGCCTCTCTGAGCTTAGAGACTTCCTTCTCCAGCTCCTCCACTTTATGCTCAATCATTTGTCTTAGGACCCTTTCTCGCTCGACTGTCTCTTTCACTGACTCTTTAAGCAGCTCCATCTCATGGTCCTGCTCTCTTTTAGCCAGCACATGTCACACCATTACCTCTTCAATTACATTTTCAGATGGGCTTTCTTGCCCACCCACACTCTGCTTCTTCAGAGTTCCGCCTGTTCCGGCATCCGCAGCTTCAACTGTCTCACGACTCCCGGTAACTTCAGAGAGCTCCAGCTCTGCCTCCTTATCAAGGACAGTCACCTGACCGTACCTGACCCTGATTCTTCCTCATCATTTCTTTTCTTAGAGGATGTAGCCTGTCCCGCCTTTCCACGGCCCCTGCGGCGAGAGGACGATCGGCCATTTTTACTTGGCTCCACCTTACTGCACTCGCTTTCCCTTGCAGTCCAGTCACAGTCTGCATAGGAGTCACTCCCACTCCCCCTGTCATCCTGGAACAGCACGTCCCCACCTAGACAGGTGTCAGACCCCTGCGCTGGAGCTAAACCGTTTCCCACGGTCACACGTCTCGTCACCTCCAAGTCCCCGAGTTGGTCTGACCCACACTTTCTTCTGGTCACCTGGGGCTCGGGACTATCGCTATTAGGGGTTACCTCCTTTTCACACTTCACACAACAAGGAACCACTATAGCCGCCTTCTGTGATGGGGCTCCCTTAGGGTCATTCCGTTTCTGCTCTGAGCAACCCCACACTTCATCAACCTCCCATGTATTTTCAAAAAATACAAAGTCCCGTTTCCTCTCATAGGGGTACAATACGTTCGGTGGTATACCATCTTGATCCTCGACACTTGTGGACATCTCAAGCATCATCCTGTCTACCAAATAGTCCACAATGAGCCCATGGATGCAGCACACCTGGACCTTTTTCTCGGTCAGACAGAGAACTAGCGGAGTTCCTTTCAGAGTCACCTGACTCTTTGAGTCCAACTGTCCAGAGACTCCTTCCCTATGTAACATTACCGTACACACCTGTGGGCTGTTATCAAACGGGAAGTCTATGCCACATGCGGAATACGTATAACACCCACACCGCTGTTCCTCAGATATGTCCACTGAGGAAACCGGTGCCACCCCTTTTTGGGACACCACCCCCTTTTGATTTGACGCCCCCTTTTGGGACTCTGCCCCCTTCTGGGCCACCATCCCAATTTGGGTTATCACCCCCTTTTGGGCAACTGGTTTGATTTGGGCTACCACCCCCTTTTGAGACTCCGCCCCATTTTGGGCCACCATCCCAATTTTGTGTTGCCGCCCCCCTTTTGGGACTCCTCCCCCTCTAGGGACACCACCCAACACTGGGGTACACATCACGGCTCTTACAGGCCCCAGTCCACACAGTACCCTTAGACAGTGACTTTCACTTAGGGCGTGTACTGGCCCTTTAAGAGTTTGTGTGCCTTGGTTCACACTGTCCATTTTTACCACACCAGCTCCTGCTGGTACTGCCACCACCCGCCAGCACCTCCGGCTGCCGCGCACAAGCCACTGCTGCCACTGCAGCTCTTGCTGCTGCAGAACCTCTTGCTGCAACAGTCACTGTAGCTCCTGCTACCACAAGTCTCTGCACGCTGCGCTGTCTTGCCGCTTGTCACCTTCGTGACCCCACGAGTCACAGCCAGCCGCTTGTCACCTTCATGACTCCTCCGAGCCACAGCAAACACCTCACACGTGTTCCAGAAAAAAAAAACAGTTTCTCACTGACCCGTCAGCACAACACAGACTCCTGTCTGTCACACTCTCAGCCAGAGAGATTTTCCGGACACCTCTTCTCCCAGAGACATCCCACAAAAGAAAAAAAAACAGTCTTTCACTGACCCGTCAGTACAACACAGACTCCTGTCTGTTACACTCTCGGCCAGAGAGATTTTCCAGACACCTCCTCTCCCACAGACATCCCACAAAGGAAAAAAAAACCAGTCTTTCACTGACCCGTCAGTACAACACAGACTCCTGTCTGTTACACTCTCGGCCAGAGAGATTTTCCGGACTCCTCCTCTCTCATAGAGGCCCCCCACAAGGACAAAAACACAGTTTATTCGTGACCACTGGTCACACTCACGGTTTTCACAGACCGTCCGTTCCTCCTCTGGTTCCTGATTCCCAGTCCTGCAACATGTGCTCCTTGGGTCGCTGCCAGCATTCCATCCACCAATTGTAAGGTTTCACTCACTCGGCTGCTTCAGAGGTAAATCAGGACGCACTTTTCTTATCCAAAGTTCATCAGGTTTATTACATCATAAACCTCAAAGCAACATATAGTACAAATCTTCAGTAAAGCTTCTTAAGATCTCTACAAACACAGATACAGGAAGGCTTCTCCATTCCTACACAGAGACCTCTCTGTAATGTCCCTGCCTGGACACATGGAACTCTGTCCACACTGGCAGACTCCCACACACTCTCTCAGGTGCCAAACAAACTCCATTACATAGGTGTAACCCCACCCACAGATGAGGTCAGGATCACATGGTTAGGTCACCTGGTCATGACCTCATCAGAGGTCCTTTACCACAACACACAACCACATACAGGTTTTATCTTAGGTATTCAGACACATACCCCTTGGGTGGGTTTGTAGGTGACTGGACCCACCCAGCTCTCCTAGTCACCTGGAAGCCTCCCAATATATAGTACAACTCTCAGCAATAGATCTGCTGAACAAAAACATATCCAGGCTTCCATCACAGGGCCACCCACCTCTGCGATACATAACGTCCATCCATCACATGCCTCCATGCATATCCCGAGGAGCCTACACAGTGCCCCCTAGCTGCATCAGGGGTCACTACACCACATAATATGTATATATATATATATATATATAATGTGTGTGTATTCTATGTGTATATATCTATTCTTTTGATTATTAAACATGTCAGTGTGATTTTATTGTACAGTCATGGCCAAAAGTTTTGAGAATGATACAAATATTAATTTTTACAAAGTCTACTGCTTCACTTTTTCTAATGGCAATTTGCATATACTCCAGAATGTTATAAAGAGTGATCAGCTTAACAGCAATTATTTGCAAAGTCTATATTTGGCTAGAAAATTAACTTTATCCCCCAAAACACATTTCAACATCATTGTCTTAAAAGGACCAGCTAACCTCTTTTCAGTGATTGCTCCATTAACACAGGTGTGGGTATTGATGAGGAAATGGCTGGAGATCAATCTGTCATGATTAAGTAAGAATGACACCACTGGACACTTTAAAAGGAGGCTGGTGCTTGGCATCATTGTTTCTCTTCTGTTAACCATGGTTATCTCTAAAGAAACACGTGCAGTCATCATTGCAATGCACAAAAATGGCCTAACAGGGAAGAGTATCGCAGCTAGAAAGATTGCACCTCAGTCAACAATCTATCGCATCATCAAGAACTTCAAGGAGAGAGGTTCCATTGTTGCCAAAAAGGCTTCAGGGCGCCCAAGAAAGACCAGCAAGCGCCAGGACCGTCTCTTAAAAGTGTTTCAGCTGCGGGATCGGGCTACCAGCAGTGCAGAGCTTGCTCAGGAATGGCAGCAGGCAGGTGTGAGTGCATCTGCACACACTGTGAGGCGGAGACTCTTGGAGCAAGGCCTGGTCTCAAGGAGGGCAGCAAAGAAGCCACTTCTCTCCAGAAAAAACATCATGGACAGACTGATATTCTGCAAAAGGTACAGGCAGTGGACGGCTGAGGACTGGGGTAAAGTTATTTTCTCTGATGAATCCCCTTTTCGATTGTTTGGGACATCAGGAAAACGCCTCATTCAGAGAAGACAAGGTGAGTGCTACCACCAGTCTTGTCTCATGCCAACTGTTAAGCATCCTGAAACCATTCATGTGTGGGGTTGCTTCTCAGCCAAGGGAATCGGCTCTCTCACAGTCTTGCCTAAAAACACAGCCATGAATAAAGAATGGTACCAGAATGTCCTCCAAGAGCAACTTCTCTCAACCCTCCAAGAGCAGTTTGGCGATCAACAATGCCTTTTCCAGCATGATGGAGCACCTTGCCATAAAGCAAGGTGATTATTTCTGGCTCAGGGAACAAAACATAGAGATTTTGGGTCCATGGCCTGGAAACTACCCAGATCTTAATCCCATTGAGAACTTGTGGTCAATCATCAAGAGACGGGTGGACAAACAAAAACCTAAAAATTCTGACAAAATGAAAGCATTGATTGTGCAAGAATGGACTGCTATCAGTCAGGATTTGGTCCAGAAGTTGACTGAGAGCATGCCAGGGAGAATTGCAGAGGTCCTGAAGAAGAAGGGTCAACACTGCAAATATTGACTTGCTGCATTAACTCATTCTAACTGTCAATATAAGCTTTTGTTACTCATATGTTTGCAATTATTATATTTCTGTCTGTGATAAAAAACATCTGTCAAACACACATAAAAACCAGAGGGCAGCAGATCATGTGAAAATATAATATTTGCGTCATTCTCAAAACTTTTGGCCATGACTGTACAGCGCAGTGAGTTGCCGGCTTTTAAAAAACGGATCCGTCGAAAAATGGAAGAAATGGATGAAAAAAATTATGCGACGGATCAGTTTTTTCATCGGATCCACTAGCCAACGAATTGTGACTGATGGCAAAAAACTCATGTGTGAAAGGGGCCTAGCAAGGAGAGAAATTGAAATAAGTGAGGTAAATTCCATCCGAAAAAGACTCTTGGTTCATAGCTTATATAGTAGGTGTCAAAAGATATAAAACTATGTTAATAGACTGTATTGTAAAATATAAGTAGTTTTACCTAAAACAAAATTTACATAGTGTGCACTGAAATATCCAATAAATACATACATTCCAACATTTACAGAATAGAGAGAGGGACAAATTATGCGGTGCAGCAATTTTGACTATGCCTCTAGCCACACCTCAAAGCCACCTCCATTTACTATTTCTTCCTACCCTGGCAGGAGGAGATATCAGAGGGGGCTGTAGTAGTGAGGAAAACTTCAGCAGATGCCTGAGACTGCAGGGGTGGACCCAAATCCGGGACTGCCCCGCTGTATCCGTAACAGTTAGGAACTATTTATTTATTGTTCATTCATTCATAGTTGTAGTAGCCATAACTGTCTCATTTTTACATAAGTTTCACTATTTACAATGGCATGTAAAAGTTTAGGTACTCCTGGTCAAAATTACAGTTATTGTGAGCTGTTAAGCAAATTGAAAATGAAAGGCCTAAAGTTAAAGATGACACATTTACTTTGTATTTTAGTAAAAAAAAATATATATATATTCTCAGTTTTCACATTTAAAACATTTTAAAAAGGAAAAAGGGCCAATGCAAAGGTTTTGGAACTGTTGGCGATTTGGGTGCTCAGATAACTTTGACCAAGGTTTGAGCCCTTAATTAAACAAAAGTACTAAAACCCCACCACAAGGTGATGTGGATAGTATTGATATATTCTTGACATTGGTTGAATGAGATCTTTTGAAAATTGGGTCCAAACCTTTTATTCTGAATCCTGATTCAAACCTCACGATGGGAAAACAACATGCTTTGTCTGAATTGTCCAAAAATGAGGGACTGGTCAAAAAGCCATCGGATAAGGGGGGCAACCTTGTTATTATGGCTGTGGATAAATATCTAGAAATGTGTATGGCCATTCTTAATGATGATGTCACTTATGAGGTTATGAAATCAGATCCATCCGGAAACTTTAGAGATCAATTAAAGTGCATTTTGGATGTTGCTAAAGAGGGGGGTCTGATTTCAAAAAATGAGTATGACTATCTACTTCCTACACACCCCCTTATTGCTACTTTTTACACACTCCCCAAGGTACATAAGGGTTTGGAGCCCCAGAGGGGACGACCAATTGTATCATGCACAGACTCACTGATTCAGAATTGTGGGGTGTATGTAGACAAAATTCTCAGTTTTTTGTGCTAGCCCTTCCCTCATATATCAGGGATACTTCTGATTTGTTGACTAGACTTGATGGCATTCATGTGGGTAGTGATTCTTTTCTGGTGTCCATCGACATCGAATCTTTATACAGCAATAGTCCACATGAGTTTGGTATCCAGGGAGTACAACACTTCCTTAGATCTAGATCAAATGAGTGTATGGAGCATAATTCATTTGTGCTTGATCTATTGTATTTTACTTTGACGCACAATATTTTCATTTTTGAAAGGAAGTACTTCCACCAGCTTAGGGGCACAGCGATGGGGAGTCCCTGCGCCTCATCGTATGCTAACCTGTTCCTGGGCTGTGGGAGGAAACCTTTGTTTTCATCGATGATCCTAGATGGTGGCAATCCCTGATAGGCATTTGGTATAGGTTCATCGATGATATCTTTTTGGTTTGGCAGGGCACAGAGGTTGAGTTATCCAGGTTCATCAGTGAATTAAATTTTAACCCCATAGGATTGAAACTCACCTTTGAACTTGGAAATAATACCCTGCCTTTCTTGGATGTGCATATCTGCAAAAATGAAAATGGGGGTTGGACACCAAAATCTATAAAAACCCACCAGTACTAATAGCCTGTTGAGATGGGAGAGCCATCATCCCATACCATTAAAATGAGGCATTCCGAAAGGTCAATTCTTAAGGCTGAGGAGGAATTGCTCCAAATTGAATGACTTCATAGATCAGGCCAGTGATATGGGCTCTAGATTTTTGGAGAAGGGATACCTGAGGTATACATTTGAAGGTGCATATCAGCATGCCATGTAGAGTAATAGGACGAGACTTTTACAAACTCGAATTAGATCTCATGATTCATCTTCTGAACTTACGAGAGTAATTGGGACCTTTGATTGCCAAAACCAACAAGTAGCCAGGATCCTCAAAAGACATTGGGAAGTCCTACTAGCAGATCCAGATTTGAGGGACGTGGTGGGACCTAGACCTCTGATTACTTACAGGAGGGGACGTTCAATCAGGGACAGTGTGGTCCATAGTTTCTTTAGGAGACCTCCCCCCAAGGGGACTTGGCTTGAACGCAAACTATGCGGGTTTGTCAAGTATGAAGACTGCGTAAATTGTAAGTGGATGAAACCATGAAAATTTGTGTGCAGTGCCTCCTCTGGCAAAAAGTTTTATATGCGTGACTTTTTAAACTGCAAAACAAGTGCTGTGATCTATGTGGCCAGTTGCACCTGTCCCTTGGATTAAAGGCAAAACTTGTAGAGAATTTAGAAGGAGGGTGGGCGAGCACATTGGTGATGTGAGAAATGAGAGGGACACTTCATTGGAGAGACACCTCAATACTATACATAAAGGCAATCTGAATCAAATTTCATTCTGTGTTTTGGAAGTGGTTAAACCGAATCCAAGGGGGGGTAATTTTGACAGACAATTGCTCCAGAGAGATTGCGAGTGGATTTTTCGTATGGGCTTGCGGGCTCCTGCTGGACTAAATGGGCAGATATCATTTGCCTGTTTTGTATAATATAATATGCATCTAGGGATGCTGTGATTATTGGATATTGGACAGCCGTGTTTTTCTTTTTTACCCCATGGATAGGGTGTTCCCACGATTAAGGGTGGTGGTGTTATCAATATGATCTAAATTAATATGATTATCATTATTATGGGACTATAAAATGTTACTATATCCGGTTCTTTTAATCTTCCATTTTCTTTCCCTCAGTTATTTCTTTTCCCAATTTAATACAATATATCTATATACACTGTGGTGCGTTCCCCCAGTTACTTCTTTTCCCAACAATATAATATAATATATCTATATATACTGTGTGTTCCATCAGGTGGAAGAAAAACAAAGCGTCACATTCCGGGCGGTTCAGCGCCTGCAACATAATAGTGCCGTCTGCATATGTCATTTCTGGCTACACAGCGACAACTGGAAATTGTGTTGCTGGCGTGCGTTCCATTGTGGAGCGCACGTTAGTCACACTAAGGGGATGCGATGTCATCACTTCCGGTTTTTCATCTGCTGCCGTGAAGCGCTCTTTGATCATTACAGCGTGCGTTCCACAGTGGAACGCACGCCAGCGATATCAGTGTGAGTGAGTGTTCTCTGTGGTGTTAACCTTCCAGCAATGAACGGACATTTTCTAGGTGACTCAAACGGTATTGGTGAATATGGCGAGAGCAATGTGGAACCATTTTGGTGGTGATTGGTGGTGATTTGTGTAATACAGCTTTGCATCTGACCATTTGGTTTGTAATTTGGGGTGATATGGAGGCTACTCTATAAAAGACTGGACAAATTCTTTTTTGACACCATGCTATATCATTACATCTGACCTCCTGATGAGCCGCTGGGCAAAACGCGTAGAGGTGTCATAAGATATATCAAGATGAGTACCCCTCTTTGCTGATCATGATTTTGGTATCCATGGAGTTTATTTATGATGGGGAGATAAGTTAACACCCTGGTGTGATGTATCAATTTAAGTAATACTGGATGCCCTTATCATTATTATGTAGCACAGCTATTACTCTCACACCGTACAGGGTACCCACATTTATACATATACATTTTTGCTGGCAGGCAGGGACCAGCAGGGAGTCATTTTGAGGGGCTCTACCCACAATATCATTTGGGTGTTTGATTTATTATAATACATCAGGCATGGAATTTCTGCCTTGATCCCTGACCTGAATATACAGGAGTAAACTGCCTGTTTCCCATCTTTTAAAGGGGACTATCTTCATTTGTTGTGCATGTTTAATTGGGGTGCACCTATTGTAAGGACATATTAGGAGCCTAGGGGCAGCCGACGTGACCGGGGGCGCCACTCTCGTTCGGGCTCTTAGGGTGCCAACCTCCATATGCTAGGCAGGTGTACAGTTCAGGGCATCGTTTTAGGGTGAATTCAGTGTGCACTTTTTGAATGTGTGGTGTTTTTGTTGTATGTCCCGTTTTTAGAGCATTAATAAAAGTTATATTTTATTGCTTCTGGGATTTCTGTGGTAGTTAAATACCCCATTCATTCAATATTGTTAGTTCAGTTTTTACATTTAAAACATTTAAAATGGAAAAAGGGCCAATGCAAAGGTTTTGGCACCGTTGGCGATTTGGGTGCTCAGATAACTTTGACCAAGGTTTGAGCCCTTAATTAGCCTGTTAGGGTTATGGCTTGTTCACTATCGTTATTAGCAAAGTCCAAGTGATGCAACTTTCCAAAATTTATAAAAATTCAGTCTCCTCTAACCTTGTGCTAAAAAAAGAGCCATTGGTTCTTCTAAGCAGCTCTCTAGAATTCTGAAAATTTTGGAGGCCCACAAAGCAAGAGAAGGGTATATGTTGTGAATGGGTTTGAGATGAGTTCTGAGCAGAGACTCCCTCTGGTGGTTACAAGCGGTACTGGTCTGTTCAGTGAAGATTGTGAGGACTGGGAATCAGGTGTTACTGACTGGTCTTATATAAGGGAGTCACCTTCCCATCAGGGTTGCCGGTGATCAATTGTTCTGGTCTGAATCCTTCATTCCTGTTTCCCTTGTAGCCTGCTGTGTCGTGTGTGCATCTCCTGCTAACAGATAAGACATTTTCTTCTTTTTGTTTTTGTACTATATTTTTGCATTTTGTCCTGCACTTCTGTGGGGGCCTTCAGGGTCCCCTCCGGGGGCTTTTGCCCTCTCAGTTTAGTTCAGCCACTGATGTTTGTACATTTGCTTTTTCCAGTTTTTTCAGTGGCTGCTGTTTTGATTTTGTTACACCAGAGAACTAATTTAGGTGGTAGAGGTCGTGTGATCTCAGGTGATTTTGAAATTAGTAGAGTTGGTGCTTTTCAGGGTTTTCTGGGATTGCAGTAAGTACCCTTCCTATCCTTTTCTATTTAGTTAGTTTGGGCCCCAGCGTTTGCTCATACTATTTTCTTTCTGTGTCAGTATTTCTTCTTGTCTAACCGCCATTACTTGTTTGGGGGCTTTCTATTATCTTTGGGGTTCTGCTCCGGGGCAGATAGCTTTCCTATTTCTATCTTTAGGTGTAGTTAGTTTCTCAGGCTGTGACGAGGCGTCTAGGACCAACGTAGGAACGCTCCACGGCTGCCTCTAGTTGTGGTGGTTAGTCAGGGTACTGCAATCTCATAGATTCCAACTGCTCTGGTGTATTGCCTTTTTTACCTGCACTCCTCAGCTACCGAAACATAACAGGTATAAGAAGATAACAAAGCGTTTTCAAGTTGCCTTTTCCTCAGTTCAAAATGCAATTTATGAAATTGCAGTTAACAGGAACAGTGGAGGTCAAGATAAAGAGAGGAAAACCAAGCAAAATTGCAGTGAGAGCTGCTCATAGGAGAGCTGCTCATAGGATCGCTAGAGAGGCAAATCAGAACCCCTTTTGACTGCAAAACACCTTCAGAAAGATTTAAAAGACTCTGGAGTTGTGGCACATTGTTCTACTGTCCAGAGACACCTGCACAAATATTGCCTTTATGGAAGAGACCTCAGAGGAATACATCTCCTGCGTTCTCACCATAAAATTAAGCATCAGAAGTATGCAAAAGAACATCTAAACAAGCCTGATGCGTTCTGTAAGGAAGTCCTGTGGACTGATGAGGTTAAAGCAGAACTCTTTTGGCCGCAATGATCAAAAGGTATGTGTGGAGAAAAAAGGGCACAGAATTTCAGGAAATGAACATATCACCAACCATTAAGTATGGGGGTGGTTCAATTATATTTTGGGGATGTGTTGCAGCCAGTGGTACGGGGAACATTTCACGTGCAGAGGTAAGAATAGATTCAATGAAGTTTCAACAAATTCTTGATGCAAATATAACACCATCTGTAAAAAAGCTGAAGTTGAAAAGAGGATGGCTTCTACAAATGGATAATCCTAAATACATGGCAAAATCCGCAATAGACTACCTGTACAGGCATAACCTGCAGGTTTTACAATGGTCCTCACAGTCCCCTGTTGTGAACATCTTTGAAAATCTATGGGTAGATTACTTTGGGTGTGTATTTTACTGTACTAGTTAATAAGTAAAAAAATAAATGAAAAAAATGGTGTGGGGTCTCCCATAATTTTCATAAGTAGTAGAGGCAAAGCAGATGGCTGAGGGCTGATGTTAATATTCTGGGAAGGAGGGCAATATCCTTAAATGTTTCCGGCTATTAATATCACCTCACAGCTATTTGGTTAGCCTTTACTGGTTACTTTATGGGGGGATCCCAGAAAAAAATTAAGAAGGGTCCCCCCATAATTTACAACCAGCAAACACTATATAGACAGCTAAGGACTGATATTAATAGCCCAGGAAGGGGCCAGGGAAATTGGCCCTCCTCCCAGGCACCATCAACTTTCTCAAGCAGCAAGTGTTACTGTAAGTGATGTCACCGGGGTTCAGCTATGAACTCCAGTGAACTTTCTCACAGGAGCTCAGCGCTAGACACAGCAGGAGCAATTACACTCCTTTCAGTGTGTTCTGGCTGGTGGGGATAGTGGTCACATCACTAAAGTGACCACCATCCAAATCATCTGGAACGTCGAGGGACAGTATGGATTATCTTCACATCGGACAGGTGAGGGATATGGTTTGTTTATTATTTTAGTTTTTTTTTACAGGGGACAGGGGCATTGGTGGATTAGTCGTAAGGTGAGTATCATGGTTGCTTGGCTGGTCCCCTGAGTCTCCCTTAGGCTAAGTGCACACGTTCAGGAATATTTGCGTTTTTTTCGCGTTTTTTCGCGGGAAAAAACGCGTCAAAAACGCATGTATTAAGCATCCTATCATTTAGAATAAATTCCGCAAATTTTGTGCACATGGTGCGTTTTTTTCCGCAAAAAAACGCATCGCGGAAAATCTAGCAGTTTGTCCATTAATTTTGCGGATTTCTAGCGTTTTTCCCTCTTTATTATTGACCTAGAAAGTTCAGGAAAAAATCGCGGTAAAACGCGTCAAAACTGCGCAAAAAACGCACCAAAAACGCGCAAAATCCGCGCAAAAAAAACGCGCGTTTTTGCAGCGCAAAAAGTCCGGTTTTGCGCAGGAATATTCTGCAAACATTCTGCAAACGTGTGCACTTAGCCTTATACTCCTATATCCAGGTCAGTATTGCTCTCCTATCTCTTTCATTTCTTCAGATGTCCGATTGGACTGCTCTACACTGGTAGTTCTTTAAGTCTTACTTCTGGGTCCTTATGTTTTTTTTCTATTTCTTTTAGTATCCTATCCACTTTGGAAGCCACACAAAGGTACTTTTGTCTAGTGGTTTCAGATTACATGGTCTCTGCTGTTATTCTGGCATATTATATTACACATTATCTTGCGTATTATTGTACATATGAAAGGCATATGGCTTGTATAAATATATGATTTCTTGTCTTTTCCCTTTTTTTCTCTTCCTCCCCCCTTTTTTCCAGCATTTGTGGTGAATGATGAAATCTGCAGAAAGATATTCTGTTATATTAGATTATGCGTAACTTGTTATTTTGTATGCTCATCTATATGAATATGTTGATATTTAAATCACACCATTAATATAGTCACATACTGTAATTTTCTACATGATCTCTTTACAATATATTTTTTCACTGTTTTGATATATGTATATATTTTCTCACTGTTTAATTTAGATAAAATTTCCATGATAAAGGCCAGATGGGCCGAAACGTTGGAAATTCTCTGTGTGACTGACTGTGGAATAATAAAATACCGTTCAATAATTTTTGAGCCTCGGGTTACTCAATATTATCATGGTTGTTTATTATTTCCTGGTATTTACAGGTGACAAGGGCTTCAATGGAATAGGTGCAAGGTAAATATAACTGAGCCCTTTATTTTTACTTGAGTAAAAGGAGTCTGTGACTTAATTTCAAATAAAGGATTTTATTCTGGCTGTGTCTTTTTTTGCAATCTATCTATGGTATTAGCAATGGGAGCGTCTTATAGACATTTCTCCATTACTAACATGTGGGCTTGATGTCAATGGCCATAAAACAGCTGACATTAACCCCACAACCCTTACTCCACTTGCCACCGCAAAGCTGCAAAATTGGCACATCTAATAGATATAACTTTTCTTGGGTGGCTGCAGGTCATTTCTAGGCTGTGGGGACCAATATCCAAGGCCCCTTACCAGCCTGAGAATACCAGCCCCCAGCTGTCTGCTTTAGCTTGGCTGGTTGTCAAAAATGGGCGAGACACTATGCCGTTTTATTAATTATTTACTTAAATAATTAAAAAACACAATATGGGGACCCCTCTGTTCTTGATAACCAGCCATGATAAAGCTGATAGCTGAGGGTTGCAGCCTGTAGCTGTCAGTTTTACCTGCACTGTTTATCAAAGGAAGAAGAGATCTTACATAATTTTTTTTAAAATGTATTTATTTATAGCACAGGTGGCTGCTGATGAATACTGCTGACATCAGTGACAGCAGGTGTAGGCTGATGAGAGTAGTATCTTTCATCAGCTGACGCCTGTGACCAGAGGTAAACTTTTTACAGCCAGTCACAGCTGCTGGCTTACACTGTCATCTGACAGCTTAGGAACCGAAGTTATCTGTATGGCGGTAAAGCAAACCTGTGTGGCAAATAATGGATGTTCGGGCCCCCATTCATCTGATTGAGGTACAGATTTGGGTTCGGGTACCAGAACTGAACATTTTTAGATGTTCGGCCGAACCCGCCGGACCTGAACATCCGCGGGTTCTCCCATTACTAGCCATAACCCTAACAGGCTAATTAAGATCTGAAACCTTCGTAACTCACGACTGGACAGCCGATCAATTTTGGACTCTCGTTCTTGCCCAAACTTTTGTATCGATATATTTTCACTTTCGTAATTTTTAAAATGTAAAAATTACAATATATTTTTTTGCCAAAAATGCAAAGGAAATATGTTATCTTTAACTTTAGCCCTTTCAGAGATAATTTAATCTTCAATTTGCATAACTGTTCACAATAACAGTAATTTTAACAAGGGGTGCCCAAACTTTAACATGCCACTATATATTTAGATGTATCTCTATGATACTTCAATGCACATTCACATAGAGAAAATGTTTCTCATGTTTGTCAGTACAGGATGTGGCTTATAGCTTTTGCTACTTTCTACATTGATGCATATTGGATGTTCGAATCTCGGGAGATCAGATCTCAAGACAAGAAAATAATTGTTTATTTAATTAAATATAAGTATAAAAAAAGTGGAGCGGTTCCAGCCTTCAAGGAAGAAGATCTATGGAGCAATGAACATGGCAGAAGAGAAGACATCACACAGAGTGAGTGGAAGTAAGTTGGCACAGCCCTAACGTTCCGGGACAGTAGGACAACTCACTCAAATTGGAAAAGTCCTGCTGGATACATGACATATGAGAGTTATGAATAAATACTGTATCTGAACTAGAGGTAGTAGAAGAAGCAAGAGCAGGATTACATGGGTCATCAAAAAATGTCTACTTTTGATTAAGAATTCCTTTTTGACTGCTTTTAAAAAAAAATTGGGAAGAAATACAGCAGATGCACATCTAAACTACTAGAGTCTGTACAAATATGAACTTCATAGTCCTATCCTCAATTCTTAGTACTTTTTATTGGTTTCTAAGACTTAGCAATTATGCACATTACATACCTACAAGCAATCCAGCTTCACTGTGTAACAAGGTGGCACAGGGAGGTAGTCGTGGGCGAGTCCACTAGGTCACAGTCAGTGAGCACCCCGGCACCTTGCACATAGAAAGACAAGTAAAGTCCCAGTCCTGCAGTACAGTCAGTTACCGCCATCGCACGTTCACCTCGGTTGTAGAGAATCAGCCCTCAGGAAAACACCACAGGCCACAGTTCTGTTCCAACGGTGATAGCTTTACTTAACACGGTGCAAGCAAGACAATTCTTCCTGTACTTTCCCTGCAGCTTCTGTGTGTGGCACGCCATCTGCTTCTAACCTGGTCCCGAAGCCCGTATTTCTCCTGGGGTCGTTCCCACTGAGCCATGGCCCATCCACGCTGCCCGTCCACCTGGGGCAGCTTTTATCCCCCCCAACTGGGAATCCTCTGTCCTCACTACGGTGCATGGATGTCCTGCCCTGGGCAATCCTGCCCAGCTCTGCTGCCTGTCCAGGAAGTCCTCCTCCTAAGTTTCAGAGCCTTGAAAAAAGGAAAAAAAAACCTGCAAGAGGGTTTTTGGATGTGTCAGTTTTGGTCTTGCAAGCAGACAGAGCAGTTGGTCTGCAGAGCACTCCCTGTGTGAGGCAACACAGGGGCAAGTGGAGCCAAAAGGTCTGGCATCCCCTGCGAACATGATTCTGCGGTTGCTCATGGCAACCGGTTCTGGACTGTCTTTTGTTTTCCTGGCTGCGATCCGGAGGATACAGCGTGCTGTGAACTTTGTGAGTTTTTTGGGACATTAAAATAAATGAAAAAAATTGGTTTGGTACCGTGTTAGCCAGTAGAAAATAATATATAAGTGCTCTCAGTGGGAGAAGCAAAACAGGAATCTTGTGGGTATGATACCTTTTAATGGCTAACAAAATATAGTGAATGATATAAAGACCCCCCCTTGCTGTGTTACAGGCAACCTCCTAATTTAAGAAACATCATGATCGGAAGTTCAATGCCCTCAGATTCACCAAGAGGACATATCCTTGCAATGGAAGAAGATGCAAAACTTGCATTCATATAGAGACCAACAACAAGGGTTTGTACTAGTGCCCACCCCAGAGAGTAAGCCCCATGCCAAGTGGCAAGGGCCTTATGACATACGGGGAAGGTAGGGGAAGTGAATTATAGAGTGTACCAACCCGGAAAAGGAAACCCGAGCAACTGTACCACGAAAACCCTGTTAAAGGCCTGGAAGGACCGGGAATGCTTGGTCACGGAGGCGAATCCGGTCAACCAATGGGGTCCCTCTGGCTCTGGCCAAGGACACAAAAAGGGGGTCAGGTTAAAATAAATGATGCTCTCACCAAACAGCAGTGGCGGGAGGCTCGGGTCCTCGTGCAGAGGAATACGGACGTATTCTCAGAGCTGCCGGGGCGGACCTCGGTGATACAACATGATATTGTCACCGAGCCCGGGTAAGGGTGCGGATAAAACCGCACTGAGTGCCAGAAGCCCAAAAGCAAGCCATCACGGTTGAGGTGTATCAAATGAACCATTTGGGAGTCATTGAGGAGTCCCGAAGTAAGTGAGGCAGCCCCATTGTCCTAATCCCAAAACCAGACGGGTCATTACTCTTCTGTAATGACTTCAGGAGGTTAAATGAAGTGTCAAAATTTGACCTCTATCCTATGCCATAGGTGGAGGAGCTAATTGAGAGACTGGGGGAGTCCCAATACTTCACCACGCTGGATCTCACAAAAGGTTACTGGCAGGTCCCCTTAGCAGAGTTCAACGAAAGAAAAGACTGCTTTTATAACACCAGAGGGTCTCTATCAATATGTCATCTTGCCTTATGGTTACATGGGGCTCCGGCCACATTCCAGAGGCTGATAGACATTGTGTTAGCGTCTCATTGGGATTACGTGTCAGCCTATTTGGACGACATAGTCATCCTTAGTACCGACCGGGATCCCATCTGTCCCAGGTACAAGCAGTGCTGGAGTCTCTTAGAGTCACGGGGTTAACAGCAAACCCAAAGAAATGTGCGATAGGACTCACAAAGGCCAGGTACTTAGGTTATGTGATCAGCCACGGGTTATTAAACCCCAAGTAAACAAGATTGAGGCCATTCAAAACGGGCCCAAACCCTTAAGTACTAAACAGGTGAGGGCATTCCTAGACATCATTGGGTACTACCCCCGGGTTTATACCCAATTTTGCTGGAAATCAGCACCCCTAACGGACCTGTTAAAAGATAAAAAGATGGTGATGGTCTGGTGGAATCCTCAAGCAGAGGAAGCATTCCAGTCCCTGAAGTTGGCCTTGTGTGGACAGCTGGTCCTCAGCAGCCCCGACTTCAAGAAAACCTTATTGTGCAAACCGATGCCTCAAAGGTAGGCCTAGGAGCGGTGCTGTCACAAGAGGTGAACGGGATGAGCATCCACCACCTACTTGAGCAGGAAACTGACACTGGCAGAGAAAAATTATAGCGTAGTGGAGAAGGAGTGCTTGGGGATTAAATGGCCTTGGAGTCCCTACGCTACAATTTGCTTGGGAGTCAGTTTCATTTGGTAATGGACCATTCACCCCTCGTCTGGATGAGAAATGCAAAAGAGAGGAATGCCCGATGACCAGATGGTTCCTGTCCCTACAAAACTTCAGTTTCTCAGTAGAACATTGGGGGGAAGTCACAGGAAATGGATGCCCTGTCATGGGCCCCCTGTATGGTGACAAATGTTCAAGATGTGTATTAGATCCACTGGAGTGCCTTGTGGTCACAGCAGGTTGTCTGTGAGTCACAAGGCAAAATAAAAGTAAGTGTGAACTTGGTCAAGTTGTTGACCAAGGAATTGTTCAGGAAAACCCGTTCTGGGCTATATTTTGAAACGGACTGCAGGAAGGTAATGGGGCCAGTCCGTTTCCTCCAGCCCAGATCTTATTAAGTGGCCCATGGCCACAGAGCCTGAAAGAAAGGAAAAAACCCTGCAAGAGGGTTTTTGGGTGTAATAGTTTTGGTCTTGCAAGCAGACAGAGCAGTTTGGTCTCCAGAGTACTCCTGTGTGAGGCAACACAGGGGCAAGCGGAGCCAAAAGATCTGGCAACCCCTGCGTACACGGCGCTGTGGTCGCTCACGACTAACGGTTCCTGACTGTCTTTTTTTTTTCCGGCTGCTATCCAGAGGACACAGCGTGCTGTTCACTGTGTGAGTTTGTTGGACATTAAAGACGTTTTGGTTTTGAACTTGCTTGGGTCACTGCCTCATCACTGTACAAACGTGGACAATGCTGCACTACACTGCTTATTTGTGTCCCTGTCACCATCGTTTTGTGTTGAAATAATTAACATACAGTAAAAGCACTGGCGGTCTAGTTTAAACGTAGCTGGATTAGGAGCAAAAATCCTGTAAAGAGACACAGCACTAAGCTATTGCCCACAGAGGAGCGGACAGGAAAGGACCACTATTAGTAGTGCTGCAGGACTTTGAATTTTATGAGTGTGGGCTTTACTTAAACAGCACAAACCCAACACTCATGGGAGGAAACAAGATGTCTGTAACAGATGAGAAGACATATTTCCTGGCACATGTGCAGCTGGGGTCTGCTGTATACTGATAATCAGGAAAACTAAGGTTTTATTTCACATAAACAAAACAATATATTACTTAATAGAATTAAAATGTAATGCTATTGAGTTATTTCCTGGGGAAAATATCATAAATGGACATATGCATGTTTTTATCCCAACAGTCCCTCTGGTGGTAAGCGGAAGTTATTAAGGACTGTTCACATGCGTTAACTACAGAAATATAGTAAGGATGATGCTTGAGCAATAACATATGGCTTTCACTAGTGCTGTGAGGGAGGAACAGAAATATGCGATTAAAAAAATAAAAAAACTTTTTAAATATAATGCAATGTTGTACTTTGGAGCATGCGTTCCATAGGTTACTATTAAAATGTTATACACGCATTAAAATATAGGAAACTCCATGTAATT
>JARQOD010000007.1:23177133-23215927 GCA_033576555.1 Oophaga sylvatica
TTAGGTGTGAACTGTGATGAGCGAGTTTACTCGTTACTGGGTTTTTCCGAGCAGCTCGGGTGGTGTCCCGAGTATTTATAAGGCTTGGAGATTTAGTTTCTGTTGCCGCAGCGCATGATTAATGGCGGCTGGACAGCTGGAATACATGTGAGGATTCCCTGTTTATTAAGGAATCCCCGCATGTTTCGCCTGTCAAATATCCGCAAATCATGCAGCTATGGCAATAGAAAGTAATCTCCGAGCTTTTATAATACTCGGAGGTCACCCGGCAATGAGTATACTCGCTCTCATAGTGTGAACGGTGCCTACCTAGAGTCGTCAACTCATGTAAAATTCAAACAAACAAGGCAGCACTCTGTAGCGCTATAGCATGCAGACTGAAATATGAAAATTGAATTACATTACTGCACTGAAAATATGAAAATTGGGGAATGCTTAGCGCATAAATTGGCCAATTCCTGTGTACCTGGCAGCCCGTTAAGGCAATTCTCGTTTCCAGGACCTAACTTAATGCCAATCCTCTCTGAAGGGGCCCCGTCTCACATAGCGATATCGCTACCGAGATCGCTGCTGAGTCACTAGTTTTGTGACGCAGCACCGAGCTCACCAGCGATATCGCTGTGTGTGACATTCAGCGACGATCAGCCCCCCTGCTGGGTATCGCTGATCGTCGCTGAAATGTCAGGACATTTTTTTGATCGCTGGTCTCCCGCTGACAGGCACGCATCGCTGCGTGTGACAGGCGGGAGACCAGCGATCCGCTGGTAACCAAGGTACACAGCGGGTTTCCAGGCGCGGGGCTGTGCCTAGAAACCCGCTGTGTACCTTGGATACCAGCGCCCTGATGCAGGGAGCTGGTATCCAAGGTACACAACGGGTTTCCAGGCACCGCGCAGCGCTTGGAAACCCGCTGTGTACCTTGGATACCAGCTCCCTGCATCAGCGCGCTGGTATCCAAGGTACACTGCGGGTAACTAAGCGATGTTACCCGCAGTGTCGCTGTCCCAGATCGCTGCCTGTTTGGCAGCTCAGCAGCGATCATGTAGCGATACATCAGCGATCCTGACAAGTGCATATCGTTGTCGGGATCGCTGGTGTATCGTTATGTGAGACCCAGCCTTTAGACAGTCTATAACTCTATGGGAACCTAATGTAAATTCTCTCCTAGAGTAAAGGTACTGCCACACTAAACAATCCCGCTAGCGATCACGATAACGACGCATACTAATGCGATCGCTAGCGGGATTGTTTCTTTATCGCTAAGTGCGGCCACATTTAGCGATATAGTTAACGACGCTATCGCCGTTAGCGATTCTTAACGACTTTAGCGGTACAAAAGTACCGCTAAATCGCTAAGAAAAGGTGCCACACTAGCGATACATACTTACCCAGCGGGAGCGCCGACGAGAAAATAGGGTCCGGAACGATTCCAGCGACGAGCGAGATCACAGCAGGAAGCTCGTCGCTGGCAGATGCCGCACTGAACAACATCGCTAACGGGATCGCTAAATAGTGACTTTTTTAGCGATCCCGTTGGCGATATTGTTCAGTGTGGCATACCCTTAAAGTCTATATCTATGTGGAGGGGTAGTGATCCTGCTGTGATTAAAAACGCCTGAGGCTAAGTGGCGGAGTGCTCAGTCAGAAGGCCAATGCATACAAATCAAAAAACTAACCTTCACATCCAATCATGAATTAGGTGTAAACTGAGACAATAGCTGATTTGTTTGACTGAGCTGGGGCTAGCTCAGCCAGGTATGAGTTGCCAGGGTCTGTTCTGTTTAGTTAATGCATGGACAAGGCTAGGGATTTATGCTTATGATATTCTTTTGGTGGTGTGCAACCTGTGGAAAGTAATAAAAACTGCACGTGTTTGGACCAAAACTGCATTTCCTGTGTAAATGCTACCTAGACCTAGTGTCTAATGCTGCCAGAGAGCGTGAATCCTAATCTGTTCAAAGACACCTCCATCCAATCTCACTGAGCTAGAGCTGTTTAATACTAAAGGTACTGCCACACTAAACAATCCGCTAGCGATCACGAAGACGCATACTAATGCGATCGCTAGGGATTGTTTCTATATCGCTAAGTGCGGCACATTAGCGATATAGTTAACGACGCTATCGCCGTAGCGATCTTCTTAACGACTTTAGCGTACAAAAGTACCGCTAAACGCTAAGAAGGTGCCACACAGCGATTGTACTTACCAGCGGAGCGCCGACGAGAAATAGGGTCCGACGATTCGCGACGAGCGAGATCACAGCAGGAAGCTCGTCGCTGGCAGATGCCGCACTGAACAACATCGCTAACGGGATCGCTAAATAGTGACGTTTTTTAGCGATCCCGTTAGCGATATTGTTCAGTGTGGCATACCTTAAGAATGAGCCAAAATGTCACCTCTAGATGCAGGGCCGGATTACTAATAAGGCCAATTAGGCCATGGCCTATGGGCCCCTGAACCCCAGGGGGCCCATAGGCCCCCACTGTCTGCCGGCGTTCGTGGGGCACACATACAGGGGCGTATCTAGGGGGGGGGCAGCCGGGGCAGGTGCCCCGGGCGCAGCCAGCAGGGGGGCGCAGTCGGGCCGCCTAGTGCGGCGGTCCGCAGTGTCTCCCCTGCGGCTGCGTTCAGCCGCCCCCGGCCTGGGAGTCGGCGGTTCCCTGTGCCGGCTGTCATGCTGACAGCTGGCGCAGAGAAGCTGCAGCGTGCTGGCTCCCAGCAGGGACCAATTGTACTGGCGTCTATATACAGACGCCAGTACAATTGAAGCTCTGACCTCCGGGTCAGAGCGATGTCTGCAGCGTGATCAGGTCATGTGATCACGCTGCTGACGTCACTCACTGGCGCTCAGAAGGGGAACAGTGGTGGTAAGTGTGCTCCACTATGGAGCTGAAGAACCACCGAAGATTAACGGGGACATACTGTGTGTGTGTATGGGGGGATTAGAGTGGGGAGGGGAACATTATGTGTGGGGATTTAGAATGGGGATGGGGAACATTATGTGTGGGGGATTAGAATGGGATGGGGGATACATTATGTGTGGGGGATTTAGAATGGGATGGGGGGATACATTATGTGTGGGGGATTTGGAGTGGGGATGGGGGATACATATGTGTGGGGGATTTGGAGTGGGGATGGGGATACATTATGTGTGAGGGATTTGGAGTGGGGATGGGGGATACATTATGTGTGAGGGTTGGAGTGGGATGGGGGATACATTATGTTGGGGGATTTGAGTGGGATGGGGGGATACATTATGTGTGAGGATTTGGAGTGGGGATGTGGGGTCATACATTATGTGTGGGGGGATTTGAGTGGGATGGGGGATACATTATGTGTGGGGGATTTAGAATGGGATGGGGATACATTAGTGTGGGGGATTTAGAATGGGGATGGGGATACATTATGTGTGGGGGGATTTAGAATGGGATGGGGATACATTATGTGTGGGGGATTGGAGTGGGGATGGGGGATACATTATGTGTGGGGGGATTTGGAGTGGGGATGTGGGGTCATACATTATGTGTGGGGGATTTGGAGTGGGGATGGGGGGTTCTTTTATGTGTGGGCAGGGCCGGTGTCAGCACCCGGCACACCGGGCAAGTGCCGGGGCCCTGAGCAGGCGGGGAGCCACTCGCCGTCTGGCACCCCGCGCCGTTAGCGGAGGAGAGCGGTGTCAGCGCCGCCACTGGGCCCCCCCCGCTTGCTCAGGGCCCGGCATCAGCTGGCACAATACTTACCTCTCCCGTGCCTCCGCTGCCGCAGCTCCGGGCTCCAGGGGGCACCGGCGCTTCCTCTCACAGCAGCGCCGCTGAATGACGTCATCATTCAGCAGCCGGCTGTGGCAGAGAGCGCGCGGACGTCGGACGGGTAAGACGTGTGTGTCACTGTGTGTGTCTCTGTGTGTGTCTCTGTGTGTGTCTCTGTGTGTGTCTGTATGTATGTAGTGCGGTGCTTTGTGTGTGTGTGTGTATGTGTGTGTATAAGTATGTGAGAGAGTGCTTGAGTGCTGTCTGTGTGTGATGATGGGCAGGCATTGCTGATAATGGGGAGGCATTGATGATGATGGGGAGAAGATGATGATAATGGGCAGGCATTGATGATGGGGAGAAGATGATGATGGGCAGGCATTGATGATGATGGGGAGGAGATGATGATGGGCAGGAATTGCTGATAATGGGGAGGCATTGATGATGATGGGGAGAAGATGATGATAATGGGCAGGCATTGATGATGGGGAGAAGATGATGATGGGCAGGCATTGATGATGATGGGAGAGGAGATGATGATGATGGGCAGGCATTGATGATAATGGGGAGGCCATGATGATGATGGGGAGGAAATGATGATGATAAGAGACAATGATGATGATGGGGAGGCAATCATGATGATAATGGGGAGTCTTTCCACAGCGCCCTTTCCTGAGCCATAACAGTGCAGAACGCAGTACAGCGCAGAGGAGAGTCCATATTTTGTATGGAGCATTATATGGGGACCAGTATCCTGTATGGAGCATTATATGGGGTCCAGTATTCTGTATGGAGCATTATTTTGGGTCCAGTATTCTGTATGGAGCATTATATGGGGGGTGACATCCTGCATGGGGTATTATATGGGTGATGAGGGGGAGACTGTGGTGCCCATAATATTGTATGGAGGCCTGTACTGTCCAGTCTGTACTGTGCGCTGTGAGGATTTGGCGGTTTCTGAGCTATTGTACAATTTACAATAGATATCACTCATGTAATGGAAGAAGAGAAGTATTTGTCATTGTACTGTACCCATATTTCTCTGCTGTATCTGTGCATCATGAATCGTGGTCTGTGTTAAAGGGGCCACTGAGACTCTTTCGCCCGGGGCCCATAAAAACCTGGAGCCGGCCCTGTGTGTGGGGGTATTTGGAGTGGGGATGGGGGGATACATTATGTGTGGGGGGATTTGGAGTGGCGATGGGGGTTATTGTATGTGTGGGGGGATTTGGAGTGGCGATGGGGGTTATTGTATGTGTGGGGGGATTTGGAGTGGCGATGGGGGGGTTATTGTATGTGTGGGGGGATTTGGAGTGGCGATGGGGGGGTTATTGTATGTGTGGGGGTATTTGGAGTGGGGATGGGGGGTTATTGTATGTGTGGGGGGATTTGGAGTGGCGATGGGGGGTTATTGTATGTGTGAGGGGATTTGGAGTGGCGATGGGGGGGTTATTGTATGTGTGGGGGGATTGGAGTGGCGATGGGGCTGGTTATTGTATGTGTGGGGGGATTTGGAGTGGGGATGGGGGGTTATTGTATGTGTGGGGGGATTTGGAGTGGGGATGTGGAGATTTAATGTGTGTGGGGGGATTTGGAGTGGGGATGGGGGGATTTAATGGGTGTGTGGGGGATTTGAGGGTACTGAAGAGTATGCATGAGGAAACAGTATGGGGAATGGGTGCAGACAGTATGGGGAGCGAACGGTGTGAATGTATGTGGACACAGTATGGGGAGTGAGGGTGAACAGGGAGGATGTGAGAGGAGACAGTATGAGGAGGGAGGGGAATAGTGTGAGGTGACAGTATATTGCAGATATTTTTATTTAGGGGCATTATAATGACTCTTCTGTCTTTAAGGGCATCGTGTGGAGAGTTGGTGCAGAAGAGCGGAGAAGATGGAGGTCTGCAGAGACGGCTGTGGATGAGAGAACTCATCATGGGATCTTGACAAGATGAAGAAAAGGAGAACGACTCCAGAGACAGCGTCATCTATAAGGTACCTCGTGTAAATATTATTTGTGATACTGACTAATTCTCATGTCTTTATTTGTTAGGAGCATTAAAGGGGTTCTCCAGGTCTGTGTCACATAGAATGACTGCAGACTCAGCACAAACCTGGACAGCCCCTTTAATGCTCCTAACAAATAAAAACATGAGAATTAGTCAATTTCTGAATTCTCACAGTGCACACTGCACGTTGTCAGGATTCTCTCGTGCCGGTGATTTACATACATGCGGTCACATGCTGACTAGACATGTGTGGCCTCAATGAAAATGAACAGAGCGAGGCCGGGCACGTCTAGTGGGAATGTGACCAGAAGTGTATAAATCACATGCTTGTGCTGACATGAACGTGTACTCTCGCCACCGGTAATGGAGAATCCTAAAAGTGTGCAGAGCATTCGTTGTGAGAATTCAGAAGCTGCACTGTCAGGATTCAGCTCTGCAGTTCCAGCAGTCATCACATGGACACTTCACTCATATGCAATTTTCATACTTATGGTCCTGTGACAACGAGCTTCTCCTCCGGCTTCTCTCAGTTTTTCACTGAATATTAAGAGCATTAGGGAGAGTAGCTCGTCCGTACATGACTAAGTGTGCAAATCGCATGTGTGCGATACCTTCCTATTGCTATTCCCAGTAAGAAATGCTTCTGATACCTGCCTGCTGTCTCCAGCTAAAGAGGTGGTTCTGATGCCTGCTACTGTGCCCAGTTAGACAGATGCTTCGCCTGCTCACTGCTGTTCCTGGGTTAAGGGCATTTTCCACGAAAAATTGCACCGTTGAAAAGCATGGCTGATTACCCGAATGATAAATCTGCTGCCTGTCTGATGTTGTGCCCTGTTATACAGATGTGTTGTGACTTGTGATGCACATACCAGTGCTATGCTTTTTATTTTATTAAGAATACTTTATTACAGTATTGTTAAGGCCTCATTGTCTCATTCAGGTGCTAAATGCACAAGTAACAACTAAGATTCTCAGGCACTGTTGACAAACAGCAGTTGGTCTTACTGTGGGCGGGGCTATGGTGCTTAGTGGGTGGGGTCCTGACACATTGTGGGTGGGGCTGAGGTGTAGTGGGCGGGACTGTGGCGCATGGATGAGAGGGGGGCCCCCAAAATTTTACCGGCCTAGGGACCTCCATTACCTTAATCCGGCACTGTCTAGATGTGCAAAACTGGCAGAGACATACCCCAAAAGACTTGCAGCAGTAATTGCAGCAAAAGGTGGCTCTTCAAAGTATTGACTCAAGGGGATTGAAAACAAATGCGCCTCTCAATTTTCAGATTTATATTTTTAAAATAATCTAAAACCATGTATAATTTCCTTTACACTACACAAATTTTGCTACTTTGTGTTGAAATATATCATAAAATCCAAATAAAATACACTGCTCAAAAAAATAAAAGGAACACTCAAATAACACATCCTAGATCTAAATGAATGAAATATTCTCATTGAATACTTTGTTGTGTACAAAGTTGAAAGTGCTGTCAACATAATCACGCAAAAATCATCAATGGAAATCAAATGTTTGAACCAATGGAGGCCTGGATTTGGAAAGACCCCCAAAATGAAAGTGGAAACAAGTCAAAATGAAAATCAAAACAAGACAAAATTAAAGTGGAAACAAGTAGTGATGAGCGAGTATACTCGTTGCTCGGGTTTTCCCCGAGCAGCTCGGATTGTCTCTGAGTATTTAGAAGTACTTGGAGATTCAGTTTCTGTTGCCGTAACTGCATGATTTGCGGCTATTTGACAGCCTGAATATATGTGGGGATTCCTTAACAAGCAGGCATTCCTCACAAGTATTCAAGCTGTCCAGCAGCCATAAATCATGCAGCTGCCGCAACAGAAACTAAATCTCTGAGCATTTCCAAATACTCGGACACCACCCGAGCTGCTCGGGGAAAACCCGAGCAACGAGTATACTCGCTCAGCACTAGAAACAAGTCAAAATGATGCTCAGTATTGTGTGTGGCCTCCACGTGCCTGTATGACCTCCCTACAACTCCTGGGCATGCTCTTGATGAGGTTGCGGATGTTCTCCTGAGGGATCTCCTACCAGACCTGGACTAAAGCATCCGTCAACTCCTGGACAGTCTGTTGGTGGATGGAGCGAGACATGCTGACCCAGATGTGCTCAATTGATTCAGTTCTGGGGAATGGGCAAGCCAGTCCATAGCTTCAATGCCTTCATCTTGCAGGAACTGCTGACACATTCCAGCCACATGAGGTCTGGCATTGTCCTGCATTAGGAGGAACCCACGGCCAACCGCACCAGCATATGGTCTCACAAGGGGTCTGAGGATCTCATCTTGGTACATAATGGCAGTCAGGCTACCTCTGGCGAGCATATGGCCCTCCAAAGAAATGCCACCCCACACTATTACTGACCTACTGCAAAACCGGTCATGCTGAAGGATGTTGCAGGCAGCAGATCGCTCTCCATGCCATCTCCAGACTCTGTCATGTCTGTCACATGTGCTGAGTGTGAACCTGCTGCCTGCAACATCCTTCAGCATGACCGGTTTTGCAGTGGGTCAGTAATGGTGTGGGGTGACATTTCTTTGGAGGGCCACACAGCCCTCCATGTGCTCACCAGAGGTATCCTGACTGCCATTAGGTACCAATATGAGATCCTCAGACCCCTTGTGAGACCATATGCAGGTGCGGTTGGCCCTGGGTACCTCCTAATGCAGGACAATGCCAGACCTCATGTGGCTGGAGTGTGTCAGCAGTTCCTGCAAGATGAAGACATTGAAGCTATGGACTGGCCTGCCCGCTCTCCAGAACTGAATCCGATTGAGCACATCTGGGACAGCATGTCTCGCTCCTTCCACCAACATCATGTTACACCACAGACTGTCCAGGAGTTGAAGGATGCTTTAGTCCAGGTGTGGGAGGAGATCCCTCAGGAGAACATCTGCAACCTCATCAGGAGCATGCCCAGGCATTGTAGGGAGGTCATACAGGCACGTGGAGGCCACACACAATACTGAGCATAATTTTGACTTTTTTCCACTTTAATTTTGTCTTGTTTTGATTTTCATTTTGACTTGTTTCCACTTTCATTTTGGGGGTCTCTCCAAATCCAGGCCTTCATTGGTTCAAAAATTTGATTTCCATTGATGATTTTTGTGTGTTTATGTTAACAGCACATTCAACTTTGTACACAACAAAGTATTCAAAAAGAATATTTCATTCATTTAGATCTAGGATGTGTTATTTGAGTGTTCCCTTTATTTTTTTGAGCAGTGTATATTTAAGTTTGTGAGTGTAACATGAACAATATGGAAAAATTTCACGGGGTATGAATACTTTTTCAATGCACTGTACAGTCATGGCCAAAAGTTTTGAGAATGATACAAATATTATATTTTCACATGATCTGCTGCCCTCTGGTTTTTATGTGTGTTTGACAGATGTTTTTATCACAGACAGAAGTATAATTGCAAACATATGAGTAACAAAAGCTTATATTGACAGTTAGAATGAGTTAATGCAGCAAGTCAAAATTTGCAGTGTTGACCCTTCTTCTTCAGGACCTCTGCAATTCTCCCTGGCATGCTCTCAATCAACTTCTGGACCAAATCCTGACTGATAGCAGTCCATTCTTGCACAATCAATGCTTTCATTTTGTCAGAATTTTTAGGCTTTTGTTTGTCCACCAGTCTCTTGATGATTGACCACAAGTTCTCAATGGGATTAAGCTCTGGGGAGTTTCCAGGCCATGGACCCAAAATCTCTATGTTTTGTTCCCTGAGCCATTTAGTTATCACCTTTGCTTTATGGCAAGGTGCTCCATCATGCTGGAAAAGGCATTGTTGATTGCCAAACTGCTCTTGGAGGGTTGGGAGAAGTTGCTCTTGGAGGACATTCTGGTACCATTCTTTATTCATGGCTGTGTTTTTAGGCAAGACTGTGAGAGAGCCGATTCCCTTGGCTGAGAAGCAACCCCACACATGAATGGTTTCAGGATGCTTAACAGTTGGCATGAGACAAGACTGGTGGTAGTGCTCACCTTGTCTTCTCCGAATGAGGCGTTTTCCTGATGTCCCAAACAATCGAAAAGGGGATTCATCAGAAAAAATAACTTTACCCCAGTCCTCAGCAGTCCACTGCCTGTTTCTTTTGCAGAATATCAGTCTGTCCATGATGTTTTTTCTGGAGAGAAGTGGCTTCTTTGCTGCCCTCCTTGAGACCAGGCCTTGCTCCAAGAGTCTCTGCCTCACAGTGCGTGCAGATGCACTCACACCTGCCTGCTGCCATTCCTGAGCAAGCTCTGCACTGCTGGTAGCCCGATCTCGCAGCTGAAACACTTTTAAGAGACAGTCCTGGCGCTTGCTAGTCTTTCTTGGGCGCCCTGAAGCCTTTTTGGCAACAATGGAACCTCTCTCCTTGAAGTTCTTGATGATGCGATAGATTGTTGACTGAGGTGCAATCTTTCTAGCAGCGATACTCTTCCCTGTTAGGCCATTTTTGTGCATTGCAATGATGACTGCACGTGTTTCTTTAGAGATAACCATGGTTAACAGAAGAGAAACAATGATGCCAAGCACCAGCCTCCTTTTAAAGTGTCCAGTGGTATCATTCTAACTTAATCATGACAGATTGATCTCCAGCCATGTCCTCATCAACACCCACACCTGTGTTAATGGAGCAATCACTGAAAAGAGGTTAGCTGGTCCTTTTAAGGCAGGGCTGCAATGATGTTGAAATGTGTTTTGGGTGATAAAGTTCATTTTCTAGCCAAATATTGACTTTGCAAGTAATTGCTGTTAAGCTGATCACTCTTTATAACATTCTGGAGTATATGCAAATTGCCATTAGAAAAAGTGAAGCAGTAGACTTTGTAAAAATTAATATTTGTGTCATTCTCAAAACTTTTGGCCATGACTGTACACTCTACACTATCCATTACCATTTTCACAGCAGCCTGTAGCTCCTTGCATGGAAGAGCGATCACTTCTCTATTCTCATGTTCTACTTGTTTTTATTCTGATAATATAAACAATAAAAAGACAACGTAAAAAGAAAAGGATCCACTTTATCTTCTTGTCACATGAAGATGCCAATTTCTTCCAAGCTGCAATCTATATAATAGCATGGAAACATAATAAAACCTACACCTATAGTGTTAACTGAATGGAAAGGCACCATACTCAAACAATACATATTTACTGAAGAAAAAAAGAACATTTAGTTTCTGTGAAATACATTGAAATTGAATTATAAGGTTTTATGTTCAAAGCTTAATTAGGACACCGAAAGACTGGCCATTTATGGTACACAATGAAAGAACCTGGTTACTTGTAAAAGGTAGGAAACCTGCATATAACAGAAACAGTCATTTTAAGATTTTGCCTTTCATAGGATTCTAGTTTCATTTGTCATTGCACACATCATAGTGTGTTTGGAAAAAAGAAGTCTCACATCAAATAGGACAAAGAGCTATTGAAGTGCTTTTGCGGTGTGCCAGCTAGCGGAGTAACATTGATGTGCTCACATAACACTTGTCCATTTTTTTCCAGGACTGTTTCTGTCATTAAAATCAATGCAACTTAATTAAACCAAATTATAGATAGATCCATCTATAAATATATATTAAAGTGCGGCGCTGAATATGATAATTGCTGCATATTTAGCAATCAGCGTGTGTGTTCTTCTTTTGCCAGGAGCAATTTCATTCACTAGAATCAATGAAGCTTTATTAAAAACTGTCAGAATCAGACAGAGAATTGATTAGTGATATAAAATTGTGGCGTCAACATTTTATTGGGGCTTCGGGAAAAAAAATTTCAGTTTCATTTTTGAGAAACAGTCATGCATTTGGTTGATCTGTGTCATAAATACAGCACTGTGGTATTTTTGTTATGTATCACCATTGGGTTTGCCATAGTTTATGCGGTTGTCCATATTAATGTGGGGCTCAGAGTATCTGTTGGAACACAAATTTTCCATTTATGTAGGGATGGTATTTATCAAGTACATAAATTGTTTATGTATTGGGTTTCTTAAAGGGAAAGTGCCTCGTTTTTTTAATATTTAATTTTTTTTTTTTTACATGACATGTTGTTCTAACCTGTGCTTTATTACATTGTATTTATTTGTTGTTTGTTTTTTTAATAAATGTTTAATGCAGCCACTGGGGGCTGCCATTTTACTTTGCAGGTCTGTAAGGGTAACAGGAAGCTGTACTGTTCACAATCCCGCTAGCGATCACATAACGACGCATACTAATGCGATCGCTAGCGGGATTGTTTCTATATCGCTGATAGCGGCTTAACTTAGCGATGTCGTTAAGGACGCTATCGCGGTTAGCGATCTCCGTAACGACTTTAGCGGTACAAAAGTACCGCTAAATGCTAAAAAAGGTGCTCACACTCAGCAATATATACTTACCAGCGGGGGCGCCGACGATAAAATAGGGTCCGGAACGATGTCAGCGACGAGCGAGATCACAGCAGGATCTCAGCAGGGGCCACGTCGCTGGTAGATGCAGCACACAACAACATCGCTAACGGGATCGCTAAATAGTGACATTTTTTAGCGATCCTGTTAGCGATGTTGTTTAGTGTGGCATACCCTTTACAGTATAACAGGTCCTGGGTTGCGAGGGGACTAGAGAGGAGCTGTGGAGACTGGAGGAGCAGCGGACTGCAGTGAAAATCAAGAACTATAAGAGCAGCAACAACTTCATCTATTGATAAATATTAGGACTGCGTCAGTGAAAGGCGAGGTATGGTGCTTTTGCTGAGAGGCAAAAATGTGAAGGTGAGAAACATGGAAAGTGCTGTGGGGAGAGAGACATGGAAAGTGCTGTGGGAGGGGAGAGAAATGCAAATGCTGTGGGGGAGAGACATGAAAAGTGCTGGTGGGGAGAGAGACATGGAAAGTGCTGTGGAGAGAGACATGGAAAATTCTGGTGGGGAGAGAGACATGGAAAGTGCTGTGGGAGGGGAGAGACATGGAAAGTGCTGTGGAGGGAGACATGGAAAGTGCTGGTGGGGAGAGAGACATGGAAAGTGCTGTGGGGGAGAGACATGGAAAGTGCTGGTGGGGAGAGAGACATGGAAAGTGCTGTGGGGGAGAGACATGGAAAGTGCTAGTGGGGAGAGAGACATGGAAAGTGCTGTGGGAGGGGAAAGACATGGGAAGTGCTGGTGGGGAGAGAGACATGGAAAGTGCTGTGGGAGGGGAGAGACATGGAAAGTGCTGTGGAGGGAGACATGGAAAGTGCTGTGGGGAGAGAGACATGGAAAGTGCTGTGGAGAGAGACATGGAAAGTGCTGTGGGGAGAGAGACATGGAAAGTGCTGTGGAGAGAGAGACATGGAAAGTGCTGGTGGGGAGAGAGACATGGAAAGTGCTTTTGGGAGAGAGACATGGAAAGTGCTGTGGGGAGAGAGACATGGAAAGTGCTGTGAGGAAAGAGACATGAAAGTGCTGTAGGGAGAGACATGGAAAGTGCTGGTGGGGAGAGAGACATGGAAAGGGCTGTGGGGGAGGGACATGGAAAGTGCTGTGGGGGGAGAGACATGGAAAGTGCTGTGGGAAGAGAGACATGGAAAGTTCTGGGGTTTACATGGAAAGTGCTGTGGGGAGAGAGACATGGAAAGTGCTGTGGGAGAAGGGACATGGAAAGTGCTGTGGGAGGAGAGACATGGAAAGTGCTGTGGGAGAAGAGACATGGAAAGTGCTGTGGGGAGAAACATGGAATGTGCTGGGGGGAGAGAGATATGGAAAGTGCTGTCGGGAGAGAGACATGGAAAGTGCTGGGGGGGAGAGACTTATTCTAATATTCCATGTCTCTCTCCCCTCATATTTTTGCCTTTGTAGAAAAGAACAATGCATGCCCTGACACTCACACCGCTTCATCCCTGATACTCACCAATGGTTCACGCTGCTCCTCCGGCGCAGTAGCACGTGCAGATCACAGTGCAGTTACAAAAAAATGGAGCTGCACTGTGATCCTTGTCTTTATTTTGTGTTGAGCACTATATGGGGCTCATTATACTGAATGGTGCACTATGTTGGGCCCATTGTACTATATGGAGGACTATATGTGAATCTAGGTGGTTCAATAAAACCAAAATTACTTTGTAGGGGCTGAAATCATATGCTCTTCTGTGTCCCCACTGATTATTTTTATTTGTTTAGGTGCGGGGGATGTCAAATGTGCGAACCTGCTCCGTCCACTTCTATGCCAGTATCACTTTGCAGTCACCAATAAAATGGCTCCTCACTGTGATCCTAAACTTCATTCTTCTTATCCTTGTCCAAACACACAGAAGGGGTGGACAGGGGTGATGTCAGACATATGAGAGCAGATTCAGCCCACATTTACTGCAGTCGTAATGTGAGCTAGTTTTACACTAGGTTTTCATGGCACATTTCAGCAGCTACTCCCCTGGTGATTAAAAGTGGAAATATCAAATCTTTTAAAATTATTTTTCATATTTGACTTCATTAAAAAAATTAAAATATTTTTTTTAAATTAAAACATTAATACTTTACATTTTTAAAATTTTTGTAAAAACATTTTTTTATGGCACCTTCCCTAAAGGGATATTATGCTTTAGAAAATAAATGTTACATTTTGGTTAATGAGAAGTTACACAATTTTCTAATATTCTTCCTGTATCAATTCTTTATGGTTTTCAAAATTTCTTCTCAACAGAAACTTTCACAATTTATCTCAGAGGGATAAAGGCTCCTATTAGATAGCATTTGACTGACAGCTATCTCTCCCAATTCCCACCATACACAGGAACTTTTGGCTGGCCAAGAGCTTCTCTATTCTCTACGAGAGAGCTGCTGCTAGACTTCCAGGCAGTGGCTTATCTCCTACAGAATAAAAGGATCGGCTGTTGGAATTCCAACAAGTTGGATCCTTTTTTCACCCAACATCTTTTGTTGAGGGAGAGTTGGGAGACCACCGTGAACATTAGACTGTTAGCCAATATGGACGAGTACAGCCAACTTAAGTCTAATTTGTACTTGGTACCAAAGCCTGTCCTGGGCATGTGATGAACACATTAATACAATATTGATGATAGTTATAGTACAGTTATTAGAGTTAGCTCTTATAAGAAGCCATACACCATGTGTCCATCACAAGAGCGGGGCAGATTTTTAGCCACTTGAAATAAAAAATGAAGGTACCTGCAAGCAGAGATCCATCAGAAAGTATACTGAAAATTGTATAATTTCTCTACGCAAAAACAAAAACTCATTTTCTGGACATACTGTATGTATAATGCAAGCAAAGGAAAGAACTCATAGGGCATTACTTCAAGTAAAAGCAGCTAGTATCTCATGTACCTCTGAGCAGATTCCATGTTGAGCTTAGTGCAACTTTACGCTCATCATACTACCAATAGTAGCAACGATAATCAGAGGCACAAGAAGCTGATGCTAAAACACTTAGACCGCAATTCATCATGACTATTTTTAAAAGTCACTTTTCTTTTATGACTTGTGTTATTCGTTGCCGTTTCTGGCACCTCGTTCATGAATTTTGTGCAATGACATGAATAGTCTTTATTTTGTCTCTAACATTTTTGCGACTGTTTAATGCTTATTTTGCAAAATGGCACAAAAATTGAATAAAAAAAGTACTTCTGTACATATAGTATACAAAGAGGGGACTGGAGTAAATTTGTGCAAAAATTGCCACTGTTTGAAGAGTCACAAAAGATGAATCAGGCGAAAATATCTGGAAATGCCAAATCCTGCTCACAATGGTGAAGGGGGTTAAAAAAATCAGATGAACACATAAAAAAGCACAAATTAAAAGAAGAATTAGGCGCTGTGAGACAGTGAAGGAATATGTGTCGAATGGGGTGTACATTTCACCTAGGTACTGTGCTGTATGGTATAAGGGAAATGTGTGGCTTTGTAAACCTAGTGGTAGAGAAAGGTCACTACACCTTACATTCATTACACACTTGCAGCTCAGGCCTGAAACTACTCAGGTGTTAATTAGGAGACCAGAAGTAGGTGTCTGCAAACACAGTCAGAGAGCTCGCTTAAGGTACTGCCACACTAAGCTATCCGCTAGCGATCTCGTTAGCGTTGCATACTAATGAGATCGCTAGCGGATCGTTTCTATATCGCTAAATGCGGCCACATTTAGCGATATAGTTAACGACGCTATCGCCGTTAGCGATCTTCTTAACGACTTTAGCGGTACAAAGTACCGCTAAATCGCTAAGAAAAGGTGCCACACAGCGATAAGAACTTACCAGCGGGAGCGCCAGCGATGAAATAGGGTCCGGAGCGATTCCAGCGACGAGCGAGATCACAGCAGGAAGCTCGTCGCTGGAAGCTGCCGCACTGAACAATATCGCTAACGGGATCGCTAAATAGTGACGTTTTTTAGCGATCCGTTAGCGATATTGTTTAGTGTGGCATACCCTTTAGTCTGGACAAGGAGTCTAGGCACAAGAAGCAGTCTCCAGGAGTTTGAGCTATCTCAGTCTGGGTGCTCGATGTACCCCGGACACAGGAGTAGTCTCAGTGAGAATCCGTTCGAATAGCGGCTGAATAGGAGTGGAGCTCTCTCAAGTCTGGACGTTGGATGTGCCTTCAGACACAAGGAGGAGACTCTGTGAACCTCCATGCTGGTAAATGCTGAACATATGTGTTGTTTTGGCCCAGGCTGGTAGAGCCGGGACCCGGATAGAAAGGGAAATCTATCTAAGTGTAATTAGTGGCTGGACAAGCCTAGGTCTTCTGTTTATGATTTGTTTTTATCTGTTGGCTGTAGACTTTAATAAAACTGGTTGTGGCCAGTGTTTACCAGAACTGCTGTCTGAATGAACTGTTTTCGTGCCACTCTGTCTACCCAGACAGCGATCCTAGAGCTCTATCCCCTGAAAAGCTTACAATTGGCGGAGAATGCTGGGGCAGCACAGTGGCTGATACAATTGGTGCTGGAATGTGCGTGCAGCACAGTGGCTTAGAGACAGCAATAAAGGTGAAGTCTGTTGAAGCAGCAGCAGAGAAAAAAAAGTGTGTCAGCAAAAGAAACGTCTGTTGGAGCAGTCTTAAAGAGACAGTAGCCCTAATAGAGTTTGCAAAAGAAAAAAAAAAAAATAGTGTGTCTGCACAGCAAAGCTGAACTTGTTGTGGAAAAGACTGTGGAGTGTGCAGCAGCAAAGGAAAAGTCTGTTGGAGCAGTCTTAAAGAGACAGTGGCCCTAATAGAGTTTGCAGAGAAAAAAAAAAAAAAGTGTCTGCACAGCAAAGCTGAATTTTCTGTGGAAAAGACTGTGGAGTGTGTATGTCTTGAGTGAAGACTGCCGTTGTTGAGACAGAGAAGTCTGACAGCATGGATGACAGCATGGAGGCGCTGTTTGAACAAATGGCGCAAGTTAATGTGCAACATAAGACTGCCGTGGTTGAGACAGATAAGTCCGGCAGTATGGAGGAGCTCATTGAGTACCTGGTCCAGGCCCAGCGGAGCATGGAGCAGCAGCGCCTGCAGCACCAGCAGCGCATGCAGCAGGCCCAGCAGCAATTCCTGCAGCAGCAGCAGTAGAATAACCGGTTATTTGTTGAGCGGATGGCAGCACAAAAAAAGGATTTCGGTGCCGCATCCCGAAGTAATGTTGTGAAGGCACCTGCGTTGTCCGCTGTAAGAAGGCGGTAAGACGGTCCCTGAAAAAGATGACACCTCGTGATGATGTGGAGGTATATCTCACTAGGTTTGAGAGACTGGCAGAGAAGGAGAATCTGCCCCTATCTGAATGGGCCATGATGGTCGCACCCTATCTGATTGGAGAACCCCAAATAGCCTATGCTGACCTGAGCGAGCAGGACAGCCAAGACTATGCCAAGCTGAAAGCGGAGATTCTTACCCGGCTGGGTGTTACGGTGACAGCCCGTGCCAGGGGAGTTCATGACTGGAGATACAGTTGGGAGTCTGCAGTCAGCAGGCCTGATTATGGAGTTGAAAAGGTGGTAGTGAACCGCTACACCCGAGCATGTCCTCCTGAGGTACAGCCGTCTGAGAGGTCGTCACTTCAGAGTTCCCGGACGCTGAACTCTCGCGGTAAGAGCGTTCCAGCTGTTGGGGACATGGGGTATGCTGATAAGCGGGTTCGGGCCCGAGGGGACATATAGGTGGGAGAGTGTGATGGACAGTGTTGGAGATGTCGTGAAATTGCAGCCAACTGTCCAATAGAGGGGGAGCCTATGTGTTGTGATGTTGGCGGATCCCTCTCTCCCTGCGCAGAGCCTGTGTGTGTGTCCACCTCAGCCGAAGAGACTGGACCACAGGGGTCCCCGGTGGTTGTAAATGACTGCCCAGCACAGGCCCTCTTGGACTCAGAGAGTCCAGTGACTTCCGTATGTGACAGCCTGATTGATAGGGACTTCATCCCTGATAAGCACCTGAGTATGGTGTGCATCCATGGAGACACCAAAGTCTACCCAGAGACTGCCGTGGACTTGGTCCCCAAACTCGGGGAGGTTTCATATGAAGTGGGGGTAGTGAAGAACCTGGTGCACCCCGTCATATTGGGTAATGACTTTCCCCGATCTAAGGGTCTCTGGGGGAAAAATGTTTCTGATGGACAGTGTGATGAAGCTCCTACTGAGGGTGCGCAGTCCCGAGGGGTGGAACACAATGCTAGTGGGCCGTTAAACTTATGTGATAATGATGATGACCATGATAATGATGATGATGATAATGATGATGATGATGGTGATCATGATAATGATGATGACCATGATAATGATGCTGATGCTGATGCTGATAATGATAATGATGATGATCATGATAGTGATGATGATACTGATCATAATCATGATAATGATATTGATAATAATTATGACTGTGATAGTGATGAAATTCCTTTGCAGGTGATGTTGGGAGACGAGGATGGTGGTTCTCGGGAACCGAGTGTCCCTGACTTGCCTGTGTCCTGTGACAATTTTGAGAGTGAGCAGTGGCGAGACCCCACTCTTAGGACGGCACAGGAAAATATGATTGTTCTAAATGAGGTTTCCCAGGAGCCTGGCTCTGAGGAGAGGTTTCCTCATGCTGCCATGGACAATAGCCTATTGTATAGGGACACTGAAGTCCAGGGAGAGGTCGTGAGTCAGCTCCTAGTACCTGAGCTATATAGAAGTATAGTGCTGGGGTTGTCACATAGTCACATACTTGAGGGACCAGATGGTGAAGTTAATGTTGTGGATGACATGTTAACTAAGGTTCCAGATCAGGATGTGAATGAGAATGAATTGTATACTCCTGAAAGTGAGCAGGATGAGAATGAGAATGAATTGTATAACCCTGAAAGTGACCCGGATGTGGCTGAGAAAAAGGGGTCAGACAGGGATAGTGGGAGTGATAGTGAATCATCTGATGACAATAAAGCAACCAGTGCAAATGAGGAAGGCATGGTAGCAGAGGAGGTTGAGAGTCCTGAGAAGAAAGCTGATGCTGACCTTACAGCCAGACAGAAGATGGCATCTGAAGATGTTTTACAGTTGGCCGGTTCCCTGGCGAAGACTAAGGTGAAAGGAGGAGAGCTGAGCTTTAAAGGCAGGACTCTGAAACTGAACACAGCACAAGTGGATGCTGTTGAAGATGAGAAGTTGTCGGTGTGTGGTGTGGATCTGCATCATGCCAAGGACTCTGAAGGTGATGCTGCAGACGTGGAAAAAGCCATAGAAGTGGTAGACACCAAACCAGATGCCTCATCAGAAGCTGAGGTCTCAAGTGAAGCTGTGAGGAACAAGACTGAAGATATGGGGACTGACTCTGTCCAGGAATCTGTTTCTGCAGAAGACAGCGGCGTGGACGGGTTACGGTCCGGATCAGTAGCTGCAACTCGTGAAGCTCAGGCTGGAAGTTCGGCGCCCGGAGCCCCAGCAGTGTTCCCGAGTGATACCAAGGATCTGGATAAATCACAAGATGAGATTTTGAGACATCAAGCTGGCATGGGTGAGCTCAAGCGCACTTTCATGGAGTCTACATCGGAGCCACGTCCCAACAAATGGGAAAAGCGGTGTGTCACTCCGTTGCCGCTGCCGACACACGGGAGCTCAGACGGGATGCAGAATGTGGTGGAAGAGAAGAATCCGGCGGGTTCTGAGTATACAGATGCAGCTATCAAGGAGAACTTGAAAGCTGAATAAATGGAGATATTGGAGACCATAATGATGTGAATGAAGAAGTAGAATGTAAGACTGACGGTGGGGCTTCTGAGCATGTCCTACCAGAAGAGCCTGAAGAAGGGGCTGAGGACATGAAGGACGTCCAACGGGTACAAGATGAATTGATTGCTTCTCGGAGAAAACTCCAAACTGTGATGAAGGAGCGTGATGAGAGCCATGAGCATCTTCTGGAGAAGCTCAATGAAGTAAAGAAGGTTCAAGGGGAACTGGAGAAAAGTGAAAAACCCCCTATACCTTCTGTGATAGTTGGTGACACATGGTCAGTGCACCAGGGACAGGAGATACGTGAGTTTCTGAGGAAGAGTCAGCAGAAGTGTTCTGATGTGCCGGGTCGTACTTCTCTGGCCAGGCACTATATCGAAACTGAGCCCGGCCCTACGGTCAAGATGAAACCGTGCAGGATACCCGAGGCCCGCAGAGAGCATAGGCCTGGGAGGGTACAGGGTAGTGCGGATGCTTCAGATGAAGAGAAAGCTGATGTTGGCTATGGCTCAGGTGAAGATACAGATGACAGTAGTGAAGATGAAGCTGATGAAGGCCATGACTGGTCCAGAGTTCGCTGTCTCTTTTGGATTGTTGACCAGCCCTCCGGTTTGGATGACCAGCCCTCCGGTCTGGAGAAGAGGGAGGGGATATGTGAGACAGTGAAGGAATATGTGTCGAATGGGGTGTACATTTCACCTAGTTACTGTGCTGTATGGTATAAGGGAAATGTGTGGCTTTGTAAACCTAGTGGTAGAGAAAGGTCACTACACCTTACATTCATTACACACTTGCAGCTCAGGCCTGAAACTACTCAGGTGTAATTAGGAGACCAGAAGTAGGTGTCTGCAAACACAGTCAGAGAGCTCGCTTAGTCTGGACAAGGAGTCTAGGCACAAGAAGCAGTCTCCAGGAGTTTGAGCTATCTCAGTCTGGGTGCTCGATGTACCCGGACACAGGAGTAGTCTCAGTGAGAATCCGTTCGAATAGCGGCTGAATAGGAGTGGAGCTCTCTCAAGTCTGGACGTTGGATGTGCTTTCAGACACAAGGAGGAGACTCTGTGAACCTCCATGCTGGTAAATGCTGAACATATGTGTTGTTTTGGCCCAGGCTGGTAGAGCCGGGACCCGGATAGAAAGGGAAATCTATCTAAGTGTAATTAGTGGCTGGACAAGCCTAGGTCTTCTGTTTATGATTTGTTTTTATCTGTTGGCTGTAGACTTTAATAAAACTGGTTGCGGCCAGTGTTTACCAGAACTGCTGTCTGAATGAACTGTTTTCGTGCCACTCTGTCTACCCAGACAGCGATCCTAGAGCTATATCCCCTGAAAAGCTTACAGCGCAAATGAAAAATATGCGTGAAACGCAAAAAAATAAACAAAAAATGGCTCAAATCAGGCCCTAGTTTATTTCATCCCATTGTTAAATAATAACTTGCCACATTTTATCAAGAAAATGAAAAAAATGACATGCATGTTTACAGCCCAATTATGTACTTATATAGGTCCCTATGTCAACTCCACCTCTTCATCCACCGCGGTTGCACCCACATCACCATGAAGATTCCACAATAAGATATACCATATAAAAATATCACGTACAATACTAATTTATCTGCATGAACAAGTAGTTCATTTTTTTTTATTATAACCATGTGTCTGGAAGTGTTTCTCCCTAAAGTTAGAAGAAAGGGAAAAAGAAAGGGCCTATTAAAGTGTAAGAGTATAATAAAAGTTATTTTTCTTCTCTTCCCCATAGAATATAATACAGCCCACCTCCCCATAGAATATAATGTAGCCCATCAAAGAGTATGATGCAATCCTCCCATAGAAAATAATGTAGCTCCCCCCGAGAATGGCCCCACAGTCCAGTACTCACTCACTGATATATTAAAAAAAAACACACAATCCTCACCTCTTCTTATGCCCCGCACTGCTTCCGACTCGGCTCCGGTCTCAGCGGCTGCATTGCCCAGCACACAGCAGGTACGCGATGAAGTGACGTCATCGCTCACCTGCAGTGTCAGAGGCAGAGGGGAATGATGGGAGAGGGAGCATCAGCTGACGCTCTCTCTTCCATCATTGCTTTGAACTGTACTGGTGTCATAGATGCCGGTATAGTTGAATGCGGCATGGGGGGGAGTCGGTGCTGGAGCACACAGGCCCCTTGACTCACGGGCCCATAGCGGCTGAGTGATGTGCTGCTATTAGCAGGACGCAACTGTCTGGGGGCCCCTGGGGGGGGGTGCCCTAGGCAGCTGCCCGGTCTGCCTGCCGCTAACGCCAGCCCTAATTAGCACAGTATGCTTGCCTAGAGAGGCAGCGCAGGTGATGTAGGACACAGCCAATTGTGCTGGGGGTAACAGCTGGCTGAGTCCTATGTCACAATTGCCCCCTGGGCATTCGCAGTGTGCCAATAAACCAAGGATGAGTACACCGGTCAAACTTTACATTGTCAGGGAGGCAGTGAATTGCAAAGAGCAGGCAGTGATGCCACTCAGGCCCACAGGGGGATAATAACATGATTATTGGGATGATTAGTCTGGGAAAACCATGTCCCCCACAACTAGATACCAGCTAATTAGAATTATCACCACTGCAGATATAAAATTGTTTTTGGCATATGAAGAAATTAAGACGGTAAAAAAGGGCTAATTAGGAAGGGTATAATGGGTATAATACACTGTGGCGGTTTCGGGGCAGGAGAAAGCGGTCAGATTCTCTTTAAGGCTCTCTATTAGCATTTTTGGTTTGTTAGTGATAATTGCAGGAGTTGCTAGAATAGAATTTGTCCAGTACTAAGCAGTATTCTGATAATAGAGCTTTACTACTCTATGCTGGTAAATGGGTTGGGAGGTGAGCTTACATTTATAGTTATTATGGACATTTCTAGTCCTTGTCCCTGCAAAATGGGATGACGGGAACACAGGGTCTGCTAAGATGAAACCAAGTTAAAGGCAACTGAGAATGCGACAGCTGCTAAAGAGACCTGGCACTGAAAAATCTGGTATAGTGCTCCCTGAAGTAGGCTGTCTTAACCATCTTGCTTTCACTATCTACAAATATGATGGTGAACTTACATGGAGTTTCCTATATTTTAATGCCGTGTATAACAGTTAATAGTAACCTATGGAACGCATGCTCCAAAGTACAACATTGCATATATTAAAACGTTTTTTTATTTTTTAATCGCATATTTCTGTTCCTCTCCTCACAGCACTAGTGAAAAGCCATATGTTATTGCTCAAGCATCATCCTTACTATATTTCTGTAGTTAACGCATGTGAACAGTCCTTAATAACTTCCGCTTACCACCAGAGGGACTGTTGGGATAAAAACATGCATATGTCCATTTATGATATTTTCCCCCGGAAATAACTCAATAGCATTACATTTTAATTCTATTAAGTAAATATTGTTTTGTTTATGTGAAATAAAACCTTATTGTTTCCTGATTATCAGTATATAGCAGACCCCAGCTGCACATGTGCCAGGAAATATGTCTTCTCATCTGTTACAGACATCTTGTTTCCTCCCATGAGTGTTGGGTTTGTGCTGTTTAAGTAAAGCCCACACTCATAAAATTCAAAGTCCTGCAGCACTACTAATAGTGGTCCTTTCCTGTCCGCTCCTCTGTGGGCAATAGCTTAGTGCTGTGTCTCTTTACAGGATTTTTGCTCCTAATCCAGCTACGTTATAAACTAGACCGCCAGTGCTTTTACTGTATGTTAATTATTTCAACACAAAACGATGGTGACAGGGACACAAATAAGCAGTGTAGTGCAGCATTGTCCACGTTGTACAGTGATGAGGCAGTGACCCAAGCAAGTTCAAAACAAAACGTCTTTAATGTCCAACAAACTCACACAGTGAACAGCACGCTGTGTCCTCTGGATAGCAGCCGGAAAAACAAAAGACAGTCAGGAACCGTTAGTCGTGAGCGACCACAGCGCCGTGTACGCAGGGGTTGCCAGATCTTTTGGCTCCGCTTGCCCCTGTGTTGCCTCACACAGGGAGTACTCTGGAGACCAACTGCTCTGTCTGCTTGCAAGACCAAAACTATTACACCCAAAACCCTCTTGCAGGGCTTTTTTCCTTTCTTTCAGGCTCTGTGGCCATGGGCCACTTAATAAGATCTGGGCTGGAGGAAACGGACTGGCCCCATTACCTTCCTGCAGTCTGTTTCAAAAATATAAGCCCAGAACGGGTTTTCCTGAACAATTCCTTGGTCAAACAACTTGACCAAGTTCACACTTACTTTTATTTTGCCTTGTGACTCACAGACAACCTGCTGTGACCACAAGGCACTCCAGTGGATCTAATACACATCTTGAACATTTGTCACCATACAGGGGGCCCATGACAGGGCATCCGCATTTCCCTGTGACTTCCCCCCCAATGTTCTACTGAGAAACTGAAGTTTTGTAGGGACAGGAACCATCTGGTCACTCGGGCATTCCTCTCTTTTGCATTTCTCATCCAGACGAGGGGTGAATGGTCCATTACCAAATGAAACTGACTCCCAAGCAAATAGTAGCGTAGGGACTCCAAGGCCCATTTAATCGCCAAGCACTCCTTCTCCACTACGCTATAATTTTTCTCTGCCGGTGTCAGTTTCCTGCTCAAGTAGGTGAATGGATGCTCATCCCCGTTCACCTCTTGTGACAGCACCGCTCCTAGGCCTACCTTTGAGGCATCGGTTTGCACAATAAAGGTTTTCTTGAAGTCGGGGCTGCTGAGGACCAGCTGTCCACACAAGGCCAACTTCAGGGACTGGAATGCTTCCTCTGATTGAGGATTCCACCAGACCATCACCATCTTTTTATCTTTTAACAGGTCCGTTAGGGGTGCTGATTTCCCAGCAAAATTGGGTATAAACCGGCGGTAGTACCCAATGATGTCTAGGAATGCCCTCACCTGTTTAGTACTTAAGGGTTTGGGCCAGTTTTGAATGGCCTCAATCTTGTTTACTTGGGGTTTAATAACCCCGTGGCTGATCACATAACCTAAGTACCTGGCCTTTGTGAGTCCTATCGCACATTTCTTTGGGTTTGCTGTTAACCCCGTGATTCTAAGAGACTCCAGCACTGCTTGTACCTGGGACAGATGGGAATCCCGGTCGGTACTAAGGATGACTATGTCGTCCAAATAGGCTGACACGTAATCCCAATGAGACGCTAACACAATGTCTATCAGCCTCTGGAATGTGGCCGGAGCCCCATGTAAACCATAAGGCAAGATGACATATTGATAGAGACCCTCTGGTGTTATAAAAGCAGTCTTTTCTTTCGTTGACTCTGCTAAGGGGACCTGCCAGTAACCTTTTGTGAGATCCAGCGTGGTGAAGTATTGGGACTCCCCAGTCTCTCAATTAGCTCCTCCACCTATGGCATAGGATAGAGGTCAAATTTTGACACTTCATTTAACCTCCTGAAGTCATTACAGAAGAGTAATGACCCGTCTGGTTTTGGGATTAGGACAATGGGGCTGCCTCACTTACTTCGGGACTCCTCAATGACTCCCAACTGGTTCATTTGATACACCTCAACCGTGATGGCTTGCTTTTGGGCTTCTGGCACTCAGTGCGGTTTTATCCGCACCCTTACCCCGGGCTCGGTGACAATATCATGTTGTATCACCGAGGTCCGCCCCGGCAGCTCTGAGAATACGTCCGTATTCCTCTGCACGAGGACCCGAGCCTCCCGCCACTGCTGTTTGGTGAGAGCATCATTTATTTTAACCTGACCCCCTTTTTGTGTCCTTGGCCAGAGCCAGAGGGACCCCCATTGGTATGACCGGATTCGCCTCCGTGACCAAGCATTCCCGGTCCTTCCAGGCCTTTAACAGGTTTACGTGGTACAGTTGCTCGGGTTTCCTTTTCCCGGGTTGGTACACTCTATAATTCACTTCCCCTACCTTCCCCCGTATGTCATAAGGCCCTTGCCACTTGGCATGGGCTTACTCTCTGGGGTGGGCACTAGTACCAACACCCTTGTTGTTGGTCTCTATATGAATGCAAGTTTTGCATCTTCTTCCATTGCAAGGATATGTCCCTCTTGGTGAATCTGAGGGCATTGAACTTCCGATCATGATGTTTCTTAAATTAGGAGGTTGCCTGTAACACAGCAAGGGGGGGTCTTTATATCATTCACTATATTTTGTTAGCCATTAAAAGGTATCATACCCACAAGATTCCTGTTTTGCTTCTCCCACTGAGAGCACTCTATATATTATTTTCTACTGGCTAACACGGTACCAAACCAATTTTTTTCATTTATTTTAATGTCCAAAAAACTCACAAAGTTCACAGCACGCTGTATCCTCCGGATCGCAGCCAGGAAAACAAAAGACAGTCCAGAACCGGTTGCCATGAGCAACCGCAGAATCATGTTCGCAGGGGATGCCAGACCTTTTGGCTCCACTTGCCCCTGTGTTGCCTCACACAGGGAGTGCTCTGCAGACCAACTGCTCTGTCTGCTTGCAAGACCAAAACTGACACATCCAAAACCCTCTTGCAGGGTTTTTTTTTCCTTTCTTCAAGGCTCTGAAACTTAGGAGGAGGACTTCCTGGACAGGCAGCAGAGCCTGGGCAGGATTGCCCAGGGCAGGACATCCATGCACCGTAGTGAGGACAGAGGATTCCCCAGTTGGGGGGGATAAAAGCTGCCCCAGGTGGACGGGCAGCGTGGATGGGCCATGGCTCAGTGGGAACGACCCCAGGAGAAATACGGGCTTCGGGACCAGGTTAGAAGCAGATGGCGTGCCACACACAGAAGCTGCAGGGAAAGTACAGGAAGAATTGTCTTGCTTGCACCGTGTTAAGTAAAGCTATCACCGTTGGAACAGAACTGTGGCCTGTGGTGTTTTCCTGAGGGCTGATTCTCTACAACCGAGGTGAACGTGCGATGGCGGTAACTGACTGTACTGCAGGACTGGAACTTTACTTGTCTTTCTATGTGCAAGGTGCCGGGGTGCTCACTGACTGTGACCTAGTGGACTCGCCCACGACTACCTCCCTGTGCCACCTTGTTACACAGTGAAGCTGGATTGCTTGTAGGATATGTAATGTGCATAATTGCTAAGTCTTAGAAACCAATAAAAAGTACTAAGAATTGAGGATAGGACTATGAAGTTCATATTTGTACAGACTCTAGTAGTTTAGATGTGCATCTGCTGTATTTCTTCCCAATTTTTTTTTAAAAGCAGTCAAAAAGGAATTCTTAATCAAAAGTAGACATTTTTTGATGACCCATGTAATCCTGCTCTTGCTTCTTCTACTACCTCTAGTTCAGATACAGTATTTATTCATAACTCTCATATGTCATGTATCCAGCAGGACTTTTCCAATTTGAGTGAGTTGTCCTACTGTCCCGGAACGTTAGGGCTGTGCCAACTTACTTCCACTCACTCTGTGTGATGTCTTCTCTTCTGCCATGTTCATTGCTCCATAGATCTTCTTCCTTGAAGGCTGGAATCGCTCCACTTTTTTTATACTTACATTTAATTAAATAAACAATTATTTTCTTGTCTTGAGATCTGATCTCCCGAGATTCGAACATCCAATATGCATCAATGTAGAAAGTAGCAAAAGCTATAAGCCACATCCTGTACTGACAAACATGAGAAACATTTTCTCTATGTGAATGTGCATTGAAGTATCATAGAGATACATCAGTAGTATAGGTACACCACCTTTCGTCAAACTCAATTTGACAGGTCGACACGCCCCCTATCATTTAATCCGTCTCCCTGTCAGATTGATCCAGGTCGTCACGCCCCTGGCTGAACTTTGCTCAGGCTGTGAAATCTGGTCTGCTGGATTTGTGAATTTCAATCAAAGTGATTTATTCATGTCTATTGATATTTTATCCACTGGATTAGATTATTCTGTGGAGTATTAGTGTATTAAAGAGGAGAGAAACTTTTAAGGACCCAGTAAATGTATAAGGAGTTCTAGTTAAATACAGACTTCTGTATATAACTAGTATATAAGGATTTTATTGAAGTATCATCTTATAACACATTTGGAATTACGACGCTCATCTTATAGTTTTATTCAGTATATATATTTTTAGCTTGGCAGTGTATCTACACTTATATCAGTACTGGGAAAGAGTTTTAGTGAAATACAGACTTTTGTTACAGATCGGTAACTTATTAGTAATCTGTGAAGGCATGTGTTGTGTTAGAAGTTTAAATATTTATCTATCTAGTGGCGTTGTTGACAGAATGAGTGAAGGTCGATGCTACGGTAACTCATTTGCTAGAAACCACATATAGATTTATCTATCTAGTGGCGCTGTTGACAGAATGAGTGAAGGTCGCTGCTACGGTAACTCATTTGCTAGAAACCGCATAATGCCGGACAAGTCCCTTAAATGCTCATATTATGAAATGATCACGGGCATATTATGTATATAGCCGTGTTACAATATTAGACACGCGATTTTTAAAAAGGCAATGACACGGTATTGTAAAAAACATGGTTACAAGATTTTATTGTAATAAATACTTCTTTTTATATCATCGACTCTACAAATGACTATACAGTCCGATTATGCTATTCTCTCTAGACAAGCGCAAGTTTGATGTATGTTCCAGCAGAAGTAGTGGTGTGTTTTTAAACTTGATCTTCTCTCACCAATAAAATTTCTCACAATTGTATCATTACGCGTTTTATCAGCCGAAAACTTCTTCAATATCTTACTGAACGGTATGTTCCGAGCTAAGAAATGTAAAAAGTACACGCAGTAGTGCCCACAGACGGTGCTATACGTGTCTTGGATCTGGTTGCTTTGGTAATAATAAGTCTCACAATTCGTGTTCAGGAAACTCACGCCCCCTATCATTTAATCCGTCTTCTGTGTGAACTTTGCTTATATGTTATAACGATAATAGACTAATCCGGGGCTAAACAATAATAACCTACAAATATTTGTCCATATATATGCAGTCTATGTAACTCACAATATCCCCCAATAGGCAGACATATATGCACTATATATAGGATTATAAGTATCTCAATGAAGCATGTATATCAATAAAGTAACTTCCCCATCACAGATGCTAATATAATGATGTTAGCATGCAAGTGCAGGGCTCACAATACATACAGTGCGTGCATATGAAGTCAATTAGCACATCCATATGAGGAGCTATATTAAAAAAGCAGTTGTGTATAGTTGGCCAATCAAATATTAGTTATGCGTTCGCTACCACTGTCAACCATAGCAGCTCTCATGATGCTAGCTAATCACAGATGCTAATATAATGATGTTAGCATGCAAGTGCAGGGCTCACAATACATACTGTGCGTGCATATGAAGTCAATTAGCATATCCATATGAGGAGCTATATTAAAAAAGCAGTTGTGTATAGCTGGCTAATCAAATATTAGTTATGCGTTCGCTACCACTGTCAACCATAGCAGCTCTCATGATGCTAGCTATTCTGATCAGCTTAGCATATCAACCATGAAGCCTCTTTTAACCCCTTCACAATAATGTAAAGAGGAGTTTTTATGTTTTAATACTGATAGACATATTGTGAACGGACATATAGGGTCCATGTGAGACACCATATTTTTCAAATATTAGTTAAGCGTATATTTCAACATTTTGCTCCTTCACAGTTTTATTTTACATTATTTTTTTATTTTGCTTAAGGATCGTGTACAGAGGAGTTTTTATGTTTTAATACTGATAGACATATTGTGAACGGACATATAGGGTCCATGTGAGACATGCCTGGACAAGTCTGGGCATGTCTGGGCATGCCTGGACAAGTCCTGGTCACGGGACAGCCGTGGAAAAAACAATACTGAAATTCAGAAACTATGTGCTGGCCGTTAACACGCGCACAGTCATCTAGAAAATATTGAGCGAGTTGCTTCACAAACCCTCTCAAGGCATGTTGAATGTTAACGTTCCCGCTATGAGCTACACACATGACCAACTGTATAGCCTGGGATGCGTAGCGTTCTTGCAGCGCAGGCCTATTTTTAAAGACGCTAAGCCCATCAGATATAAAAGACAAGCATGTTGAGACGTGTCCCGGCCTATTTTGGCACAGAACCACAACTATGCAACGATTTTGACCAGCATTCAACAAAAAATCGGGTACAAAATTTTTTAACATACCTGTGTTTCGGACCCTCAGACCATGCCAGAAGCACTCTGTGCCATGTACTCTAACTCATAATATTCGATTTTGATCAGCATTCAACAAAAAATTGGGTGCTAACTTTTTAGCATACCTGTGTTTCTATAGCGAATACACGGACCCCTACAGCGCATCCCTATAGTGTAGTTTAATGTAGGGGGCAAACAGATTATCGCTGGTGCTTGGAAAATACCACATTTCATAGATGTTGCTGATCCGCTGAATCATTTTTAAACATTTCACGCCACTCATGCACCCACAGCACACTTATGCTGTACCAGCACCGCTGCAGCTAGCGCTTTTTAGCTAAAAAAGACCCTTATTTGCATCATTTTCATTATAGTACGACTGGTACATACCCACTCCTATGCAGCGATATTGAGTACCGTTCAACAAAAATCAGGTACAAACTTTTTAACATACCTGTGTTTCGGGCGCTCATGCCATACCAGAAGCACTCTGTGCCAAGTACCATAGCCATAATAATCGATCTTGATCAGTATTCAACAAAAAATTGGGTGCAAACTCTTTTAGCATAGCTGTGTTTCTGACTCCCATGTCGTACCAGAAAGACCTATTTTGGCACAGGCCTACACCTATGCAACGGTTTTGACCACTACTCAACAAAAATGGCTACAAACTTTTTAACATATCTGTGTTTCGGACTATCATGTCATAGCAGAAGTACCCTGTGCCATGTACTCTAGACCATAATATTCGTTTTTGATCACCATTTAACAAAAAATTGAGGCATGTTGAGACGTGTCCCGGCCTATTTTGGCACATGACAAATGTTTCTGACTCTCAGGTCATACCAGAAGCACCCTGTGCCATGTACTCTAGACCATAATATTTCACATCGGGTATGGGAACTACATAGCATTGTTTTCTCAGGTATTTAAAAAGTGGGTGCTAACTTTTTAGCATACCTGTGTTTCTATAGCGAATACACGGACCCCTACAGCGCATCCCTATAGTGTAGTTTAATGTAGGGGACAAACAGATTATCGCTGGTGCCTGGAAAATACCACATTTCATAGATGGTGCTGATCCGCTGAATCATTTTTAAACATTTCACGCCACTCATGCACCCACAGCACACTTATGCTGTACCAGCACCGCTGCAGCTAGTGCTTTTTAGCTAAAAAAAAAAAAAAAAACCCTTATTTGCATCATTTTCATTATAGTACGACTGGTACATACCCACTCCTATGCAGCGATATTGAGTACCGTTCAACAAAAATCAGGTACAAACTTTTTATCATACCTGTGTTTCGGGCGCTCATGCCATACCAGAAGCACTCTGTGCCATGTACCATAGCCCATAATAATCGATCTTGATCAGTATTCAACAAAAAATTGGGTGCAAACTTTTTTAGCATAACTGTGTTTCTGACTCCCATGTCGTACCAGAAAGACCTATTTTGGCACAGGCCTACACCCATGCAACGGTTTTGACCACTACTCAACAAAAATGGCTACAAACTTTTTAACATATCTGTGTTTCGGACTATCATGTCATAGCAGAAGCACCCTGCGCCATGTACTCTAGACCATAATATTCGTTTTTGATCACCATTCAACAAAAAATTGCGGCATGTTGAGACGTGTCCCGGCCTATTTTGGCACATGACAAATGTTTCTGACTCTCATGTCATACCAGAAGCACCCTGTGCCATGTACTCTAGACCATAATATTTAACATCGGGTATGGGAACTACATAGCTTTGTTTTCTCAGGTATTTAAAAAAGTGTGAAAAACTGAAAATCCCGCGGCCTGTGGTAATTTAGTGAGAACCATATAGACAAATCGGGTATCGTCACACACGAGACCACGACACCTCGGGCTATCACATTTACCACTAGTTTTCAAAAATCAGCTCCTTAACAATAAAGTAAGAATCGTAGCGTCCTGCATTGTGGTCTATAAATGTATAGTTTGAAAATTTACCGTTGCTAAAGAACAGTAAAAAGTCGTGCGTTACAACTATCAGCCCCAAAACTCTCACCACTATCACAAACACTATTGCCTACAGAGGCGCCCCGCGAGAATTTCTGTATGTGTGTATCAAGATGCTCCCTGCTATGACCGAATGTTTGCTCGTGGATGCTGGCATTTCAGTGACATCATAGTTGTGTAAATGCGCTGGGGCACGTGTATCGATCCCCTAGGTGTAATGCGTGATCATTTTAATTAATTTTCAATTCATAACCACACGTTCTCAGGCAGACAGGTTTATTTCACAGAAGTTGACTGTACAGTTGCATAATCTTTGTTTAAAATCATACATTTGCATAATTTTGTTTAAATCGCACAGCTCTGCAATAATGTCGGGTGTTGGACACGCACTTATCAGTCTTTCATACGTGTCGCAGAAAGATTTTAGTCTGTTCTGCGAGAGTTTATTATGCACGTACTGTGCAGACATGTCAAGAAACATTTTGGTGTGTTCACCAGTCCATACGGGTGTTGGCGTGTAAGGCGATCGACCATCATCCTTCTGCTTCTTACTTACACGCCGGCGCGATACCGCGCGTTTCTTTGACGGTTAATGCATCGGCTGAATTGACAGCTGCTGCTTCCGCGTTGCTATTTGCAGATTCTGTAGCTTGACACAGACGTATATTCTTAAGCCGACTACTCTCAGCATTCCCGGGGTGCTCGGTTGGCGCGTCGTTTTCTTCACGATCTGCGACACACCCGTGTGAAAGAGGCTCCGTTCTCACTTCCGTTCTGTTCTCAAATCCATAATTGCGCTGCTGCAAAACTCGCGAATGACGATCCTCCGTAACTAAAGAAAAGATACGTGGTGTAGTTAACCGCTAAGTGGGGGAGATATAGGAAGAGCTACATGAGCCACTTGGCTCTGATTCAACGCGATATTTGTAAAGCTACTAGCACCGATTATCTGTGAAACCGATGCATGATTGATTGTATAAGTACACTATAGAGCGGCCTAGACATATATACTTACAAGTATGCCCCGGGTGCTGATCTACAGAGAATGCTGAATTAACAGACATCTCGCTGCTCGGACGCTGCCGTATGGGGCTGTTTTCTCCCTCAAACTGCAACCTCACGGGCGATACTTTAGCAGCTGTAAATAAAATATAACATACATGAATGCGCACAACACATTCACAAAGCTAACTTGACACAGGTAAATAAAACTAGTTACCGCAGAAATTTTTATCTGCGTGTATAACTACACTATAGAACTGCGTAGACATATATGCTTACAAGTATGAGACGTGTAGTGTAGTTCAGAGATTGGTGAATTAAACGGTGTGGAGGTGCTCGGGCGTTTTCGTATGGGTGTGTTTTCTTTTCAAGCTGCAGCCTCCTGCTCGTTAGTTTAACATCTGTAAATAAAATATTACGCGCCACAGAAATGATATCTACGCGGGCCACACGCACAAAGCTAAATTCGCAAAGCTATCGTAACGTGTGTAAATAAAATATATCCGCTAGTTAAGGGTGGGGACGCCGGGTACAGAGGATACAGACACATAACAGACGTGTTTCAAGGACCGGTACCTTTTCTGTTCCAGCGCCGTGTGCTTAGCGAATCACTCCATCTTTTAGAAGCGTAGGGTATCGCGCGAGTTAGAGGATTATAGTCCTGTTCTACGAACTCAACACCGGAATCCAGGGGATCCTCCACGATCTCAACATCGGAATCGCGATGCTCGAGCGCCTCAGCCGCCACGGTGTTTTCAACCGCCCAGTCCGCTACAGGTGTATCTGTATGAGAAATTGTATTTAATTAGCAGACTAGATACATAGGCTTAAAACATCTGATATATCTATAGGTTTCTTGCCTGTGACAGACTGGTGAGAGCTTGAGGCTCGTCGCCCGCTAGCAGAGTTGCCTTCTCTAACAGGTTCTGCGTAATGAACCGGTTCTCGTAGGAGTAGTCTGAATGGACTCCCTCTTCTTAAATAAGAATGAAATATATTGTTCATATACACAAAGCGCAGACTCAGACAGCCCGACACAATACGACGTACACTATATACGGTGTAAAATTTACCCCATTGTTCTGGTGAAAGCAAAGCAGAATATTGAACGCGAGAATATCTGGACTCCATCTTGAATAAAAAGGGACCGCTATTAAATTAAAGCAAATAAAGATCAAGTATGAAAACACGACTAAGCTGTTCATGCAAATACTACACAAACTTAAATATAATTGAAACAAACGTGGATATTCACGAGACATAAAAATACGCACTTTAGCTCTAAAGATCAAGTATGAAAACACAACTAAGCTGTTCATGCAAATACTACACAAACTTAAATATAATTGAAACAAACGTGGATATTCACGAGACATAAAAATACGCACTTTAGCTCTAAAGATCAACTATGAAAACACGCTTAACCTATTCATGCAAATACTACACAAACTTAAATATAATTGAAACAAAAGACATAAAAATACGCACTTTAGCACTAAAGATCAACTATGAAAACACTGGTAACCTATTCATGCAAACACTACACAAACTTAAATATAGCTGAAACAAAAGACATAAAAATACGCACTTTAGCTCTAAAGACTAACTATGAAAACAAGGGTAACCTATTCATGCAAATAAACACTTAAACTATACTAACTTAATATAATTGAAACGAAATCCGTAAAAATACTCACTATAGTCCTGTTCAGATCGGAGTTGTGGTCTGTGAGGTGCGAAGCCTTACAGGTGAGCTGTGTATCGCTTGGGAGCTGGTTGTATTTATTGGGGTTAACAGAGAGAACACGCCCTCTGTCAATACCATGAACTGCTAGATAGAAAAAATCTATTAATGTTTTACAGGGCCATCATGCCGGTTAAGCACCTTGAAACAATATTTCACACCCGAAGCGTCACCATCATTACCCTCTAGCTGTAAATTTATAACGTCTTACTATTAATATTAATAATTAATATAGACTGCCGCTAAAAGCCATACAGTTAATTTTATTTTAGCTGACTGGGTCGTTAGCTAGACATGTTTTAATAATATAAACATTTTCTTATACAGATACAGCTGTAGCGGACTGGACGGTTGGAAACCCTGTGGCGACTGAGCCGCTCGAGCATCGCGATTCCGATGTTGAGATCGTGGAGGATCCCCAGGATTCAGATGTCGAGTTCGTTGAACCGGACTATAATCCTACCAACGCTCCTAAAAGATGGGGTGATTCGCTAAGCACACGGCTCTGGAATAGAAAAGGTAGCGGGTCCATGAAACCAGGGTGATATGTGTTTGTACCCTCTGTACCCTGTGACGCCACCAATAACTAGTGGATATATTTTATTTACACACGTTACGATAGCTTTGCGAATTTAGCTTTGTGCGTGTGGCCCGCGTAGATATCATTTCTGTGGCGCGTAATAGTTATATTTTATTTACAGATGTTAAACTAACGAGCAGGAGGCTGCAGCTTGAAAAAAAAACACACCCATACGAAAACGCCCGAGCACCTCTACACCGTTTAATTCACCAATCTCTGAACTACACTACACGTCTCATACTTGTAAGCATATATGTCTACGCAGTTCTATAGTGTAGTTATACACGCAGATAAAAATTTCTGCGGTAACTAGTTTTATTACCTGTGTCAAGTTAGCTTTGTGAATGTGTTGTGCGCATTCATGTATGTTATATTTTATTTACAGCTGCTAAAGTATCGCCCGTGAGGTTGCAGTTTGAGGGAGAAAACAGCCCCATACGGCAGCGTCCGAGCAGCGAGATGTCTGTTAATTCAGCATTCTCTGTAGATCAGCACCCGGGGCATACTTGTAAGTATATATGTCTAGGCCGCTCTATAGTGTACTTATACAATCAATCATGCATCGGTTTCACAGATAATCGGTGCTAGTAGCTTTACAAATATCGCGTTGAATCAGAGCCAAGTGGCTCATGTAGCTCTTCCTATATCTCCCCCACTTAGCGGTTAACTACACCACGTATCTTTTCTTTAGTTACGGAGGATCGTCATTCGCGAGTTTTGCAGCAGCGCAATTATGGATTTGAGAACAGAACGGAAGTGAGAACGGAGCCTCTTTCACACGGGTGTGTCGCAGATCGTGAAGAAAACGACGCGCCAACCGAGCACCCGGGAATGCTGAGAGTAGTCGGCTTAATAATATACGTCTGTGTCAAGCTACAGAATCTGCAAATAGCAACACGGAAGCAGCAGCTGTCAATTCAGCTGATGCATTACCGTCAAAGAAACGCGCGGTATCGCGCCGGCGTGTAAGTAAGAAGCAGAAGGATGATGGTCGATCTCCTTACACGCCAACACCCGTATGGACTGGTGAACACACCAAAATGTTTCTTGACATGTCTGCACAGTACGTGCATAATAAACTCTCGCAGAACAGACTAAAATCTTTCTGCGACACGTATGAAAGACTGATAAGTGCGTGTCCAACACCCGACATTATTGCAGAGCTGTGCGATTTTAAACAAAATTATGCAAATGTATGATTTTAAACAAAGATTATGCAACTGTACAGTCAACTTCTGTGAAATAAACCTGTCTGCCTGAGAACGTGTGGTTATGAATTGAAAATTAATTAAAATGATCACGCATTACACCCTAGGGGATCGATACACGTGCCCCAGCGCATTTACACAACTATGATGTCACTGGAAATGCCAGCATCCACGAGCAAACATTCGGTCATAGCAGGGAGCATCTTGATACACACATACAGAAATTCTCGCGGGGCGCCTCTGTAGGCAATAGTGTTTGTGATAGTGGTGAGAGTTTTGGGGCTGATAGTTGTACGCACGACTTTTTACTGTTCTTTAGCAACGGTAAATTTTCAAACTATACATTTATAGACCACAATGCAGGACGCTACGATTCTTACTTTATTGTTAAGGAGCTGATTTTTGAAAACTAGTGGTAAATGTGATAGCCCGAGGTGTCGTGGTCTCGTGTGTGACGATACCCGATTTGTCTATATGGTTCTCACTAAATTACCACAGGCCGCGGGATTTTCAGTTTTTCACACTTTTTTAAATACCTGAGAAAACAAAGCTATGTAGTTCCCATACCCGATGTTAAATATTATGGTCTAGAGTACATGGCACAGGGTGCTTCTGGTATGACATGAGAGTCAGAAACATTTGTCATGTGCCAAAATAGGCCGGGACACGTCTCAACATGCCGCAATTTTTTGTTGAATGGTGATCAAAAACGAATATTATGGTCTAGAGTACATGGCGCAGGGTGCTTCTGCTATGACATGATAGTCCGAAACACAGATATGTTAAAAAGTTTGTAGCCATTTTTGTTGAGTAGTGGTCAAAACCGTTGCATGGGTTTTAGGCCTGTGCCAAAATAGGTCTTTCTGGTACGACATGGGAGTCAGAAACACAGTTATGCTAAAAAAGTTTGCACCCATTTTTTTGTTGAATACTGATCAAGATCGATTATTATGGGCTATGGTACATGGCACAGAGTGCTTCTGGTATGGCATGAGCGCCCGAAACACAGGTATGATAAAAAGTTTGTACCTGATTTTTGTTGAACGGTACTCAAGATCGCTGCATAGGAGTGGGTATGTACCAGTCGTACTATAATGAAAATGATGCAAATAAGGTTTTTTTTTTTTTTTTTAGCTAAAAAGCACTAGCTGCAGCGGTGCTGGTACAGCATAAGTGTGCTGTGGGTGCATGAGTGGCGTGAAATGTTTAAAATGATTCAGCGGATCAGCACCATCTATGAAATGTGGTATTTTCCAGGCACCAGCGATAATCTGTTTGTCCCTACATTAAACTACACTATAGGGATGCGCTGTAGGGGTCCGTGTATTCGCTATAGAAACACAGGTATGCTAAAAAGTTAGCACCCACTTTTTAAATACCTGAGAAAACAATGCTATGTAGTTCCCATACCCGATGTGAAATATTATGGTCTAGAGTACATGGCACAGGGTGCTTCTGGTATGACCTGAGAGTCAGAAACATTTGTCATGTGCCAAAATAGGCCGGGACACGTCTCAACATGCCTCAATTTTTTTGTTGAATGGTGATCAAAAACGAATATTATGGTCTAGAGTACATGGCACAGGGTACTTTTGCTATGACTGATAGTCCGAAACACAGATATGTTAAAAAGTTTGTAGCCATTTTTGTTGAGTAGTGGTCAAAAACCGTTGCATAGGTGTAGGCCTGTGCCAAAATAGGTCTTTCTGGTACGACATGGGAGTCAGAAACACAGCTATGCTAAAAGAGTTTGCACCCAATTTTTTGTTGAATACTGATCAAGATCGATTATTATGGGCTATGGTACTTGGCACAGAGTGCTTCTGGTATGGCATGAGCGCCCGAAACACAGGTATGTTTAAAAGTTTGTACCTGATTTTTGTTGAACGGTACTCAATATCGCTGCATGGAGTGGGTATGTACCAGTCGTACTATAATGAAAATGATGCAAATAAGGGTCTTTTTTAGCTAAAAAGCGCTAGCTGCAGCGGTGCTGGTACAGCATAAGTGTGCTGTGGGTGCATGAGTGGCGTGAAATATTTAAAAATGATTCAGCGGATCAGCAACATCTATGAAATGTGGTATTTTCCAAGCACCAGCGATAATCTGTTTGCCCCCTACATTAAACTACACTATAGGGATGCGCTGTAGGGGTCCGTGTATTTGCTATAGAAACACAGGTATGCTAAAAAGTTAGCACCCAATTTTTTGTT
>JARQOD010000007.1:23216027-23242645 GCA_033576555.1 Oophaga sylvatica
ATTCACTTCTGCCCTTTTTTAAAAGGCGCCTGATGTTTCTCCCCTTTCGGGGGGGGTTGATGCCTCTAAATTGGGGCAGGTCCTTTTTGTCCCAAAAAGATCCAGAGACCCAAAAAAAACCCTTGTCCTTTTTCTCTCGAAAATTTTCTCCACTGAAGAAATTATACGGGGAGGGGGGAGTTTTGGGCCATGAAGGGGTTTTTTAAAAGGGGGGAGACGGGCTGGGGGACCAAACATCAGGTGGTGGTCCTTACGGCCATAAGAATCTGGTCTATCTGGAATCTGCCAAGCGACTCAATCCTAACAGGCCAGGGGGCCTTTTTTTTTCAACATTTTTTTTTGGGGTTTTTCCTTTTCCGGCACTAAAAAAGTTAAGGGGTTCCCTCCGAATTTCCCTTTTGGGGACTCCCTGATTTTTCTTTCCCCTTTTTAAAATTTGAAAGAGGGTTATTCTTTCCGCCATCTCCCCTTTTTGAGACTTGCTCTGAAGGGTTCAGGAGGATAGGCCCAGCGCTCCCTGTTGGAAAATTTTTGCCCCGGGACCAATGGAAAAAAGGGGTGTGATGTCGAGATTCTTTGTTCGTTTTTGGCGGGCATCCCGGTTTTTTGGGGTACCAGAATTGGTTAGGGGGCCTTTTTGGGGGCCTTCCTTGTCTTGATTGGGGGAATTTGTGCAGTCCTGGGGGCTTGCTCTCGCCCAACCTTGCTCCGCTTATGGTTTTTTGATGCCTTTTCCTGTCCCCCAAGGACCATGGACCCAATCTCTATGGATTTCATTCCACTTCCTTTTCTCAAGAATGACCCCATCTGGGTAATTTTTGATAGGTTTCCAAAATGATACATCTTGTGCCATTCCAACCCCTTCCCCCTCTGAATTGGCCGTTTTTCCTTACACGGGTTTTTTACACGGCATTCCTGAGAACTTGTGTCTGACAGGGGGTCCAGTTTTTTTTCCATTTTGGGGGCTTTTTTTTCTAACTGGGTGTTAATTGTCTTTTTTCCTCGGCATTTCTCCTCAGACCAATGGTCACATGAGAGAACAAACCAAAATTTGGGAAATTATCTAAATGTTTGTGTCTGTGACAGGATGACGGGTCTTTTTTCCCTTTGCTGGTTTGCTCTTAAAAAAGGGCAACTTCCCCCTTTTTTATTCTCTTTTTCTGTAATTAGGGGGTTTTCCCCGATTTTTTCAGCAGACGGGGGGTTCTGTTTGTCCAATTTTGACTCTGTTTGGAGCGTATGCAAAGATTTGGGACCATTTGTGAAGGTTGCCCCTCTCTGGAGAAGGCCCAGGGTTTGCTAACCGGCATAGGATGATGGCCTCGGTTTAAAGGGGGATTTTGGTTGGGGTTTCCTCAAAAATTTTCCCCATGAAGTACTTTCCCCAAATTTAAGCCTGGTTTTTATTGGACCTTATAAATCATGGAGATTTTTTAAAACCTGTTTTTTTTTTCTTTTGCTTCTTCCGGGGGCATTTAAGTCCATAACTGTTCCACAAGCCTTTTGTTGAAGGGTTTGTTAGCCAGGGGTTTTTCCTGCGCGTGCCTCCTGCCCTGTTTTGGTTGAGGGCAATTGGGATGTGGTTGAGAAAATATTGGATTCTCGTTTTTCTGGGGGAAAACTCCATTTTTTTGTTAAAGGAGGGTTATGGTCAGGAAGACTTTTTTTTGGGGGTTTGCTTCGGACTTTCCCCCTGCTAGGAATTTTTCCGTGCGATCATAAACTCATCCTACCAACCGGGGTTTCTCAAATGATTTAAAAAAAAAAAATCCCCGGGAAATTTTAAATTTAGAAATAAAAATTTTTTAAAAAAAATTCCACAATTTTTTTTTAAAAACCTGTTTTTGCCTCCCTGCTTACAGAAAGACTTTTTCTTCTTTTGTGTTTGTCTATATTTTTTTTTTTTGTACTGCACTTCTTTGGGGGGGGCCCTTAGGTCCCCTCCGGGGGCTTCTGCCCCTCAGTTTTTTTTCAGCCACGGTTTTGTTTTTTTTCTTTTTCCAGTTTTTTTCAGTGGTGCTGTTTTGGGGTTTTGTTACACCAGGAACTAATTTAAGGGGGAGTCGTGTGATCTCAGGGGAATTTGAAATTATAAAATTTTTGGGGCTTTTCGGGGTTTTTTTGGGATTTTAGTAAGTCCCTTCCACCTTTTCTATTTAGATAGTTTTTGGGCCCCGCGTTTTTTTCCCTACTATTTCTTTTTTTGTCGTAATTTCCTCTTTCTAACCGCCATTACAGTTTGGGGGTTTTTTTTATCTTTTGGGGGTTTTGCTCCGGGGCAGAAACTTTCCTTTTCGTTTTAGGTGTGTTAGTTTTTCTTGTGTACGAGGGTCTAGGACCACGAGAACGCTCCACGGCCCGCCCAGTTGTGGGGGTTATCAGGGTCGCAATTCATAGATTTTCCCAATGCTCTGGTGTATTGCCTTTTTGCCGTCTCCTCACAACCCAAAAAAAACAATTATCTATGACCAATTGTTGGCTTTCTTTTATTAAAGAAAACAAAAAACAGCCACAAATTAATTTTAGTAATTAAAAATATTGATTCAATATTTTTTAAGTAAAATTCCCCCCTAGAGGCCAGGGCATGAATAATGCAATTTTTCAGGGGGATAGGCACACCTCGAGGGTATAAAGGGGTGTTCAACCCCATTTGCATGATTTTAAAAGTGATGGCATGGTTTCCAAGGTAAAAAACTGGTGACAGGTTCCTTTGAATTACTAAAATCACCAATTTGCGGCTGCCTGCTGTTTTCTTGAATGAACTGATGACAGGCACTGATTAAAAAATCATTTTTTAAAATGTGGTCATTTTAAATGACACGCACAGTACAACTTACGGTTATTGGGGATTCCAGCAATATTACTTAACACTTTTCTTTGGTTTCGACCATAAATTGTGATCCACATGAATAACTATAAACTCTGGGCTTTAGTAAAAAATCTGTACCTGCCATAGTGTTGGTGCCTTCTAGTCGAGCAACAGAGAGGCCCTTGAACTTGTAGCTATCAGGACCTGGGTGCGACTGCTACCTCTGCTCCTATTTTAGCTATATTCCTCGTCCGACTACAGAACCACAGCAGATCGGACACAGCATAGTGCCTTTGTCCACGTGGCTGCAGGTGGTTCTCCAGCAGAACCATTTTCAACTAAAAGCTGATCACAGAGGAGTCTCAAAGCAAGGACTCACCACAATCAATTGTAGTGGTGGAAACTGCTCTTTAATTGGAGGGAAATCCAAGAAGCAATTTTTAAATAACCTATAGTGGAAAAGAAGCAAAATGTACAGATCCCAATGGGACGACCATGTGATGCACAGATGTGTCAGGAGCTCCAGGTCCAGGGTGAAAGTTGCTGTTTGTAGCAACTCTCTACATTACGTGTTCTATTAATAATCAAAATTTCCTAAAAGTGTATTGGAAAGTGACTTTCAAATGAGCCAATACATTAATAGTGAAGCTCCTTTTTAGAAGATATTTTCCTATAGTGACAAAATGACCAATTTCCGATATATTTCTCTCCCCTGAATAATTTATTGTACAAATGTACACAAATAACAGAGCAAATTGAGGTAACTGCTGGAAGAGCAGAACACAACACATTGTGACAAGTCCTTATCTTTTTCCGAAAGCCTCACACTATTTATAAGGCTCTGACCGGTATATCAGTTCAAAATACTTTAGGGTTATTTTATACAAAATGTTTATTATTTGTTCTTATTCCCTATTTTCTACTAAGATTTTGTCCAGCGTTATGTGGAAAACGTGCTAATTCACGTGGTTCAGTGAGGTTTATTTCCGTGCAACAGGATTATATAAATCCCAATAAATTCATGTAATGATGCAAATGTCACATTCTTCATGCAGTTTCGCATCTAAGTGTCACGTGAGCTGGAATTATAGCCACTTGAAATGTAAGAAAGCAAATAAAACACATGCATTACAGAAACTCATCATTAGCTGATACATTTGGGACAATCGGATCCACTTAGGCTGTGTTCACATCCCAATGAACAGAAAAAGCTCGAATATTAAACAATGCAAACTAGGATGCCTGCAGATCTGTGATCACTATGACATAACTGTCAGCTGTGTTATTATCTCCGTTACAGCCAGTGAACTTCGCACTGTAAGGGTTAGAATAATATAATCACAATTAATCACTTCTTGGCACCTAAGAAGTAAACAGATACCTGCAGCAATATATGCATGGAAACCAGCAATTTGTATTTATTTTCTGGGGGCTTAAAGAGTCAGTGATCTACTACAAAATAGAATTCCAACAATCCAGACTCTGAAACAGAAAGTTAATTTGTAAGTATGGTAATAATTTGAAAAATATTTTTTTGCTAGAATTTAGTTAGGTTAATTGCTGATGGGCACATATGTGTTCATGGTGCACAATTACAGAAGAAAAAAATCCTCCTTTTTTTCCTTTTAAAATATTACTCCTCTAAAGGTACTGTCACACTAAGCGAGATCGCTAACGAGATCGCTAAAGAGTCACTGATTTTATGACGCAGTAGCAATCTCGTTAGCGACGCAGCTGTGTGTGACATGTAGCAGCGATGTGGCCCTGCTGAGATGTCGTTGATCGCTTATAAACGTTCTGAGCCGTTTTTTGGTCGTTGGTGTCCCGCTGGTGAGCCTGAATCGCTGAGTGTGACACCCTTTATGAACGACTTTACCAGCGTCACAGGTGGGACTAGGTTTTCCCAACGACCGCAGAGGTCGTTATACAGATCGCTGATCTCTGATGAGATCTTTGTGTTTGGAAGCTAACTAGCGACCATATAGCGATCGCACTAGCGATCTCGCCAGGTTGTGTCGTTATTGTGATCGCTAGTGCGATCGCTAAGTGTGACAGTGCCTTTAGTGACATCTAATGCCAAAGACCGAGGGCATTGCGAAGTCCACCATTTGGAATGATATTGGCATTAACATGATACAGTTGGATAGTCCTGTAGGCTCTTGAAGGCCTTCGGCCAACATGGCCTCAGTGTCCCAATGCAGGTGGCACTAAGTTGTCAGTGTATTTTGCCACCTGTGGCATTACTATTTTTTGAAATTTACAAAAAAGGATTATTCAAGAAGCATTAAAGGGAGCGCTCAGAGGGCATTATACTGGGTTATGGGGCACAATACCTGCCTTGCCCCAAAACTGGCAACCCATGGTATCCATCATCAACCTAGAAAGGGTAAGGTATGAGTGCACATGTTTAGTATAATTTTGCACCAAAAATGTGTCTCTTGGCAAGAAAAATGCTGCATTATTGCGTGCGTGTATGATGCATTTTTTTCCCATGCATTAGACTGGGTGAAAAAGGCCGGAGTCACACTGGCGAAAAATCGGACGACTGCAATGCGATGAAATATCGCATTGCAGTGGACCTATGTTAATCTATGGAGCAGCTCCCAGTATCAGATTTTTTGTGGTCCGTTTTTAAAGTCCGTGTACAATCGCAGCATGCTGCGATTGTCACCGATTGTGGGTCGACTATCGCCAATGCAAGTCTATGGGAGCGATTGAAAAATCTGATTACAAACGGACCACACTGTGTGACTTGCGATGAAATCGCATCGGTGTCCTTAGAAAAGCCGGCAAATTTATCCCCGGCTATACTGTAAAATCACATGACAGCTTTAATAAAGACTAGAAAGAATAGAATATACACATAGAACACATATATATTTATTTCATGTCATTGTGACATGTATATATATATATATTTATAGTTCCTAGACTTCTACATACTGTTATAGCCGCTAATTCAATTGCCGGCTTTTGTGAAATCACAGAAGCCGACATGAAAAAGATACATTTTTCCACACATTTAACCATGTAATTTCATGTATTTTTTATATATGTTTGAAACATACAATTACATGAGTGTATTTTTGCAAAATTTCAGACATGTAGGGGTTAATTAAGGTGTAATTCGTTGAAAAAAAAATGCGTGGGCTCCCGCTGTATTTTCTCCACCCAGACAGACAAAGCAAAGCGAGTGGGGGGCAGATAATAATAGCCCAGGGAGGGTGCATTTTTTTTGTGCCCCCCCCGGCTACTAACATCTGCCCCCAGACACCCCAGAAAGGGCAAATCTATAATTAGATTCGCCCTTTCTGGCACTTTGCCCGTCTATTCCCATTGCCCTGTAGCGGTGGCGAATGGGTTAATCTCCCTTACTGTCACCTTGCAATTGAAAGGTCACCTTAAGGCAGGTTAATAATTGATAGCTGTCAATTAGACAACTATCAATTATTAATCCTATTGAAGTAAATAAAAAAACACACACACTTTAAGAATAAATAATTTTAATGAAAAAAAAACACATTTTTTTGACCATATTTTATTTTAAACTTAATCCGTGCGAAGCCATTGATCTCCTAAAATAAAGAAAAAGAAAAAAAACAACATTATTCTTACCTATTCCGCCGATCTGTCACGTCCCACGCTGTAATCCTTCACAAAGGGTTAACTAGCTTTGAGCCAAGCAGTGCAAGTAATCCTGCATGCTCAGCTCAAAGCTCCTGAATGAATAAGTTCCTCTCCTGGCGACAGGAGAGGATGTGTTTCATGAATGAAGCTTAATTGATTGTGTCCACTTTCCCTTTAGGTCAGGTCACTACAGTTAAATTGGCAATAAATCAATTAAGCTCCATTCATGAATCTATTCCTCTACTTTCGCTGGGAGAGGAACTTATTCATTCAGTGGAATACAGGTCTGAGACAGCATTATTAGCTCTCTGCGACCTGTAACCTGTTAACCCTTTCTGATGGATTACACCGTGGAACCTGACTGTGCATCGGATTGGTAAGTATAATTTTGCTTTTTTATTTTATTTTTATTACAGGAAATGGTTTTAGCAGGAAAATAAAATATGGTCAAAAACTGTGTGATTATTTAATTAAACTTATTTTTTATTAAACTGTGTGTGTTTGATTTTTCTTTCATACAATAGGATTAATAATTGATAGTTGTCTAATTGACAGCTATTAATTATTAACCTGGCTTAAAGTGACCTTTCAATTGCAAGGTCATTTTAACCCCTTATTAACCTATTCGCCACCGCTACAGGGCAATGGGAATAGACGGGCAAAGTGCCAGAAAGGGCGAATCTAATTATAGATTTGCCCTTTCTGGGGTGTCTGGGGGCAGATGTTAGTAGCCAGGGGGGGCACAAAAAAAATGTACCCTCCCTAGGCTATTATTATCTGCCCCCACTCGCTTGCTTTGTCTGTCTGGTGGAGAAAATACAGCGGGAGCCCACGCATTTTTTTTCAACGAATTTACACCTTTAATTAACCCCTACATGTCTGAAATTTAGCACACATATACTCATGTAATTGTATGTTTCAAACAATATAAAAATACATGAAATGACATGGTTAAATGTGTGGAAACAATGTATCATTTCATGTCGGCTTCTGTGATTTCACTGAAGCCGGCAATTGAATTAGCGGCTATAACAGTATGTAGAAGTGTAAGAACTATAAATATATGTATATATATATATGTCACAATGACATGTATATATATATATATGTGCTCTATGTGTATATATCTATTCTTTCTTTTGGCATTTAAATACTATTCTTTTGGATCCATTATATGTCAGTTTTGCAAGCCTGCGAGAAAATCTCGCAAGTCGGATGAAAATCGGATGTTACAAGGTACACACACATGCGATTAAATCGCATCTTTGAAGGAAAATCGGATGCCAGAAGGATGTGTGATGTTTGCATTTTGATCCGATTGTCGACCGTCTAAAACGGACCGATTTTTTTGTGGTTGTGTGTGACTCCAGCCAAACTCTGTAAAAACACTGAAAGAATTGTCATGCTGCAGATTTGACTATGCTTGGAATCTGCAAGGAAATAATAAGAAACATGTGAATGAGACTTCAGAAATCTCATTTAATTTGCTGGGACAGTAAAATGCTGCATTTTTCGCCAAAAAAAAGGAACGTGCAAAAATACCCTTAGAATGTAATATCATTTGAAATAATGTCATAAAAATAAATATAAAAAACTATGACAAAATTGTTGTTTCTGCTCATCTTTCCTTACAAAATAATTTAAGAAACAGTGATTAAAATGAAAAGGGTCTGGCTCTCACCTATTTTTAAATACTTGATTAAATTTGTCGTGATCACATCAACCCGTAGAATAAAGATAACAAGACAATTACAGTATACGGACAGTGTTTAAAACAATGAATCAAATGAATTCATAACTACAGAATAAGTCTACGCTTCCACCATGAGCTTTTGGTGAGTTTTTGATGTTGTGGATTTTCTGCACCAATTATGTATATTACGTTACTTGTGTATTTTTATTGTGTTTGAGTACATTTTTTTTATATGAATTTTTAACGCTGCTGTTTTTGTCTCTTGTTTGAAATAAAGCTGCTTTACTTATGAAACTTCCCGGCATTTGGCTTTGAGAAATCTTCATTGATACGTGTCATGTGCGGATATCATCGTGCACCTCTAGTGCATTTCGCAGTGGAGACGCGCTAAAAACGCCCCATGAGTATTTTTTACCTGCGGATCTTCCATGTCTAATGTAATTCTATAGGGAAAATGTGCACAACAAATTCAACGTGTACCCACAAGAGAAGTTGACATGTTATGGATTTGAAACACGCACCGTAGATCAGTTTACGCCGGGTAAAAAAACCACAGTGGCCATGATATTTCTATTAAAGATGAGCTGATAAGGTGCTAACGGAGCATGCTCGTGTGCTAATAGAGTATCTTTGGCATGCTCGAATACTATGTTCGAGTCGCCATGGCTGCATGTCTCATGGCTGTTCTACAACCACAAGGCATGCAGGGAAAAAAAGTTTCTCCAATTTTCCTATTATGTCAGTCCGTGAAAATCAGACAGCACTCGAACTGCAGTCCAATTTTGGCCAAGGACCCAGAGATATGAATGGGCGAGTGCTATCCGATTCTCAATGGCAAATGGTGCAACATACTGCAATTTTTTTCATTGGACTGCTTAGTCCGAGGATAAAAATGGATATGTGCACAGCCCCATAGAATAACATAGGTAGAAGTGAAATCCATGTGCACAAGCCCTTAGAGTCAGAAAACTTTAAGCAGCATGGACCATTTACTTCTATGGATGAAGTCATTGGTGCAAGAGAAAAACATCTGAGCTCCTAAATCTAGGATAGAAAACCAGGAGGTGGCTGCACAGAAATGACGTGAGATAAAGAGAAACCGGATAGATAAAGCAAGACCCAGTGGGCCCTGATGAAAAACACAACATGCAAAGAGCTCACCTTAACAACATAACTTAAAGTTTCCAATAACTTTTATTATTTTTGTTCCGCAGTTTTACAGCTCCATTTGCAGTCCTTTAAAGAGATTGTAAAATAGTCTATTCCAGATATTGTTAAACATATAAACTTTCTTTCAACCCTTGTGTAAAGTTTTAAGTGCCAAAAACGTTACTAATATTAAGTGAACATTATTACGAATGTGCATGCAAAATGGAAGAATTAATTAAAAAATGCTAATTTCCTGGCTGCAAAGTCTAGAAAATATTGTTTTCTCTCCCGTTGCTAGAATAATGATTATAGAGGTATCATTTGTGATTTATAAAATGCACTGCACTAATAAATATTGTATGTGGACGGCATAAAGCAGGGGCGACAGGATACTAGCAGTAGAACTCAACTTTTTATCTTTTTTTTATTTAAGTGGTTTACGCCCATGGGGATTCCATATAATGAAAAGGTTTATTGGAAAAAATATATGTGGTCAATTTAAGGAGCGCTATGGCGATAGAGCACACTGCAATGGATTAGTGGTAAACAAACCTTTTATTAGACCACTACGCGTTTCAGCAGCAGACCGCTACCTTCCTCAGGTGATTATCAATATTATCAAAATCCACCTGAGGAAGGTAGCGGTCCACTGCTGAAATCCGTAGTGGTCTAATAAAAGGTTTGTTTACCATTAATCCATTGCAGTGTGCTCTATAGCCATAGCGCTCCTTAAATTGACCACATAAATTTTTTCCAAAAAACGTTGACACTCCCCTTGAGGGATTGTGGCTGGAGCAGCTTGGAGCTATAGAGTTCATATCCAGGCAACAGGACCTGCAGTGACGTCACATCCTGTGAAGTGGTATTACGCGACTGGATCTTGGGCCCACGTGACCAGACCAGGAAGCACAGGAGCGATCCCGGAGCTACAGAGCGGGAGTACACGGAGACGTCCCCCACCGAAGTTGTGCAGGGGTGTACAACCCCTCCAGGTGAGAGGCTAATCCCACCACCTTTCATTGTAACATCCCAATTCAACCTCCAGGTGATTCTCATTCTGTGCTCTTCCATGTTTATTGTCTTATATAATGAAAAGGTGACACAAGCTTAGCAATAAACTCATCTGATTTTGTTTCATTGTAGCACTGCAACTCCTGACCATTTCTGTGACTCTTTGCTTCCAAGGTGTGACAATGATGTGGCATCCATACAACATTACAGCTCCACAAAGCAATCATTGGCCCAAATGTGAATCACAATGTCTCCTCGAAAAACAGAACCGGAACCAACAGTGAGTAACAATGATAAAATGTTGAATATATTACATAGTTTAAAATTTTAACATTTTATTCCCCACTGTACTATTCTTTAAAAAACAATAAAACAAAACTGTCTTTATGATATGTATATGTTTTCATTACATTAGAATGCTTGCACAGTTCCCAGTTTCAGCTGAATATTGTATATTTTGTTCTTTAACCCCTTTACCACCTTAGGTTTTTCCAATTTTGCATTTTCATTTATTGCTCCCCTTCTTCCCAGAGCCATAACTTTTATACTTTTCCGTCAATATGGCCATGTGAGGGCTTGTTTTTTGTGAGACAAGTTGTACTTTTGAACTACATTATTTGTTTTACAATATAGTGTACTGGAAAATGGGAAAAAAATTCAAAGTGCGGTGAAAATGCAAAAAAAGTGCAATTCCACAATTATTTTTTTTGTTACCATGTTCCCTATATGCTAAAACTGACCTGTCATTATGATTCTCCAGGCCATTACAAGTTCATCAATACCTAACATTTATAGGGTCATTTTGAAGTGGTGAAAAAAAATCCAAATTTTGTAAAAAAAATTTATGGCCATTTTTTGTGATCTGGGGCTGGGTGAGGGCTTATTGTTTGCGTGTCGAGCTGACATTTTTATACCATTTTGGTGCAGATATGATTTTTTAATCGACCGTTATTGCATTTTAATGCAATGTTGAGGCAACCTAAAAAACATAATTCTGGCGTTTTGATTTTTTTCTTGTTACACCGTTTATCAATCGGATTCATTCTTTTTATAAATTGATAGATCAGGTGATTCTGAATGTGGCAATACCAAATATGTATATTTTTTATTTGTTTTTAATTGTTTTATTTTGAATGGGGCAAATGGGGCGATGATTTAAACTTTTATAACTCAATTTTTTTTAAATCTTTTTAAAAACTTTTTTTTACTTTGTTGTGGCTTCAATCATCATCTCCCTGGGAGACTAGAAGCTACGATCATCCTGCTTTGTGTAGATAAAATGCTCATCAGCTATATGACCGACGCTCACAGCAGTTCAGCGATGACAACCATTGGGGTCTCCTGCAGACCCATTGTTGTCATGCCATTCCATCGGAGACCCGCAGTCATGTGACACAGGCGCCGATGGGTGGGTTTTGAGACGTGCTTCATGTTTTTCTGTTCAAAATCATGTTTCTATTTGTCATATTTAATGTAATTTTATTGAAATATTACAACCTTTTGAGATGCATTTGTTTCTCCTTTGTATCATGTCAATTATTAATTCCTTGCATCTTCTTATTGTGTTTTCTAAGTGGGACCAGCATCTGAGGGTTTGATTTCAGTCTGACTAATTATAGCTGCTAATTGGCGCATGCCTGGAATAAATGCTAGCTCACGATCTTCCACCTCAGTTTTCCTATGAATAAGGGTGTTTAATACACTCAGGTTTCCTGAGGTTTTATTTTACTATGTTTTAATCTATTTTTCAATAAAGACAGATTTTTTTTAATATCCTGGATGGATTTCTTCCACTGTCACATTTAACATGTTAATAGCTGCGGGTAGATCGCAATTCCACCCACGGCTGTAAGGGGCACATGTCAGCTGAATAATCAGCTGACATATGCCGGAAAAGTTGCTGGCTCATCGCCAGAGCGTGCATCAAAGTGGCAGCGACCTATGATGTACCTATACGTCATAGGTCGTAAAGGGGTTAAAATATACAAATTGCCTCTTAAGAGATGAAGAGGACTTTAACTCTAGTGCCACCTATTCAGTTTCGGGTTTGGCTTTTATCCCAAGTTATTTTACAAAACTCGTTAAAGGGTTGATATTGACTGTTAGGATTGCTACATTGCTATAGGTGGCACTAGAGTTCAAGTCCCCTTTCTCTCTCAAGAGGCAATTTGCAGATTTAATTTCCCAGAGGATCACTGCATGGCTTACAAGTCTACTTACACTTGCATGTCAGGCATGTCACTCTCTATAAGGAGAAACATTACCCTTAGAACCCAGTCACAGGCCTCTCATGCAGCCAAATCAGATCTTATACTTTTCACTGATGAGGGGTAACAGTCCAAATTGTCAGAAAATTGAGATTCTAATTTGGATTTTATCCTAAGTCATATGTGGTAAGGTTCTTTAAAGGGTCAATATTGACTTTAAAGTTTGCTACTTCCAGTAGGTGGCACTAGAGTTCAAGTCTATTTCCTCTCTGAAGAGGCAATTTGCATATTTAATATCCCAGCAGAGCATTGCACAGCCTATAAGTCTCCTTACTCTTGTCAGGCATGTCACTCTCCACAAGGAGAAACGTTACCCTTTTGTTCTTTAAACTCAAACAACAGAACTGGTAGAGGAGCAAAACGTTTTTAATAAACCTTTTTTAGTCATAAAATATACACCTTCTGTCTATTGTCCATTTGCTGAGTTCTGCCAAAATTTTATTTTTTAAGAAACAAAATCTGTGTTTACTAACTTCATCAATGTAATCAGTGTTTACAATACAGGAGTAACAATGAGAATGAAAACACTTAATGATTCACATTGAGGAACCCCTTCAATTTAACTATTGCTTAGTTGATTTGAACACTATTTGTTTGGGGCGACTAAATAAAAAAAATTGTATTAAAAATAAATGAATAAGCTTTATCATTATCACATCTCCTGTTGTCTAGTTCATTATTTTCAGGTTTGATCTGCATACATCTTGAACCTCTCCATCTTACTGTATTTGCCAGTCAGATATTTTTTCTTCTAAATATTTGTCACTAAAGACTCCCTTACACGTTACATAGCGGTCAGCCACAAAAAGCTCGCTCTCCCAACTCCCCTATACATTGTTGCCTCGCTTGAACATTCCTGTGTTCTGTATGGCCTCCTTCACAAGTCCTGATATTTCCGGTAGTGTAAAAACCAGTACCGCTGCTAGCCGTGTCCGTGTGTACATGTGTGCCAGGTGTTAAAGATGTGCAAAGCGATAGATCGATAGATAGATAGATATGGGGTAGATAGATGTCTATGAGATATATAATTAGTGCCTTGCATGTGTAGCTAAAGCCCCCGTCTCACACAGCGATCTCGCTAGTGAGATAGCTGCTGAGTCACTAGTTTTGTGAGGCAACAGCGATCTCCCCTGCGATATCACTGTGTGTGACATTCAGCGACGATCAGCCCCCTGCTGGGTATCGCTGATCGTCGCTGAATGTCCTGGACATCTTTTTGATCGCTGGTCTCCCGCTGGCAGGCACGCATCGCTGCGTATGACAGGCGGGAGAAACCCGCGATCCGCTGGTAACCAAGGTACACAGCGGGCTTCCAGGCGCGGGGCTGTGCCTGGAAACCCGCTGTGTACCTTGGATACCATAACCAAGGTATACAGCGGGTTTCCAGGCACCGTGCAGCGCCTGGAAACCCGACGTGTACCTTGGTTACCAGCTCCCTGCATCACGGCACTGGTATCCATCGTACACTGTGGGTAACTAAGAGACGTTACCCGCAGTGTCGCTGTGCTGATCGCTGCCTGAGCTGCCTGTTTGGCAGCTCAGCAGCGATCATGTAGCGACACACCAGCGATCCCGATCGTTGTCGGGATCGCTGGTGTATCGCTATGTGAGACGGGGGCTTTACTGTACATGTATTAAGCTAATAAAAAAATGATGCGGGCCCCCCCTATGTTTGATAACCAGCAAAGGTAAAGCAGACAGCTGCGGGCTGACATTATCAGGCTGGGAATTGTCCATGGTTATTGTGCCCTTCCCAGCCTAAAAATACCGGCTTGCATCCATTGTGGTGATGGTGCAGACCATCACCACAGAGCTTTGCCCTACTCTTTCTGATTGCTCTCGTGTGTTTGCAATCAGGGTAATGGTATTAGGGCTAATATCAGCTGAGATTTGTCAAAAATCACAGCTGGCATCAAGCCCTAGGGTTAGTAATGGAGAATTGTCTGTCAGACAATATTCCTGCTGATTAATAGAATTAGTAACCTGCCTGGCGCCTGCACATGGCTGAATGCTGCAAGGAGAAATGAACTTTATTCTCCACGAGAGCATTTGGTTTCAGTCACGGAGGCTTCGCTGGCGCTGATTCAGTCACTGCTCTGAGAATACAGAGCAGTAGTTGTAACCGTGCCCTCTGTAACTGAGCCCTGGCCATGACTGACACTCCCTCTACATTAGGGCCGACTGTCAGTCGGTGCCAGGGGCGTGGTTACAGTAGCCGCTCTCCATACTCAGTGGTGACTGAACCTGAGTCGCGTCACCCCGAATGCTGCCTGGAAGAATAAAGTTAATTTTCTACCTGCATGCACCGGGCAGGTTAGTAATGCTATTAACCTGCAGATTACCCCCATATTTGCAGGTTAATAGCGTTTTTTTCTGGGACAGGTTCCGTTTAATAACATGTTACTACAGTTCACCCATTCCCTTAATAACTTGGTCGCTGTTCTCTGCACCCTATCTAGTTCAGCTATGTATGTCCTTCTTATACACTGGAGACAAAAATTGTACACAGTATTCTAAGTGACTTGTATGGAGGCAAAACTATGTTACTGTCATGAAAGTCTTGCCTCTTTTAATGCATCCCATGATTTTATTTTCTGTCTACCAATACACACACAAGTCTTTTTCAGTAGCAGTTATACACAGTGCTTTAATATTTAGTGTATAACTGTACATTTTATTTTCTTGGCCCAAGTGCATAACCTTACATTTATTTAGGATAAACTTCAATAGCCATTTCTCAGCCCATACCTCCAGCTTCCTTAATCCCTCTGTAATATAATTTTTTCCTACTGTGCATTGATTACCTTGAAGAGCTTAGTATCATCTGAAAATATAAAAAATTCTACTCTGTATGCCTGCTACGCCTGCTACAAGGTCATTAATAAGATAAATGTTAAAAATAATAGGGCCAAATACTGACATCTATACTACCTAACTTTTAAACTGTGACCCATTCCAAGTGTGTTGCATTAAAAAGGTTGTCCACTACTAGGACAACTCCTTCTTAAACTAAATGTCACGCCCAGATAAAATAATAAAACCTTACTCATCTCCCGTGCTGGCGCCATTCCCGAGGTGTTGGCACTAGCGGTCCCGATGCTGTGATGTAGTGGAAGGACACATGATGCCCAGCACCCAATCAGTGCTGGCGTCACTGTCGCCGCCTTCAGACAAACTGAAAATGAAGAGGAAGTCTGATCCCTGGCTTCCTCTTCATTTTTAGTTTGTTCGAAGGCGGAGACAGTGACGCCAGCGCTGATTGGGCGCCGGCATCACAGCCCCAGGGAGAACGAGTGCCGACACTGCAGGAACGGCGCTGGCACAGGAGAGGAGTATAGGCTTTTAATATTTTATCGGGGCTGAACATTTAGTTTAAGAAGGGGTTGTCCTAGTAGTGGACAACCCTTTTCTAACCACCCTTGCTTTCTATCCTTAAGCCAGTTGTTCACCCAATTACACATATTTCCCCTACTCACATTATATGTACCAACTTTTTATGTGGACTGTATCAAACACCTTTGAAAAGTCTATATAGAAAATATTCTTGCAGAAACTGATATGATAGTTTCACAGGACTGTCATAAATCCTTCATGTTTTTGATGTTTTATTTTGATACTCAAGGATAGCAACTCTAAAGGTACTGCCACACTAAACAATCCCGCTAGCGATCACGATAACGACGCATACTAATGCGATCGCTAGCGGGATTGTTTCTATATCGCTAAATGCGGCCACATTTAGCGATATAGTTAACGACGCTATCGCCGTTAGCGATCTTCTTAACGACTTTAGCGGTACAAAAGTACCGCTAAATCGCTAAGAAAAGGTGCCACACAGCGATTAGATACTTACCAGCGGGAGCGCCGACGGAGAAAATAGGGTCCGGAGCGATTCCAGCGACGAGCGAGATCACAGCAGGAAGCTCGTCGCTGGAAGCTGCCGCACTGAACAACATTGCTAACAGGATCGCTAAATAGTGACGTTTTTTTAGCGATCCCGTTAGCGATATTGTTTAGTGTGGCATACCCTTTAGAAAAACCCTAAAAGATTTTGCCCACAAAAGACATTAAACTTACAGATTTATGCAGTGGCATATAAAGGTTTGGGCACCCCTGGTCAAAAATTATGTTATTGTGAACAGGTAAAGGGTTTTTCCCACAAACAAAAGTTGATTTTAATCAATAGATCTTGGAATAATAATAATTTCCGCATTGGACATGTTTAAATAAAATGTTCCTGTGCTGAGTAGTGTTGAGCGATACTGCTCGATATCTAAAAATATTGGATCGGAATGGTATCGCCGATATCACTAATTATCGCGATATCCGTATCGATACCGGAAGTCCAATGTAAGTCTATGGGAACAAATATCGCAACTAAAAAGAACCTTTATTTCCTTGTAAACACTAAATATACACACATAGAATACATATATATATATTAATGTCATTGTGACATATATATATACATATATGTATAGTTTATACACTTCTACATAGTAAAATATCCTCTGATTCAATTGCCGGGTAAAGCCGGCTTCTGTGAAAAGACAGAAGCACCCGACATGAATGACACTTGGTGTACATAGTGTTAACCATGTCTTTTCATGTCGTTTGCAATCGATTTGCACAAACAATTACATCAGTCTATGTGTGCAAATTTCACACCTGTGGGGTAATTTAAAGGTGTAAATTCGTTGTAAAAAAAACGGACTTTTTGCTACGAATTTACACCTTTAATTAACCCTACAGGTGTGAAATTTTGCACACAAGACTGATGTAATTGTTTGTGCAAATCAGATAGCAAAGGACATGAAAAGACATGGTTAACCCTATGTACACCAAGTGTCATTTCATGTCGGGTTCTGCATTTTTCACAAAAGCCGTCAATTGAATTAGCGGCTATTATACTATGTAGAAGTGTATGAACTATAAATATAAATATATGGTCACAAATTCAATGACATGTATAATATATATATATATATATATATATATATATATATATATATATATATGAGGTGTAAAATTGTTTAAAAAAAATGCGTGGGCTCCCGCCCTATTTTCGCAACCAGACAGACAAAGCCAGCGAATGGGGGCAGATAATAATAGCCCAGAGAGGGACCATTATTTTTGGCCCCCCCTGGCTACTAACATCTTCCCCCAGACACCCCAGAAAAGACAAATCTATAATTAGATTCGCCCTTTCTGGCACTTTGCCCGTCTATTCCATGCCCTGTAGCGGTGGCGAATGGGTTAATATGGGGTTAAAGCCACATAGCAATTGAAAGGTGCCTTAAGCCAGGTTAATAATTGAGAGCTGTCAATTAGACAACTATCAATTATTAATCTATTGCATGAAATAAAAATATAAAACACACACTTTAATTAAAAATCATTTTAATGAAATAAAGACACTTGTTTTTTGACCATCTTTTATTTGACTGCAAAAACCATTTCCTGTAATAAAAATAAAATAAAAAAGCAAAATTATTCTTTACCTATCCCATGCACAGTCAGGTCCCACGGTGAATCCTCAGAAAGGGTTAATGTTTACTGCAGGGACCGCAGCTAATGCTGCCAGCCTCCAGTAAACCCCAAATGAATGAGTTCCTCTCCTGGCTGACAGGAGAGGAAGTGGAAAGCTTAAATGTTGATTGCTTTCCACTTTCACTTCAGGTCAGCCAGGGACACAATCAGTGACATCAGAGGGAACTGATTAACAAAAATAGGGGTTCCCTTCGAATAAAAAATGGCGTCGGGGTCCCCCCTATTTTTGTTAAACAGCCAGTGAAGCAGACCGCTGAGGCCTGGATTTTCAGGCTGTTAAGGAGCCAAGATCCATGGACCTTGCCAGCCTGATAATACCAGGCCACAGCAGTGCATATCTTGGCTGATTAACAAAAATAGGGGATCCCCTCGAAAAAAATTGGCGTGGGGTCCCCCCTATTTTTGTTAACCAGCCAGATGAAGCAACCGCTGAGGCCTGGATTTTCAGGCTGTTAAGGAGCCAAGATCCAGGACCTTGCCAGCCTGATAATACCAGGCCACAGCAGTCTGCATATCTTGGCTGATTAACAAAAATAGGGGATCACCTCGAAAAAAATTGGCATGGGTCCCCCCTATTTTTGTTAACTAGCCAGATGAAGCAGACCGCTGAGGCCTGGTATTTTCAGGCTGTTAAGGACCAAGATCCATGGACCCTTGCCAGCTGATAATACCAGGCCACAGCAGTCTGCTATCTTGGCTGATTAACAAAAATGGGGATCCCCTCGAAAAAAATTGGCGTGGGGTTCCCCCCTATTTTTGTTAAACCAGCCAGATGAAGCAGACCGCTGAGGCCTGGTTTTTCAGGCTGGTAAGGATCCAATATCCATGGACCTTGCAAGCTGATAATACCAGGGCACAGCAGTCTGCTTATCTTGGCTGGTTAACAAATAGGGGATCCCCTCGAAAAAAAAACGGCGTAGGGGTCCCCCTATTTTTGTTAACCAGCCAAGTAAAATGCAGACTGGTGCGGCCTGGTATTAAAAGACTGTCAAGGCCCATGGATTTTGGCCCTCAACAGCCTGATAATACCAGGCTACAGCAGCCCCACATTTGGCGCATCAAAAGATGTGCCAATGTGGCACTTTACCCGGCTCTTCCCACTGCCCTGTAGCGGTGGCAAGTGGGGGTAATAAGGGGTTAATGTCACCGTTGATTGCACGGTGACAATAAGCCCGGTTAATAATGGAGGAGGTGTCAATAAGACACCGATCCATTATATTAATCCCAAAGTTATTAAATTATAAAAAAAAGACAAAGCAAGAAAAAAGTCTTTTAATGAAATAAAGAGACAACACAGTTTTCATTAATTTTATTATACACTCATTCCTGGACGCCATCGATCTCCTGTAAAAAAAAAAAAAAAAAACAAACCACAGAATACCACTGTCCGACGCAGTCCATAGTAACGACAGTCCCAGACGATCCACTCTGCTACTCGCAAAAAGGCAAAAGGGGCCGTCATCGCGACGGGAGCACAGCTATTACCCTTCCCCCCGGGGGTGACGTCATCGGACTGACTGCTTTACGGCCGGGGAAATTTCCCAGCAGTCACGCAGTTATCGCGAGAAACTTTTGTGACCGCCGGGAAAGATGATGGCGGCCCTGAAGCGCCAGCCGTGACCGCCGGGGATCTTCGCCAGGTAAGTGCCGCTGATCCTGACAACCCGACCGACGGAACCAGTGACATCCGATTCCGGTATCCGATAAGACGAAAATATGGAACTAAGTACGAGAGCCGATAGAGCTAATATGGCCGATACCCGTTACTTGCGGTATCGTATCGTCATCACTATGCTGAATAATTTTAAATGTCCCCCTGCTGGTAATGGCCGGTCGACCATACAGGAACATGGTCTAATCATACCACGCTCCTGGGAAGGAGGGGAGATAAAACAGCAGACGGACGCATGGATCGCAAATGCTTTCTTTGAAGAAAAAAAAATGTTTATAAACAAGCAGTGAAATGTTTTCCTCACAAAAAAAATCAGGATATCCCCTAAGATTATTTCGGCCAGGAACACTTTATTTAAACATATCCATTGTAGAAGTTATTATTATTCCAAGATCTATTGATTTAAATCAACATTTGTTTGTGGTAAAAAACCCCTTTAAGCAAATTGAAGATGAAATAACTGTATAAGGCCAAAAAGTTAAAATAAACCTTTACCGTATATATCATGTATAAGCCGACCCCTGTATAAGCCGACCCCCCCCTTTTTGCCACAAAAAACTGGGAATCATTGATCGTGAAAGCTAGGGTGAAAAATGATTATCCCCAAATTTCTCCCCTAGTGTAAGGGTTTTATGTAAAATTTTTTCCTGAAAATCATTTTGTTCGTCAGCCATTTTACTTTCTTCTTGCTGCAGCTATCTTCCTCAGTCAAATGGAGTTTCAGCTTGCATGTTCCCGCCCCGATCCTCCTTTGCTTCTTAAGCAGCCACGCTGAGCAATCTGCTTTTTAAATTTTTGTGCATGAACCTGTGACTTGACCCTGTAAGCCTTGGACCTTGTACTCCACTATTCCACTGAGGGAACTCGAAGCACTTGTGGACTCTGAACCCGCTCTTTAAAGACCCACGTTTCATGGCTTACGGAACAGGAAAGACCTGTCGTATTGGGAGTGATTGCTGACTTGGTTTACTCTGGCCTGCTGTGTCCCCCGTTTCTGTGTCCCCCAAATGTGTGACATTTTGCCAACTTGTATGAATAATACAGGACTTTTTTTATCAAACCTGTGACCCCCTTTTTTTCATCGCACCCAAGCACAAGACGTATATGAACTGTACTACATCTTAAACATAGATTTCCCCCCCTATGAGCCCCCACAGATTAGCCCCCTATATGCTCCCAGATATGCCCCCATTTGCCACAGTTAGGCCCCCATTTGCTGCACAGATTATCCCCCCAACTGCACGTTTTATGCCCAATATGCTCCACGATTTGCCCCCCATATGCTCCACAATTAGGCCCCCTTTGCCCAAATTATACCCCAAATCTGCACGATATGCTCAATATGCTCCACAGAGTAGGGCCCCCTAGCTCCACAGAGTATGCCCCCATATGCCACAGAGAGCCCCCATATGCTCCAAGGGATGCCCTAAAATTCTCCACAAGTATGCCCAAATGCGCCAAATTATGCCCCATATGCTGCACAGATACCCCCCAAAATTTCTGCCAATCGGCCCCCCCATATGTGAAATTTTTGCCCCCAATCTCCCATAGTATCCCCCCTATGCTCCCATAGTTCCCCCCTTGCCCCCGGTATGCCCTCTTTGCTCCACAGATTTCCCTATGATACACAGATTATGCCCCCATATGTGCAAGATTATGCCCCAAATGCTTCACAGATTATCCCCCCTATGCTCCACAGATTAGGCCCCAAATGCTGCAATTTTACCCCCAAAATATCCCACAGAGTAGCCCCCATATGCCCACAGAAAATGCCCCAAATTTTACCACAGAGTACCCCCCTAGCTCCACAGTTATGCCCCCATTGCTGCACAGATTATGCCCCCATATGCGCACAGATTATTCCCCCATATGGCACAGATTACCCCCAATACCCCAGTTACCCCCCCTATTCTCCAAGATTATGTCCCATATGCTCCAAGATTACCCCCCATAGTTAGGTCCCTTTTGCTGCCCGCTGCTGCTGAAAAAAAAAAAAGGACATACCTTTTTCCGTCTTTGGGGGCCAATGCCGGTGTCCGACGGGCATGACACCGGGCGCTATGGGGGACAGGGCAGGTGTCACCGCTCAACGGACCCCACACCGGATTTTTCCCCTGTCCCGGACGGTCCACCGCGCCGGCCCCCTTTTCCCCGGGGGTCCCGCAGTAATGTCAGCGGGGGCCGGCCGCACTAACGAGTCACGCGCCCTTCCCCCCAAATATTCACAGCCGGGAGTGGAAAACGGGGAGACGAGCGGTGGTCCGGGGACGGAAAAATACGCTATACCCCCCCCCCTGTGCGGGGTCTCTGCGCCTCTTCTCCCCGCGGTCTCCGAGCTCTTCCTTCCTACAGCGGTCACGTGGTATCGCTCTTAACGTCATGAATAATGCATATTCATGACGTTAAAAAGGGGCCATGACCGCGCAGGAAGGAGCCGGAGATCGTGGGAAAGGGGGGCTGCGAGCCCCGGCGGGGGGTGAGTAGATCCGACCCCCCCCCCCCCCTTCCCCCGACCCCCATAATGACTCGCTTATAAGCCGAAGGGGGACTTTCAGCCCAAAAAAAAAAGGGCTGAAAATCTCGGCTTTAAAAACGAGAAAAAACGGTACTTTGCTTTTGGGGGAAAATTTATACAGCTTGGCAAAAATTAAAGACCATGCAAAATTTTAATTTGTCTGATTTTCTTTTTATAGGTTTATTTTTGAGTAAAATTAAAAATTCCTTTTTATTTTAAACTACTGAAAAACATGTCCCCCCAAAATTTCCCCAAAAAAAAATTTTGTTTTTTTCAAAAAATGAAAAAGGGAAAAAAAAAAAAAAAATGCAGTGTTTTCAGCCCAAATAATGCTAAGAAAAACAATTTTTTTTAAATTTTTTAGAAACAAAAAAATATTTTTTTTACTCAGTAATGTGTTGGCGCAAAATGCAATATGGGGTATCGGCCATATTTTTTTCCCCCTTTAAAATTTTTTTTTTCTTTTTTTCCCCCTTTTTAATTTTTAAACCGGAATCGGAAGTTCCCATAATTCTTTGCGAGGCAATGTGATTTTTGTCACCCCAATTGGGGCCCCCTAAGAAGTGGGGGCACTTTTTTTTCTCCCCGCGGTTTTTTAAAAAAAAGGGGCAGGGCGTTTTGGGGAGCTGAAAGATGTCAAAAAAGCACTAAAAAGGGCCCCGCCCCCCTTTTTTAGCATCACTGTGCAAAAATTCCCATTTTAAGGGGGACAGAACGATACTGTGCGGGACTCTGAGGGATTTTTAAAAGGATTGCGATTTAGGGGACTTGCGAGGCAGGTAGCACCAACCGCGGGGAAAAATTTTTCCCTTTTCCCCCCGTTTTTGTTGTTTTAACAGTCTGCAAGGGGGTGTGGGGGGCAGGGACGCAAAAAAGTTTGTCTGTTTAAAACGCTGTCTGTGGGCTTTTGAATTCCACAGCTTTTTTTTTTTTTTTTTTTTTTTTTTAAATTTTTTTCCAAAATTTCAGGGTTGAAAACCCTTTTTCTTTCCTTTCCTTGTGAACATTGTTTTTTAGTGTTCACTTCAGTCTCTGCGTAATAACCCCCCTTAGGCCTTAAAAAATTTTCTGACTTTTTTATAATTTTCCCAAAAATGAAGAAGTCAGTGGTAAGGCACGTGGTCGGGGGCCTGGAGTTTCAGCAGGGAGAGGACGTGGGGATTCCCCCCGCTCCCGGGCCCCCCATTTGAACAGCACCACCATTTTTCCCCGTGAGGGGTTCTTTAAAAGGGCCCCCTTTTGGGGGGGGGGAGCTCGGCTTTTCCCCCCTTTTTCTGCGGAAAAAAAAATTTGAAGCCTTTTTTGGTTTTGGGGTGGCAGCCAATGCATCACTTCAATTTTTTCCCCCCCCCTCCGGGAAAAACCCCAAAACGTTGAGAAAACCATTTTTCTTTTAACCCCCGCAAATTGCCAAGGCAGAAGAGTTCTTTCAGGACCACTGATCTCTGCTTCTTTTCTCAGAATCTTTTGGCTCGAAAAACCGGGCACAGGCAAGCAGCATTTTGAAATTTTTAAAAAGGGAGTTGCAGTGATGCGAAAAGGGGCTGTGTTCTTAAAATTTAAGAGGCGGGGGAGCCGTGCGATGGAAGCACCCCGGGGCAGAACCATCTTATGATGATATGAACTCGGGGCCCCGGTTTTTTGGACCCATGGTGGCCCAAACCCAAAAAGCAGCGGTTTTGGGAAAAGAGGGTATGGAGATGAGAAGTCCGAGACCCAACTTTGGCTGGGGGAAAAACAGGGGGGGTGGGAGCGCTCTGGGGAAAGGGAAAATTGCCCCCAAGGGTTTACAAAGAGGAGGGGAGGGGGCTCCCAGATCGCTTGCCTTTTCCCCAGTTTGGCACCTGTTGGGGGCATTCTTTTTAAAAAGAAAAATTTTGGCGTTTCCCTTTTGCTTGCACTGCTGGCCCTTTTTTTTACGGGACTTGTACTGTATTTAAAAATTTAAAAAGAAAACTGGTAAGAAAAAAATTAAAAAAAGGGGAAAAAAATCAGGAAAATGAATACCCACAAATATGTGGAACATGAGGGGCAAACCTAGCGATTTCCCAAAAAAAAATGGAGATGTGGGCCCAAAACCTCCCCGCACACCTACATCTTTGGTCATTTTCGGCCTCCCTCCAGCTCTCACACCCTTTTCGGTTTCCTCACAGGATCCCCCCTGGAAAAACCCGGGGTCACTGTTGCCCATAGAGAAACGATTCCCCCCACTGCGGGCCTTTTTTCCACAGTAAACCGTCACACCCCAAAAAAAAAAAAAAAAAAACAGCCATGGGAAAAAAGGGCATGGGTTAAAAAAGGGCCCTTTACTGGGAAACCATCCACGAGACGGGCTCTAAATGCTGGTTTTGCAAAACTCCCCCCCCTTTTAAAATTTGCGTCTTTCCGGCTGGTGGGACGAATTTTCCCGGGAAAAACCTTTGGGTTTTTGGGGCACCCCACAAAAATAATGTCCCAAAAGTTTTTTTATTTCAGCAGGCAAGCCCCCCCTCCCTCGCAAAAAATGGGGGGGAAAAACATTAAACATGCCAAACTAAACCCCGTCAGTACCCGGGGTCCCCCGACCACCGATGGTGGACCATCCCATGGCCGGGGACGATACCTTTCCCCCTGCCCATTGGGTCAATTTTGGGGGAAACCCGGGGTTTACTTTTGCCGGGCGCTGTACGTTTCCCCCCCAACCCAAAATTTTTGGGGGGAAAAAACCATCTGTGCACTTTTTTTTCCCCTCCTCCTACCCCTTTTTCCCCTCAGAATCTCGCCCGAGCCGTCCGGTAACCCCCACAGGGAAAACCCGTGAACGCTTACCGTTGGCCCCGATAGAGACAGCCGGGCCAAACGAAAAGGGGCCTTTAGTTTTAAAGGGGGGGAAAAAAAAACCACACAGCGGGAGCCGGGGATCCCATCAAGCGGAGAGCGATTTGTGGTTTTTGAAGCTAATCCCAGCCAGGCGGGTGGGTGTGTGACTGGCCAAATTTGGGGGGCAGTTCTGGGCCTTGGAAACCCCCCCCACCCCCCATTCTGGCACATGTTCAACGGGTCGTGCAGATTTTTTTAAGGGAAAAAAATCCGGATCTTATGCCCCTGCTGCAAAACCCCCGCCTAGAGTGCGCTCACTTGTGACTTTCCCCAGGCCCCACCCCCGGCATTAAAGTCTGAAATAAATTTTCCCCCTTTTCCCTGAACATGCATCAAATGTGATTTACCCACCGGGGGGAAAATTTCCAGTTACATATTTTGGGAGGGGTTGGGGGAGCAGCACCCTTAAGGGATTTACAGCTCAACAGGCGCAATAAAACTCGAAATTTGCCCGTTCACACTTCACCACTACTGAGTGGGCCCCCATGAACGCACTGCGACGTTTGCGTGCTTTTGAGTCTCAACGCGGATGGCGAGTGCAGATAATTTTGCACTAGCAGCAGACTGCCCCCCCCCGCCTGCTTCAAAATCACTAAAAAACTAAAGGAAAAAGGTTTTTAAAAGGGGGGAGGGGGGGAGGGTCCAAATTCAATTACCCCAGGACATCAGCGCAACGTGGTTCCCACAAAAGGGTGGGCAGGGCTCACTTTGTGAGGAGGGGGAAAAAAGGGGGGGGAGGAGTCAATGGAGGAGGAAGAAATCCCTACAGAGGGAGGAAAACAACGTCTACTCGTATGTAGAGCGAGGGTGGGGTGTTTCAGAGGGGCAGGATACGCCTTTCCAAGGACAGCCTTTGTTGGCCCGTTGGGAGTCGCAGCACCCTGGTTGATTTCATCTTCATTTTTTAGAAACGGGCCCCCCCATCGCCCACATTTTTCAGCACGTCCCAAAATTTGGTTGGGACACCCCCCTAGACCCTCGGGTCCGGGACAACTTTCCCAAAACCCCCATCACACCGTGGGAAACCCGGGGGGGAAATGCGGGATAACCAAGACACAGGTGCAATCCTTTCTGTTGTTTCATTTTCCCGCCCCCAGGCTGCTGCTCCCTGCTGCAAAAACTTTACAAAGCAGCTCTGTGCCCTCGAGGCAGGGGGAACACCCCACAACAAGAGGGGGAAAGAAGCAGTCCTCTGCACAGGGCAAGAAATTTTTGTTTCAAAGTGGCAAAGTTTTGACAGCCCCCAGGGGAAGGGGTTTCACCAACCGGACGGCCCAGTCACCAGGAAAAAAAGTTTCCAAAAAGGACAATTTTTGGGTTCCTTCTAAAAAGGGACTCCCCCCAACCTCTTTCCCCCCTTTTAAATTTTGGGTCTCTAAGTTGGGGAAACATGGCCCGACTTAGCGTAAGCATTGAAAGGGGCGGGGTTTTCCCCCCCGCCATGTATTTTTTGAGCGGTCTTTAGT
>JARQOD010000007.1:23242745-23313417 GCA_033576555.1 Oophaga sylvatica
CTTGTAACCGTGTAAACAGAACGTCAGCTGGTACTCGGTTGTGACATTGCCTTTTTTTCCTTCTGCACCCCCCGGGGGTCCGTACCGTCAAGTGGTTTCCTCCCCAGTGCCTTTGGCCTAGGTTGCCTCCATCTCCGTATCCGAGTTCCAGCAACGTCTGCTGGTCCTTGGTAGTGCTTTGGAGCACAGGTACCTCCTGCTTAGTAACCGTGTCACAGTAACGTCAGCTGGTACTCGGTTGTGACATTGCCTCTTTTCCTTCTGCTACCGTCCGGGGTCCAGTACCGTCAAGTGGTTCTCCCCAGTGCCTTTGGCCTAGGTGCCTCCATCTCCGTATCCGAGTTCCAGCAACGTCTGCTGGTCCTTGGTAGTGCTTTGGAGCACAGGTACCTCCTGCTTAGTAACCGTGTCACAGTAACGTCAGCTGGTACTCGGTTGTGACATTGCCTCTTTTCCTTCTGCTACCCGTCCGGGGTCCAGTACCGTCAAGTGGTTCTCCCCAGTGCCTTTGGCCTAGGTGCCTCCATCTCCGTATCCGAGTTCCAGCAATGTCTGCTGGTCCTTGGTAGTGCTTTGGAGCACAGGTACCTCCTGCTTAGTAACAGTGTCACAGTAACGTCACCTGGTACTCGGTTGTGACATTGCCTCTTTTCCTTCTGCTACCCGTCCGGGGTCCAGTACCGTCAAGTGGTCCTCCCCAGTGCCTTTGGCCTAGGTGCCTCCATCTCCGTATCCGAGTTCCAGCAACGTCTGCTGGTCCTTGGTAGTGCTTTGGAGCACAAGTACCTCCTGCTTAGTAACTGTGTCACAGTAACGTCAGCTGGTACTCGGTTGTGACATTGCCTCTTTTCCTTCTGCTACCCGTCCGGGGTCCAGCACAGTCAGCTGGTCCTCGTTACTTCCATTGTCTCTTGCTCCATCTGATACCCGTCAGGGTTCCAGTAACGTCAGCTGTTTCTCGGAAATTAGACGACCTTAAAGACCACCCAGAAGAAGATGACGACAGCAAGGACGACGAGCATGAAGCCAACCACCTGAACACCATCACAAAGAAAAATAAAAGATTACCCAGAAGAAGATCACCAACAGGACAAAGAAGGTTAAGACAAACTACAAGATACAGAACAAGAGACAGAAGAACAATAAGCAAAAGATCAAAAAGCAGAAGAACATGAAGTATAAGACCAAAATGAAGAGCAAAATATATGCTCTAAATTCTAAGCAGAAGAAGACTAAGCAGTGTATGGGGGTGAGTCCGTTCCTCCTCGTGTTGCCCCTGGAAAATGCCTGCTGCTGCTGCTGCAGGCTAAACTGAACACGGACAAATACTGTTGTAATATAAATCTTTTGTGACAGCAAGAACGGAAGGATGAACAATTCATACTTTTACAGATTACAAGTACAGGAATCTCTGTCACAAATAAGAATATGATGAAGAAGATGAAGAGGAAGAAGATGAAGAATTTGAATATGAAGAAGATTAATTAGTTTAATAATAACAATATGAGTAATGTAAAAAAAAAACATGAATAGCAAGAAGTTTAAGAAGAAGATTAAGAAGGTGAAGATAAAGAATAATTTGATGAGAAAGATGATGCTGCTGAAGATTATGAAGGAGAAAGTGTGGCACTGGCAAAAGTTAAAAAGGTGAAGAGCATGGAAGTTGTGAAACATACATATTTGACAAAATAGAAAAAAGGTTAACAACATTGTCAATTTGTTAGTCAATCCAAACGTATTTCCAAAAAAAAATATATTAATGCTATTCCAATGCATTGGGTTAAACATGTATGCCTTTATTGTCTCCTCAACCTCCCCCAATACATTCTACATTAGTCTTTGTTGTTTTCCTTCATGTACAATTAACCAACAAGGCAAGAATGGTTTTTTTTAGTTGCGATATTTTGTTCCCATAGACTTACATTGGACTTCCGGTATCGGAATCGGATATCGACGATATTTAGTGATATCGGCGATACCATTCCGATCCGATATTTTTAGATATCGAGCAGTATCGCTCAACACTAATTCTGGTCAAATCCATACTGAGTGAGGGTCTGTGTGTTACTCCGGAAAAATATACGGAGATTTAAAATTACCCCAACACTGTATACAGCTAAACGCTACTGATACAGTACCATATATCTGCTGGTATTTTAGGTACATTTTCCCAAACATGAGGAAGTATGGTGGAAGAGGACGTGGGCGGGGGGGCAGCTGTTATTCCCATTGACTTGAATTGGGGTCGGGTTTCGTTTTTTTGTCGACCTCCGACTTTTGCCGCGAGCTAGTCGGCCGATCTCGTTCGACTCGACTTTTGCGAAAGTCGGGTGGTCCGAAACCCAACTCGACCGAAAAAAGGCAAAGTCGCTCATCTCTAATTGGTACCATTTTTGGGCTCATGATATTTTTTTATCACTTTTTATTCTGACTTTTGGGAGCTAAAATAAACAAAAAACAAGAATTCAGGAATTTTTTTGCAAGTTGTTTTTTTATGCTGTTCCGCGTATGGAAAAATTGATAAGGCAACTTTATTCTTCAGGTCAGTATGATTATAGTGATACCCCTTGTATATCTTTTTTTATGTTTTGGTGCTTTTACACAAAAATATTTTATAGAAAACAATTATTTTTGCTTTGCTTTATGCTAATAGAGATATAACTTTTTAATTTTTTGGCTGATGGAGCTTCATGGCAGCTACCGTATATACTCGAGTATAAGCCGACCCGAGTATAAGCCAACCCCTTAATTTTGCCACAAAAAACTGGGAAAACTTATTGACTCGAGTATAAGCCTAGGGTGGAAAATGAGGTTATGCCCCATATGCTGCCCCATGTATTATGCCCTACAAGATGCTCCATAGATTGTGCCCCATATGCTGTCCATGTATTGTGCCTCATAGATGCTCCATAGATTGTGCCCCCATAGATGCTCCTTAGATTATGCCCCCATAGATGCCCCATGTATTATGCCCCCTTAGATGCTCCATAGATTGTGCCCCCATAGATTAAGCCCCCATAGATGCTCCACAGATTATGCCCCCATAGATGCTCCACAGATTATGCCCCATAGATGCCCCATGTATTATGCCCCATAGATGATCCATAGATTATGCCCCCATAGATGCCCCATGTATTATGCCCCCATAGATGCTCCATAGATTATGCCCCCATAGATTCCCCATGTATTATGCCCCCATAGATTATGCCCTATAGATGCTCCATAGATTGTGCCCCATGTATTATGCACCCATAGATTATGCCCCCATAGATGCTCCATAGATTATGCCCCCATAGATTATTCCCCATAGATGCTGCATTGAATAGGCCTCTTATGCTGCCGCAGCTGCTGCTGCAAAAAAAGACATACTCACCTCTCGTCGCTGGGGGCCAGGTGCCGGTGTCCTGAGCAGGTGGGGACACCGGCGCGCTATGGGGGACAGGTGCCGGCACCTGCGATATTTACCTGTCACCCGTTCTGCAGCTGTCTTCCGGGTCCTCCAGCAGTGAATGATCAGGCAGAGGGCGCGGCACGCAGTAACCACATCATCGCACCCTCTGCCTGAACATCGCAGCAAGAGGACCCGAGGACACAGCGGCGAGCAGCGGTGGAACGGGACAGGTAAATATCGCTTATACTCACCCTTCCGCCGGCATGTCTCTGCCCTGCTCTTCTCCCGCAGTCTCTGGCGCCAGTGTTCAGCGGTCAGGTGGTATCGCTCATTAAAGTCATGAATATGTGCATATTCATGACTTTAATGAGCGGTACCACCTGACCGCTGAACACTGGCGCCGGAGACTGTGGGAGAAGAGCAGGGGCTGCAGAGACCGCGCCGACGGAGGGGTGAGTATATATATATAGAACAGCTGCTGCTCCGCCTCCCCCCTGTATATGACTCGAGTATAAGCCGAGACGGGGACTTTCAGCCCTAAAAAATGGGCTGAAAATCTCGGCTTATACTCGAGTATATACGGTAGTTTTTTGCGGGACAAGACGACATTTTTTATTTACTTCTCTTTATCGTGTTTTACTCCACTTTTTGTTTGGCGGTATGATGATATAGCACCATTTTTTCCTCTTTTCTTTACTGTTTTAACGAAAGGGGTTATCTAGTGGGACAGTTTTATAGGTTGGGTCTTTCCAGACAAGGCAATACCAAATATGTGTATTTTTTTTGTTATTTTTTTTTTCATAATGATATTTAGTTATGGGTACAATATATATATATTTTTTTTATTTTGTGATTTTTTTTAATTTTTTACAACTTTTTTCAATTTTTTTAATCTTTTTTACTTAGTTCCACTATGGGACTTTCACATTCTGCAGTCTGATCGCAGTTATAATGCATAGCAATACAGAAGCAATGCTATACGCTATAACCTGTCAATACTGCAGACGAAAGTTAGTTAGATCCTGCTCTGCGCATGATCTAACTAACTTGCTAGTGCCTGGTGACCCAGATGTCATCATGACGACATCGGGTCACCATGGCAACGATCGGCACCCCTCGATGAAGTCGTGGGTTGCTGATTCAAGGGCAGAGAGGCTTTCTTCCCTCTGCCTGCTTTCTAAATCCTGTGATCTCAGAATTTAGGGGGTTAAAGTGTTGGGAGTGGTCCGGTCACTGCTCCTGGCATTGAGAGCTGGGTGTCAGCTGTCAGAATCAGCCTCTGTGCTCACAAAATCGTCAGGACGTATACATATGTCCAAGGTCATTAAGTATCAGGTGACCTGGACGTGTGGATTCGCCTAAGGTTGTAAAGGGGTTAAGGTTAATCATTATTAGTTTGACGAACAACAGGTGGCATGGAGTGTCTGAGGTCTATTTACCACCCTCACACATAAGGAATTACATTGGGAGAATCAAGTATGCATGTAAATGGTGGGTTTATAACTGCTGACCAAAAAACTTATTTTAATATATTGTATGGTGGACAGAGAGCCGCTGTTTTTCCATAGACTACATCAGTTTCTAAGAATTGCTTTTCATGAAATGCTGACATGACAACAAAACAAACATATTATAAACACAACGAAACTATTGAACATAAAGTGATCAATACAAAATTCTGCATTAGTGACACTAAATGTGTAGATTTTGCAGCAATTTGTAACCACGGATTTTGAGTCTCGAGTCACTTAAAAACATTTATTGCTAAGTGCAAAATAAATAGTTTGTCTTTTTCTTGAACATCAGAATGTACAGATCTTCATGCATTCACGAGATGGCAGCGATTATCAGTAACGTTCCTTAACCAAGTTATCAGTCTTTTTATGAATGCAACACAAATCACTTCATTCATTAGTAATAACTTTTCCATAAGACATAAAAGATTAGGATATATCACTGCTTTTTGACACACATGATAGAAAAAACATCTTACTACAAAAATAGATTTTGTTATAGAATAAGCAAAAATGTAATATCACAACATAAAACAGCTGAAAATCTAAAAAATCTAAACAAAATATACATACATCATAACAATGGATGAATTGTTTCTACAATAGGCTATGACACAACATTTAGATGTAGAGCTAGTACATCAGGGTAGAAGTAAGGTCATAATCCTTTTTATTAATATCACTAGTATCAATAATAATAATATTAACCTGTTTAGGATAAAACCTATTTTGGTCTCACTGACCAAACATTTTTTTGTGAAAACTAGAGAAAAACACAGCAATTCTGCTTAGTTTTTTAACTAAGTTTTAGATGTGCTGTCAATTACATGTGGCACAATTAAAATGTTAATATTATTCTGTGGGTAATTACAATTTCATGATACTAAATAAAGAAATCTTGAGCTAGTGGAGGTCAGTAATTAAAGGGGTCTATCTGGAGTCTGGACTGAAGTCTTAATATTGGCTTCTGGTCTGGAGTCTGAATTTAGTGGTCTGGTAGGGGGTCTTGGGTCTGCTTTTATGGTCTTAATTCAAGGATTTTTCCCTGCTTTATAATAATTTCATAAACAAGCTTGGCCCGTGCAAAATCTTCGCACATTGGTCATCAGGGGCGCAGGCAATTTCAGGAAAAGCAAGCTGGTCAAATGTAAATGTGTTTCATGAGGTGATGAACACAGACAGGTATTTATATATGTAGATGGGTAATGCAATAAATTGGTTTGATAAGTAGAGGCCAAAAAATGTCTTCTGGTTGAGGTGCTACCTGCAGGTCATTGTGTCTTTCTGCAGGTTTATGAAAATGAATGTTTAACTGTTCTTTAGTGATAAAATCATGAATGTGTGGTTTGTTTGGCTCTTTTCTTGCTGAAGCGGGCAAGTTTACCTTTCAAATGGTGTATCATTTGGTATGTGGGGCGAAGAATCAGCGAAAAAGCAGTGCATGTTTACAAATGTGTTTGTATATGTGACTCACCATTTGTGTGTGTAGGACAAAGTAATCACCGAAAAAGCAGTGCATGTATAGAAATGTACTATAAATATCTAAAAATGACAGCACTCAAGGGTGCCTAAGCTTGCTAAATCTTGGCTGTAGTAGCCTGTCAGCAGAAGAAAATAGTGCTAAGAACCCACTAGGGGGTATATAAACTGATAATCGATAGATACAGATATAGGGCAGAAATTACTATAGGAAATTGTGAGCCCCTGCTGGATAACAAATAGTGCAAACAAAATACAAAATCACAAACAATGGTACTGCCTGTGAAGTGACAAAAGGGAGTCAGTCAGTGTGAAAAATGTTCCCCTTGAGTGCGGTCTGTTGTGAATGTGCTAGAAATAATTTCTGAGCAGAAGCTCCCTCTGGTGGTTACAAACAGTACTGAACTATTCAATGAAGATTGTGAAGATTGGCGCTCAGGTGTTACTGACTGGTCTTATATAAGGGAGGTTCCCTCCCATCAGGGTTGCCGGTGATCAATTGTTCTGGTCCCAACTTTTGTTCCTGGTTCACTTTGAAGCTTGCTGTTTCGTGCCTGCATCTTCTGCTAACAGATAAGACATTTTCTTCTTTTAGTTTTTTAGTGCTTGCTTTTTGCATTTTGTCCTGCACTTCTGTGGGGGTCTGCCAGGTCCCCTCCGGGGGCTTGTGCTCCTCTCAGTTTAGTTCTGCCAGTTGTTTGTTCATTTGCCTTTTCCAGTTTTTTCTGTGGCTGCGGCTTAGTTTTGTTACACCAGAGAACTAATTTAGGTGGTAGAGGTCGTGTGAGCTCAGGTGTTTTTGCAATTAGTGTGTTGGTATTTTTTTAGGGTTTTTTGGATTGCAGTAAGTGACCTTCCTATCCTTTTCTTTCTAGGAAGATTGGGCCCCAACGTTTGCTCATACTATTTTCTGTCTGTGTCTGTATTTCCTCTTGTCTAACCGCCATTACATGTTTGGGGCTTCCTATGTTCTTTGGGGATCTGCTCCGGGGCAGATAGTTTTCCTCTTTCTATCTTTAGGTGAAGTTAGCTTCTCAGGCTGTGACGAGGCATCTAGGACCAACGTAGGTACGCTCCACAGCTGCCTTTAGTTGTGGTGGTTAGTCAGGGTACTGCAATCCAATAGATTCCAACCTCTCTGGTGTATTGCCTTTTTTGCCTGCTCTCCTCAGCTACCAAATCATAACAGCGGTCATTTTTTGATATTTATAGTACTTTACCCCAGTTGGGTGGACACCTACCCCTACTTGACCTTACAACCGGGGGCTGAATTTTATCTACTATCAAGTAAGTGCTTGTGTGTTCTTGTTTATATGTTTACAAATGTGTTTGCATATGTTTGCATATGTGACTCACCTGCAGTGAAGTGTGCAATCCTCCAATGTGCCTGAAATAGGCTGGGCAAGCACCTGGGCAAGCTGGAAAGACCCCAAGGCAAATGTTTGGATTTGTTTGTGATGTCTGTAAGCAGCTTTGTGGTAGTGTGATTTGGGGTAGTGTGCTTCCACCTGCAGGTCATTTGACCTTTCAAATGGTGTATCATTTGTTTGTGTGGGTGGAGTATGAACAAAGTAAGTGTGCAATTCAATAGGCAGTGCATGGTTACAAATGTGTTTGCATATGTGACTCACATGCAGTGAAGAGTGCAATCCTCCAATTTGGCTGAAATAGGCTGGGCAAGCAGTTTGGAAAGCTGGAAAGCCCTCAAGGCAAATGTTTGGATTTGTTTGTTATGTCTCTAAGCAGCTTTGTGGTAGTGTGCTTTGGGGTAGTGTGGTGCCACCTGCAGGTCATTTTTCCTAACTGCAGGTTTCTGAAAATTAATGTTTAAACTGTATTTTGTGATCAAATCGTGGATGTTTGGTTTGTTTGGCTATTTTCTTGCTGAAGGGGGCAAGTTTATCTTTCAAATGGTGTATTATTTGTGTGTGTGGGTGCAGTATCAACGGAGATACAAAGTAATCACCGAAAAACAATGTTTAGAAATAATAAAATAGATCATGTCCTGCGATAACCAAAGTGTCCTCCCCAAAAATTCCAATTGTTGCAAATATATACATATGACTGCACACACGCAGGTAAAATGGCTTTACTTGACTTTAACAACTGTTGCATCACTGAGTTTCAATATCACATCTTGCTAGCAACCGGCTTTGAGTGCAGCCCTATTAATAGTTGTCATCGAGGTTGTCATCTGCATGACTTATAATGTCTCAGCTCTTCTCGCTCACATTCTCATATCAAAACCTGGCCCCTGATTGTTTTCTTTTGTAAAAATAAATGATCAATCATATTAAAATATATTGCATAGCCAAAAACATTGGGCATTAATTGTAAACCAATGGCCACAAGGGCAAAACTGAGTCTATGGCTATCTGTAATAATAATAATAATAATAATTTTATTTCTATAGCGCCAACATATTCCACAGCGCTTTACATTATAGAGGTGACTTGTACAGACAATAGACATTACAGCATAACAATAAACACAGATCAAAGTAGATACCAAGAGTAATGAGGGCCCTGCTCACAAGCTTACAATTTATGAGGAAAAAGGGGAGACACGAAAGGAAAGATGGTAACATTTGCTTTCATTGTTCGGACCAGCCATAGTGTAAGAATCAGGTGTTCATGTAATTCTGCATGAACCAGTTAATAGCCAAAGTATGTAACAGTACAGACACAGAGTGCTATTAAATGCATAAAGCGGGTGAGAACATATACAAGGTACCTGATTATGGTAAAAAAAATTTTGAAGGGGCCAACAGGGATAGTTAGGTTAATGCGTTGAGGCAGTAGGCCAGTCTGAACAAATGCGTTTTTACGGCACGCTTAAAACTGTGGGGATTGGGGATTAATCGTATTAACCTGGGCAGTGTATTCCAAAGAATTGGCGCAGCACGTGAAAAGTCTTGGAGATGGGAGTGGGAGGTTCTGATTATTGAGGATGTTAACCTCAGGTCATTAGCAGAACGGAGGGCACGGGTAGGATGGTAGACTGAGACGAGGGAGGAGATGTAGGGTGGTGCGGAGCCATGGAGTGCTTTGTGGTGAGGGTAATAAGTTTGTAGTGGATTCTGTAGTGGATGGGTAACCAGTGTAATGATTGGCACAAGGTAGATGCATCGGTATAACGATTGGTGAGGAATATGATCCTGGAGGCAGCATTCAAAACAGATTGGAGAGGGGAGAGTTTGGTTTACTAAGAGGGAGACCGATTAGTAGACAGTTACAATAGTCCAGACGAGAATGAATAAGAGAAACAGTAAGAGTTTTTGCAGGTCGAAAGTATGAAAAGGTCGAATTCTAGAAATGTTTTGGAGGTGGAGATAACAAGAGCGAGCCAGTGATTGGATGTGGGGGGTGAATGAAAGCTTGGAATCAAGTATGACCCCAAGACAGCGGTGTAGAGTTCAGATATGTTCATTTTATTGATAGTGATATTCTGCTTTTAGATAATAGGAGACAAGAAGTGGCTTGTTCATCACATCCATCAATCGCCTTTTTGCATTGTGCATTAAATCAAGCAGCAAAATAAGATTAATGTAAGTGCAGATATAATGAAAATAATGCAATGGATGTAAGATAAATTAAGTCTGATACAAAGTTCTTTACTGAGATTTTGCAAATAGCATTGCTGTATATCTTGAAAACGTAGGAGCAGAGTTACGACTGCAAATACTTTTATATCGCTTTTAAAGACTTCAGTAGTATGGTTTATTATGTCATAACCTGTGGATGCCAGAGGCTGCTAATGTGCGCCCCGGGACACTTTATATTACTCATAAATACTGGCTAGCATGTGCGATTAGTTCATAAGAAAGGCAAATCATAATACACACGGTGCGCCTCCATTTGTATGAACGGTCAGTATCTGGATTTTCTCAGTGCAGAAACAATGTCTTGACCTAAATTACTAAGCACAGTACTCTGGTTTTATGATTACAGCCGTTCACATACTTTCATGTGAAGCTTTGAAGCAAAGTAACTTTGCAAAATCTTCATTTACATTAAGATTTCAAGGAAGACGGACTTGTTTTATTCCTTTAAACAAAGCACAGAATGTTCAACATCATATTTTTGTTCTCTGCCTGAAAAGTATTTGTATACCAGGCTGGTATAAACACCGCAGACAGTGCGCCTGGAAAGTCTTAACTTCTTAAAATAATAGGTGTTTCAGGATAGAGGAGAATTAGTTCATAATCCAGGAGAGTTAGTTTGCATTCCAAGTGAAAGATAAGTAGCTTTGGGCTGCTTCCCGGATTTTAAGAACCTAGAGGGTCTTGTTGGACTCATTGTCCTTTGCTATGCGAGTCCTGTTTCCTGGCCAGCTTTTCTTTTTCCCTGTCTCGGTGGGTGGTTTCTCATTCTTTTAATCCTGTAATGTGATTTTCTTAATTCCATTTCTTAATTGCTTCTAATGAGCACCAGATTGGGAACTCCTCCTTCCTATACAATGCCATTCACAGCCTCAGCAGGATTCACATGCAGGAACCTCTGAGGTTCAAAAGGCTTTTTTAGACAATAGGGGATGTGACTGATATCATTGGACCAACCTAAAATACGCATGCAGTAGTAACTGGATCCTAGGAGTAATTGTGAGTGTATATGTGCATTCACTTTATTTTGATTTTAAAAATGTTCTTACGAGATTTTTTTTAAAAAGCATAAAAAAAACTGTAAGTGATGCAGTTTTGGTTTTGTTTTGGTGTCATTTTATACAAGAAAACAGAAAAATCCAGCTCACTCGTGATTGCATTACACTGTCTTCAGGAGCACAGACCTGCTGTGTCCAAGCGTTTAACCATCCAAGGAAAAGAGAAATGTCCAGTTCAACTGATTCTATGAAGATCAAATTTTATTCACACAAATTATTACATAGAGGATAAAATCCTCAGTGCAGTACTGTAGATGACAGAAACTGATATCAACCCGTTTCTGGAGACTAGGCTCCCTTAATCATGATATCATGATTTTATCCTCTAAGTAATAATTTGTGTGAATAAAATTTGATCTTCACGTAATCAGTTGAGCTGGACATTTCTCTTTTCCTTGGGTCATTTCATACAACCATTTATAATGAACCTATGGAGAAAAACACCTAAAAAATGACCATACTTTTCGCATGATGCACTGATAAATTGGCCTGTAAACCAAAGCCACTATTCCACCAAAAAGTCACACTTTACTATAAGGCTTTCAAAAAATACCTGGCTGATGCATATTAACCCTCATAACACAACCCATCCCTCATCGCCAACAATAAAAACAAGGGGTAGGAAGAAGACCTAGTAGTGCCACACAATGAACTTAGGCTGGTCATACATATCAGAATGATGTTGGCTAAATCTGCCCATTTTGGTCCAATTGACCATCTGATGCGTGCACAGCCTTTCCAAATCTTCATTTTTCTTGAAAATGATGGAGAAAGAAGGTTTCAGCATGGTGATTTCCAATACCCAATCTAGTGGAGATAAGCAATCACCAGAGGTGTCCAGCCTTGGATTACATGTGTTCTGAATGCTGAAATGGGCGCAAAATAATTGTGATTGAATGTTGTTAAAAACACGATTATTTTCCATGTAAACAGGCTGCTGATCACCCAATGAACGAGCAAAACGGTTGGTTATCGATTGAAATTATCTTTTGTACAGCACAAAAAATTATTGTTCTTGGTGGTGCATCGTCCAGTGTAAACAGGACTCACATTGCCGAGAACCATAGCAGCCTGTGATCACTGATCAATCTACTATAGATCGCTCAGTGCTCATTGCTTACTTTTGTCTGCCAGTGTAACAGGCATTAAAATGACCGCCAATCAGTAAACGTTTACATGCCGCCACTCAGTCCATGTAATTGGACCCTTAGTTGCCCACGCTAAAAGTACTTGTGTATGGGGGCGTTAGAGAGGTGTTCACTTATACACAGATATTGTGGTAGAATCCATCATGATCTTCCTCACTTCTCTTTTTCTCCTATTACCTATAATTCGGTGCTATTTTCCATGCTGTTATACGTGTAAATGCCAAGCACCTGTTAGCTTTATAGGGGTGCTTACAATTTTATCGCTTTAGTGATATTTCACTCCACAGAAGCCTACTATACATGTACCATAGCTCCTACATGCTGGGGATATTATAGATTATATTTTTTAGAATATTATAGATTTATTTGTTTTGCTATAATGTGTATAATGGGTTTAGCATGGACTGTCCTATTGGGGTCTGTATATTTAGGATGTAAATAGTATATACAATGGCAAAATGTAACAATGAATGTCTCTGCACTCTTTCTATCCTTGTATCTTGTTCCATGGACATTGCCACCACCCTCTTCTACTTCTTTGGTCAGTATAGATCATTATGATGTGTGGATGATGCTGTTTCTGATAAGACTGACGCTCTGTAGTCACATTATGTGCTGCATACACTGTCGTTAAAAGGTCTGACTGTTAGGATTGCTACTCCCTATAGGTGGCACTAGAGTTCTAGTCCTCATCCTCTCTGAAGAGACAATTTGCATATTTCCCAGAGGAGCATTGTAGCCTAAAAGTCTCCTCATCTCAGCATGCTTGACATGTCGCTCTCCGTGGATCCCTGCTTGCACTATTACACACATCATGACAATAGGCCGTAGCAGGCACTAAGCGTTCTGCAGGCCTCAGACGTGGCATAGGGGTGTAAAACAAATACATTCAGAGACCACCTGGCGCTGAGGAGGTTTGCAGCACATCCCAGCACCTCAGAGCTGCTCTGCAAATCCTCCTTCTCTAAGCAAGGAAGAAAAACTGTAGTGACGGCTCCCTAGGCTGTAATTTCACCCTGCCCATGCAAGAAGTAACATTTCAATCTGATAGATGGCCCTTTCCAGCGATATCTGCTGCTGAGGATGGAGGATTTCTTTTTTACTGGAGAGTCAGGATATAGTGGAACAATGTAACTAATGAAAACAGACAATGAAAAGGCTTCCCAGAGGCAGAGCGGCTGACAGCGGAGAGTCGGCTTTATTATCTATTACAACCCCTACCAGTTAGAGGTCAGTGCAAGCAAAGGGGACTGCCTAAAAGGCACTAAATCTTCTTAACAGGTTTTCCTTTTACAAAGACAAAGGCTACTTCTCAGCTGTCACCCCTTGTCCCCTCTGCTTTCTTTTCCAGGCCCATGAAATAACCGATCAGAGGAATTATATAATCCAATTTCCAGGCCACTTAAAGCAGCCTCCCACGTGTAATCTCTCAGAATAACAGCACATCATGCCATCGACTGCTGCTTCTACAGAGATAAATTGACTAAATATATGACTGCATTTATATATACATATATATACATATATATATATATATGTATATATATATATATATATATACATATATATATATATGTTACACACGTGCAAAATTAATTAGCTCAAAAGCATGTGGTTCCTGTCTTCATCAATGAGCTTTAGGCTAAGTGCACACGATCAGGAATAATTGCGTTTTTTTCGCGGTTTTTCCGCGGTTTTCCGCGGTAAAAACGCGATAAAACGCAAGCATTAAGCATCCTATACATGTTAATTGATTCCGCATGTTTTGGCCACATGTTGCGTTTTTTTCCGCGAAAAAAACGCTTTGCGGAAAAAATAGCAACATGTTCATTAATTTAGCGTAACCGCGGTGATTCCGCCGCCATAGGAATGCATTGAACCGCTTACTTTCCGCATGTGGCTATGCCCACTATGCGCAATGTAAGCGGTTCATGTGCGGATGGTACCCAGGGTCTGGAGCAGAGGAGACTCTCCTCCAGGCCCTGGGTACCATATCCCTGGTAAAACAATAATTAAAATAAAAAATAATGATATTCTCACCTTCCGGCGGCCCCCGCAGCCTTCCCGCGGCCCCCGCAGCCTTCCCGCCTTCAGCGACGCTCCCGGCAACTTCCGGTCCCAAGAGTCCTTTGCGAGAATCACCCAGATGGCATAGCGGTCTCGCGAGATGCTACGTCATCGGTGTGATTTGTTGCAAAGCACTCCTGGGACCAGAAGTTGCCGGGAGCGTCGCTGAAGGCGGGAAGGCTGCGGGGGCCGCCGGAAGGTGAGAATATCATTATTTATTATTTTTTTTATTATTTTTACATTAGATCTTTTTACTATTGATGCGACATAGGCGGCATCAATAGTAAAAAGTTGGTCACACTTGTCAAACACTATGTTTGACTCGTGTGACCAACCTGTCAATCAGTTTTCCAAGCGATGCTACAGATCGCTAGGAAAACGCTAGCATTCTGCAAGCTAATTACGCTTGCAAAACGCTATTATTCTGGCGGGAATCAGCATAAAAAAACGTGCGTATTTCCTGCGGGAGAAGTGCGGGATTGCCGCGGAAATTTCCGCGGCAATTCCGCAACGTGTGAACTTAGCCTTACTCATGGCACCAACAACATGGGTGACATATGTAAAAATAGAAATACATTCACACCTCAACCATGCTATCCATTCACACCTACAGATGGATTTATGATGTCCCGTATAACATTAGGTCATACTTGTTCACTGCAGTAAATATCATTACATTTATCCTTTAATAACCATGTCACAATTTCTGCTACAAAATCTTCACATATTGTAGTTGTACACTGATCTACTGATGTCTAAAGATTCTGCCATAGATGTATATTGTCTAAGCTACAGACATCATTTACAAGATTATATGTCAAAAACTAATTATTATCAACCTTTAAAAAAACTTTTAAATTTTTAATGTCTGCAATCCTGTGCTGAGCAATTTCATATACAGGGGGTACGGAAAGTATTCAGACCCCTTTACATTTTTCACTCTTTGTTTCATTGCAGCCAACATTTCGGATTTTAAAATAATTTTTTTCAAGCTGGTGTTATAAAGCATTCTAATTTGTATTCTAATGACTTTTGGGTTTTCATTTGCTGTAATCCATAATCATCAACATTAATAGAAATACACACTTGAAATAGATCACTGTGTTTGTTATTATTCTATATATGATTTTCACGTTTTGTATTGAGGAACTGAAATTAACTTTTTGATGATATTCTAATTTTGTGAGATGCACCTGTATCTCCGAACTAATCTGATATCTTCCCACATGTAAGGGGTTACAGAAACTGTTTTATGCTTTGAATATATTGTCATGTGTTTTAATGCTGCTATATATATTGTTGTGTGGTGTAATACATTTATATGTTATAGAGAAAGTGCAGTACTTTAGTTAGCCCACTAGAGGGGGCACAATAGGATTCTTAGTTAACTTAGGAGGGGCCAACTGTGGGTAAGCTGTAGGATTTCCTGAATTCTAGTCTGTATGGTCTGAGAGCCTGGACAGGGCAGTTGGCCACGCAATGTTTGCAAGCAACGGGTCCAGTCGTCCAGGGCCTATAGACTTAGGTCACAAATGGAAAGAATGCAGGGCAGCTCCAAGATGTGGCAGCCAACTACGTGGGCTGATGCCCATTTGTCTGGGGCGAAACGGACAGGGGAACTCCAAAAGTTAGTGGGGCTGGCCAGGAGGAATACTGCGGTACCGGAATGGCCAGTGCGACCCTGGGACATTCTGGAAGAAGTAAAGGGAAGCACAGGGAAAGAACAGGAGGTACTCTATGTTGTGACTGTGACTGAGCTGGACGTACTGAGATTGGAACCAAGTAAAATTGTATGTTTTAAGTTGGAACTGGACTCTGTTTCTCTTTGTGTGAAGCCGCCCGAAGGAAATCCTCAGCAAATCCGGGAGGACCCTGATGGAGTGGAAAGCGGGAAAAAAGGTACATTATGAAGGGGACATTGTGTATATGTGGCGGAAGACCAAGGCATGATTGAGCAACCGTTGTCAGCCACGACTACAGCCCTGGCTTCCCTTACACTTGGCATAGTGTGGCAGGATCCCGCAACCATGCAGCGTGGGAATGCCGTGGATGTGATAAAGAAATATGAAGATGCTGTTAACGTAACTAATACTCTGGATGTGACTGATTCCCTGGATGTGACTGACACTTTGATTGTGACAAAGATGGCGACTCTGAGAATGGCGGAAAATGTTGCGAAGATGGAGGACGACAATGTTAATCCCACCCATCGTGGGTGTCCTGACCTAGGGATGACGCGAAAATCTGTCTGTCAGAGTCGGCGGCCTAAACAGGAGATGCAGGCCCTGGTGGGTGGTGCCCACCACCCACCCATGGTGGGCGCGATGGGGAAGAAGAAGGCCTCGCCCCTTACAACAGACCTTAGAGAAAGGTGTGGAGCAGTCAGAAGCGACCCCACCCTGGAACAGGTGAGGTCCAGAAGAAAACCCCATGTGCAGCTGTGCGGCACCATTGCAAGAGATGGCAACGGGAGCAATGGACCACTGGTGCACACAGAGCTGAGGCGACATAGGCCGCGTCGAGTGGAAGTGGCGGCAGGAGAAAGGCCCAACCCGGAAGGTTGGGAGGACTCACCGACGACTGCTTGTCCATCGGGGTCCCTGTTCCAGCAGAGGAGCAGAGCTTGTGGCCACTGGAGCCGGAACATCATCGTTGGGAGCTGGAGGCCGGTGAACTGGAAGCAGAGACTGCCCCGGAGGAGCCTGCGCCAGAAGTGGAGGAGTCTGGGCCGTAGAGCGCAGCCTCTATGGTGGAGGGATCCGACGGTCATGGGATGGTCGTGGCCAGGACGCTCGAGCAGATGGTGGTGAGTGGATCTCGGCTGTCGTCCAGGGCCTATAGACTTAGGTCACAGATGGAAAAAATGCAGGGCAGCTTCAGGACGTGGCAGCCAACTACATGGGCTGATGCCCTTTTGTCTGGGGCGAAACAGACAGGGGAACTCCTAGAGTTAGCTGGGCAGGCCAGGAGGAATGCTGTGGTACCGGAAGGGCTGATGCGACCCTGGGACATTCTGGAAGAAGTAAAGGGAAGCACAGGGAAAGAACAGGATGTACTCTGTGATGATCCCTATGTTGTGACTGTGACTGAGCTGGACGTACTGAGATTGGAACCAAGTAAAATCATATGTTTTAAGTTGGAACTAGGCTCTGTCTCTCTTTGTGTGAAGCCACCCAAAGAAATCCTCAGCAGATCTGGGAGGACACTGATGGAGTGGGAAGAGAGGTACACTACAAAGGGGATATTGTGTATATGTGGCGGAAGACCAAGGCGTGATTGAGCAACCGTTGTCAGCCACGACTACGGCCCTGGCTTCCCCTACACACGCATAACCTCCGATCCTCTCTCAACCTCCCTCTCTCTTCCACACTTGTACGTTCCTCACACAATCACCGCCAAGACTTCTATCAAATATCCTCATCCTCTGGAATGCTACGTCCCAACAAGTCCGATTATCTACCCAATTCAGAACTCTCAGATAGAACTTGAAAACGCATTTATTCAAGAAAGCTTACAGCCTGCAATGACCACACTGCCACCTCAACACCATCAGAGCTGCCGCAACCCCCTTGGCCTACTGTCTCCTTCCCCATTATTCTGTCGTCTATAAGCCCACAAGGGAAGGCACTCTGTACCATCTATCATTGTTCGTTGGATCATTGTAATTTATTTGTATTTTGTATGTAACCCCTTCTCATGTACAGTACCATGAAATCAGTCTCATAACTGATCACACCAGAAATATGAAGAAATCATGACAACAAGCCGACAGCACACTGTCACTGTTCAGCAATTTGAAGTGACATTGTTCCAAGCCTAGACAACATTTTTAGCTTCAGATCAGGGTGCCTTGTCAACATTCACTGTTATTTGTCCCCTGAACAATACTTAGTAATTTTATCTTCTAAACATTATCTTTAAAGCTGTTTGACTAGATCTACAAACATTTAAACACTTAACCTTAATTATAAGGACAGCTAGCTGTGAGAAAAGATAGGCACATAAAGATTAATCACCAGCTAAATTGAGATTGGTGGTTATTTAGTGCATTAACTTCTACAGTTTACATTCAATATTGTCCAGCAACTGCTTCTAAACTGTAATGTGTTTTTAATAAAAAATCATTAGTTTTCAATGGTAATAAGTAATTTTCACAAATTATAAATTAAAGGAGCTTCCAACACCATATTTTTTAAAGTACTTTAGAATGGCATAACAAAAAATAGTAGTACTCACTTAACCAATAACTGCTCCTGTTCTAATAACCATACTGCTCCTGTTCTAATACTTATCAGTCTCTGCAGAGCTCTAGTGATGAAGAGGTATGCCAACACCGCTGCAGCCAATGACTGCCTTTATCCATGCCATGCCAATTCTTCTAAAGTCTGCCACTCTCTTGCTGCAGTGAACTATAGGCTTTCATAGATGCCACCTAGAAAATTAGATTTGCAGCCTTGCTCTGATCTTCACTTGGCCATCTTCAGCATTTTCAGTGCCCTCTGCAATAATTTTTAATTAGTTTGCTGCACAACACACATCATGATGTCATTTGGTGTGTGTTACAGCATAGTCAGCAGAAGATAAGGCACAGGTGCTAGGCACTGAAAGATGTAAAAGATGGCCCAATGCACACCCACCAGTGATTGGACCAAAGAAAACAGAACAGGTGACTGCTTGCTGGGCATTATTATTATTTTTAACTCCTTCCCATCTCTTTTCAATCTGTTAAAATGCTGGCCAGACACTTTAAAAATTTGGATTCTGGCTAATTTGATTTTTTGTGAAACTTTAAGTCAATTCAATTTTTCTTGAAGCGGTGCACAGTGGCTCAGTGGTTAGAACTGCTGCTTTGCAGCGCTGGTGTTAGGGTTCAAATCCCACCAAGGACAACATCTGCAAGGAGTTTGTATGTTCTCCCTGTGTTTGCATGGATTTCCTCCCACACTCCAAAGTCATACTGATAAGGAATTTAGATTGTGCTCCCCAATGGGGACGGTGATGATGATGTCTGTAAAGTTGCGGAAATTAATGGTGCTGTATAAGTGTGAGCATAATAAATAAATAATTTGCTCATCTTCAGCCTAAACTATACCTACAGGATACTGCAGGCTGCCAACAAGTTATCATTTATGCTATAAAGAGATATAAATAATAACGTACAGTGGGTACGGAAAGTATTCAGACCCCATTAAATTTTTCACTCTGTTTCATTGCAACCATTTGGTAAATTCAAAAAAGTTCATTTTTTTCTCATTAATGTACACTCTGCACCCCGTCTTGACTAAAAAAAAACAAATGTAGAAATTTTCCAAATTTATTAAAAAAGAAAAACTGAAATATCACATGGTCATAAGTATTCCGACCTTTTGCTCAGACACTCAGATTTATTTACTCATTGGAAACTTTACACTAGACATTAAGCAGATTGGATGGTCTGTCTCTCCACTCTTCCTCCAGACTCTGCGACCTTGATTTCCAAGGTCTAGTGTGAAGTATCCATAACCAGTGATGGTTTGGGGAGCCAAGTCATCTGCTGATGTAGGTCCACTGTGTTTTATCAAGATCAAAGTCAGCGCAGCCGTCTAGCAGGAAATTTTATCTTGAAGCAAAGTGAGAAAAATCAGCAGTTTGTCATGGGTGTATCGCCACGAGGATCGTCGCGATTACACACTCTGACTTCTCACAGCTGAGTTGCTGTTTCTTTGTGTTTGGTAATGAGGGAGTTAATTTTACCTAGCTCTTTGCTAAGACTAGGTCCAGCCTCGCCCGGCTGCTTTTGATTATGTTCTAATTAGATTCCTTCATATACCTGCCAGTCTGCTTGTTAGATGCCGGTGAAAGCATTCATGTAGTCTAGCAGACTGGATCGGTTCTGAGAATACTTAAGCTAAGAGTTCCTTAGTTGTTTTTACTCTTACAGCTTATAGTTTATCTCTGAGACCTTAGGTGTTCCTACTGTGTGTGAGTGTTGTATGTAAGACTTTATTTACTTTATTTCTTGTCTTTCTTGTATGTCTTTCTGTTCATTAACCGTTACCTGTTCATTCCCTTTGGTGGTAATCAGGGTCCTTCTTAGGACTAGATTACAGTTGGCAGGGATTGATAGGAGACAGGGTTTACGCTGGTGGCCTGGACCTCTGTACCTTTAACAGTACCTCCAGGTAGAGGGATTAGTTAGGACCCCAGTTTAGGGTCAGCATAGACCCCGGTCACCCTCTAGCCGGAGACAGCGTATAACGGATTCCGTATTGACCCACTGGACTTTCTGTCAGGTAATTCTATGTTATCATATATCTATGCGCATGTTATATAGTATGTTGCCCTTTTGATATAGATTACTGTCATCACATATATATATCTGCTATACAGCGTGACACAGTTCCACTGGTAAAATAATAAATCTTTATTTTGTATATGTTAACAAGATATTTCAATACAGTAGAAAAATGGAAGCATTTTTTAAGCTAAGTACGCCCTTTGCCGTAGTTATGCTTTAGGATCATGGTGAAGACTTATAAAAGACATGTGACAAAAGACATACAGGTGCATCTCACAAAATTAGAATATCATCAAAAAGATAATTTATTTCAGTTCTTCATTACAAAAAGTGAAACTCATATATCAGATAGAGTCATTACAAACAGAATTATCTATTTCAAGTGTTTATTTCTGTTAATGTTGATGATTATTGATTACAGCCAATGAAAACCCAACAGTCATTATCTCAGTAAATTAGAATACTTTATAACATCAGCTTGAAAAATGATTTTAAAATCTGAAATGTTGGCCTACTGAAATGTATGTTCAGTAAATGCACTCAATACTTGTTCGCGGTTTCTTTTGCATCAATTACTACATCAATGCAGCATGGCGGCGATCAGCATATGAAACTGCTGAGGTGTTATGGATGCCCAAGTTGCTTTGATAGCAGTCTTCAGCTCGTCTACATTGTTGGTGTTGGGTCTGGTGTCTCTAATCTTCCTCTTGACAATACCTATGGGGTTAAGGTAAAGGTACTGCCACACTTAGCGATCTCGTTAGCGATCACGATAACGACGCAAGCTAACGAGATCGTTGGTGTGATCGCTTTTAGGTCGCTAGTAATGTTGAGCGATATTGCTCGATATCTAAAAATATCGTATCGAAATTGTATCGCCGATAGCACTAAATATCGTCGATATCCGATTACGATACCGGAAGTCCAATGTAAGTCTATGGGAACAAAATATCGAAATTAAAAAAAACCATTCTTGCCTTGTTGGTCAATTGTACATGAAGGAAAACAACAAAGACTAATGTAGAATGTATTGGAGGAGGTTGAGGAGACAATAAAGGCATACATGTTTAACCCAATGCATTGGAATAGCTTTTTTTTTTTTTTTTTTTTGGAAATACGTTTGGATTGACTAACAAATTGACAATGTTGTTAACCTTTTTTCTATTTTGGCAAACATGTATGTTTCACAACTTCCATGCTCTTCACCTTTTTAACTTTTGCCAGTGCCACACTTTCTCTTTCATAATCTTCAGCAGCAGCATCATCTTTCTCATCAAATTATTCTTCATCTTCACCTTCTTAATCTTCTTCTTAAACTTCTTGCTATTCATGTTTTTGTTTACATTACTCATATTGTTATTATTAAACTAATTAATCTTCTTCATATTCAAATTCTTCATCTTCTTCCTCTTCATCTTCTTCATCATATTCTTATTTGTGACAGAGATTCCTGTACTTGTAATCTGTAAAAGTATGAATTGTTCATCCTTCCGTTCTTGCTGTCACAAAAGATTTAAATTACAACAGTATTTGTCCGTGTTCAGTTTAGCCTGCAGCAGCAGGCATTTTCCAGGGGCACCACGAGGAGGAACGGACTCACCCCCATACACTGCTTAGTCTTCTTCTGCTTAGAATTTAGAGCATATATTTTGCTCTTCATTTTGGTCTTATACTTCATGTTCTTCTGCTTTTTGATCTTTTGCTTATTGTTCTTCTGTCTCTTGTTCTGTATCTTGTAGTTTGTCTTAACCTTCTTTGTCCTGTTGGTGATCTTCTTCTGGGTAATCTTTTATTTTTTCTTTGTGATGGTGTTCAGGCTGGTTGGCTTCATGCTCGTCGTCCTTGTTGTCGTCATCTTCTTCTGGGTGGTCTTTAATGTCGTCTAATTTCCGAGAAACAGCTGACATTACTGGAACCCTGACGGGTATCAGATGGAGCAAGAGACAATGGAAGTAACGAGGACCAGCTGACTGTGCTGGACCCCGGACGGGTAGCAGAAGGAAAAGAGGCAATGTCACAACCGAGTACCAGCTGACGTTACTGTGACACGGTTACTAAGCAGGAGGTACCTGTGCTCCAAAGCACTACCAAGGACCAGCAGACGTTGCTGGAACTCGGATACGGAGATGGAGGCACCTAGGCCAAAGGCACTGGGGAGAACCACTTGACGGTACTGGACCCCGGACGGGTAGCAGAAGGAAAAGAGGCAATGTCACAACCGAGTACCAGCTGACGTTACTGTGACACGGTTACTAAGCAGGAGGTACCTGTGCTCCAAAGCACTACCAAGGACCAGCAGACGTTGCTGGAACTCGGATACCGAGATGGAGGCACCTAGGCCAAAGGCACTGGGGAGAACCACTTGACGGTACTGGACCCCGGACGGGTAGCAGAAGGAAAAGAGGCAATGTCACAACCGAGTACCAGCTGACGTTACTGTGACACGGTTACTAAGCAGGAGGTACCTGTGCTCCAAAGCACTACCAAGGACCAGCAGACGTTGCTGGAACTCGGATACGGAGATGGAGGCACCTAGGCCAAAGGCACTGGGGAGAACCACTTGACGGTACTGGACCCCGGACGGGTAGCAGAAGGAAAAGAGGCAATGTCACAACCGAGTACCAGCTGACGTTACTGTGACACGGTTACTAAGCAGGAGGTACCTGTGCTCCAAAGCACTACCAAGGACCAGCAGACATTGCTGGAACTCGGATACGGAGATGGAGGCACCTAGGCCAAAGGCACTGGGGAGAACCACTTGACGGTACTGGACCCCGGACGGGTAGCAGAAGGAAAAGAGGCAATGTCACAACCGAGCACCAGCTGACGTTACTGTGACACGGTTACTAAGCAGGAGGTACCTGTGCTCCAAAGCACTACCAAGGACCAGCAGACGTTGCTGGAACTCGGATACGGAGATGGAGGCACCTAGGCCAAAGGCACTGGGGAGAACCACTTGACGGTACTGGACCCCGGACGGGTAGCAGAAGGAAAAGAGGCAATGTCACAACCGAGTACCAGCTGACGTTACTGTGACACGGTTACTAAGCAGGAGGTACCTGTGCTCCAAAGCACTACCAAGGACCAGCAGACGTTGCTGGAACTCTGATACGGAGATGGAGGCACCTAGGCCAAAGGCACTGGGGAGAACCACTTGACGGTACTGGACCCCGGACGGGTAGCAGAAGGAAAAGAGGCAATGTCACAACCGAGTACCAGCTGACGTTACTGTGACACGGTTACTAAGCAGGAGGTACCTGTGCTCCAAAGCACTACCAAGGACCAGCAGACGTTGCTGGAACTCGGATACGGAGATGGAGGCACCTAGGCCAAAGGCACTGGGGAGAACCACTTGACGGTACTGGACCCCGGACGGGTAGAAGAACGCACCCATGAAAATGTAAGTTGACAGGACATAAGCCGTCCGCAGTTACCGAATCACACAGTCCTACAGTGGGTGCTTATCCTATTGTCACAATGGAAACCGCCTTTATTTACATATCCCACAGCACACATAGGAATCACCTAAACTGCAGGCACCATAGAGTCGGCTAACCCGAATGCAACACGACAGCACAACTTATTGGAGGATAATTGACGTTCACACTGCCAGGAAATCAGCTGTCGTGCTGTAACCAGGCTGGCCAGGAGTCAGTACCCCTGCCAATTACTTACGAGCAACAAATGGCGGTGTTGTAGCCCAGGGAGTAGAGTTCAGGTGGTAGAAAGATGAACATAACAGGAGACATGGAAAACGTTGCCAAACAGTTATTTAATCTGAAAACGGACAGGCAAATTCAGGTGAGATCCATGCCTTGTTCATTTTCAGAAAAGTAAGCCGGTCTACATTCTCTGAGGATAGTCGCATGCGACGGTCTGTTACTACACCATCTGCAGCACTAAAGACACGCTCAGATAATACACTGGCAGCAGGGCAAGCCAGCACCTCCAATGCATACTGGCTAAGCTCTGGCCATGTATCCAACTTAGAGACCCAAAATTTGAAAGGGGAAGAGGCATCTGGGAGTACACTTAGAGGGAAAGCCAAGTAGTCTGTCACCATCTTACGGAAACGTTTCTTCCTGGTGACTGGAGCCGTCTCGGATGGTGTAGACCTTGCTGGCGCTGTCACAAAACTTTGCCACATTTGTAACATACAGTTCTTGCCCTGTGCAGAGGCGCTGCTTCTGATCCCTCTTGTTGTAGAGGTGTCTACATGCCTCGACGCACAGAGCTGCTTTGTAAAGCAGTAGTAGCAGCAGCAGCACCTCTCTCGGCTGGAATGTACAACAGTATGGATTGCACCAGTGTGTCTTGGTACTCCTGCATTTTACGGTCCCGGTTCACCGGTGTGATGAGGGTTTGTATGTTGTCCCGGTAGCGAGGGTCTAGGAGGGTGTACACCCAATAATCTGACGTGCTGAGAATGTGGGCAATGCGGCGGTCGTTTCTCAGGCACTGAAGCATGAAATCAACCATGTGCTGCAGACTCCCAACTGGCCAACAAAGGCTGTCCTCTGGAAGAGGCGTCATCTCTGTCTCCTCTGCATCACCCCACCCTCGCTCTACATACTGACTAGAGCGTTGTGTACCTCCCTCTGTAGGGATTTCTTCCTCCTCCATTGACTCCTCCTCCTCCTCATCCTCCTCACAAAGTGAGCCCTGCCCAGCCCTTTGTGAGGAACCACATTGCGCTGACTGTCCTGAAGGTAATTGAATTTGTGACTCCTCATCCTCCACCTCTTCCAAAACCTCTTCCTTTAGTGCTTTCAGTGATTTCTGAAGCAGGCAGATAAGGGGGACAGTCATGCTGACTAGTGCATCATCTGCACTCGCCATCCGCGTTGAGACATCAAACGCCCGCAAAACGTCGCAGATGTCCTTCATAGAGGCCCACTCAGTAGTGGTGAAGTGTGAACGGCGCAAATTTCGAGTTGATTGCGCCTGTTGCAGCTGATACTCCATTACTGCTGGCTGCTGCTCACACAACCGCTCCAACATATGTAACGTGGAATTCCACCTGGTGGGTACGTCACATATGATGCGATGTTCAGGAAGGCGAAATCTGCGTTGCAGAGCTGCAATGCGCGATCTGGCCATGCTGGAACGTCGCAAGTGAGCGCACTCTAGGCGGACCTTGTGCAGCAGTGCATCAAGATCCGGATAGTCCCTCAAAAAACTCTGCACGACCAAGTTCAGCACATGTGCCAGACATGGTATGTGAGTGAGGTTGCCAAGGCCCAGAGCTGCCACCAGATTTCGGCCATTGTCACACACTACCAAGCCTGGCTGGAGATTAGCTGACAAAAACCACACATCGCTCTCCTGCTTGATGGCATCCCAGAGCTCCTGCGCTGTGTGGCTTTGATTCCCCATGGGAATTAATTTCAGTACGGCCTGTTGACGTTTGGCCACGGCTGTGCTCATATCGGTCGCAACAGGTAAGCGTTCACGGGTCCATGTGGAGGTATACCGTGACGGCTCGTGCAGCGATGATTCTGAGGAACTGGAGTAGGAGGAGGAATCAATGTGCACAGACTGGATTCCTGCAATCCTTGGAGTTGGCAGAACACGTACAGCGCCACTGGCAAGATCTGTACCCGGCTCCACAACATTGACCCAATGGGCAGTGAGGGAAAGGTATCGTCCCTGGCCATGGGTACTGGTCCACGCATCGGTGGTCAGGTGGACCCTGCTACTGACAGCGTTTAGTAGCGCATGTTTAATGTTTCCCTCGACATGTTTTTGCAGAGCAGGGACAGCTTGCCTGCTGAAATAAAATCGGCTCGGCACATTATATTGTGGGACTGCCAATGCCATAAAGTTCCTGAAACTGTCAGTCTCCACCAGCCTGAATGACAGCATTTCAAGGGACAGGAGTTTTGCAAGGCCAGCATTCAGAGCCTGTGCTCGTGGATGGTTTGCCGAGTATGGCCGTCTTTTATCCCATGCCTGTGTTACCGATGGCTGTTTTTTGTTCTGGGAGTGTGACGATGACTGAACTTGCTGCAGTGGGTGGAATAACAGTTTCTCTATGGACAACAGTGACCGAGGTTCTTCCATGGAGATCCTGTGAGGAAGCCGAAACAGGTGTGTGAGAGCTGGAGGTAGAGGCTCGAACATGACCTAAAGATGTAGGTGCTGCTGTAGGTTGGCCTACATCTCCAGTGTGTCTTTGGAACTCAGCTACGTGCTTTGTCCGTACATGTGTCCACATATTTGTGGTATTCAGGTTCCTGCTATTTTTACCTCTTTTAACTTTTTGCTTACACAGCTTGCATTGAACATAGCAAATATCATGTACAAGTCTGTCAAAAAAGGACCACGCAGTGCAAGTCATGGGAGCGCCAATTTTGACAGTTCTAAGAGAACTGCTCCCAACAGGTGCCAAACTGGAGGCTACAGGCAAGCGCGTCTGCAGCCTACCTCTCCCTCCTCTTTGTACCGTTGGGACAATCTCTTCCTCAGAGCTGCTCCCACCACCTTCCTGTTGCTCACGCCATGTTGGGTCTCGGACTTCATCATCTCCACTACCCTCTTCCAACACCTGCTGCTGTTGGATGGTCTGGGCAGCACCATGCTCCACAAAACCTGGCACCTGAGTCTCATCATCATCATAAGATGCGTTCTGCGGTGTGCTGTCCATCGGCACTGGCTCACCCGCCTCTTCAGATTGAGAGAGACACAGCTGTTGCGCATCACTGCATACTCCCTCTTCTTCAAATTGCAGAATGCTGCTTGCCTGTGCCCGTGTTTGCGAGCCAACAGATTCTGAGAACAGAAGCAGAGACTCAGCTGGCTCCTGTACAGAACTCTCTGACTGCCTTGGCAATTTGACAGGCTGTGAACAGACAGATGGTTGTTCAACAGTGTTGTGTTCCTGAGAGGAGGTGGAAGGAATTGAAGTCGATGCATTGGCTGCCATCCAACCAACAACGGCTTCAATTTGTTCTTCCCGCAGCAGGGGGGCACGCCGAGCTCCTACCAAAGTGCGCATAAAGGAACGCTCACGGGGATAAATGGTGGATGCTGTGTCACTGAGGGCGGCAGCAGACACAGAATCCCCACGTCCTCTCCCTGCTGAAACTCCACGGCCACGACCACGTGCCTTACTCACTGACTTCTTCATCTTGGTAGATTGATAAAGAAAGTCAGAAAAGTTATAAGGCTTAAGTGTGGTTATTACGCAGAGACTGAAGTGAACACTGAAACACAACTGTTCACAATCTGTGAAAGGCTACTCCTTTAGTGTTTGCAACCAATGTATTGGATACGGATGGAAGCGCGTCACACTAATAGATTATATTTATTTTAAATGGAATGGAGCAGAACCAATTGGAGAGAAATGAAAAGGATGAGGCACTGAGACACGCTCAGCAGAGTACAAGCAGCAGTGCTTGAACAAGTAACTGGAGCGTGATGTGCACTCAAAAAATAAAAAACACTGACTGAAGTGAACACTGAAACACAACTGTCTACAATCTGTGAAAGGCTACTCCTTTGTCTACTTCTATAGTGTTTGCAACCAATGTATTGTATACGGATGGAAGCGCGTCACACTAATAGTTAAATTGCATGGAGCTGCAAGAATTACACTGAAGGAAAAAAAAATAGTCTGTGAGTGACACGTGCAGATGCCTACAGACAGCGTTGCATGCAGAGCAAACTGCAGCGTCACCTGCACTCACACACACCTTGCAGAGCTGTTAAAACAACACTGCAGGCAAAAGGAAGCTTTACACAGCAGTTGGTGCTAGCCTGCCTACAGCACAGTACACTAAATCGCAATCTCTAACTGTCCCTCAGAGTCAGCACAGCAGCGTTCTGTCCCTTACTGAATTCACAGCACAGTGACGCTAAAATGGCGGCGGCGCCTTTTATAGTGCATTCTGACATCATTTCAGCATCCAATCACAGCCATGCCATTAGTTAACATGACCGCAGCGGTACAGGATGTGCCCACACTTCTTAGGATTCCTCATTGGCTGACTAAAATCACATTGCCTCGCAAAGAATTATGGGAACTTCCGATTCCGGTATTCGATAAGACGAAAATATCGAAACGAATTATCGAAAGGCCGATAGAGCTAATATCGGCCAATAGCCGATATTTGCATTATCGTATCGCTCAACACTAGTCGCTAGTAGCTGCCAAACAGGAGATCTCATAAACGACACATCAGCTTTCAGCGATCTCTTTAACGACTTTGGCGGTCGTTAGGATGTCATTAGCATGTACTGAGCGCTTCTGATTCATAGGAATTTCCAGCATCGCTCCTGCTCTCTGTGTCCTGCTAGCCTGCTTTGCAACTTCTGCGATCCTCTCTGTGACGCAAAAGAGAACCTACAGATATTGCGATCCACTCCGTGACGGTAAAAACCCTAGTACTGCCTGCGCCGCTGTCATATGCGTCACAAACGAGGTCGCTCGTCGTTCGCAAAAGGTGCCAAACACAGCGATATAGGCTCACCAGCGGGACGCCAACGATCAAAAAACGGTCCAGACGCTAGTGAACGATCAGCGACATCACAGCAGGGGCCACATCGTTGCTACATGCCACACACAACGAGGTCGCTAACGAGATCGCTAGTGACGTTTTAGCGATCTTGTTAGCGATCTCATTAGCGATCTTGTTTAGTGTGGCATACCCTTAAGGCGAGTTAACTGGCCAATCAAGCACAGTGATACTGTTGTTTTTAAACCAGGAATTGGTACTTTTGGCAGTGTGGATAGGTGCCAAGTCCTGCTAGAGAATGAAATTTCCATCTCCAAAAAACTTATTGGCAGAGGGAAGCATGAACTGCTCTAAAAATTTCCTGGTAGATGGCTGCGCTGACTTTGGTCTTGATAAAACACAATGGACCTACACCAGCAGATGACATGGCTCACCAAACCATCACTGATTGTGGAAACCATACACTAGACCTCAAGCAGCTTGGATTGTGTGCCTTTCCACTCTTCCTCCAGACTCTGGAACCTTAATTTCCAAATGAAATGCAAAATTTACTTTCATCTGAAAATAACACCTTGGACCACTGAGCAATAGTCCAGTTCTTTTTTTCCTTGGCACAATTAAGATGCTTCTGGTGTTGTCTATTGGTCAAGAATGGCTTTACACAAGGAATGTGACATTTGTAGCCCATGTCCTGGATACGACTGTGTGTGGTGGCCTTTGAAGCAATGACTCCAGACAGCAGTCCACTCCTTGTGAATCTCTCCCAAATATTTAAATGGCCTTTTCTTAACAATCCTTTCAAGGCTGAGGTTATCCCGGTTGCTTGTGCACCTTCTTGTACCACATTTTTTCCTTCCACTCAACTTTCCATTAATATGCTTGGATACAGCCAGCTTCTTTAGTAATGACCTTTTGTGGCTTACATTCCTTGTGGAGTGTGTCAATGACTGCCTTCTGTGTATAAAGATAAATCGTGTGAACAGCCTGAAAGGTGCCAGAGTAGGTTCCTACACCGTGAAGATAATGAAAAGAGAACTCGGCACTCAACTTAGCGAAAAGGGTAAATATTTATTGTAGTCCACGGTAGATGACTGCACAAGGACCAGCGGCGGATACCGCGTCCCTCCCACGGCACGCAGCGGAGACCTGACTTAAAACTCTCACCCAGATACTCACCTTTAACCCTTACTTTGGAGATCTACCTGATCCCAACAGTATCTACTGCTTACCTCTGAATTGGGTATTTCTACCCCTCCCAGTACTTAATGTGGCTGATGAAGGTCCGAAATTTAGGACCGAAACGTTTCACTACCGTGGACTACAATAAATATTTACCCTTTTCGCTAAGTTGAGTCACTAGTTTTGTGACGCAACAGCTATCTCCCCTGCGATATCGCTGTGTGTGTGACTGATCAGCAACCGGCCCCCTGCTGGGTATCGCAGATCGTTGTCCAAAGGCCAGGACATTTTTTTGATCATTGGTCTCCCGCTGGCCAGCACGTATCGCTGAGTGTGGCAGGCAGGAGACCAGCGATCAGCTGGTAATCAAGGTACACATCCGGTTTCCAGGCGCCGCGCAGTGCCTGGAAACCCGATGTGTACCTTGGTTACCAGCTCTTCACCAGCGGGCTGGTATCCAACGTACACTGCGGGTAACTAAGCGACGTTACCCGCAATGTCGCTGTCCTGATCGCTGCCTGAGCTGCCTGTTTGGCAGCTCACCAGCGATCATGTAGCGACACACCAGAGATCCTGACAAATGCATATCATTGTCGGGATCGCTAGTGTGTCGCTATGTGTGACGGGGCCCTAAGGGACCTTTTTAAAGCCTTAGGAAGCCATTGCAGGTGTTTTTTAAATTATTCTAATTTACTGAGATAATGACTTTTGGGTTTTCATTGTGCTGTAAGCCATAATCATCAACATTAACAGAACTAAACACTTGAAATAGATCACTCTGTTTGTAATGACTCTATGTAATAGGAGTTTCACTTTTTGTATTGAAGAACTGAAATAAATAAACTTTTTGATGATATTCTAATTTTGTGAGAAGCACCTGTAAATCGAATCATATGAGAAGACCAATAATTAATGATGAACAATATGTGTGTGCCTAGTAGAACCAAAAGAAACTCAGAAAATGACAATATACACCTTACAGAAAAAATAAATTATTTTATTTCCTCTTTTTCTTTCTTTTTTTCTATTCCCTATTTTATTTCTTCCCCTTTGATTATGTATTTTTATCTATTTTACTCACTTTTATGGCGCCATCAATTCCACAGCGCTTTACAGACATTATCATCACTGTCACCTCTGGGGCTCACAATCTAAATCCTCTATCAGTATGACTTTGAAGTGTGGGGGATTACCCAGAGAAAGCCCACAAAACACAGGAAGAACATTCAAACTCCCTGTAGATGTTGACCTTGGTGAGATTTGAACCCAGGACCCCAGCGTTGCAAGGCTGCAGTGCTAACCTGTGAGCCACAGTGCTGATTAGTAGTAACAAATATTAATTCAATATATGAAAGATATTGTATTTGAAGATCATGCAATGTGGATATTTAATGTTCAGATTCAAAATCCAAAATACTTCCCTCCTCACAGACCCCAACAGATCAGGTTTTCAAGATTTCCTTAGTATTGCACAGGTAATGTTATTACTATCAAGGCATTAGAAACTGCCACAGGTAATCTCAGCTGCGCAATACTAAGGAAATCCTGAAAACATGATCTGTTGCGGGTCGTGAGGATGGGGTTTGAGAAACTTTGCCTCAGATAAAGGTGCTTCTGCCAGTTATCTCCTTTGGGTGGTTTTTTAACCATCTCTATAACATTAAACCTAAAAAACTATGAGTTCCTATTATGTTCACATACAATGCTTAACAGCACCAGAATACAATCAAGTCCTACTGTAAATGTAAAACAAAAGAAAAATATTTTTTCGTCTGTTTTTTTCTGTCAGGTGTTATTGTCATATTCTGTGTTGCTAATGTGAACATACTTTACGGTCTACATTAGTTTTTGTACATAACGTCAGTGGTCTATAATGTTCAAGACATTAATTGCTGTTCATAGAGTTAGGGTATGCCACACTAAACAATATCGCTAACGAGATCGCTAAAAAAACGTCACTATTTAGCGATCCCGTTAGCGATATTGTTCAGTGCGGCAGCTTCCAGCGACGAGCTTCCTGCTGTGATCTCGCTCGTCGCTGGAATCGTTCCGGACCCTATTTTCTCGTCGGCGCTCCCGCTGGGTAAGTATATATCGCTAGTGTGGCACCTTTTCTTAGCGATTTAGCGGTACTTTGTACGCTAAAGTCGTTAAGATCGCTAACGGCGATAGCGTCGTTAACTATATCGCTAAATGTGGTCGCATTTAGCGATATAGAAACGATCCCGCTAGCGATCTCATTAGTATGCAACGCTAACGAGATCGCTAGCGGGATTGCTTAGTGTGGCAGACCTTTACGTTTAATAGCTCCATTGTTGCGAACACTGGGTGGCATTGAGGCACATCTGCACCAAGAGGCACTAAAGACAGAGCTGAGAACAGGTGTCACCATTCAAAAAGATTAGTTTGTTTTTTCAGGAGTGTTTGTATGGATCCGGGGAATATAAGACCGCACTTAGTATCAGTCACAGCAGAAGTAACAAGCAATTTCAAGAATGCAAGAATCTCATAACCACAACAGACACTTATGCCGGAAAATCGCCTCTGATGTTATTAATGTCCAAGCTTTTATAACATTCCTTATCAACCTCTCCTTCCTTCAGTTTAAGTTCTGGTAAGTGTAGGTTTGTGGTACAATAAATAATCACACAGGACAACAATTCACACTGTATTGCCTTATACAGCCAACAAGCCTGTATGTAAGTGGTGAACTAACCACAACTGTAAATGTTTTCCCAACCCTACGATCATTGGTCCTACTGCCTTTTTCCGTAAGGTACAGACTTTAAATGAAACATTCATTTAAGTGTTGCTAAAGATCACATCATTGGCACAAGCTAAGACCTGGCAGTTAGAAAGTGTAAAAGTAAATTAAGTCATGTTAAGTTCTTTCCAGAGGCTTCACTTCCAACAAAAGGCCTTTGTCTGCAAGCATGTTCTCATTGTTCCTTTAAATTCCAAAGCTGGCTCTTAAAGAGGGTAGGACACTATGTTAGGTAATAATAGTATCAATGGTAAGCCTTTGTAACTGCTCCTTATTATTGTTGGCCGTTATCCATCGTATGAGAAGAGATGATTGTAATAAAGGATTTTCAGACATATTTGCAGCTCTAGTTACAGAGATATATACGAAAGTAAATGATACAGTTTGAAGCATAGTAAAGCTGCATTTACACTGACAGATCATAATTAAGGCTGCTTTCACATTTGCGTCTGTACGTGCAGCGTTTGATCCGCATGCGTCATGCGTACATATCTTTAATGTGGTGTACGCTGGGACATGCGTTTGCATGCATTCACATGCGTTTGCGTATGCATGCGTCGTTTCATGGTGTCCGGCGAACGCAACATGTTGCATTTTTTTTGAAGCGTCAAAATCCGTCAAATATGCGCAGTTATGTGCACGTGGATGAGTGCATCAAAAATGCATTACTGTCTATGGAAACGCATTGGTATGCAAGGACATGCGCATGGATGTGTTCAATGCGCATGCAGACTTCAAACTGCGCATGTCCAGGAACTGATTACAGCACCTGGAAATATCGAACACATGCACGTAAACAACACAAACGCATGCAAAAATGCATACAAATGCAGCATTTTCTGGTGTCATGTGCGGATAAAAATGTGTAAACATGCATTTGCATGCGTTTGCATATGCAGCTGATACGCTGCGCACATATACGCAAATGTGAACTTAGCCTAACACAGATTGTCTCATACTCGTTTCACAATTATCTTTCCGCATAAACAGACTGTCATGCAACAGATGAACGAGCAAAACTTTTGTACATTGGGTGAAATTAACTTTTGCCCAGCACAAAAAATTAATCAATCTCCTGTGTAAACAAGACTCTCATTGCCAAGAACTACAACAGGCTGAGCGCACTGAGCGATCTATTACTGTACAGATCACTCATTGCGCATCATTTACTTTGGTCCGCCTGCATAAACAGGCTATTAAATGACCATCGATCGATAAAGGTTTAGCAATCTGTAGTTGTTTTAAGGTGACTTATCACACGATTTTCCCAACATAAAGTAAGGCCAGCACCTTCTTTTACAGCATTTTAGTATGCTGTATGTATGCACCCAATCTCCTATTCAAGGAACAAAAAATATTTTTTATTATAATCACAGACAGCGCAGTCTTGTCCCATGGGAGTCTCTGGTCTTGATCTGGGGCGACCTCTCTTCTTAGGATTGCCATCTCCCTTCCCTGTTTCATGTGGATGATGTGTCCAACGTTATCCACACAGTGTCTCACATTGTGCTTCTGTGCAGTAGCACTTCTCTCTGCTCCTCCGAGAGCAGAGTAGTAGTGTGCCAACTTTACCTATGGGTCATCGATTCTCTTGGAACTTTCCTGGAGCATGTGCACAATAGTACTTTGCTCTGTGTGACTCTCCCAAATCAGTTTTCCTTTTATTATGAAAAGGGTGTTACAGCATCGGTCAACCCCAGCTTAATTAATTCAGGACCCTAGTTAAAATTAAAACAGTGAATATTCACCTCCCACAGCGGCATTGTTCCAGTGATGTCGGTGTTGCTGAGGTATGTAGTCTTTTTTCTATGTCGTGCAACCTTTAGTTCCTCAAAATACTACGGTAGTTGTTGCTTTTCGAGATCAGCCAGTTAGGTTTAATGTATGCATGAGAGTGTAACGCTATGCCAGCATCTCTGCGTGATCCCTCCTCCTCCCGGCAAGGATGCTGACATACTCATCACCCCAGGCACAGCGGTGTCCTCATTCCCTGCTTCCTCCTCCCTGCCTCCTGTACACACCACATAGGCTTCCGGTGGTGTGCATAGTGCATGCACTCCCATGTTCTTAAGAGGGCAGTGTGCACACTTTCAAAAATGCTCCCAAGCAATAGCTAGGAAATATTTTGTATAAAAGGCACCCTCCCCATAGGGAGGTGCCTGAACAACCCCCATAGTTTCCCTACATTGTATGTGTACAACTGTATGTTGCCAGGTACCCCATCCTATCTAGTTAAGTTAGTTTGTTATCCTGATCCTATTCCTGTATTTCCATATAGTGTGTAAGTTGTCCTGAAGCCGCTCCCGTGGCACCAGAACTCTGTAGCCACTCTGGCGGATCCCGAACCTGAAGTCAATCCAGTGGTATCTGAATCCTGAAGTTGCATCTGTCTGAACAGGCTCTGTATCCAACCTTGCTGTGAGTCCGAATCCATACATGCCCTTTAGGGGACAGCAGTTGCAGTAATGAGGACTACCTAGGAGTGGTACCTGGAGGCTACCTGCAGCTCAAACTTGACTCCACCATCAGGAGCGCCAATGAAAACCAGGTAACCGCTTACCTATGCCCCTCCTAGGAAAGCCTGGAACAGTGGGTCTACAACCTACGTGAGCCATCTGGGAGAGTGACAGAGAGCTGTATACCAAAAATAATGATACGTTTGCTCCAAACGTATATTTAAACAATAAATGGCTTGTTAACATCATGCTGGCTTATGGATGGGTCAACATTGAAAAACATTTTGGGCATCTGAAATTCTATAGCCTATGTTGATCTTACTATCTAGATTTTTGAATTTTGAGAACAGACTTCTACAATGCAGCCTGAGAGACCAAATTGTTTTATTCTTTTATTTGTAGCGCCTTGTACACAGTTTAATTGCTACGTGTTCTGCATCAGATCATCCATTTTCATCCTGATATTTAACATTTCTTCCATGCTGATTAGATGAATAAATACATTGCTATTCCAATCACAACAGTCCCAAGACTATTTAAAACATAACAACACTTCAGTTAACAAAAGTGATTTGCAATCTAGGGTATTGCTCTTGTTGTCCACTCTCTAGCCTCCAGAGATACGCAACCCAATGGTGAGGTCTCAAGGGCAAAATCATTATATTCTGTTTGCTAGATTTACTCTGGAAGGCCAAAATGAATATTTAGGAGATTCAAATCTCAAAGCCTTCATTTAGAGATAAAGCAGCAGATACAAAACATTGGAGGAGGCTTTCACTGTGCAGTGCGACTTTCAAGAGCTCTCCAGGTATCAGAAAAGAAGCACTTGAGTGGTGTATAACAACTTGTCTGGCACCAACGATTTCAGAGGTTGTAAAAATGTGTAAACATTGGTTATCATCTGAGAGATGGAAACTGGTTCCTTGGTATCAATTGATGTCTGCAGCATTTCTATTGTTTGCATGAATATGTTAGAATTAGAAGAGACAGACTAAACACCAAGTAAAGCATTAAAGCTGTCTACATTAATAAAGGGGAATGTATAACTCTGATGGTAAAGGATATGTCTTCTCCCTGAAATTGTACTGACATCCTGAAAACAAATTATACGCAAGATCCCCAAGGAGTCTGATGAAACCACCAGGTATTCAAGGGATAAACACTATGTCAATAGAAAACTATTTTATCAAATGTTGAGACAAATATCCCACTAGCTAATAACAGGTCATTACTTTCTCCATAGTCTAGCATGAAGCACACAGCAAACAATCATTATACAATGTATGATGGGCAGAGTTCTAGGCTTTGTATTGCTATGACAAAGAATCTAAATCAGGAGAGGGCACAGACAGATGTGGTTCCCTGTGGAAGAACAGTATATGAGCGCTTTGGAGTCATATAGCTAAATAATAATATTAATTATATTTATATAATGCCAACATATTCCGCAGCACTGGACAATTAAGCTGGGACATGTACAGACAATAAATACAGTACAAAGTAACACATAGTTCACCAGTTACAGGAGAAGTGAGGGTGAGAAGTAAGATATAACTTATGGTTTTGGTGAGACATTAGTTATAGGACAAATTTGGGTACTGTCCTTGTAAGGACAGGAGCTTTACAGGGGCACGACAGGGAGTAAGCATTGGGCTTGATAGTATACGACTCCCTTTCTTTGGACCCCTAGACTTGAAGGTCCTTGTTGCTAGCAGGGCTCCTGCTCTATCTTTTTCTTCTTGTCTACACCCAGATATCGATGGGTGAATGAAGTCAATACCTGACTATTGAAGAATGTCATCAAATGGGTGAGATTGATCCATTTTCTTTTTAATAAGCACTAAGCACGAGCACTTTATGTATGGTTAGGTTATATCTTTATGTCTATGTTTAGAGGGTTGAATTTTATTAAGGAATAAAAGTTATGTTTTTATTATATATAGGTTACCCTACTTGCTCAAATATTGTGTGCTGTTGAGTGCATGCAGGATGCGGATATAGATGAATTGGAGGGACCAGAGTCTATAGAAAATTTAGAAAGAGGGAAAATGGAAGAGTTAGATTAGTGGAGTGAAGTGATAGGCCAGTCTAAAGAGATGTGTTTTTAAAGCATGCTTCAAAATGCAGGGGCTAGGTATTAGTCAGATTGTCTGAGGTAGTGCATTCCAGAAAACTGGCGCAGCACGAGAAAAGTCTTAGAGATGGAGGTAGGAGGTTTGGATTATGGAGCATGTTAGTCCTAGATCAGTTGGAAAACAGAGGGAACGTGTAGGGTGCTAGACAGAGAGAACTGTGGAGAACTTTTAAAGATTAAAGAGATAAGTTTGTATTGTATTCTGTAGTGAATGGGAAAGCTTACCATAATGCACAATTATACCTGCTTTGTGAGTTGAAGTGGGCCCTCTCACCTCTTAGGCCCCTGTGTGATTGCACAGGATGTATCAATGTTATGTCTGCCCATGATCTAAATATCCTGACCAATGCAAAGTGATTTCTTAGTGACCCCCTTGTACTTTGCTCCCAGGGTACATCTCACCAGCCTTCACCCATGCTGATGGGAATAAATATTTACTCGACTCTCCGTTTCACATAGCATCTATTCTCTATGTTTCTGAAGATGAAAACTTGATGGATTTAGGTAGTTTTCCTCATTTCTGGCAACCAGATGGATTCCAGATGCCCAGGAAAGGGAATGCCCTCAGCATGTTCCTATGAGCAACATCTTGTCAGCATCCTGACACCAAATCGACATGGTAAAGTAATATGCCCCAATAACGCAACATATGTTCGTGTTCTTCCATGAAATCCAAGGAATATAATAGATAATGGAAATGCATCTTTCTGTTAAAAGGACTTAGAGGAAGAAAAGAAGAAGGAAAGAAGTTGCTGCCAACTGTGTCTCCAGCTTTTGTTTGACGTCTGATACTGTAGCAGCCAACAGCGTGAGAAAAGATTCAGACTAACACTCATCAATAAATGAGTAGGCCAACATATGACATACAGCAGGCAACACATCACCGCAATAGACTAAATGAAGGAAATATTTATCTAGCATGATATATAAAAACATCATATTCACAAACTGTTTTTTTTTATTAACTGAAAAATAAAAATTGCTCGATTTCTTTGCATAATTTGCTTGATTTGTGTGTTACAATTACAATAAATTATAATTTATCTAAATGATTATACAATGTCCACAGTATTAAGGAGAAGTGCTGTTATAAAGAACGGTTTTCCTTCACCTCTACAAATGATAAGCGCCACTGTAATCCACACCCTGGATGATGGGCTTTCAGACTGCCAACTTGTAAAGGGGGCACATCATGAATGTGTGGCATAGTATTAGAAATCTGGCGGTATGGCAGTCAAACACAGCATATCAATCCAACTGAATCTAAGATACATCTAACAAGTAAAATAGGCAAAGAGTGACAGTGAATCTTTACCGTCATGAAATGGAGATACTGGGGATATCTGTTCTTCGGCATGCGGTGTATTTGAACATGTTGATTTACTAATTCCAAACCAATACATGTGACATTAAAATTAATATAGCTCCCTTGGTCTTGACTAGCTCATCGGCAAACTGTCAACACATACACATTGCTGCGGAAAACTGTATTATGAGACTATAGACCACAAAGTCACGTGATGCTGGAATGGTTCATTGATCAAGTGCAAGAGGGTCCTGAATGCCTTTCATAAACGATATGAGAGGTGTACTAGAGTTCTGGAGATGCAACGCTGAGCTAGCGATTTATTCTGATTGTTGTTTGGAGTCAGGGAGGAATTTCCCACCATAATACTGTGCAATTGGCATCTACATAATAAGTGATTTGGCCTTCCTCTGAATCAACACTGTATGGAATAAAATTTTATCATTGAAGGTGATCTTGTGGACTCCACTAAAAACAAGGAAGTCCAGCACAGAAATGTAGTCAAATCTATATATTAATTGAGCAATCTACATACAGTATAATCTATTGCTATAGGAAGTATTAACAAAGCTGGGCATTACATTTATATAGCGTCCCATTGCTGAGTGTCCATAGTTAGCCCCGGTCCTGCTCGGCCCTTATTCACATTAAAGTAATTTTTGACACACGGTAATGTTTTTGTAGCTGGTGGGATGGCTTTTATGCTTTTTTTGTTCAAAAACAGTGTTTATTATTAAGAACCCTATGTTATTTATAAGCAATATTGCTTTTTACTTACTTACAAGCAGGGTATATGCTCATTTTGTTTCTATGGTAGGTTGTACATTTATCCTATGTACTGTAGGATAAATAGTTGTATTAGGCATCATTCAGAAGTCTGTGACTTTTTTCTCATACTTAAAAACAATATAGGAAATTCATCAAAGCTTTTTGGCCATATATCTGGTGATGTTGCACAAAAAAAATGTGACTTCTAGCGTTTTCATGCCATTCTCGCCCCAGCTCTTACAAAGTGGGTGGAGCTGGGACATGACGGAGGCATGATGCCCCCGCGCTGATCAAAATAATGCACCTCACTACAAATCCTACTCCAAAACTTACTCAAGATGCTGGAGTAAGATTTGTAGTAAGGCGGACACCACTACGTGCCTTGCCTGATTCAATAAGAGGCATGCGGCTCTTAATGATTCCAGGGTGTCCATTCCAAAATGCCCCCTCATCAAGACCAATGAGAGAATCACCAGTCTTGATTATTCATCCCCATTGACTGTTGTTTATCAGTGTTTTGGATCAGATTTTCATCAGTTTGGTCTGTTTTCAGATTTTTACCATCAGTGATTTTTCACTGATGAAAAAAACAAACTGTAAAGCTTCATCACTTGGTCTACAACCACCCCTTCCACATTTGACAGCCTTACATACTACATCGTATACGTGTTCTGTCCATGAAAAGCACCACGAGAACTCATACGTGATCCATGTCTAAATGAGCCTTAGATAAACTTGTGTCTTTTTAACTTTAATGACAATATGCAAGTAATGTATACTATTATACTGTGCCCTTGAAGTTATTAGGTGACCTTTTAATACATGTCATGCCCAGAGATGTACATAGAATACAGGGGCTCGATTAGTTAATATCTGAATCAACACCCTTTGACAGTTTTTCTTTATCTGCTAACTCTGAAGCTCTCATGGTAGAGTCAAAAGGCAGATCATCTGCCTCATCTGCCTCAATGGTTGGTATGACTTTGGAAATGTCAAGCCTTCTAGGGCAAGAGGCCTCTCTCCTGTGACTCTCCACTTAAGCATTTTAAGTGTGGAACCCTTTGTAAGTAATCTATAAGCCATAGTTAAGGATATTGATGTATTTTATCCCTACAAACCAACCCCTTTAGTATTGCTCTATAGCTGTCCATACACATGAGACAGCTGTTGAATGAAAGATTGTTTGGCAGACAGCTATCACTATGAGCCCCTTATACTCATGAGCACTTGGCAATGTGTTCTTGTGTTTTCAGTGGGGAGAGAGAAGATAGGCTTTGCTAGACATCTTTGGCAGCATCTAATTTCTCCTAAAGAAAAAAAAGTATTGGCTTTGAACATTTCAACTGCTTCTCTTCCCCGACATAATCTGTTGAGGGAGAGTAGAGAGGTCCCAGTACATGTTAAATGGTAGTCCAGTCCTGCCAAAATCAGCTTTCATCTAACTTGTATGGAGGCTTTTAGCCTGAGAAATTCTATGTAGGGAGCAATCTCAAGTGTTTCCTGTAAAAGACTACTCCAATTTGACAAGAATTGGATATATTCTCATTGACATATTTGAAAGTTTCAGTTTAGGCCCACCATACACATTAGACGTCAGACAGACAATGGTTTGGTGGATTGTTTGACTGTCAGCCATCTTGGCCAGATCTACCATACATAGGAGCACTCGATTGCCAAGAACACTTGTGTTGAGTACGGAAACACAGGAGGAAAAACTACAGGATCTAAAGTGTGAAGTTGGATATGCCGAATCCTTAACTCCCCGGACAATCAATTGTCTGAGTTCTCAATATACAGTGCCTACAAGTAGTATTCAACCCCTTGCAGATTTAGCTGGTTTGATAAGATGCAAATAAGTTAGAGCCTTCAAACTGCAAACGAGAGTAGGATTTATTAACAGAAGCATAAATCTTACAAACCAAAAAGTTATGTTGCTCAGTTGAATTTTAATACATTTTAAACATAAAAGTGTGGGTCAATTATTATACAACCCCTATGTTGAATATTTCGTGGAATAACCCTTGTTTGCAATTACAGCTAATAATGGTCTTTTATAAGACCTGATCAGGCCGGCACAGGTCTGTGGAGTTATCTTGGCCCACTCCTCCATGCAGATCTTCTCCAAGTTATCTAGGTTCTTTGGGTGTCTCATGTGGACTTTAATCTTGAGCTCCTTCCACAAGTTTTCAATTGGGTTAAGGTCAGGAGACTGACTAGGCCACTCCAACACCTTGACTTTTTCCCTCTTGAACCAGGCCTTGGTTTTCTTGGCTGTGTGCTTTGGGTCGTTGTCTTGTTGGAAGATGAAATTACGACCCATCTTAAGATCCTTGATGGAGGAGCGTAGGTTCTTGGCCAAAATCTCCAGGTAGGCCGTGCTATCCATCCTCCCATGGATGCGGACCAGATGGCCAGGCCCCTTGGCTGAGAAACAGCCCAACAGCATGATGCTGCCACCACCATGCTTGACTGTAGGATGGTATTCTTGGGGTCGTATGCAGTGCCATCCAGTCTCCAAACGTCACGTGTGTGGTTGGCACCAAAGATCTCGATCTTGGTCTCATCAGACCATAGAACCTTGAACCAGTCTGTCTCAGAGTCCTCCAAGTGAACATGAGCAAACTGTAGACGAGCCTTGACATGACGCTTTGAAAGTAAAGGTACCTTACGGGCTCGTCTGGAACGGAGACCATTGCGGTGGAGTACGTTACTTATGGTATTGACTGAAACCAATGTCCCCACTGCCATGAGATCTTCCCGGAGCTCCTTCCTTGTAGTCCTTGGGTTAGCCTTGACTCTTCGGACAAGCCTGGCCTCGGCACGGGAGGAAACTTTCAAAGACTGTCCAGGCCGTGGAAGGCTAACAGTAGTTCCATAAGCCTTGCACTTACGGATGATGCTCCCAACAGTGGAGACAGGTAGGCCCAACTCCTTGGAAAGGGTTTTGTACCCCTTGCCAGCCTTGTGACCCTCCACGATCTTGTCTCTGATGGCCTTGGAATGCTCCTTTGTCTTTCCCATGTTGACCATGTATGAGTGCTGTTCACAAGTTTGGGGAGGGTCTTAAATAGTCAGAAAAGGCTGGCAAAAGAGATCATTAATCCACACATGTGAAGCTCATTATTCTTGGTGCCTGAACTACTTCTTAAAACTTTAGGGGGACCAAACAGAAGTCTTGTGGTTTGAGGGGTTGAATAATAAATGACACTCTGAATTAACTTTTAACGTTTTTAAAAAAAACAAAACATTTTTTTAAATTTTTTGCTGCAGTGCATTTCCCACTTCCAGGCTGATCTACAGTACAAATGTCACAATGCCAAGTTAATTCCGCATGTGTCAACCAGCTAAATCTGCAGAGGGTTGAATACTACTTGTAGGCACTGTATGTTAATGTGTTAGCTGAACTTGTCGATATCTACTGTGTATGAGAGATATTAAAGCATAAATTTTTACGGGTTTGTGGCTCATGTAAAAGAAAGTTGAGCCCTCATTTGCTTTGACTTACTGGATATTAGCTTAGACTGCATTTATGCAAAATTTCTAGAGGCTCCAATATAAATTTCTCGCTTGTACTGAACAATGATTTGTGACATTAGAAGATAGTAATGTCCTAATAGAGGACTAATTTGTTTTACATTTGGCACCCACATTAACACCTTATCTGCAGCTTTACATAAAACAATTTCTAATGGTTACAGGGGCTTATCTGTTATGAGATCTTTACCGAAGTATTACGCATCGGCCTCATTATGACAAAGTTATTATTAGTCTTCATTTAATCAACCAAGAAAGATCCTATTAGGTTTATATTTCAAACCCCTGTTTCAAAAGATTGTGAACAGAGGATTTATCTCTGCGATCATTTCATTAGTGTTGTTATTAAAATCATTATAATATTATACCATCTTACCACGATAAGAATATTGAATTATCAATAGATGTCCATATGAGTGTAAAGAATAGTATAATGACTAAATGCTTAAAAGTTTCAGAATACTTATAATTCAGAAACAGTATAAGGCTGGCAGCAAAGTAGCAAAGGAAAAATCATCTAAAGTCCTCTGACCATTTGGAACCTACAAATTAGGCAATGTTCCCATATGCAGGATTTGGTTAAAATTGGGCAAATAAATCCAAACATAATCTGATAAAATTTGCAGTTAATTTATTTGCTGAACAATATACACTTTGTAGTCCTTTAAAAGTCACAGCAAATAGATGTGTGAACATAACCTTCAAGGGAACATGTCATGAAATATTTTATCCCTAAACTGCAGCCTTGGTGTTATACATAATATTAATAGCTTTATAAAAGCTGTCCCTCTCTGAAATGGGCCTTGGAACATAGGGGACAAAATAATGTTATAAAATAGTGTGCACTACCTGTAGAGTCAATGGGACACTTCCAAAGTAATGCTGCCATACATTAAAACCAGCTCCAGCAGCATCTGAAGAAGACACATCAAAGCAAGTTGTACTAGCCACACCTTGATCTGTGCACTGCGCAAGCACTGAGATGCCAAGATTTCATGACTTCAAGGAAGAGTGCCAACATGGATCTTTACAGGTGGTGCACACAACCTTAGAACTTGTTTTCTCGTGTATTCTTGAAGCCTCATTTCAGAGAGGGACATTCATCCAAAGCCATTACTATTATGTATAGCACTATGGCGATGGTTTACAAACGGTGTATTTTTTATGGATTTGTATAGAGTATTCTGTATAGTACAAAAGTGATAATATACGGTTTCTATCCAGTCCCTAAATACTCACATAAAGGACAGTAGCTACAGAAAGTCGGGGGGAAGAGGGACTAAATTATGTTGGTACTTCTGTCTCTGATGAGGTTTAAAACATTGCAATTTAGTATTAGTGATTGACATTCTCCTTCAGTGGATATTTATCTTCCATGTTTATCTGCTGCTGTTTGTCAGTTAGGTTGTCTAATTTCAGCATGGAACCTATAATTAATGATCTGTATGTTCCATCCCATATTACCCCAAGTTGTGATTACAACATTGATTTTGTCCTTTATGATGTAATTTTCATGTTGTACAGTGCCTTTCGAAAGTATTCAGCCCCCTGGAATTTTTTAACCTTTTCCCACATATCATGCTTCAAACATAAAGATACCAAATGTAAATTTTTGGTGAAGAATTAACAACAAGTGGGACACAATTTTGAAGTTGAACGAAATTTATTGGTTATTTTAAGTTTTTGTGGAAATACAAAAACTGAAAAGTGGGGTGTGCAATATTATTCAGCCCCTTTAATTTAATACTTTGTTGCGCCACCTTTTGTTGCGATTACAGCTGCAAGTCGCTTGTGGTATGTCTCTATCAGTTTTGTACATCGAGAGACTGAAATTCTTGCCCATTCTTCCATGGCAAACAGCTCAAGCTCAGTGAGGTTGGATGGAGATCGTTTGTGAACAGCAGTTTTCAGCTCTTTCCACAGATTCTTGATTGGATTCAGGTCTGAACTTTGACTTGGCCATTCTAACACCTGGATACGTTTATTTGTGAACCATTCCATTGTAGATTTTGCTTTATGTTTGGGATCATTGTCTTGTTGGAAGACAAATCTCGGTCCCAGTCTGAGGTCTTTTGCAGACTCCAACAGGTTTTCTTCAAGAATGGTCCTGTATTTGGCTCCATCCATCTTTCCATCAATTTTAACCATCTTCCCTGTACCTACTGAAGAAAAGTAGGCCCAAACCATGATGCTGCCACCACCATGTTTCACAGTGGGGATGGTGTGTTCAGGGTGATGAGCTGTGTTGCCTTTACGCCAAACATATCGTTTGGCATTGTTGCCAAAAAGTTCGATTTTGGTTTCATCTGACCAGAGCACCTTCTTCCACATGTTTGGTGTGTCTCCCAGGTGGCTTGTTGCAAACTTTAAACAAAACTTTTTATGGATATCTTTGAGAAATGGCTTTCTTCTTTCCACTCTTTCATAAATGCCAGATTTGTGCAGCGTACGACTGATTGTTGTCCTATGGACAGACTGTCCCACCTCAGCAGTAGTACTCTGCAGTTGATCCAGAGTGATCATGGGCCTCTTGGCTGCATCTCTAATCAGTCTTCTCCTTGTTTGAGATGAAAGTTTAGAGGGACGGCCGGGTCTTGGTAGATTTGCAGTGGTATGATACTCCTTCCATTTCAATATGATCGCTTGCATAGTGCTCCTTGGGATGTTTAAAGTTTTGGAAATCATATTGTATCCAAATACGGCTTTAAACTTCTCCACAACAGTATCACAGACCTGCCTGTTGAGTTCATTGGTCTTCATGATGCTCTCTGTGCTTCAAACAGAACCTTGAGACTATCACAGAGCAGGTGCATTTATACGGAGACTTGATTACACACAGGTGTATTATATTTATCATCAGTAGTCATTTAGGACAACATTGGATCATTCAGAGATCCACAATGAACTTCTGTAATGAGTTTGCTGCACTGAAAGTAAAGGGGCCGAATAATATTGCACGCCCCACTTTTCAGTTTTTGTATTTCCACAAAAATTTAAAATAGCAATAAATTTTGTTCAACTTCACAATTGTGTCCCACTTGTTGTTGATTCTTCACCAAAAATTTACATTTGGTATCTTTATGTTTGAAGCATGATATTTGGGAAAAGGTTGAAAAGTTCCAGGGGGCCGAATACTTTTGCAAGGCACTGTATGTATGACAAAAGGTGTAACAGTCCCATAGTCAGTGAACTAAGGGAAACAAGAAACAAGAAATCAGATGGTAATGATAGGGAACAGTGATATTTCCAGTTATGGCTAGAACCTGCAGGTTACTATGCTTCTTATTAGAGATGAACTGATTGATACACGAAGGACTGAGTTTCAGTCGAATTTCCTTAAATTCTCAATTTCAGGCGAATTGTTGAGATTCGGTTTGCAAAAGAAAAAAAAAACTTGCCTGGCACTATTTCACACACCACTGAGGCGTCGAATAGTGAGATAATGTAATTTTGCATTGTCGCTTGTGCCTCCCATTAATGCCCTGTATCTATGACATCTTATGGACTATCATACCTCGTACAGTGGTAGTCAGTACCTGGGTCATCACAGATCAGCTGTGCCACAGTTTGTATGGCAGAGTTGTTTTCCATCTCCAGAGTCACTCGGTAAGTCTCTCTGTTCCGTAGAGTGTAAGCTCTTATGGTCAGCAAGGTTCTCTTTCTCTTTCCCTCACATGTATTTTAGAGTATTTTCAATAATAATTTTTTCCAATTTATTTGCCACAAACAGATATTTCAAAGAAAATTTGGTGAAGTTGTCAATTCAAATGACAAAAGATCCACTTATTCTTATCCTTGACTGATTCCATAGCCTTTCTCATCATGACATTCTGTAAGAGTGTGTGCATATGTTGCGGATTTTGATGTGTTTCCGCAACGTTTTTGGATGCGCAGAATTGCCTCAAATCTGCAGTGCGTTGTGCACACAATGTTAATCAATGGGAAATACAAAAATGCTGTGCACATGCTGCGAAAAAAATGCGCGGATTTGCAGAGTTTTATTTTCCTCAGCATGTCAATTCTTTGTGCGGATCTGCAGCGTTTCTGCACCCATTGACTTGCATTGAGTCGGGCAATTCCGCAGCAAAACCGCAGGTCTAAAAAAGATCTAGAAATAAAAGTCCAGCTCACCAGTGAAGCATACCAGAGATCAGAGCAAGGAACCGCTGTGTCAGACGTAGAACATTGCAAAAGGAGAAAATCCAGCTCAACAATGAAGTGAAGATAAAAAAAATCTTTATTCACTTGTCATTCCAAATACAGAGGAGTATCAGCATAGATAGCAGCAGATGAATGCGTTATCAACGCGTTTCAGGTGACGCAGCACCCTTAGTCATGATCTGCAGTTTTGCTGCGGGTGAAACGCTGCAGATCGGGAGGAGGGAAGTGTGTGGGCGGTGACGGTGTGCATGTATAGTGTGTGGGCGGTGACTATGTGTGTGTGTGCTGGGCTATGTGGGTGTGCGTGTGGGTGGGGTCTGCGGGGGTTACCGGGGCTGTGTGGGGGGTCTGCCGGGGGTCTGCAGGGGTTGCAGGGGCTGTGCGGGGCTGTCTTGGGGTCTGCGGGGCTATCTGGGGGTTGCCAGGGCTGTGCAGGGCTCTGCGGGGCTGTCCGGGTGGTCTGCGAGGGTTGCCAAGGCTGTGCGGTGGTTGCCGGGGCTGTCCTGGGGTTGCCGTTGCCGGGGCTGTGCGGGGGTCTGCGGGACTGTCCGGGGCTGTCACCTGATGTCACTGTTCTATAGGGGAAATCATCGTGGGACACATGATTAATTTAACTACTTCGAACAGGGAGTATACTATTGGTTTATTTTTTTACTTTTTATTATAGGAGACTGAGGCCGTCGCATGGATTAGGTGTGCAATAAAAATATGAAAAACCGTGTCATGTTTTATTTCATTAAAATGCTTTATTCTTATGTGTGTGTTTTTTTAACCCTTTCAAACTATAAGATTAATAATGAATAGACGTCTTATTGACGCCTCTCCATTATTAATCGGGCTTAATGTCACCTTACAATAGCAAGGTGACATTAACCCCTTATTACCCCATATACCACTGCTACACAGAAGTGGGAAGAGAGGGGCTAAGTGCCGGAATTGGCGCATCGTACAGGTGCGCCAATTCTGGGGCGGCTGGGTGCTGGCATTTTTAGCCAGGGGGCGTCAATATCCATGGCCCCTTCCTAGGCTATGAATCAGCATGCAGCTGTCTGCATAGCCTTTCTGGCTGTAAATTATAGGGGGACTCCACATATTTTTTTGGGGTCCCCCTATTTTAATAGCCAGTAAAGGCTAGGTGCGGGCTGATATTCATAGCCTGGGAAGCTCCATGGGTATTTACCCCTTCCCAGGCTAGAAATATTGGCCCTGGCCGTTGGCTTTCCCTCTCTGGTACAGAAAATTGTGTGGGAGCCCATGCCATTTGTTTTCCCATTTAAATTAAAGATATTGCATGAAGATTTTGTGTGTGTGTCTTTAACTATGTACCATTTTATCTATCTATCTATCTATCTATCATATCTATCTATTATCTATCTATCTTGTGTGTAATGGAGTGTGGGTTGGACAAATGTAAAACAGGAGGTTGGACAAGAAATGACATCACAAATCTTTTTTTGTTAAATAACATATCTTTATTTAGCTTACAGAAATGCATACAAATCCGCATGGAAAAAATGCATGAAAATCCGCATCAAAAACGCACCTGCGTTTTCTGCCAAGAGGTGCGGATTCTGTGCAGAAAATTCCGCAGGGTAATCGGCAACGTGTGCACATACCCTAATTGTTTCAATCTAGCCAAAGTCTTTTCTTCACATTGGTGCAGATTAGGAGATTTTTTTGTTTGAATCAATGCCCTCACATCATTCAAAACTTGTTTATTTCAATAACAATACCCAGTTTTAGGGATGGGATAAATCTAGATTTTAGCCTTCCCCCTTCAATTTCAATGCTATCAGGGACATTTTGACTTTTACTATTTTCTGTAATGTTTAGCAAACATTTGTTTTCTCTGTAAAAGTTTATATTCTTTGGGTTAACACTGAAACCTAACAGACTCACAATACTGGGGATTTCATCTTTGTTAGAGACAATATTGACATCAGGGGACTGCTTAAACAATTTATGCAAATGTATTTTTGGACCAATTTATACATTCAAATCTGAGATGGTTTTACATATATATATATATATATATATATATATATATATATATATATATATATATATACCACACAGTCAGGGCCAGAAATATTTGGACAGTGACACAATTTTCGCGAGTTGGGCTCTGCATGCCACCACATTGGATTTGAAATGAAACCTCTACAACAGAATTCAAGTGCAGATTGTAACGTTTAATTTGAAGGGTTGAACAAAAATATGTGTTAGAAAATGTAGGAATTGTACACATTTCTTTACAAACACTCCACATTTTAGGAGGTCAAAAGTAATTGGACAAATAAACATAACCCAAACAAAATATTTTTATTTTCAATATTTTGTGGCGAATCCTTTGGAGGCAATCACTGCCTTAAGTCTGGAACCCATGGACATCACCAAACGCTGGGTTTCCTCCTTCTTAATGCTTTGCCAGGCCTTTACAGCCGCAGCCTTCAGGTCTTGCTTGTTTGTGGGTCTTTCCCTCTTAAGTCTGGATTTGAGCAAGTGAAATGCATGCTCAATTGGGTTAAGATCTGTGATTGACTTGGCCATTGAAGAATGTTCCACTTTTTTGCACTCATGAACTCCTGTGTAGCTTTGGCTGTATGCTTGGGGTCATTATCCATCTGTACTATGAAGCGCCATCCAATCAAGTTTGCAGCATTTGGCTGAATCTGGGCTGAAAGTATATCCCGGTACACTTCAGAATTCATCCGGCTACTCTTGTCTGCTGTTATGTCATCAATAAACACAAGTGACCCAGTGCCATTGAAAGCCATGCATGGCCATGCCATCACGTTGCCTCCACCATGTTTTACAGAGGATGTGGTGTGCCTTGGATCATGTGCCGTTCCCTTTCTTCTCCAAACTTTTGGCTTCCCATCATTCTGGTACAGGTTGATCTTTGTCTCATCTGTCCATAGAATACTTTTCCAGAACTGAGCTGGCTTCTGGAGGTGTTTTTCAGCAAATTTAACTCTGGCCTGTCTATTTTTGGAATTGATGAATGGTTTGCATCTAGATGTGAACCCTTTGTATTTACTTTCATGGAGTCTTCTCTTTACTGTTTACATAGAGACAGATACACCTACTTCACTGAGAGTGTTCTGGACTTCAGTTGATGTTGTGAACGGGTTCTTCTTCACCAAAGAAAGTATGCGGCGATCATCCACCACTGTTGTCTTCCGTGGGCTCCCAGGTCTTTTTGGATTGATGAGTTCACCAGTGCTTTCTTTCTTTCTCAGGATGTACCAAATTGTAGATTTTGCCACTTCTAATGTTGTAGCAATTTCTTGGATGGGTTTTTTTCTGTTCTTGCAGCTTAAGGATGGCTTGTTTCACCTGCATGGAGAGCTCCTGTGACCGCATGTTTCCTTCACAGCAAAACCTTCCAAATGCAAACACCACACCTCAAATCAACTCCGGCCCTTTCATCTGCTTAATTGAGAATGACATAACAAAGGGATTGCCCACACCTGTCCATGAAATAGCCTTGGAGTCATTTGTCCAATTACTTTTGGTCCCTTTAAAAACAGGGTGGCACATGTTAAGGAGCTGAAACTCCTAAACCCTTCATCCAATTTTAATGTGGATACCCTCAAATGAAAGCTGAAAGTCTGGACTTCAACTGCATCTGAATTGTTTTGTTTCAAATTCATTGTGGTAATGTCTAGAACCAAAATTAGATAAATGTTGTCTCTGTCCAAATATATATGGACCTAACTGTATTTGGTTGTTTTTGTTACTTGCTGCCAGCTTGTTTTTGGGAATATATTAGGCTTATTTCAGCTGAGTTCAGGGAATTACAGGTCCTTCTCAAAAAATTAGCATATAGTGCTAAATTTCATTATTTTCCATAATGTAATGATTACAATTAAACTTTCATATATTTTAGATTCATTACACACCAACTGAAATTGTCAGGTCTTTTATTGTTTTAATACTGATGATTTTGGCATACAACTCCTGATAACCCAAAAAACCTGTCTCAAAAAATTAGCATATCAAGAAAAGGTTCTCTAAACGACCTATTACCCTAATCTTCTGAATCAACTAATTAACTCTAAACACATGCAAAAGATTCCTGAGGCTTTTAAAAACTCCCTGCCTGGTTCATTACTCAAAACCCCCATCATGGGTAAGACTAGCGACCTGACTGATGTCAAGAAGGCCATCATTGACACCCTCAAGCAAGAGGGTAAGACCCAGAAAGAAATTTCTCGACAAATAGGCTGTTCCCAGAGTGCTGTATCAAGGCACCTCAATGGGAAGTCTGTTGGAAGGAAACAATGTGACAGAAAACGCTGTACAACGAGAAGAGGTGACCGGACCCTGAGGAAGATTGTGGAGAAGGACCGATTCCAGACCTTGGGGGACCTGAGGAAGCAGTGGACTGAGTCTGGTGTAGAAACATCCAGAGCCACCGTGCACAGGCGTGTGCAGGAAATGGGCTACAGATGCCGCATTCCCCAGGTAAAGCCACTTTTGAACCATAAACAGCGGCAGAAGCGCCTGACCTGGGCTACAGAGAAGCAGCACTGGACTGTTGCTAAGTGGTCCCAAGTACTTTTTTCTGATGAAAGCAAATTTTGCATGTTATTCGGAAATCAAGGTGCCAGAGTCTGGAGGAAGACTGGGGAGAAGGAAATGCCAAAATGCCTGAAGTCCAGTGTCAAGTACCCACAGTCAGTGATGGTGTGGGGTGCCATGTCAGCTGCTGATGTTGGTCCACTGTGTTTCATCAAGGGCAGGGTCAATGCAGCTAGCTATCAGGAGATTTTGGAGCACTTCATGCTTCCATCGGCTGAAATGCTTTATGGAGATGAAGATTTCATTTTTCAGCACGACCTGGCACCTGCTCACAGTGCCAAAACCACTGGTAAATGGTTTACTGACCATGGTATTACTGTGCTCAATTGGCCTGCCAACTCTCCTGACCTGAACCCCATAGAGAATCTGTGGGATATTGTGAAGAGAAAGTTGAGAGACGCAAGACCCAACACTCTGGATGAGCTTAAGGCCGCTATCGAAGCATCCTGGGCCTCCATAACACCTCAGCAGTGTCACAGGCTGATTGCCTCCATGCCACGCCGCATTGAAGCAGTCATTTCTGCAAAAGGATTCCCGACCAAGTATTGAGTGCATAACTGAACTTTATTATTTCATGTTTTTTTTGTTTGTTTTTAAAAAACACTTTTATTTTATTGGACGGTTGAAATATGTTAATTTTTTGAGACAGGTTTTTTGTGTTATCAGGAGTTGTATGCCAAAATCATCAGTATTAAAACAATAAAAGTCCTGACAAATTTCAGTTGGTGTGTAATGAATCTAAAATATATGAAAGTTTAATTGTAATCATTACATTATGGAAAATAATGAAATTTAGCACTATATGCTAATTTTTTGAGAAGGACCTGTAGATGATGTCACAGATGGGTATGTTTAAATAGTAGAACACTAATGTCATTGTGTAATCAGTAGAGTTGAGTGAAACAGGTTGGTCAGATTCATAAGTTGCCGACTTTCGCTAAAGTCGGGTTTCGCTGAGCGAAACCCGACCATAGCGTGAAGTCGGTCATGCGTTCTGCAAAACGAGTGCCAAAGTCGGTTTTCCCATAATGCTTGCAGGCGCCTTTTTTCAGCCAATGAGCAAGGACGTACACTGTGGGCAATGAGATGACATGGGCAGCGTCCATCACCATTTTAGAGAAGGGCATTGCAGTGATTGGCTTGCTTTGTGTGGCGTCATAGTGTCTATAAAAGCCCTGAATGCCGACCTCCATTTTACTTCTGCCGATCTTAACAGTAGTTGCTTGCTGTTTATCAGTAGGGAGAGAGTTAGGGCCCCATCTCACATAGCGAGATCGCTAGTGAGATCGCTGATAAACAGCGATCTCAGCAGCGATCTCGCTATGTCTGACACGTAACAGCGATCAGGCCCCTGCTGTGAATCGCTGGTCGTGTCAGAAATGCCTGGACTTTTTTTTGATCGCTGGTCTCCCGCTGGCCAGCACACATTGCTGCGTGTGGCAGACAGGAGACCAGAGATCAGCTGGTAACCAAGGTACACATCGGGTTTCCAGGCGCGGGGCTGTGCCTGGAAACCCGATGTGTACATTGGATACCAGTGCGCTGCATCAGCCGGCTGGTATCCAACGTACACTGTGGATAACTAGGCGACGTTACCCGCAGTGTCGCTGTCTCGATCGCTGCCTGAGCTGCCTATTTGGCAGCTCAGCAGCGATCATGTAGCGACACACCAGCGATCCTGTTCGTTGTCGGGATCGCTGGTGAGTCACTATGTGAGACGGGGCCCTTAGGGCTGGAAAGAGAAGATTTTATGTGTTTGTACTGATAGCAATTGTGCTGTACAGTTGGTGTGCAGTGACGGGAGGATTTTCTTGTGTGCAGCAGCGCTGGTTATTATAGGCTGCCTGATAGCTCTATTGCTGTGTGTACACTGCTTTGCAGACTGCTTTTTACACAGCACTAATACTTTTATTCTTTTTTTCTGCACAGTTACCGAGCGTTCATTTTTTCCCACACCGTATAGAGCAGTACGCTCCTCACACACTACCGTGTACCGGCTGGTATCACGGACAAATACATGCTGACTACACTGTGTTCCAAATTATAATGCAAATAATATTTTCTCAGATTTTCCCAAATTACCTATAAGAATTGCAGTCATTGTACTGTAATTTTCCAGTCAAATAACTATTAGAATACAATTGAAAGCTTTTGTACAAACTGCCTATGATAACAGTATATTTTTTAAAAAATAAGACACTCAAACTGCACTCAAAATGCATGTTCCAAATTATTATGCACAGCAGAGTTTTCAACCTTTTCATTTTAATAAAGAACAAAAAAATTGTCATTTTTGAAATTATAAGCATTAGCAGGTTATTACAAACTGAAATCAAACAGTTTTCAACTCAAAACTTTATTCTAGGTGATGTTACATTTGCACATAGGACCCCTTGTTCGAAAGGAGCTTCTGAACTCTCTCGTCCATTGAATTTGTCAGGTTTTGGATGGTTTCTGCTTCAATTGTTTTGCATGAGGAAAGAATACCCTCCCAGAGCTGTTGATTAGATGTGAACTGCCTCCCGCCATCATAGACACTCCTTTTGATGATGCTCCAGAGATTCTCAATGGGGTTGAGGTCAGGGGAGCATGGGGGCCACACCATAAGTTTGTCCCCTTTTATGCCCATAGCAGCCAGAGATGCAGATGTGTTATGTGCAGCATGAGACGGTGCATTATCATGCATGAAAATGATCTTGCTGCGGAATGCATGGTTCTTCTTCTTGAACCATGGCAGGAAGTGCTGTTTGAGAAACTCAACATACTCTATGGAGTTCATCTTTACCACTTCAGGGATCCTAAAGGGGCCGACAATCTCTCTCCCCATGATTCCAGCCCAAAACATTACTCCACCTCCTCCTTGTTGGCGCCGTAGCCGTGTTTGCATGGGGTGTCCATCAACCAGCCATCCTCCACTCCATCCATCTGGACCATCGAGCGTTGCACGGCACTCATCGGTGAACAAAACAGTTTTGAAGTCAGTCTTCATGTATTGTTTGGTCCACTGGAGCCGTTTCTGCTTGTGTGCAGTGGATAGAGGAGGTCGACAGGATGGCTTACGCACAGCTGCAAACCTCTTAAGGACCCTGCATCTTGTTGTTCGGGGGACGTTGGAGGCACCAGCAGCTTCAAAAACTTGTCTGCTGCTATGACAAGGCTTTTTTGCCGCTGCTCTTTTAACCTGACGTAATTGCCTGTAGGAAAGAGTCCTCAATTTTCCCTTATCAGCACGCACACGTGTGTACTGTGAATCAGCTACATACTTCTTGATTGTGCGATGATCACGATGAAGTGTCTTGGCAATGGTGATTGTAGTCATGCCTTGACCTAAACACTCCACAATTTGTTGCTTCTCAGCAGCCGACACATCCTTTTTCTTTCCCATTTTGGCAGAAAATGTAGGCTGCTTAATAATGTGGGACAGCCTTCTTAAGTAGTCTTGCCTTTCATTGGACACACCTGCCAAACTAATTAGCACAGGGGCGTGCTGGCCCACCGTGCGCCCTCGGAGTCGGCCGGCGCCTCCGAATCCGATCCGGGGTGGGCGCTCCATCCGCCGCAGGACGGAGGCAGGGCCGGCATCAGCACCCGGCACACCCGGGCCAGTGTCGGGGCCCTGAGCAGGCGGGGGGGCCCACTCGCAGTCTGGCACCCCCGCGCGGAGAGCGGTGTCAGAGCCGCCACTGGGCCCCCCTGCCTGCTCAGGGCCCTGGCAGCAGCTGGCAACAATACTTACCTCTCCCGTGCCTCTGCTGCCGCAGCTCCGGGCTCCAGGGGGCGCCGGCGCTTCCTCTCACAGCCGGCCGCTGAATGACGTTATCATTCAGCGGCCGGCTGTGGCACAGAGCGCGGGGACGCTGAACAGGTAAGACGTCTCTGTGTGTGTGTCTCTGTGTGTGTATGTAGTGCGGTGCTTTGTGTGTATATGTATGTGTGTGTGTGTATGTATGTATGTGAGAGAGTGCTTGTGTGCTGTCTGTGTGTGATGATGGACAGGCATTGCTGATAATGGGGAGGCATTGATGATGGGGAGAAGATGATGATGGGCAGGCATTGCTGATAATGGGGAGGCATTGATGATGGGGAGAAGATGATGATGGGCAGGCATTGCTGATAATGGGGAGGCATTGATGATGATGGGGAGAAGATGATGATAATGGGCAGGCATTGATGATGGGGAGAAGATGATGATGGGCAGACATTGATGATGATGGGGAGGAGATGATGATGGTCAGGCATTGCTGATAATGGGGAGGCATTGATGATGATGGGGAGAAGATGATGATAATGGGCAGGCATTGATGATAATGGGCAGGCATTTATGATGGGGAGAAGATGATGATGATGGGCAGGCATTGATGATGATGGGGAGGCAATCATGATGATAATGGGGAGTCTTTCCACAGCGCCCTTTCCTGAGCTGTAACAGTGCAGAACGCAGTACAGCGCAGAGGAGAGCTCCATATTTTGTATGGAGCATTATATGGGGACCAGTATCCTGTATGGAGCATTATATGGGTACCAGTATTCTGTATGGAGCATTATATTGGGTACCAGTATTCCTGTATGGAGCATTATATGGGGTCAGTATTCTGTATGGGATTATTTTGGGTCAGTATTCTGTATGGGCATAATATGGTGGGGGACTTCTGTCGGTTTATGTGGTGTGAGGGGGAGCTGTGGAGCCTAATATTTATGAGGATAGTATGTCACGGTCTGTATGTGAGAAGTGAGATTTGGCGGTTTATTGACTATTTATTATTTCAATAGATATCATCATGTGTAATGGAAGAATGAAGTATTCGGGCATTTATAAACCATTTCTCTGCCTGATCTGGCATCATGATCGTGGTGCTGGTTGAAAGGAGGCCCACTGAGGCCTTCGCGCGGGGCTAAAACCTGGGCGGCCTGGCGGAGGACAAGGACCTGCGGGCCTGCGGTGCGCGTGCAGGGGCGAGAGGGCGGGCGGGGAAGAGGCTGCGGGAGCAGTGGCGAGGGTCACATGACGGGAGTGGGCGGGGCTCCTGCGCTGTGCCCGTTGCCATGGAGAGACTTCTCCTGTGTGAGGGCGGGAAGCGCGAGGCGGCTGTGAGTCACCTCTGAGGAGCTGAACCCTGTAAAGCACAGTCAGGGGCTGTCTGTGTGAGGTCAGGTGTATTATAGAGGTGGGGGTCTTTGAAGTGTATATACTGTAGAGGTGCTTGGGGGGCTGTGAGATGTATATAGAGAGGTGCATCATGGGGGGTCTGTGAGGTGTATATACTGTAGAGGTGCATGGGGGGCTGTGAGGTGTAGTATACACTGTAGAGATGCATCATGCACCTCTACAGTGTATACACCTCACAGCCCCGGCCCCATGCACCTCTACAGTATATACACGGTCTGTGAGGTGTATATCTTGTAGAGGTGCATGGGGGGGCTGTGATGTATATAGAGGTGCATGGGGGGGGCTGTGAGGTGTATATAGAGGTGTATATACTGTAGAGGTGCATGTCCTTCACAAGAGCCGGTGGTTGGGGCAGAGAATAGGCGGGGGAAGGGGCGGAGAATGGGTTGGAGCATGGCGCCCTCATGACTATACTATCACCGCCCTTTTCATAAGCCAGCACGCCCCTGAATTAGCACAAGTGTCTGCAATTGCTTACAGTGATATAAAGAGCCCTGACACACATCACCATCAATGAGTTTAACTGACAAACAAAAAAATTCTTACCTTATCACTCCTAAACAATTTTTGCATAATAATTTGGCAACACAGTGTATCTGTGTGTGACTCCGGAAATATATGCAAAGACTTACAATTTCCCCTTGTGATGAACGGGCACACCGTCCGCCACACGGTAGCCCGGGGGTCACGGCTTGTGATCCCACCGCTGCCACCAATATGTGATGAACGGGCACGCGGTCCGCCACACGGTAGCCCGGGGTATCACGGCTTGTGATCCCTCCGTGCTGCAAATGTGACGAAAACGCGCACACACACGACGGCTGCTGCCGTCCGACCCGGTAAACTGCAGGGATTTATAATTATCCCACTTCCACTTAGGAACTTGCAGCTCTCTGGCGCCCCCCTTACCCTCAGGTCAGTCAGGGAACTGCACCTAGGATAATTAGTCGCCAGACGGGTCACTTGGATGTGTGCTGGCTATTGGGCACGCGGCAGTGAGGGAATTATAATTACTCCGAGCCGCAGCCAGGCAGTACCCTTATAAACCCCGCTCCGTCACTGCCAGCGTCACCCAATAGATTAACACTTTACACCCCTTCCTTTTAGCTGCCACCAGCTACGGCTTTTGATGAACAATTTATCAAGAGGGTCCGTAGCAACCCCAAAACAGTAGCGTAGTGCTTCAGGCACGTGCAAATTCGTTTATAGAGCAGGAGAAACAAACTAATAAATTTATAGGTTTATTCCTTAAAAACAGGCAGTGCTTATAATATATAAAAAGATGTAACAAACTGAGACAATATCGTTATGTACAGATGCAGTTATAAAATAAAATGGGATTAAGAATGAAAGATAACTCACATGGTAGTTACAGGCAAGACAAGCCAGGCTGGGGGAAGGAGCCACACGTCATAGTTCATTGGTAGATCTCTTACTCAGGACATCCCAGCAGAAAGTGCCTAAGGAACTTCACTGCAAGACTTATGCATGTCAGCTTCTGACCTCACAAAAAGGGCTGGTTTTCTGGCCACTCCCCTGGCTGCAAGCTATGGTTTGAGCTCTGCAATATCATAAGGTCCATAACTCGTCCTGTGAACCTAGCAGAATAACGGCAGACCTATCAATGATCTTACTCTAAAATGACGGTTCCAATGAGCCCACACTTGGGTGGGCTAGTACATGGGGCACCCAAGAATTCCATTTCTCGGGTTCTGTTGGAGTTACGGGTTTACCAGTACCACGGGAACGATGCCCGTCGGCGCATGGTTCAACACAGTAACTTTCGTGTTTCTAGCGAATGCTACCACCGTGTTATTAACCAAAAAAGAATGAATTCTCCAAAATGGCTGCTATAGGAAGAAAGCACGTGTGCAGACAATGAAGGACCCCTGCGGTGAAGCGGCAAAACTTCCAGCACTGGTAGCTCAGGTTACACTGAGCTTGACTGCAGGTTGACAGGGGGGGAAGGGAAGCGTGAGCTGCAGAGAAAAGGAGGGAGGGGTACTTTGCCCTGTGCTTGCAAACAGTGGGGGTTGTAGTTCTAGCAACAGCACAAGACATGAAGCTTGCAATATCATCACACCCCTACACTGTATACAGCTGTACGCTTCTGATACAGTACCGTTTTTTGCTTTTTATATTGGGTCTTATTCATACTGAGTGAGCGTCTGTGTGTGACTCCGGAAATATATACGGAGATTTACAATTTCCCCTACACTGTATACAGCTGTACGCTTCTAATACCGTACCGTTTTTCTGCATTTTGTATTACGTTCAAATCCATACTGAGAGAGCGTCTGTGTGTGACTCCGGAAATATATATGGAGATTTACAATTTCCCCTACAATGCATACAGCTGTACGCTTCTGATACCGTACCGTTTTTCTGCTTTTTGTATTCTGGTCAAATACATACTGAGTGGGCGTCTGTGTGTGACTCCGGAAATATAAACTGAGATTTAAAATTTACCCTACACTATATACAGCTGTACGCTTCTGATACAGTACCGTTTTTCTACTTTTTATATTCTGGTCTAATCCATACTGAGCCTGTGAGCATCTGTGTGACTCCGGAAATATGTACGGAGATTTAAAATTACCCCTACACTGTATACAGCTGTACGCTTCTGATACAGTACCGTTTTTCTGCTTTTTATATTCTGGTCTAATCCATACTGAGTGAGCATCTGTATGTGACTCCGGAAATATATACGGAGATTTACAATTACCCCTACACTGTATACAGCTGTACGCTTCTGATACTGTACCGTTTTTCTGCTTCTTATATTCTGGTCTAATCCATACTGAGCCTGTGAGCGTCTGTGTGTGACTCCGGAAATATATGCGTAGATTTAAAATTACCCCTACACTGTATACAGCTGTACACTTCTGATACAGTACCAGATATCTGCTGGTATTTTTGGTACATTTTCCCAAACATAAGGAAGTATGGTGGAAGAGGCCGCAGACGTGGGCGGGGGGGCCAGCTGGAACTGATGGTGGTGGTGGTACATCTGCTGGTAGTGCCAAAAGCACAGTAGCATCTAGGGCAGGAGGTGTTGAGCCTGCATCATCGTCTGGCTCCAGAAGGCCTGGAAGGCTCCCTTTTCTGGGAGTAGGTAAACCGCTTTTAAAGTCGGAGCATCAGGAACAGGTTTTGGCTTATATTGCCGAAACAGCCTCCAGCTCTATCGCACCCTCTTCTGAAGTTTCAAAAACTACAAGAACTGAGTCGTCAGTGCAGGCTCTGGGTCAGGAACAACAGCTTTCCTTGTGTCCTTCACCCCCACCAAAAGTGAAGGATGCGGCAGGCCACACTTCAGATTACTCCATGGAGCTCTTTTCACATACCATGCCTGGGTTATCAAGTCAAATCCTGAATTCCCCAGTCCAAGATGAATATGAAATGGAGTGCACTGATACACAGCCACTGCTATATGATTGTGCTGGTACATTCACCCAGAGCACTACATTGCCCTCGCAGTCTACTGAGCCAGAATGTGACCCTGATGAAACTCAGGTGCCCCTTCCCGCATACTATACCACCTTACAAGGTGACACAGAGGAAGGTGCAGATGAAATTGAAGAGAAGGTGATGGATGACCCAGTTGTTGACCCGGATTGGCATCCATTGGGGGAAGAGGGTGCCGCTGGCAATAGCTCAGAAGAGGAGGAGGATCCGAAGCAGGCATCGACATCGCAGCAGCTGTTATCTGGCAGGCCCGTAGCAGTCCAAAAACGTGTTAAAAAAACAAAATGTGTTTCAGGACAGATTGGCCAGACGGTCAAATTAGCACAGCGTGAAAGCCCTAACAAATTTATCCCATAGTAGGAAGAGTGCAGTGTGGCATTTTTTTTACCTAAATCCTATTGAGGCAAAAGTTATCTGTAAGAAGTGCGGAAGGACCTTTAGCCGAGGGAAAAATCTCAGAAATTTGAATACCAGTTGCATGCTTAGACATTTAAACACCATGCACTTGCAAGCGTGGACGGACTACAAAACCTCAGGTAGCACATGTGCACCTGTTCCGACTGAAGGCAGCCAGCAATGCTACATCGCTACCGTCACTGTAAGCTCACCGGTTAGCACACCACCAGCAAGAAATGTTGAGGGGTCGTCGCAAGGCCAAAGCAGTCAGGGAATCACAATGTTTTTCCAACGAAAGACTGAATCTAGGCAATCACCACCAACACCATCACCAACCCCCTCTCAGTCCGCCATGTCCACCGCTAGTTCCCCATATGCAGCTCTCAAGTCCAGCTCACCCTAGCAGACACTCTGAGTAGGGCAAGAAAGTACTCATCCTCTCATCCGCATACACTGGCTTTGAACGCCTACATTGCCAAACTGATCTCATTAGAGATGATGCCCTTCCGTTTGGTTGAAAGCACAGCGTTCCGAGAGCTCATGGCCTACGCTGTCCCACACTGTGACCTACCCAGTCGGCACTTCTTTTCTATAAAAGACATCACTGCCCTCCACCTGCATGTGAAAGACCGCATTGACCATGCACTCAAACAATCAGTGAATCGAAAGGTGCACCTCACAACAGATGCATGGGCCAGTAGGCATGGCCAGGGCCGTTATGTATCCATCACTGCGCACTGGGTTAATGTGGTGGATGCAGGGTCCACAGGAGACAGCGGCGGTGGGACAGTGCTGCCTAGCCCATGGTATAGTCAACAGTTGGCTGTAGGCGTTTGACCCTCTTCCTCCTACTCCTCCAGAAGCGAAAGCTCATCGACAGAGCGCAGTCGCATGAGCACTCCATCTGCAGCTGCCAGAGTTGCACACGAGGTGTCCCACTATCGAACAGCTAGTGGTAAGCATCAGCAGGCTGTTTTAAAGATGATGTCTTTAAGTGAAAAGAGACACACCACGGAGGTACTGGCCGACTACTTGCAGCGAGAAACTGAGTCATGGCTGGGCAGTCTACATCTTGAGCCAGGCAAGGTAGTCAGTGATAACGGCCGTAATTTTGTGGTGGCCATAGCCCTGGCAAAACTCAGACACATACCTTTCCTGGCTCACACCTTCAACCTGGTGGTGCAGTGCTTCATAAATAATTATCCGGAGTTACCAGCCCTGCTCCATAAGGTGCGAAGACTGTGCTCGCACATCCGTCGCTCGCCCGTAGACTCCAATTGTATGCAGAGGCTGCAGCGATCGCTCCTCCTCCCCAAGCACTGCCTAATCATAGACATTGCAACAAGGTGGAACTCCACCATGCACATGGTTGAGAGGCTGTGTGAACAGAGGCAGGCTGTAATGCATTTGTGGGAGAATACACGGGCAGTCAGTTTGAGGGCAGACATCGAGTTGTCGGGTGTGAAGTGGTCAAAGCTGAAAGACCGCTGTAAAGTCCTTCAATGTTTTGAGGAATGCACATGGCTGGTAAGCGCAGACGACTCCATCATAAGCATGAGCATCCCACTTATGTGTCTGCTCATGCAAACTTTGACGCACATAAAGGATCAGGCGACTGCAGCGGAGGAGGAGGAGGGAAGCCTTGATGACATTCAGCCATTGTCTGCTCAGGAACTGTCCTAGATGAGGTGGAGGAAGAAGATGAGGATGAGGGGGATGATTATTTTGGGGAGCAGGATGCTTCTCAGGGGGCAAGAGAAAGTGTTGGCTTGCCAAGGTCAGGTACAGGGTTTGTGCGTGACTGGAGGGATGTGGATTTGGCAGAAAGTGCTCCTCCACCCACCACTGGCAGTGCATCATTGACACCTGGAACATGGGCCCACATGTGTGATTATGTCTTGCGGATCCTAAAAAGTGACCCCCGCATTGCCAAAATTATGAAGGATGACGACTACTGGTTGGCCAGCATCCTCGATCCACGCTATAAAGGCAAATTACAGAACATCATGCCACAGGAGAACCTAGAGCTAATATTGGCGAACAAACAAGCAACTCTGGTAAACCATTTGTTAGAGGCATTCCCAGCACACAGCAGCGGTGCAGGTTCTACCACGAGCCGTACTGTGCAATATGGAAGAGGTGATCATGGTGCACACAGCCAAAGTGGCGTTGGAGACATGGGTTTCATGACCATGTTGTGGACTAATTTCTCGAGTACCGCTCACACGACTGTTAATACTGAATCGATTGCAACAGACAGGAGACAGCAGTTGTCAACTATGGTTCAAAATTACCTCTCCTCCCCTATCAATGTTCTCCCTCACAGTTCATTCCCCTTTGACTACTGGGCCTGTAAACTGGACACCTGGCCTGAATTGGCACAATATGCCTTACAGGAGCTCGCTTGCCCTGCTGGTAGTGTGCTATCAGAAGGAGTCTTCAGTGCTGCTGGATCAGTCCTGACAGAAAGAAGGACCCGGCTGTTGACCCAAAATGTAGGTGATCTCACCCTCATTAAAATAAACCATGCCTGGGTTTCAAAGGATTTTGTACCACCTTCCCTGATGACACATAGGTTGCCAGCAAAATGGCTCGCTTTATCCTCCTCTTCCTCTGACTTCTCCAATTCCTCCATTTACAGCTGCTGAACGTCCAGCCTACACCTCAACATATGCCAGTTTTTCCACCTCCTCAACTGGGCTGTACCCCCTCCAGGACCGGCGTCAGCACCTGGCACACCTGGGCAAGTGCTGGGGCCCTTAGCAGGTGGGGGGGCCCACTCATGGGCGACGGCACTGGCACAGGGCCCCTTATAGTACACCGGGGGCCTACTCGCCATCAAAGATACCAGCGTACTATGAGGGGCCCTGTGCCAGAGCCGTCACCTACGAGTGGGCCCCCCTGCTTGCTCAGGGCCCCAGCACTTACAATACTTACCTCTCCCTGCTCCACCACTGTGACGTCTTCCGTGTTTCCTGACAGTGACATTCAGGTCAGAAAGCGCGATGACGTCACGTCTGTGCGCCCTCTGCATGAACATTCACATTGCAGAAAACTGGAAGATGGTGACGCTGAGGAGTCAGAGTACAGCAGTGCCCAGCGAGGAGAGGTATTTCATTTTTTTTAATGTTTGGAGCAATATATGGGGAGCATTATACACTGGAGAATTATATATGGGGCCCATCATACGCTTGAGCATTATAAATGGGGCCCATCATACACTGGAGCATCATATACAGGGCCCATTATACACTGGAGCATTATATGGGGCCCATTATATATGGAGCATTATTTAGGCCCATCATACACTGGAGCATCATCCATGGGGCCCATCATATACTGGAGCATTATGTGGAGCTCATCATATACTGTATGGAACATTATATGGGACTAATTATGTATGGAGCAATATATGGGGCTCATTATTCTGTATGGCGCACTATGTGGTGGCCATAATACTGTATGGATGACTATACTGTCTGTTTTTTGAGCTATTGTAGAATTTACAATAGATATCACTCATGTAATGTAAGAAGTGAAGTATTTGGCATTGTACTATACCTATATTTCTCTGCCGTATCGGAGCATCATGAATTGTGGTATGTGTTAAAAGGGCCCACTGAGACTCTTTCGCCCTGGGCCCACGAAAACCTGGAGCCAGCCCTGCCCCCCACAACTTTAGCCAAATAACCCCCAGTTTTCAATGCGTTACTATTATTATAAAGTAAATTAAGGTTGACAAGCTTAAGTAATAAGAATTGATGTCGTTGGCATTGAAATGGGCACTGTAGGTGTGTTTGCTGTCTTCCACTCCCTGCCGACTTTTCTTCCCCATTGACTTGCATTGGGGTCAGTTCGAGTTTCAGTCGGACCTTCGACTTTTCCCGATAGTCGGCCGATTTCGTTCGACTCGACTTTTGCGAAAGTCGGGTGGTCCGAAACTCGACTCGACCCTCCTGGAGGCAAAGTCGCTCATCTCTAGTAATCAGGTCTGTAGAAGCAGGATAAGGTGCAAAACGGCCGCCGAGTGCACATGCTTTGCTGCTATTCCCATTGCCTGTGACCCTGTTTTTATTATGACTAAATAAAGAAGATTTTAACAAAATTGGAGAGTGGCGCTTAATATTCTCTTTTCCTCAGATAAACTGTATGACCGTTTCTTCAACAGCTGAGAACCAACTTGTGTAAAAAAGAGAGCGTCATCTGGCTGCAGAAATCGCACTAGTGATTGCTCAATAGTGTCCTGGTGGATATAAGGCAGTGACAAGTTTTTTCTCTTTATCACACATTTTTATAGGCTCTAACCTCCCATTTCAAGAAATAACAGATGTACATAGTCACAATGACCAAATCTCTGACCCCATTTTTTGTATTGAAGCATCTAATAAGCATGTGCAAAGGTTGTTATGAAGAGAGATGGAGCAGGGTTGATTGGGACATCAACTATTGGAATTGGTGGATCCTGTATTATCAGTGATATATAAGTGCTCCCTGTCATTGTGATCCGGCCTCTGAAAATTCTTCCTGAAAGGACAGGAAGTATGAGTCTAGAAAAGCCCTAATGGCCAGTGTGAAAATTGCAAGATTACTTTTTTAAAATAAAGATTGTGATATGAAGCAAAAACATTGCCAAAAATATTTTTAAAAATAAAGGTAAAACAAAAACCTGATTTAAGCAGTAATTAATTTTTGCTAACAGCTTCCCTTTAATACCATAATCGATTTCTACAAATAACCAATGAATGCACTGTGGGGCAGCATCACATGTGCACTATGTTGCACCTCAATGTAGCACATTTTGGTTTCTTGGCTAAAAGAAACTTGAAATAAAACTTTATATTGTAAAATTTTGGAAGCAGTGTATTGCTGTAATTGACAGCGATGCCAATATTATTTATGCTCTGCATGTGAATTTTCTTTGCATACTGTATATCACTGAATATTTCAAAACGGAACTCGTGTTTCCCCCCTCTGCTAACCTACTTATACCCAATATTGCAATTTTCTTGGAGGGTTTAACCATAACTCCTGAGAAGCATGCTCGCTGTCTTGCGGTAATATTTGACACAGAACTTTGATCTATTCTTTATATCCAATGTCACCTGCATCTTAAAAACAACTCCAGAATCTGAACTTTTCCCACCTTTGAAACTACAGAAACTCTTTATGTCGCTCTTATTCATTGTCATCTGGACTACTGCAACTCTCTTCTGATCGGTCTCCCTCTTACCAAACTTTCTCCTCTCCAATCCATTCTAAATGCAGCAGCCAGGGTTGTATTTCTGTCCAGCTGCTACACAGATCCCTCCACCTTATGCCAGTCATTGCACTGGTTACCCATTTGCTGCAGAGTCCGATATAAACTTATCTATCTCACTTTATTTGAAATCCCTATTTATTATAATGATTGCTGGACCATACCTGACAAGCACTTTTACCTATTGTGTCCCCCTTATTTCTTGAAAAATTGTAAGCTTGCAGAGTACGGCCCTCACTCCTCCTGTAACTGTTGAACTATGTGTTACTCTGCAATGTCTTTATTTTCTGTACATGTCTCTGCTTAATTGTAAAGTGCTGCGGAATATGTTGGTGCTCTATAAATAAAATTATTATTATTACTGAAATATTTTCTTTTATGCAAGCAGTGTATATCATTAATATGGGCATAGTTGACCTTTGCTTTTCTATTATGCCAAATAAAGCTATTTATTTCTGAAGTTTTGTATAGTATGAATTGAGAATTTAGATTGTGAGTCCCAATGGAGAAAGCAATGCTGATGTCTGTAAAGCACTGTGGAAATAACGGTGCTATATGTGTGAGTAACATAATAATAATAACAATTATTTTTATTATTATTGAGGAGAGGGATAATTTCACCGCCATTCTAAATCTATAAAAAATATTAGAAAGAATGAACATCTTGAGGGCGGCAACCTTGGCTAGTCAGTATAGTGGAAATGAAGATTATTTGTTAAGTACTTGAGAATATTCAGAAATGTATGGGTTCATATTTCTACAAAACAAAGTTTGTTAAGCTGTAAGGTTAATGATAGCCAAGGTATGTAATACGATAATTACTTCACTGGAATGAGAGACAGGGATAGCTACATTTAGTATAACATATTTACATGTGCTTATTAGAAAATAGGCCAATTCTCCCAATGTTGAATTAGCATTGACTACCTGAGAGAAAGCAATCTGAGGTGAGCTTAGTGAAGGGATTTTATAATTGGCCTATTAACCATTTCTCTGTTATTTGTCACAAATGAATTTCAAAACAATTTTGACCAATTCTTACTATTAAAGTTTCTATAACGAATTCAAAACTTAATGATGAGAGGGAAAAAACTCTGTCTGGTTCCATTACTTTTTTCAGAATATATCTGAAAGACAAACTGAAGTATGAATCTTAACCAAAGTTTTGGAAAATAATGTCATTATGGATGACTTAAAGTATCCTTAAGTTCAAAGTGTATCAAGAATTAATGATGATGTGACCCAAATGCACCCTATCAAACGTCTACCCTGCATCCGAAGCAAGAAGCAGAGAAGGTGTCCGGGATTAAAGAGTCAACTGAATCAGGCCTTCAGATCTTGGAAAATGGGAGAGTTAACCCCTTCACCCCCAAGGGTGGTTTGCACGTTAATGACCGGGCCAATTTTTACAATTCTGACCACTGTCTCTTTATGAGGTTATAACTCTGGAACGCTTCAACGTATCTTCGCGATTCTGAGATTGTTTTCTCGTGACATATTGTACTTCATGTTAGTGGTAAAATTTCTTCGATATAACTTGCGTTTATGTTTGAAAAAAATGCAAATATGGCGAAAATTTTTAAAATTTTGCAATTTTCAAACTTTGAATTTTTATTCCCTTAAAACAGAGAAATATATCACACAAAATAGTTAAGAAATAACATTTCCCACATGTCTACTTTACATCAGCACAATTTTGGAACCAAAATTTTTTTTTGTTAGGAAGTTATAAGGGTTAAAAGTTGACCAGCGATTTCTCATTTTTACAGCAAAATTTACAAAGCCATTTTTTTTAGGGACCACCTCACATTTGAAGTCACTTTGAGGGGTCTATATGGCAGAAAATACCCAAAAGTGACACCATTCTAAAAACTGCACCCCTCAAGGTACTCAAAACCACATTCAAGAAGTTTATTAACCCTTCAGGTGCTTCACAGTAACTAAAGCAACGTGGAAGGAAAAAATGAATATTTTACTTTTTAGCCACAAAAATTATCTTTTACAAACTTTTTTTTTATTTTCACAAGGGTAAAAGGAGAAAATGGACAGATAAGGTTGTTATGCAATTTCTCCTTAGTACGCCAATACCCCATATGTGGGGGAAAACCACTGTTTGGGCACACGGCAGAGCTCGTAAGGGAAGGAGCGACGTTTGACTTTTTCAAACTAAAATTGGCTGGAATTTAGATTGGATGCCATGTCGCAATTGGAGAGCCCCTGATGCGCCTAAACAGTGGAAACCCCCCACAAGTGACACCATTTTGGAAACTAGACCCCCTAAGGTACTTATCTAGATCTGTTGTGAGCACTTTGAACCCTCAAGTGTTTCACAAAAGTTTATAAAGCCTGGGTGTGAAAAAAAAAAATCAATTTTCCACAAAAATGATTTTTTAGTCCCAAATTTTTGAATTTTCCCAAGGAAATTGGACCCAAAAGTTGTTGTCCAATTTGTCCTGAGTACGCTGATACCCCATATGTGGGGGGGGGAACTGTTTGGGCGCACGGCAGGGCTTGGAAAGGAAGTAGTAACGTTTTGGAATGCAGACGTTAATGGGGGTCATGTTCCGTTTGCAGTGCCCTAGATGAGCCTAAACAGTGGAAACCCCCCACAAGTGACCCCATTTTGGAAACTAGACCCCCTAAGGAACTTATCTAGATCTTTGGTGAGCACTTTGAACCCCCAAGTGCTTCACACAAGTTTATAATGCCCGGGCATGAGAATAAAAAATCCATTTTTTTCCACAAAAATTATATTTAGTCACTAATTTTTTATTTTCCCAAGGGTAACAGGAGAAATTGGACCACAAAAGTTGTTGTACAATTTGTCCTGAGTACGCTGATACCCCATATGTGGGGGGAAACCACTGTTTGGGCGCACGGCAGAGTTCGGAATGGAAGGAGCACCATTTGACTTTTTCCAACCAAAATTGGCTGGAATTGAGTTTGGATGCCATGTTGCATTTGGAGAGCCCCTGATGTGCCTAAACAGTGGAAACCCCCCACAAATGACCCCATTTGGGAAACTAGACCCCCTAAGGAACTTATCTAGATTTTTGATGAGCAATTTGAACCCCCAAGTGCTTCACACAAGTTTATAACGTAGAGCCGTAAAATTTAAAAATCATATTTTTTCCACAAAAATGATCTTTTCACCCAATTTTTATTTTTCCAAGGGTAACAAGACTCCAAAAGTTATTGTGCAATTTGTCCTGAGTGCGCTGATACCCCATATGTGGGGGTAAACCACTGTTTGGGTGCATGGCAGAGTTTGGAAGGGAAGGAGCGCCGTCTGACTTTTTCAACGCAGAATTGGCTGGACGCCATGTCGTGTTTGGAGAGCTCCTGATCTGCCTAAACAGTGGAAACCCCCATAAATGACACCATTTTGGAAACTAGACCCCTCAAGGAACTTATCTAGATGTGTGGTGAGAACTTTGAACCCCCAGGTGTTTCACTAAAGTTTATAACGTACAGCCGTAAAATAAAAAATCTTTTTTTTTTTTTTACAAAAATGATTTTTTCGCCCCCAATATTTTATTTTCACAAGGGTAACAGAAGAAATTGGAACCCAAAAGTTGTTGTCCAATTTGTCCTGAGTACACTGATATCCAATATGTGGGCGAAAACTACTGTATGGGCACACGTCGGGGCTCGGAAGGGAAGTAGTGACGTTTTGGATTGCAGACTGATGGAATGGTCTGGGGGCGTCATGTCACATTTGGAGAGCCCCTGATGCACCTAAACAGTGGAAACACCCCACAAGTGACCCCATTTTGGCAAATAGACCCCACAAGGAACTTATCTAGATGTGTGGTGAGCACTTTGAACCCCGAAGTGCTTCACAGAAGTTTATAACGCACAGCCGTAAAAATAAAAAATCTTTTTTTTTTTTTACAAAAATGATTTTTTCGCCCCCAATATTTTATTTTCACAAGGGTAACAGGAGAAATTGGACCCCAAAAGTTGTTGTCCAATTTGTCCTGAGTACGCTGATACCCAATATGTGGGAGAAAACTACTGTATGGGCGCACGTCAGGGCTTGGAAGGGAAGTAGTGACGTTTTGGATTGCAGACTTTGATGGAATGGTCTGGGTGCGTCATGTCGCATTTGGAGAGCCCCTGATGCGCCTAAACAGTGGAAACCCCCCACAAGTGACCCCATTTTGGAAAATAGACCCCACAAGGAACTTATCTAGATGTGTGGTGAGCACTTTGAACCCCGAAGTGCTTCACAGAAGTTTATAACGCACAGCCGTAAAAATAAAAAATCCTTTTTTTTTTTGCAAAAATGATTTTTTCGCCCCAATATTTTATTTTTACAAGGGTAACAGGAGAAATTGGACCCCAAAAGTTCGTTGCCCAATTTGTCCTGAGTACGCTGATACCCAATATGTGGGAGAAAACTACTGTATGGGTACACGTTGGGGCTCGGAAGGGAAGTAGTGACGTTTTGGATTGCAGACTTTGATGGAATGGTCTGGGGGCGTCATGTCGCATTTGG
>JARQOD010000007.1:23313517-23351525 GCA_033576555.1 Oophaga sylvatica
AACCCGATGAAGCGCTGTACCTCCTTCACATTTCTAGGACTTGGCCAATCCTTGATGGCTTGGGTTTTGCTTCCATCCATACTAATTCCTTGTGTAGACAGTACATACCCCAGAAATTGAATTTCGGTCCTATGGAATTCACACTTTTCAAGTTTGATGTAAAGATGATTTTGTCTTAGACGTTCCAAGACAATTCTCACATGTCCATGATGTTCCTCTGTGGAGTTAGAAAAAATTAGAATATCATCCAAATAAATTACCACGAATGTATCTAGGAGATCCCTGAAGATGTCATTCACCAAGTGTTGGAAAGTGGCTGGGGCGGTACTCAGACCAAAAGGCATAACTAGATATTCAAAGTGTCCATAGCGTGACCTGAATGCAGTCTTCCATTCATCCCCAGGTCTAATACGGACTAAGTTATAGGCCCCACGAAGATCTAGTTTAGAGAAAATTTTGGCATGTCGCACTCTCTCCAATAACTCAGGGATTAAAGGCAATGGATAACGGTTTCTAATAGTAACCTTATTGAGTTCCCTATAGTCTACGCATGGTCTCAGAGATCCATCTTTCTTCTTTACAAAGAAGATGGGTGCACCTGCAGGAGATGAAGAGGGGCGTATGAAGCCCTTGGCTAGATTTTCATCTATGTAATCCTTTAAAGCCTTTAGCTCGGGCCCCGCCAGGGGCTAGATCTTACCAAAAGGTATCTCTGCTCCAGGCAATAATTCAATTGGACAATAATATGGACGGTGAGGAGGAAGCTGGTCAGCGTTCTTCTTGTCACATAATCCACATAGTCCTGGTATACAGCTGGTAGTTCAGGGACTGACATGATTCCTTTAGGAACAGAGCAAGCTGAAACTTTTGGACTCATCTGTTTCTCTGGAAAGTGTAATTCCTTGGTCTCCCAGTTAATGGTAGGATTCTGAGCCTGCAGCCATGGTAGCCCTAGAATAATGGGAAAGTGGGGAGAAGAGATAAGCATAAAGGACAGTTTCTCTTGATGATCTTTACCCATAAGAACCCTCAAAGGCTCTGTTTCCTGATCCACTGGTCCAGAGGTCAGCAGGGAGCCATCCACAGTTTCCATCTGTACTGGAGTAGCCTTCTTCACTGAACGTATTCCCTGTTTCAGAGCAAAGGAGACATCCATAAAATTTCCACTTGCCCCTGAGTCGATCATAGCAGAGCTAGACACCCAAGCTGAGTCAACCCAGAGTTTGATGGAAAGAAAGCAATGAGAATTGTTTTTCTTACAACTCAGCTGGGACACCGCTGAGGAAACTTGAAAAATGGCAGCGTTTACACAGTCAACGTCCTCAGAGGTAACGGAGTTTAAGTCCGAGAAATCAAGATCTGTTGCTGCAGATCTCTCTGGAGCCTGAGGCTCGGACCTGACAGATCCCCTCTCGCAACACTCACAATGAATGAGTGCTGCAGTAGTCTTACGAGAACGGCTGGGGCAGTTTATAATGAAGTGCCCTGACTTACCACAATAGAAACAGATTCTCCTTAAAACGATGTTCCTTGCGTGCATCACTAACCCGTCGTTGTAAAGAGTCTACCTGCATGGGTTCAGGTTCAGGTTCCCGTGTAATCCTACTCAAAGGTTCCTTAGCTGGAGAGGAAGGTAGGAAAAGGTTAGTACGATTGCTTTCGAACCATCTCTCTTGCCTGCGTTCAGTCAGACGAGTATCAATACGGATGCAGTAGTTAATAAAGTCACCTAACGCAGTGGGAGGGTCGGCACGAGCAAGTTCATCCTTAATCAGTGGAGATAACCCCTTTCGAAAAATAGATTTTTTGGCGGAACTGTCCCAGGTGGTATCAAGGGCCCATCTCCTGAAATCCAAGGCATATTCAGCTACCGAGTGCTTACCTTGGCGCAAAGCTAACATGGCTGCTTCAGCTGTTGCACCTCGATTGGGGTCATCAAACACCTGCCCCATGGCTGAAATAAAATCATCAAGGTGATTCAAACAATCATCCTCAGTCTCAATCAGAGGGTTTGCCCACATTAAAGCCTTGTTGGTAAGCAACATAATTATAGTAAGCACCTTAGATCGTTCAGTGGGAAATTGTGAAGCATGTGCAGAAAAAAAAAGATTGCATTGATTAATAAATCCCCTGAATTTCTCACGTTCACCGCCAAAACGAAAAGGGGGCAACTTGGGAATCCCAGCACTCGGGGCTACGGCAGGAGCCTGGACTCGCCCCTCTAGAACCTCAATCCTGGCTCGCAAATCCTGGGTAGTCTGTCCAACCACTTGCAAATTGTGATTATTGAGGTCCTGTAGATTTGTAAAACGGGTCTTTATATTCTGCAAATCTGCAAGGATATTATCAGTCACTCCGCAAAGTTCCATTATGCGGGCCTCCATTTTCCAGATCTTTTAAGACAGGATTACTGGAAGAAGAGGAGAGAAAAAAACAATAGTGTTCACCTGTGGCAACACTGCAGAGAGAAAAAAAAATTAAGGGAACTGCTCACCTGGAATGGTTGTGAGAAGTCACAACCACTATCATCACAGAAAGTTTCAACCAGACATCTGATATCCAGAGTTACAGCAGACAAAAAAGAGAAAAGAAAGGAAAAAAAAAAAAACAATAGTGTTTACCTGTGGTAACACTGCAAAAAGAAAAAACTTAAGGGAATTGCTCACCTGGAATGGTTGTGAGAAGTCACAACCACTGTCATCACAGAAAGTACAACCGGACGTCTGATATCCACAGTACAGCAGACACAGCCTTCCAGACCCAGCAGACACTAACGTTTTGGCTTCAGAATCTTGTAATGTATGTAGTACAGTTCATATAGCGTCTTGTGCTTGGGTGCGATGAAAACACAGGAGTCACAGGTCTGATATAGAAAAGTCCTGTATTACTTCATACAAGTTGGCAGAAATAGTCACACAGTTTGCAGACACAGAAACAGGAGACACAGCAGGCCAGAGTAATCCAAGCTCAGCAATCACTCTCCAACACAGATTCAGGATCTTCTTCTCTGTTACCGTAAGTCCATGCAAACGTGGTCTTTCAAAGAGCAGGGTTCAGAGTCCACAAGTGCTTCAGAGTTCCTCAGTAGGAATAGCTGGAGTACAAGGTCCAAGGCTTACAGGAGTCAAGTCACAGGTTCACTGCAGGCTAGATTCTGAAGCACTGATTGCTCAGCTGTGGCTGCTTAAGAAGCAAAGGAGAGAATCAGGGCGGGAACATGCAAGCTGGAAACTCCATTTTGACTGAGGGCAAGATAGCTGCAGCAAGACAGAAAGTAAAATGGCTGACGAACAAACGGAGTTTCAGGAATATATACATAGAACCTTACAGTAAAGGACACGATAAGTTTGCTAATTGGACTGTTATTACTCTGCATTTGCTTTCCCTTTAACCATATATCTACCTGTGAGGGTTTATTCGCCTTGTTAATTAAATTGTTAAATTTGTTAACCCTTGCTCTACCTCTTACGCATTACTGCATCCCGCAACCTGCTTACAACGTTGCTTACATCTAGAAGTCTCGGCCATTTCACTCAATGTTCTGTTGAGTGAATTGACCAAGACTCCACTCTAGGCAACTGACCGCCTGTATGCATTTTGTATACTTGTGGTCGAATGGAGACCGCTGAAAATGGCAAGCAGAGATGAAGCCCAACAGTTTGTACATTGCACACCTATAGGATTCGGCATGCTTTCCAAAATGTACTCAGGGGTGCACAACTCTCAAAGAAATGAAGAAAGGCATGCATCAAACTAGTGTGAAAAATACAACAAAAATGCTAAATATCTAATACCGAAATTTTGTTTAGATCTGAAGGCAAGCAGGATGGTACTTGAAATATTTGGTGAAGTCTTTTACACATACAATAAAATAATTCTCCATAAAACCTAACAGGTTGAACTGTTCTGTAATAACTTTTACTCATTAGTGCAGAATGCATGCTTTTTTTATTGCAGACTGTACAGCTTTAATTCAGCCCTCAAGAACTAAATAAACAAAGAAAACAGCGTTTTTCTTATAAATTAGCCAGTAAATTGTATATGAGTGCAGAAAAGTTAGTACGGCTGGACGTAGAATAAAAAGCAGGTAAAAAGAGAACTTCTACAGAAAACAAAATGTTCTTGGATTCAGAAACAACGTTATTTCTGTTCAGTCATTACTAGTGACCTTTCATACGGCAAATCATTCAGTACTGAGGTTTGTCACTGCTTCATTAATAGGTTATCAGAGATCTGAGCTGTACAATGTACTTTGCTTCTTATCCTGCTAAGCTCAATAAGATCTGCTTCCAGACTGACCTCATGTCACAGTTCACATAGAAAAAGTCACACATGTAATAAATAAAGCAGCCGTTATTATTGTCTTATTCCGCAGTGGTATTAGTTTAGTACTATTAGTTGTAGCTAGTGTTGAGCGATACGATAATGCAAATATCGGCTATCGGCCGATATTAGCTCTATCGGACTTTCGATAATTCGTTTAGATATTTTCGTCTTATCGAATACCGGAATCGGATTTGTCACTGTCACTGTCTGTGTCCGTCGGTCGGGTCTGTCACTGTCAGTGTCCGTCGGTCGGGTCTGTCAGGAGTCAGCGGCACTTACCTGGCAGAAGATCTCCGGCGGTCACGTCCTGGACTGCTTCATGGCCGCCATCCTCTTCTCCCCGGCGGTCACATGCAGTTTCTCGCGATAACTGCAGTGACTGCTGGGTAATCCCGGCCGTAAAGCAGTCAGTCCGATGACGTCACCCCGGGGAAGCAGGTAATCAGCTGTGCTGCGTCGCGATGACAGGCTCTGCCTGTCATTGCGATGTAGCAGAGCTGGATCGTTGTGGGACTGTCGTTATGGACTGCGTCGGACAGGTGGTATACTGTTGGTTTTTTTTTTTTCTTTTTTTACAGGAGATCGATGGCGTCGCAGGAATGAGAGTACAATAAAAGAAATATAAACTGTGTTGTCTCTTTTATTTCATTAAAATACTTTTTTCTTGCTTTGTCTTTTTTTATGCATTTAATAACTTTGGGATTAATAATGGATCGGTGTCTTATTGACGCCTCTCCATTATTAACCGGGCTTATTGTCACCGTGCAATCAACGGTGACATTAACCCCTTATTACCCCGCTTGCCACCGCTACAGGCCAAGTGGGAAGAGCCGGGTAAAGTGCCACAATTGGCACATCTTTTGATGCGCCAAATGTGGGGCTGCTGTAGCCTGGTATTATCAGGCTGTTGAGGGCCAAAATCCATGGGCCTTGACAGTCTTTTAATACCAGGCCGCAGCAGTCTGCATTTTACTTGGCTGGTTAACAAAAATAGGGGGACCTCTACGCCGTTTTTTTTTCGAGGGGATCCCCTATTTTTGTTAACCAGCCAAGCTAAGCAGACTGCTGTGGCCTGGTATTATCAGGCTGGCAAGGTCCATGGATCTTGGCTCCTTAACAGCCTGAAAATCCAGGCCTCAGCGGTCTGCTTCATCTGGCTGGTTAACAAAAATAGGGGGACCCCACGCCAATTTTTTTCGAGGGATCCCCTATTTTTGTTAACCAGTTCCCTCTGACGTCACTGATTGTGTCCCTGGCTGACCTGAAGTGAAAGTGGAAAGCAATCAATTAAGCTTTCCACTTCCTCTCCTGTCAGCCAGGAGAGGAACTCATTCATTTGGGGGTTTACTGTGAGGCTGCAGCATTAGCTGCGGTCCCTGCAGTAAACATTAACCCTTTCTGAAGGATTACACCGTGGGACCTGACTGTGCATCGGATTGGTAAGAATAATTTTGCTTTATTATTTATTTTTATTACAGGAAATGGTTTTAGCAGGTAAATAAAATATGGTCAAAAACTGTGTGATTATTTCATTAAACTTCTTTTTTATTAAAGTGTGTGTGTTTGATTTTTCTTTCATACAATAGGATTAATAATTGATAGTTGTCTAATTGACAGCTCTCAATTATTAACCTGGCTTAAAGTGACCTTTCAATTGCAAGGTCATTTTAACCCCTTATTAACCCATTCGCCACAGCTACAGGGCAATGGGAATAGACGGGCAAAGTGCCAGAAAGGGCAAATCTAATTAGAGATTTGCCCTTTCTGGGGTGTCTGGGGGCAGATGTTAGTAGCCGGGGGGGGCAAAAATAATGGTCCCTCTCTGGGCTATTATTATCTGCCCCCACTCACTGGCTTTGTCTGTCTGGTAAAATAGGGCGGGAGCCCACGCCTTTTTTTTCAGCAATTTTACACCTCATATATATATATATACATGTCATTAAATTGTGACACATATATATATATATATTTATATTTATAGTTCATACACTTCTACATAGTATAATAGCCGCTAATTCAATTGCCGGCTTTTGTGAAAATGCAGAACCCGACATGAAATGACACTTGGTTTACATAGAGTTAACCATGTCTTATCATGTAGTTTGATATCTGATTTGCACAAACAATTACATGAGTGTAAGTGTGCAAAATTTCACACCTGTAGGGGTTAATTAAAGGTGTAAATTCGTAGCAAAAAAGTCCGTTTTTTTTTACAACGAATTTACACCTTTAATTAACCCCTACAGGTGTGAAATTTTGCACACATAGACTGATGTAATTGTTTGTGCAAATCAGATAGCAAAGGACATGAAAAGACATGGTTAACCCTATGTACACCAAGTGTCATTTCATGTCGGGTGCTTCTGTCTTTTCACAGAAGCCGGCTTTACCCGGCAATTGAATCAGAGGATATTTTACTATGTAGAAGTGTATAAACTATACATATATGTATATATACAGGTCCTTCTCAAAAAATTAGCATATAGTGCTAAATTTCATTATTTTCCATAATGTAATGATTACAATTAAACGTTCATATATTTTAGATTCATTACACACCAACTGAAATTTGTCAGGTCTTTTATTGTTTTAATACTGATGATTTTGGCATACAACTCCTGATAACCCAAAAAACCTGTCTCAAAAAATTAGCATATCAAGAAAAGGTTCTCTAAACGACCTATTACCCTAATCTTCTGAATCAACTAATTAACTCTAAACACATGCAAAAGATTCCTGAGGCTTTTAAAAACTCCCTGCCTGGTTCATTACTCAAAACCCCCATCATGGGTAAGACTAGCGACCTGACTGATGTCAAGAAGGCCATCATTGACACCCTCAAGCAAGAGGGTAAGACCCAGAAAGAAATTTCTCAACAAATAGGCTGTTCCCAAGTGCTGTATCAAGGCAACTCAATGGGAAGTCTGTTGGAAGGAAACAATGTGGCAGAAAACGCTGTACAACGAGAAGAGGTGACCGGACCCTGAGGAAGATTGTGGAGAAGGACCGATTCCAGACCTTGGGGGACCTGAGGAAGCAGTGGACTGAGTCTGGTGTAGAAACATCCAGAGCCACCGTGCACAGGCGTGTGCAGGAAATGGGCTACAGGTGCCGCATTCCCCAGGTAAAGCCACTTTTGAACCATAAACAGTGGCAGAAGCGCCTGACCTGGGCTACAGAGAAGCAGCACTGGACTGTTGCTAAGTGGTCCCAAGTGCTTTTTTCTGATGAAAGCAAATTTTGCATGTCATTCGGAAATCAAGGTGCCAGAGTCTGGAGGAAGACTGGGGAGAAGGAAATGCCAAAATGCCTGAAGTCCAGTGTCAAGTACCCACAGTCAGTGATGGTGTGGGGTGCCATGTCAGCTGCTGGTGTTGGTCCACTGTGTTTCATCAAGGGCAGGGTCAATGCAGCTAGCTATCAGGAGATTTTGGAGCACTTCATGCTTCCATCGGCTGAAATGCTTTATGGAGATGAAGATTTCATTTTTCAGCACAACCTGGCACCTGCTCACAGTGCCAAAACCACTGGTAAATGGTTTACTGACCATGGTATTACTGTGCTCAATTGGCCTGCCAACTCTCCTGACCTGAACCCCATAGAGAATCTGTGGGATATTGTGAAGAGAAAGTTGAGAGACGCAAGACCCAACACTCTGGATGAGCTTAAGGCCGCTATCGAAGCATCCTGGGCCTCCATAACACCTCAGCAGTGTCACAGGCTGATTGCCTCCATGCCACGCCGCATTGAAGCAGTCATTTCTGCAAAAGGATTCCCGACCAAGTATTGAGTGCATAACTGAACTTTATTATTTGATGGTTTTTTTGTTTGTTTTTAAAAAACACTTTTATTTTATTGGACGGTTGAAATATGTTAATTTTTTGAGACAGGTTTTTTGGGTTATCAGGAGTTGTATGCCAAAATCATCAGTATTAAAACAATAAAAGACCTGACAAATTTCAGTTGGCGTGTAATGAATCTAAAATATATGAAAGTTTAATTGTAATCATTACATTATGGAAAATAATGAAATTTAGCACTATATGCTAATTTTTTGAGAAGGACCTGTATATGTCACAATGACATGTGTATATAATTATATATATATATATATATATAATATATATATAATAGTATTCTATGTGTGTATATTTAGTGTTTACAAGGAAATAAAGGTTTTTTTTAGTTGCGATATTTTGTTCCCATAGACTTACATTGGACTTCCGCAATCGGAATCGGATATCGACGATATTTAGTGCTATCGGCGATACAATTTCTATATGATATTTTTAGATATCGAGCAATATCGCTCAACACTAGTTGTAGCATATAATCAGTCACTTATCACCAGTAGCTAAGTAAATGGTAAACTGTCTGAATCTCTGAAAAATAGGATTCTGACTGATCTGAAGGAGCCATAGAGTATATGAGACAAATATAATTCGAACTGACCCCGTTTGCATCTTTCTCCAGCATGTACATCTTTTCAAATGGACAGAAGAAAATACCAGACAACATTCTTGCCCTTAGAAAAAGTACAAAAGTAGTCCGCTTGAATATGGTCTGTTTCATTGCTTTATTGGGGGTTAAATTTAAATGCTGTTTTTCGGGGATTTCTGTGAAAAATCAACAACAAAAAAAAAAGCATGAAAGAAAAGGGGCCTTTAGCAATTAACGTGCTCCCCCATGATAATGTGGCACACCCATTTATTTTATATTATAATTTGTCCATGTTACCTCCATGAAAATGTTCAGTAAGTTTTCATGAAAGTGGTTGTCCGTGACGTTTATATTGTGCACCTCCAATCACATATTCATGATGCGGCGGCTGGCCGGATGTGCTGAGTTGCAGAGCTGCACAGTTATGTTGACTGCAGTGGTCACAGCCAGGTACTACACATCCGCCCCCTATTTAATTACAGTTGTGCTCAAAAGTTTACATACACCAGCAAAATTTTTGCTTTCTTGGCCTTTTTTCAGAGAATATGAATGATAACACCAAACCTTTTTCTCCACTCATGGTTAGTGGTTGGGTGAAGCCATTTATTGTCCAACTACTGTGCTTTCTCTTTTAAATCATAATGTCAACTCAAAACATCCAATTGACACTGATCAAAAGTTGAAATACCCCATTTTTTATATCCGTGAATGGCCCCTCTAACATGAATGACAGCTTGAAGTCTTTTGTGGTAGTTGTGGATGAAGTTCTTTATTTTCTCAGACGATAAAGCTGCCCACTCTTCTTGACAAAAACCCTCCAGTTCCTGTAAATTCCTGGGCTGTCTTGCATGAACTGCGCACTTGAGATCTCCCCAGTGTGGCTCAATGATATTGAGGTAAGGAGGCTGAGATGGCAACTCCAGAACCTTCACTTTGTTCTGCTGTAGCCAATGACAGGTCGACATGGCCTTGTGTTTTGGATCGTTGTCATGTTGGAACGTCCAAGTACGTCCCATGCTCAGCTTATGGGCTGGTGATTGCAAATTTGCCTCCAGTATTTGCTGATAATGTGCTGCATTCATCTTTCCTTCAACTTTGACCAAGTTTCCTGTGCCTTTGTAGTTCACACATCCCCAAAACATCAGCGATCCACCTCCGTGCTTTACAGTAGGAATGATGTTCCTTTCATTATAGGCCTTCTTGACCTCTATCCAAATGTAACGTTTATGGTTGTGGCCAGAAAGTTCAATTTTGGCTCTATCACTCCAAATTACCTTGTTCCAGAAGTTTTGAGGCTTGTCTCTGTCCTGTTTTGTGTATTGTAGGCAAGATACTTTGTGGAATTTGCTCAGTAATGGCTTTCTACTGGCGACTCGACCATGCAGCCCATTTTTCTTCAAGTACTTCCTTATTGTGCATCTTGAAACAGCCACACCACTAGTTTTCAGAGAATCCAGTATTTCAGCTGATGTTATTTGTGGGTTTTTCTTTGTATCCCAAACAATTTTCCTGGCAGCTGTGGACAAAATTTTTGTTTGTCTACCTGACAGTGATTTTGTTTTACAGAGCCCCTGATTTTCCATTTGTTAATCACAGTTTGAATGCTGATGACTGGCATTATCAATTACTTGGATATCTTTTTGTATCCCTTTCTTGTTTTATACAGTTCAACTATTTTTTCTCGTAGATCCGTTGACAATTCTTTTGCTTTCCCCATGACTCACAATGCAGAAACATCAATGGCTGGATTAAAGATGCAAGAGTCTGTCTGGATCCCCGAAACGCACTCAGTTTTTATGCACACACACTGATTAAAAGCAATACAGGTCACAGGTGAGGATGTTACTTTTAGTAGCCAGTCAAATCCATTTGTGTCAACTTCTGTGCATGTTATCAGGCCAAAATCATCAGGGTATTTGAACTTTTGGATGTTTAGAGTTGTTGATTATGATTTACAAAGAGAAAACACAGTAGTTGGTCAATAAATGGCTTCACCCAACCACTAACCATGAGAGGAGAAAAGGGTTTGGTGGCTGATACAGGATTACTATTCAGAAGCCTTATTTTTCTCTTGGAATGTGTGGCTCTGGCCAGTTCAAAAGCTTTGGTGTTAAATCTTTGTTATTTTCTCTTTATTCTTGTTGTCAGTATTGGATGGGGCTGGTTGCTACTTAAACCCCCAAGAATCAGTTCCCATTGCCAGTTATAACTTAACTAGCTCTGGTTTTATGTGTATCATAGATCCTGTGTCTTAGTGTATAGTGTGGATTTTGACTTCGGCTTGTTTACTAATGCTTCTCCAGGCTAATGATTTTGTACCTCCCATACCTCCTGGTTCTGACTCAGCTACCTGACTATTCTTTTTGCTAAATGAGGGAAAAAGGGTAAAGGGAAAAATAAATTTCAGCTCACCACTCTCAATAGAGTCCTCAGAATGCAGTACTTGCAAGACGTGAGTCCCAGCAGGATTACCAAATACGCACGGAGAAGCCTTGATCAGAGGCGTTGTCCAAGTAGAAAAATTTAAAAAAGGGGGAAATGATCTCCAGCATGAAGACTTGGGTAAAATTCCAATTTGCTGAATCACATAATTAAAAAACCACAAAATTCATGGAATAGCATCTCATAGATGGGGTCCCAGGTACAAGCAGCAACCAACGCGTTTCGAATTCCATGATTAAGACCCTTACGGGTCGAAATGCGTTGGTTGCTGCTTGTACCTGGGACCCCATCTATGAGATGTTATTCCATGAATTTTGTGGTTTTTTAATTATGTGATTCAACAAATTGGAATTTTACCCAAGTCTTCACGCTGGAGATCATTTCCCTTTTTTTTTTTTTTCCTATTCTTTTTGCTACCTTGTGCCACTGAACAGCAGCTGACTCCGTAACCACAGCCTAGTGGTACATGTGTAAGTCCAGTTCCCTGTTTAGTGTTTAAAGGGTGAAGGACAGGGCAACCCATGAGATCTGGAAAATGGAATAGCTAGTGCCAAACCTGTTCATGGTAACCATCTTTAGAGCTACTAGGTGATCATGAACGGCACCTCGTGACACCCAATAGCACCTTAACTAGCCTTCCTAGTCAATTTAATAAGGAAATTGTCTTTGTCAGAAGTAAACAGCTATTTATATCAACTGATAGAGTCCTTCAGTGTGTCGGAAGATTGCTAAAGCAAGTGCCAATTACTACAGAAAGCTTCTGGCTGATAGCGTGCCTATGTCAGATGAATCAAATGTCACACATTGGTCCCAAGTATTTCAAGCTTCGCTTCTTTACCCTGGGTCCACTGCCTTCTGTTGTGCCCCACGTCAGGTTTTACAAGTTGACCAGCGTGAATCAATGACATAATCTCCCTAGAACTATTTAAGGCCTGTAAAGACAATCACCTCTTTCTCTGGATTGATACTCTAATCCTATATTTGGAGTGCTCCACCATCTATACTTTTATGTTTATGCTTGCATTCATCCCTGCTGGGTTCCACTTAATCAACCCTGCTTCTCCTGAGATTCCTGTGTGTCTCAAGTCATCAATTCTTATGTACCTTCTTGCTTGCTGCATCAACGGCTAGGGTCTTTGTGCCTACTCGGACCTGAGGCTTAGAAAATCTACTTCACCAGGTGAGTCTTAAAGCCCCGTCTCACATAGCGAGATCGCTAGCGAGATCGCTGCTGAGTCACAAGTTTTGTGACGCAATAGCGATCTCAGCTGCTATCTCGCTATGTCTGACACGTACCAGCGATCAGGCCCCTGCTGTGAATCACTGGTCGTGTCAGAAATGCCTGGACTTTTTTTGATTGCTGGTCTCCCGCTGGCCAGCACGCATTGCTGCGTGTGGCAGGCAGGAGACCAGCGATCAGCTGGTAACCAAGGTACACATCGGATTTCCAGGCGCGGGGCTGTGCCTGGAAATCCGATGTGTACGTTGAATACCAGCGCGCTGCTGCAGGGGAGCTGGTAACCAAGGTACACGTCGGGTTTCCAGGCACCACGCAGCGCCTGGAAACCCGATGTGCACCTTGGTTACCAGCTCCCTGCATCAGCGGGCTGGTATCCAACGTACACTGCGGGTAACTAAGCGATGATACCCGTAGTGTTGCTGTCTTGATCGGTGCCTGAGCTGCCTGTTTGGCAGCTCAGCAGCGATCATGTAGCGACACACCAGCGATCCTGACAAGTTCATATTTTTGTCGGATCTCTGGTGCGTCGCTTTGTGAGACGGGACCCTTACATTGGGCCCGATTGCAGCTAAGGGTGTTTTCACATTGCATTCAGAGAGCATGTTTGCTCCATCAACATCATTATAGTCTATGACCTCCTTGGAGCATATGTCCGAATCCCGTTTTGCAGGGGTGTTCGGATGTAAGCCTCTACGGGGCCACAGAGTGGGTGCCAGAAAGCAGAGTGAAAGCACCCTAACAGAGATAGTACTGGACATCTTCTGCAACTCTCGACTTTGAATATTGCAGTTCTGCACTCTTCTACAGCTTTGTGTCGCACAGGCAAACAGCACTATCAGACCTAACTAATGTTGTTTGGGTCAGGTCCCACTTTCCTCTGCCTTAATTTCGATCTATGTACTCACCCTGTCTGCACCTCTTGCTCTTTTACTTCTCCCCTGCTAATGTCTCAGTTTCTAGAAAATTCAGCACTCTGTTAAAAATGCATATGTTAGTGTGGTAGCTCATGGTCTACACCTATCCAGGCGAGATAAGAGTAGAAAAGTTAGAAAGCACCAGTTTAAACCAATATTAAAATGGGATTGATATTTTAATTCCTCAGACTCCCTGCAGACACTATAGTCAAGCTAACAGCCATGTTAAAATATGGAAAAAACAACCAAACAAGCACAAAAAAGTAATAGAGTAAACAAACTATTTGTACTGACCTCCATATCATTTCAAGATTACAAATGGAAACTTACTAAGTAATTAATGTTCAATTCAATATAACAATTAAAAATAATAGAAAGCCCTGTAGAAAACTTTCCATGTACAGATATTTTTCTTCTACTAAATAAACCCTTTTACATCTCAGTTGTTGCTCGTGATTTTCTATCCTATGGATATCCTGCTTAGATAACAATGGTTTAAAAAGCAAGAAAGTAGGGCACTAATCAAGTCAAATTTCTTATCAGGACTGCGAGGAAATCAAATCACATGAATGGACAATTTTCAAACAAAATCACATTTTCATCATAATGACTGGTGTCTTTCAGAGAGTTGCACAGATAAAAGAATGATTTTGATGGGATAGGACTGGCGGCAGAATGTTAAATATATTACATGAGTCTTGAGCATGCATCCGACCTAGGAACTTAAGTTGCCTTATCTCCGGCTTGCCTTGTGGTGAATTAGGCATACTATTCTCTTTTGGGATTAGCTTAAACTTTCAAACTCAGTTGGATAACACTGACTAAAGCTCTTTATTTCCAGAAATATAAAAAAACCCTAATCTGGGACATTTTAGAAAGCATCTGGCTACTTTGCTAAGATAATTATATTATACAATGATTATTGTGATCACGCTAACCTACATATTTCTGTGTCTTTGCTTTAGGTCATTTAATTTCTGTTTCCTCAACCACATAAGAAAATATAGGGCACCAGGAAAAGAAAACTTAAGTTGCCATTTAGGGTTTTGTTCATTTTCTGTAACACATTATTAGAATACAGTTTGAAAACTGGGTGTGCAGCCATAATTCTCCGTTATACTTTGTATACCCAGGTGTCCAGGAAATACTATGGACTCGCATGCAGGCGGTGCACATCCTGATTGGATGAATGAGCAGTACTTGACTAAACTTGGACAATATAATATCAATCACTAATCCCATGATTATAACATTCTTCCCTCCTTTCCTTTAACTTGTAGGGGGCATACAGAGTAGTATTTCAATATTTGCAGATGACACTAAACTCTGCAGGGTAATAAATACAGAGGAGGATAATTTTATATTACAGGAGGATTTATGTAAACTAGAAGCTTGGGCTGATAAATGGCAAATGAGCTTTAATGGGGATGAATGTAAGGTCATGCACTTGGGTAGAACAAACAAGATGTATAATTATGTGCTTAATTGTAAAACACTGGGCAAAACTGTCACTGAAAAAGACTTGGGTGTATGGGTGGACGACAAACTCACATTTAGTGGCTAATGTCAGGCAGCTGCTGCCAAGGCAAATAAAATAATGGGATGCATTAGACGAGGCATAGATGCTCATGAGGAGAACATAATTTTACCTCTATACAAGTCACTGGTGCGACCACACTTAGAACACTGTGTGCAGTTCTGGTCTCCGGTGTATAAGAAAGACATAGCTGAACTGGAGCGGGTGCAGAGAAGAGCGACCAAGGTTATTAGAGAACTGGGGGTCTGCAATACCAAGACAGGTTATTACACTTGGGGTTATTTAGTTTGGAAAAACGAAGGCTTAGGGGTGATTTTATTACAATGTACAAATATATGAGGGGACAGTACAAAGACCTTTCTAATGATCTTTTTACTCTTAGACCTGTGACGGGGACGAGGGGGCATCCTCTACGTCTGGAGGAAAGAAGGTTTAGCCATAATCACAGATGCAGATTCTTTACTGTAAGAGCAATGAGACTATGGAACTCTCTGCCGTCTAATGTTGTAATGAGTGATTCCTTACTAAAATTTAAGAAGGGACTGGATGCCTTTCTTGAAAAGTATAATATTACAGGCTATATTCACTAGTTTCCTAGATACAGCGTTGATCCAGGGAGCTAGTCTGATTGCCGTATGTGGAGTCGGGAAGGAATTTTTTTCCCCAATGTGAAGCTTACTGTTTGCCACTTGGGTTTTTTTTGCCTTCCTCTGGATCAACATGTTAGGGCAGGTTAGGATAGGATATGGGTTGAACTAGATGGACTTAAAGTCTTCCTTCAACCTTAATAACTATGTTACTATGTTCATCCAATTCTACATTTGGCACAAAATACATAACTTTTACACAGAGCCATCCTGTTATTGATGCCTTTAATTACATTTTTTATTAAATAAATACAAATTATGGGTCCGATTCATCAAAGCTTTTACGTCAAGAAAACAGAGCAAAATTATTTGAAAAGTGAAACATTTTTATGCAGCTCAAAGTAGCGTACAACTATTTATAATTTTGTAGATTTCATGTCAGTTTGAAGCAGCTCCGCTAAGGCTGCTTTCACACATCAGTCTTTTGACGTCAGGCGCGATCCGGCGTGTTTTTAAAAAACCGCATCCGATACCGGATGCGTTTTTTTACCATTGACTTACATTAGCGCCGGATCGCGCCTGATGTCACTGCGTTGCATCCGTTTTTGGCCGGATCCGTCGGAAATGTACATTCCGGCGGCCGGACAAGACGCTGGCTGCAACGTTTTTTTTTTTTTTTCCGGAGCCGCCTGATAGTGCCTGAATCGGCACTTCAGGCGGCCGGAAACAATGAAAGTCTATGGAACCGGACCAGTCTTTTGACAAATCCGTCAGAAAACTGATCTGGAATCCAAGGTCAAGGTCTCTTTCTCTCTCTCTCTCTCCTCGGTCCGGACATTCGTACCTGCATTTTCAATATAGAAATTTTTTTCTTTCCGGGTTGAAAAGGTCAGGACGGATCCGGCAAAAAAACTGATCAGTTGCATCAGTTTTTTTAAAATCAGCGCCGGATCCGTCCTATCAGGCATAGGACGGATTATGCCTGACACAAAAGCCTGATGTGTGAAAGTAGCTTAAAATGGATGGAGCTGCGGAGGAAGCGGGCAGGAAGGGGCATTACTGCAGCCACCCAGCAAATTCCAGGAAAGTGGAATGCTATGCCAGAAATGTTATTTCAGTCATTTGTCTCATTGTACTCAAGCTTACTATTACTTAAGGCTGGCATGTGCAACACTTTTCTTGTGAAGAGGCCCCAAATGTGGTAGGTTGCTAGACGCAAAGAGTTCATCCAGAAATTTATTCATATTTTGTACCAGGAAAAATCTTAGTTACTTACCTTTAACGGGATTTTACAGAGCCCATGACAGCACCACCTGAGAAAGAGGGTCTCCGCCCACCAGGACAGGAAACCTACTGAATAAAAGGGCGGTACTTCTCCTTCGCATCAGTTCGGTTCCAGAGCACGAGAGGACCTCCAGACAAATTAGTTAGCATAACCTCCACCAAATACATTTTATTTAACACTCCTAATTAGTGCACACCATAAGTGATAGAAGCGAGGGAGGGAATTCAAGGGTGCTGTCATGGGCTCTGTAAAATCCCGTTAACGGTAACTAAGATTTTTCCCCTCTCCCATGACAGCACCACCTGAGAGATTTACAGTTAGGTCCATAAATATTTGGACAGAGACAACATTTATCTAATTTTGGTTCTAGACATTACCACAATGAATTTGAAACAAAACAAATCAGATGCAGTTGAAGTTCAGACTTTCAGCTTTCATTTGAGGGTATCCACATTAAAATTGGATGAAGGGTTTAGGAGTTTCAGCTCCTTAACATGTGCCACCCTGTTTTTAAAGGGACCAAAAGTAATTGGACAATTGACTCCAAGGCTATTTCATGGACAGGTGTGGGCAATCCCTTCATTATATCATTCTCAATTAAGCAGATAAAAGGGCTGGTGTTGATTTGAGGTGTGGTGTTTGCATTTGGAAGGTTTAGCTGTGAAGGAAACATGCGGTCAAAGGAGCTCTCCATGCAGGTGAAACAAGCTATCCTTAAGCTGCAAAAAACAGAAAAAACCCATCCGAGAAATTGCTACAACTTTAGGAGTGGCAAAATCTACAGTTTGGTACATTCTGAGAAAGAAAGAAAGCACTGGTGAACTCATCAATGCAAAAAGACCTGGGCGCCCACGGAAGACAACAGTGGTGGATGATCGCAGAATACTCTCCATGGTGAAGAGAAACCCCTTCACAACAGCCAACCAAGTGAACAACACTCTCCAGGAGGTAGGCGTATCAATATCCAAATCTACCATAAAGAGAAGACTGCATGAAATTAAATACAGAGGGTTCACTGCACGGTGCAAGCCACTCATAAGAATCAAGAATAAAAAGGCTAGGCTGGACTTTGCTAAAAAACATCTAAAAAAGCCAGCACAGTTCTGGAAGAACATTCTTTGGACAGATGAAACCAAGATCAACCTCTACTAGAATGATGGAAAGAGAAAAGTATGGCGAAGGCGTGGTACAGCTCATGATCCAAAGCATACCACATTATCTGTAAAACATGGCGGAAGCAGTGTGATGGCTTGGGCATGCATGGCTGCCAGTGGCACTGGGTCACTAGTGTTTATTGATGATGTGACACAGGACAGAAACAGCCGAATGAATTCTGAGGTATTCAGAGCCATACTGTGTGCTCAGATCCAGCCAAATGCAGCCAAACTGATTGGTCGTCGTTTCATACTACAGATGGACAATGACCCAAAACATAAAGCCAAAGCAACCCAGGAGTTTATTAAAGCAAAGAAGTGGAATATTCTTGAATGGCCAAGTCAGTCACCTGATCTCAACCCAATTGAACATGCATTTCACTTGTTAAAGACTAAACTTCAGACAAAAAGGCCCACAAACAAACAACAACTGAAAACCACCGCGGTGAAGGCCTGGCAGAGCATCAAAAAGAAGGAAACACAGTGTCTGGTGATGTCCATGAGTTCAAGACTTCAGGCAGTCATTGCTAACAAAGGGTTTTCAACCAAGTACTAGAAATGAACATTTTATTTACAATTATTTAATCTGTCCAATTACTTTTGGTCCCTTTAAAAACAGGGTGGCACATGTTAAGGAGCTGAAACGCCTAAACCCTTCATCCAATTTTAATGTGGATACCCTCAAATGAAAGCTGAAAGTCTGAACTTCAACTGCATCTGAATTGTTTTGTTTCAAATTCATTGTGGTAATGTCTAGAACCAAAATTAGATAAATGTTGTCTCTGTCCAAATATTTATGGACCTAACTGTATATAGACTGAAGCACCCTAGGGAGGGATAGCCGCTTCCAGCACCTTCCTACAGAAAGACAGGCTAGCAGAAGAGGACAGATCAAGTCGGTAATGTTTATAAAAAGTAGTAGGGGTAGACCATGTGGCCGCCTTACATATTTCTTCAATGGAAACCTCCGCCCTCTCGGCCCAGGAGGTCGCCACGGCCCTGGTGGAATGGGCTTTCAGATCCTCTGGTATCGGTGTCTTACTAGATGTGTAGGCTAAGCTAATGGCATCCCTAATCCATCTAGCTAAAGATCCCTTTGTGACACTATTCCCCTTTCTTCCACCTTGGAAAGACACAAACAAGGACTTGCTCTTTCTATCTTGACTGGTCCTATCTAGATAGTGTAGAAGGGTTCTCCTTACATCTAATGTGTGGAGTTTACATTCTTCCTCTGATGTTGGATCACTGAAGGAGGGCAGTATGACCTCTTGACTTCTATGGAATCTAGATGCCACCTTTGGGAGATAGGCCGGATCATGTCTTAATACGACCCTATCGTCTAATATCTGCATGAATGGCGGATCTATGGACAGCGCTTGTAGATCACTAACCCTACGTGCTGATGTCAAAGCTATCAGGATCACCGTTTTGAGAGTCATGTTTTTGATAGAAATCTCCTGTAGGGGTTCAAAGGGATTTTTTTGTCAACGCCTCCAAAACTAAATTTAAATCCCAAGAGGGAAATCTTGGGCCTGGCGCTGGTCTAGATCTCTGACAGGCTTTAATAAACCTGACTACCCATCTGTTGGATGCTAGATTGTGGTTAAATAGGGCCCCTAATGCTGACACCTGCACCTTAAGGGTGCTAGTGGCTAGCCCCTTCTCCATTCCTTTCTGGAGGAATTCCAAAATTAGCTTAATCGGGATTGGACCTCCCAATCGGTGTCCTGAAAAGCTTAAGAACTTTGCCCATATTCTGCCATAAATTTTAGTAGTTATGGGCTTCCTACTCTGCATTAGCGTATTGATCAGTCCCGGTGAAAATCCATTCTGTTATGATTTGGTAGCTGAGGAGACCAGGCAAAAACGGCAATACACCAGAGAGGTTGGAATCTACTGGATTGCAGTACCCTGACTAACCACCACAACTAAAGGCAGCCGTGGAGCGTTCCTAAGTTGGTCCTAGACGCCTTGTCACAGCCTGAGAGGTTAACTACACCTAAAGATAGAAAGAGGAAAGCTATCTGCCCCGGAGCAGATCCCCAAAGAACATAGGAAGCCCCAAACATGTAATGGCGGTTAGACAAGAGGAAATACAGACACAGACAGAAAATAGTATGAGCAAACGTTGGGGCCCAATCTTCCTAGAAAGAAAAGGATAGGAAGGACACTTACTGCAATCCAAAAAACCCTAAAAAATACCAACTCTACTAATTGCAAAAACACCTGAGATCACACGACCTCTACCACCTAAATTAGTTCTCTGGTGTAACAAAACTAAGCCGCAGCCACTGAAAAAACTGGAAAAGGCAAATGAACAAATAACAGTGGCTCAGATAAACTGAGAGGAGCACAAGCCCCCGGAGGGGACCTGGCTGACCTCCACAAGTGCAGAGAACAATGCAAAAAGCAAGCACAAAAATAAAAGCAGAAATATCTTATCTGATAGCAGAAGATGCAGGCAAGAGTCAGCAAGCTTCAAAGTGAACCAGGAACCACAGTTGAGACAAGAACAATTGATCACCGGCAACCCTGATGGGAGGGAACCTCCCTTATATAAGACCAGTCAGTAACTCCTGATTGCCAATCTTCACAATCTTCATTGAATGGTTCAGTACTGTTTGTAACCACCAGAGGGAGCTTCTGCTCAGAATTCATTTCTAACACATTCACAACACCCTTCTGTATCAATAATGACCTTTCAAATTCCAGGCTGTTAAGTGAAGGCCTGGTCTCTGAGGGTGAACTACTGGGCCCTGGTTGAGAAGACCTGGAATATCCAGAAGTATCCAGGGGTCTGTCAGGGACATCTTCCTCAGCCATGAGAACCAAGGCCTCTTCGGCCAGAAGGGAGCTATAAGTATGACTCTCGCCTTCTCCTCCCGAATTTTCCTGAGTACTGTCGGGATCAGCATCATCGGGGGAAAGTGTATGCTTGGCAAAAGTGCCAAGGGATCTGCAACGCATCTACAGCATAAGGTCCTCCCTTCGGGTCTAGGGAACAGAACTTGTTGGTTTTCTTGTTTTTCTTGGTCGCAAAAAGGTCTATCTCTGGCTGTCCCCAGAGACTCACAATCTGCTGGAACACTGATTGATTCAGTTCCCATTCTCCTTGTTTTAGAGTCGTTCTGCTGAGGAAATCTGCCTCCTCATTGTCCTTCCCCCTTATGTGTAGGGCAGAAATCTGGAACTGATGCTCCTCCGTCACTTGCAGAATCTGCCGGTGTTAACATCATCAATGGTCTGGATCTTGTGCCTCCCTGATGATTTATCTTTTCTGCTACATAAGAGATCATTTTACCAGATGGACGAGTGTTTTGCTCATTCATTGAGTGATCGGTGGCTTGTTTACATGGCAGGAAAATGGTTTCTAACAATGCTCATCCATGATTATCTTGCAGTGTAAATGCCCCATTTTTTGTTCCTTTGTGAATAAACATACCGGACTACTGGTTTCTTTGCACACATTGGGATGTATCTACCTCCATCTTGGCTGTGCACTCTTACTGTTGGTCCAAAGCTGATTTTAAATAGAGGAAAGCAAGGGTTTATCTATTTATCTTTTATCTAGAACCAGTTTTTGCTATCAATATAAGTGGGCATTTACATGATGTTCGGTATTAAATGACCTCTGACAGGCATTTTTCCTGTCTGATACTCATTTTACAGCCGATCGTGATCAGTAACAGATCATTGTGTGCGTGTAGGCTGACATTGCTCTGGCAGTACAAGACCATGCACTGCTGAGAATGATAATCTTTTGGACAAACCAAAAAAACAAATGTTTATTCATTCATTGGGTGATCGTCATTCTGTTTATACTGCACAATCATCATGAGACGACCTGGCCTCCCATTTTACAGAAAAAATAGATACTATCTGTCAGGAAATCTGCTCTCAACCACCAAGGGCTGTGACTCCCATCCCACCCTGCTGTTCCCCTGGCTCACTTTCCACATTTGATCCCAGAAGAAGAAGTCTCCAGACTCCTCTCTTCCTCTCGTCCGACTACATGCACTACCGACCCCATTCCCTCACATCTCCTCCAGTCTCTCTCTCCAGTTGTCACAACTCACCTAACTAAAATCTTTAATCTCTCACTCTCCTCTGGCATTTTCCCATCCTCCTTCAAACACTCCATCATTACTCCACTACTAAAGAAACCCGCTCTCGACCCTTCCTGCATAAACAACTACAGACCGGTCTCCAATCTCCCCTTCATCTCTAAACTTTTGGAGCGCCTAGTCTACTCCCGCCTTACCCGTTACCTCTCCAATCACTCCCTCCTAGACCCTTCACAGTCCGGCTTCCGCCCCCTACATTCGACCGAAACTGCACTCATTAAAGTGACCAATGACCTTCTTACAGCAAAACGTAACGGTGACCACTCTCTGCTCATTCTTCTCGACCTTTCTGCAGCTTTCGACACGGTTGACCACCATCTCCTACTGTCTAGGCTCCACTCACTAGGTATTAAGGACACTGTTCTCTCCTGGTTCTCCTCCTATCTTTCTGACCGCTCCTTCAGTGTTTCGTTCTCTGGCTCCACATCATCTCCTCTTCCTCTCACTGTCGGTGTACCCCAGGGCTCAGTCCTTGGCCCCCTTCTCTTCTCTCTCTACACGGCCCCAATTGGACAGACCATCAGCAGATTTGGCTTTCAGTACCATCTTTATGCTGATGGCACACAACTATACACGTCATCCCCCGACCTTACCCCTGCTGTACTACAGAACGCCACTGACTGTCTGTCCGCAGTCTCCAACATCATGTCCGCTCTCTATCTGAAACTCAACCTCTCCAAAACTGAACTTATTCTGCTCCCGCCGTCTACTAGCCTCCCTAAATTTGACATATCCCTCTCCGTGGGCGGCACCATAATAACACCCCGGCAGCAGGCTCGCTGTCTGGGTGTTATGTTTGACACCAATCTCTCCTTCACCTCCCATATACAATCTCTTGCCCGCTCTTGCCGCCTACACCTAAAGAACATCTCTAGAATCCGCCCTTTTCTCACCTTGGAAACAACAAAAACCCTCACTGTAGCATTGATCCACTCCCGCCTGGACTACTGCAACGCTCTATTACTTGGCCTCCCCATTACTCGACTATCCCCTCTCCAGTCCATCCTTAATGCAGCAGCCAGGGTAATCCATCTGGCTAATCAGTACTCGGACGCGTCCGCTCTTCGCCAGTCCTTACAATGGCTGCCCATTCATTATAGGATACAATTCAAAGTACTGGTTCTCACCCACAAAGCTCTCCACAGTGCAGCACCCCCCTACATCTCCTCCCTCATTTCTATCTATCGGCCTAACCGACTGCTGCGCTCTGCAAACGACTTTCGACTAACCTCTGCACTAATCCGTACCTCCCACACCCGACTCCAAGACTTCTCCCGCGCTGCGCCAATCCTCTGGAATGCTCTACCCCAAGAAATTAGGACTATCCACAATTTGCATGGTTTCAGGCGCTCCCTCAAAACACATTTGTTCAGAGCGACCTATCACATTCACTAATCAAAGTCATTCTATGTGTAAGTGTGTGTGTGTGTAGCCCATTCACTATCTCCATCCATCCCTCACTCCCTCAAGATGGCTGGACCATCATTGTAAATGCACCATTGTATATATACACCTGTACTTTGTATCTCCCCCACCTCATTGTAGATTGTAAGCTCTCACGAGCAGGGGCGGCTTATTTTGCTTTAATTATTGTATTAACGTTGTTACTTATGACTTATGTTCTGAAACTGTTAAACTGTAAAGCGCTGCGGAATATGATGGCGCTATATAAATAAAGATTATTATTATTATTATTATTAGAGACGAATGCTTCTTGATAATTGTACAGTCAAAATGCCTCATTCACACACTTTTTTTTGTAAAAGGATAAACAGACCATTTTTCATAAGGGTGTTGCATCCAATTTTCATTTAGTACATGTGTCCATTTTTCTCACATGCAAAAATAAAAATTTCCAAACTTCAACGACCTATTAAACAGTACAAACGGACATCATTCGTATGACATCGAACTGATATTCCTTTTTCTGATAAACCCATTCTGATAAAATTTTAATTTGTAAATCAGATAAAAAATTATAATGTGAACGGTCCCATAGATTATAATGGGTACATATTGAATGCATAAAATAAAGTGGCGGCTTTAACAGCAATGAACACAGGGTTGGAAAACTTAAGAAACTGTATTGAGACATATTTCTACTAAAATGTGAAGACTTACAACAATCCTATGAAAAGGATTACCATCTGAATTGTCAGTTGTTTCTGTTTCCTCACCGCTCACAGGACACACTATTTGGAAACCTCTCCATACCAAGCACACTATTACTAGTCTGACCACAACGTTTGATCAGGACTTTATGTCTCCAGACAGCTTATGAGATTCAGATAAGTGATAGTTAATGAGTATCTCCTTAATGCTAATTATACTTTTAGAGGGCATTTATAGGAATTACCTGAGTATTGATCTGTGCTGCGAGATTACACAAAATGATTACTTTAAGAATTCTACAAACAAAAAACGACTATCTGAGGCCACGTGTATTCATTCTTATTTGTGTATAAATATTGCTCCAAATTCTACAAAGAATTCTCATATAATGGTTGTGTGGTATATTGTAAACAATAGCAGAATATAGTGGTTTTACTACTCAAGCACTTACTATCTAAAATTAAATGGTAGTGCAATAAAATATATTAAATGCATATGAATAGAATGGCCATTCACTGTCTGTATGTGGTGATCACACATGAATCGAACAGGGGCGCTATGACTCCAATTCAGTCACTGGAGAAAGCTTGTGGTGCGTGCAAAGAGGAGGAGAGCAGGAGACAGCTAGTTTTCAACATGAATATTATTATAATTTTAATCCTATTTAGCAATTTAGACTCAATATTTATTTTTACTGTAACTTAAAGGGGCTGTCCAGTAAAACAAATGATCACTTGTCTTAAGCCCCATCACACTAAGCGAGATCGCTAGTGAGATTGTTGAAGCGTCACCGATTTTGTGACGCAACAGCGACCTAGCCAGCGATCTCGCTATGTGTGACACGCAGCGACAACCAGCCCCCCTGTTGGGTATCGCTAATCATCGTTGAATGTCCTGGACCATTTTTTCATTGTTGGTGTCCCGCTGGCCAGCGCGCATCGCTGCATGTGACAGCGGGAGAACAGCGATCAGCGAGCTGGTATCCAATGTACATATCGGGTAACTAGGCGCCGCGCGGTGCTTAGTTACCCGATATGTACATTGGATACCGGCTCCCAGCGCGTACAGCAGAAGCTGAGAGCCGGTATCTAGGGTACATATCGAGTAACTAGGTGCCACGGGGTGCTTAGTTACCCGATGTGTACATTGGATACCAGCATGCTCGCTGGTCCTGATCGCTGGTGAGTCTGCCCATGTGACAGCTCACCAGCGATCAGCTAACAATGTCCCAGCGATCCCATCCACGTCGTATCGTTGGTGGGACTGCTGGGACATTGAAGAGTGTGACGGGACCCTTACAGATAGGTGATAACTGACTAATCCGTGGGTACGACAGAGGGGACCTGCCCTGATTGGCAGACCAGATCAAGGAACTTTTCCCATTACAAAATGACATGACAGGTTGGACGTCCAGCCCTTACTCCATTCATTCTCTATGGGCCTGCCAGAAAAAGCAGAGCACACATGCACGGCAGCCGCATGGGAAATGACAAGAGCAGCGGTGGAGCATACGTAGCACTGTTCTATTCCAACAGGTTTAAAGGTACTGCCACACTAAACTATCCCGCTAGCGATCACGATAAAGACGCATACTAATGCGATCGCTAGCGGGATCGTTTTAATATCGCTAGTAGCAGCATTATTTAGCGATGTCGTTAAGGACGCTATCGCGGTTAGCGATCTCCTTAACGACTTTAGCGGTACAAAATACCGCTAAATCGCTAAATAAAGGTGCCACACTCAGCGATAATACTTACCCAGCGGGAGCGCCGATGATAAAATAGGGTCCGGAACGATTCCAGCGACGAGCGAGATCACAGCAGGATCTCAGCAGGGAGCTCGTCGCTGACAGATGCCGCACACAACAACATCGCTAAAGGGATTGCTAAATAGTGACGTTTTTTAGCGATCCCGTTAGCGATGTTGTTTAGTGTGGCATACCCTTAAGAGTTCACCGCTCTGCTGATTGGTGTGGGTCTCAGCAGTCAGATACCCACCGATCAACAAGTTATTATCTAAATGAACTACCCTTTTGATCTTTACCTGTCATTGTAGAAAGCATTTAACATGTGGAACATCTGGATAGTGCAGGTTCTGCCAAGACCCTGCCTACTACTACAAGAAAGGAGCAGAAGTGTTCAGCAAAGTGCTGATGTTCTCAGAGACTTATTGTTTTAGTTGCCATTTGCAGGGAACTGTTATGTTTTTTTTTGACCATCATTATACCTGTCTAAAGGGTATGCCACACTAAGCGAGATCGCTAACGAGATCGCTAACGAGATCACTACAGCGTCACCATTTATGACGCAGTAGCGATTTCGTTAGCGACTTAGCTGTGTGTGACATGTAGCAGCGATGTGGCCCCTGCTGAGATGTCGTTGATCGCTCATGAACGTTCTGAGCCGTTTTTTGGTCGTTGGTGTCCCGCTGGTGAGCCTGAATCGCTGAGTGTGACACCCTTTATGAACGACTTCACCAGCATCGCAGGTGGGACTAGGTTTTCCCAATGACCGCAGAGGTCGTTATACAGATCGCTGATCTCTGATGAGATCTTGGTGTTTGGAATCTAACTAGCGATCACATAGCGATCGCACTAGCGATCCCGCCAGGTCGTGTCGTTGTCGTGATCGCTAGTGCGATCGCTAAATGTGACAGTGCCTTAACAGTTGTTTTTTTTGTGTGACAAGCTAATGATTTTATTTATGCCGTTTTGGAACCTGTTCATTGCTTTTTATTGGATTTTTTTAAGGATGTGTAGTGGCCAAAAAACTGCAATTCTGACATATGGATTTACTTTCTTTTTATGACATTTGCTAATTGTTTAATTAATTTAATAGACCAAACGTTTACGAATGAGATGTTACAAAAGATGTTTTAATCTCTAAATAATTACTTATTTTTTAATGGGGACTAGAGTGTTGATCTGAATTTATGTAATTAAAAAATAATATTTTCAAAAACATATGTTTTACTATTCATTTAACATACAGAAAACTGAGAGCAAACTAAGAGGAAAGTGATGAATTTGAAACCTACAGCAAATAGAGTTATAACTAAATAATTTGTCTTTCTTTTTTTCATTTACTTTTGCTAACAAAAATTAAAGAAATCCATGAGTAGTACATGGTGAGGATATTTCCCCGGGGTGTTGGTTTGCTAAAGTGGTAATTTACTTTGTGTTCTCAGTGAAATCTGTTGTTTGGGTAAATGAATAGTGAAGCTTTCATAACCGCCAAGTCCATGCCGAAATATTTCCACTTTGCACTTAAATATTGAGAGCAGCAATTTGATTAAAAGGTTTTTAAAATAAACAAAATTGCAAGTTAACAGAACTCATAAAATGCTCTCCAGGCAGGTCTGGGACCAGAACTACTTTGTTAAGATTGAATTTAATGGCACTTTTTGCCTTCATTAGAAATTGAAGTGCTTCACCGGGCAGCATGATAAACTGTATCAGTGTTATGTTACGGTAGCTGAGGAGTGCAGGTAAAAAGGAAATACACCAGAGCAGTTGGAATCTATGAGATTGCAGTACCCTGACTAACCACCGCAACTAGAGGCAGCCGTGGAGCGTTCCTACGTTGGTCCTAGACGCCTCGTCACAGCCTGAGAAACTAACTACACCTAAAGATAGAAATAGGAAAGCTATCTGCCCCGGAGCAGAACCCCAAAGATAATAGAAAGCCCCCAAACATGTAATGGCGGTTAGACAAGAGGAAATACTGACACAGAAAGAAAATAGTATGAGCAAACGCTGGGGCCCAAACTATCTAAATAGAAAAGGATAGGAAGGGTACTTACTGCAATCTCAGAAAACCCTGAAAAAACACCAACTCTACTAATTTCAAAATCACCTGAGATCACACGACCTCTACCACCTAAATTAGTTCTCTGGTGTAACAAAAACAAAACAGCAGCCACTGAAAAAAAACTGGAAAAAGCAAAAGTACAAAACACAGTGGCTGGACTAAACTGAGAGGGCAAAAGCCCCCGGAGGGGACCCTGAAGGCCCCCACAGAAGTGCAGGACAAATTGCAAAAATATAGCAAAAACACAAAATAAGAAATTGTCTTATCTGATAGCAGGAGATGCAGACACGACACAGCAGGCTACAAGGGAAACTGGAAAGAAGGATTCAGACCAGAACAATTGATCACCGGCAACCCTGATGGAAAATGACTCCCTTATATAAGACCAATCAGTAACACCTGATTCCCAGTCCTCACAATCCTCACTAGTACCGCTTGTAACCACCAGAGGGAGCCTCTGCTCAGAACTCATCTCAAACCCATTCACAACAGTACCCCCCCCTTGAGGAGGGGTCACCGAACCCTCATTTGAGCAACCAGGTCGGTCAGGATGAGTTCTATGATACGCACGGATAAGTCTCCTAGCATGGATGTCCGAAGCAAACACCCAAGAATTGTCTTCCTGACCATAACCTCTCCATTTAACCAAATACTGGAGTCTTCGTCTAGAAAAACGAGAATCCAATATTTTCTCAACCACATACTCCAGATTGCCCTCAACCAAAACAGGGTCAGGAGGCACAGCAGCAGGAACCACTGGCTCAACAAACCTCTTCAACAAGGACTTGTGGAACACGTTATGGATCTTAAATGTCCCTGGAAGAAGCAAACGAAAAGAAACAGGATTAATAATCTCCATGATCTTATAAGGTCCAATGAACCTAGGCTTAAATTTAGGAGATGCTACTCTCATAGGAATATTCTTTGAGGACAACCAGACCAAGTCCCCCACTTTAAACCGAGGACCATCAGTCCTATGCCGGTTAGCAAACCGCTGGGCCTTCTCCTGAGAGAGGGACAACCTCTCCACTACCTGGTCCCAAATCTGCTGCATACGCTCAACAACAGAGTCAACACCTGGACAGACAGAAGCCTCCGTCTGTCCTGAAGAAAATCGAGGGTGAAACCCAGAATTACAGAAAAACGGAGACATCAAAGTGGCAGAGCTAGCCCTATTATTAAGAGCAAACTCAGCCAAAGGCAAAAAAGAGACCCAGTCATCCTGATCAGCAGACACAAAGCATCTTAGATAAGTCTCCAATGTCTGGTTTGTTCTCTCAGTTTGACCATTGGTCTGAGGATGAAATGCCGAGGAGAAAGACAATTGAACACCCAGTTTAGAACAAAAAGTCCTCCAAAATCTGGAAACAAACTGGACTCCTCTGTCAGACACAATGTTCTCAGGAATGCCGTGTAAACGAACCACGTGCTGAAGGACAACGGCACCAATTCAGAGGAGGAAGGCAACTTAGGTAATGGCACAAGATGTATCATTTTGGAAAACCTATCACAAATTACCCAGATGGTGGTCATTCTCTGAGAAACAGGAAGATCGGAAATGAAATCCATAGAGATATGGGTCCATGGTCTCTTGGGCACAGGCAATGGCATCAACAAACCACTAGAGCGAGAGCAAGGCTTGGAGCGAGAGCAAGTCCCGCAGGACTGCACAAATTCCCTGACATCGCGAGACAAGGTAGGCCACCAAAAGGACCGACTAACCAAGTCTCTGGTACCAAAAATTCCGGGATGCCCAGCCAATGCGGAACAATGAATCTCAGACATCACACTCTTTTTCCATTGGTCCGGGACAAACAATTTTCCAACAGGGCAGCGCTCGGGCCTATCCTCCTGACACCCCTCCAGAGCAAGTCTCAAATTGGGCGAGATGGCGGAAAGAACTACACCCTCCTTCAAAATAACAGAGGGATCAGATAGCTCAGGAGAGTCCGCAAGGAAACTCCTCGAGAGGGCATCCGCCTTAACATTCTTAGTGCCAGGAAGAAAGGAAACCACAAAATTAAAACGTGTGAAAAACAAGGCCCACCTGGCCTGTCTAGGATTGAGTCGCTTGGCAGATTCCAGATAGACCAGATTCTTATGGTCCGTAAGGACCACCACCTGATGTTTGGCTCCCTCCAGCCAATGTCTCCACTCTTCAAAAGCCCACTTCATGGCCAATAACTCCCGATTACCCACGTCATAATTACGTTCAGTAGGAGAAAATTTTCGAGAGAAAAAGGCACAAGGGTTACTTTTAGAGGTCTCTGGATCTTTTTGGGACAAAACGGCACCTGCCCCAATTTCAGAGGCATCAACCTCCACCTGAAATGGCAGAGAAACATCAGGCTGCCGTAGAACAGGAGCAGAAGTGAATCTCTGCTTAAGTTCCTGAAACGCAGAGACTGCCTCAGGAGGCCAATTCACCACATCAGAACCCTTTCTGGTCAAATCAGTTAATGGTTTAACAATAACCGAGAAATTACCAATAAATTTACGATAAAAATTGGCAAAACCCAAAAATCTCTGAAGAGCCTTTAATGAAGTAGGTTGGACCCAATCACAGATGGCCTGAACCTTGACCGGGTCCATTTCAATAACAGATGGGGACAAAATGAATCCCAGAAATGAGATCTTCTGTACGCCAAAAAGACACTTTGATCCCTTCACATACAGAGCATTCTCTCTCAAAATCTGGAATACAGTTCGAACATGTTTCACATGAGAGTCCCAGTCATTAGAAAAAATCAAGATATCATCCAAATAAACAATCAGAAACTTGTCCACAAAATCCCTGAAAATGTCATTCATGAAGGACTGGAAGACGGAAGGAGCATTAGTGAGCCCAAAGGGCATCACAAGGTACTCAAAATGCCCTTCAGGGGTGTTAAATGCCGTCTTCCATTCATCCCCGTGCTTAATGCGAATAAGGTTATACGCCCCCCTGAGGTCAAGCTTGGTAAACCAAGTAGCGTTTTTCACCCTGGAAAACAGGTCAGAAATCAAGGGTAACGGGTATTGATATTTCACAGTAATATTGTTCAAGAGACGATAATCAATACACGGCCTTAATGAACCATCTTTTTTGGCCACAAAGAAAAAACCGGCACCTAAGGGTGAAGAGGATGGTCTGATATGACCCTTCTCCAATGATTCCTTGATATAAGACCGCATAGCGTCATGTTCAGGTACAGACAAGTTAAAAAGGCGACCTTTAGGGAATTTACTACCTGGCACTAATTCAATAGGCAGTCATAGCTCCTATGGGGAGGTAAGGATGCAGATTTACTTTCGCTAAACACATCAGAAAAATCAAACAAAAAGTCAGGAACATCCTCAGCCTGGGGGAGGCAGAAAAACAGGAGTGTTGGTATTAACACATTGGCAGCCCCAACTGGTTACAGACACAGATTTCCAATCCAAAACAGGATTATGAGACTGTAACCAAGGGAAACCCAGCACTATAATGTCATGCAGATTATATAGAACCAAAAATTTGCAGCACTCCTGGTGATCAGGTTCAACCCTCATTATCACCTGAGTAGAAAACTGGGGTTTATTCTCAGCCAAAGGGTAGAATCGATCCCCAGTAAAGGAATAGACTTCTGTAGGGGTATCAAGGGAAACCCACAACGTTTAGCAAAATCATAATCCATCAGGTTAATAGCTGCTCCAAAATCAACGAAAGCCTGAGCAGAAAATGAGGACAGAGAGCATATCAGAGTGACAGTTAATAAAAACTTAGTCTGAACACTACCCAAGACAACTGAGCGTGCAAAATGTCTTCCCCGCTTAGGGCAGACTGAAATAGCATGAGAGGCATCACCACAGTAGAAACATAACCCATTGCGCTTTCGAAACTCATGACGCTGTGCCCCAGACACCACTCCATCACACTGCATGGCTCAGCAGCTGGCTCACAAGGCAACACCACTCCACGCATACTTCTCCGCTCACGCAAACGTCTGTCAATTTGAATCGCTAATGACATAGAATCATTGAGACCAGAGGGGACAGGGAATCCCACCATAACATCCTTTACATTATCCGACAGACCCTTCCGGAAAAGGGCCGCCAAAGCGTCGTCATTCCACTTGGTCAGGACTGCCCACCTACGGAATCTCTGACAGTATAACTCAGCGTCATCAAGCCCCTGATTTAATGCCAACAAGGCTTTTTCAGCTTGATCAGTGACATTAGGCTCATCGTACAATAACCCCAAAGCCTGAAAAAATGCATCAACATCACTCAAAACAGGATCCCCAGGTATCAGGGAAAAAGCCCAATCCTGAGGATCGCCGCGTAGGAGAGAGATGATAATTTGAACCTGCTGCGCTGCGTTTCCTGAGGACTTAGATTTTAAGGCAAGAAACAATTTACAATTATTTTTGAAATTCTGAAACTTAGCTCGATCCCATAAAAAAAATCTGGCATGGGGATCCTAGGTTCCACAACAGGCAACCTAGCAAGATATGCAGCAATACTCTGAACCTCAGTGGCAAGCTGATCCACACGGCCAGACAACTGTGCAAACTCCATTGGGAGAAAAGATCCTCCCCAGCACCCAGAGATACAGAGGGAAAGAAAAAAAAAAAAAAAAAATGCAACAAACAGAAAAATATCTCTGACAACTTTTCTTCCTTCAAAATATTTTTTCCCTTCTGTGAGTACCATACAATTTTTATGGCCGGTGATAATGTTATGTTACGGTAGCTGAGGAGTGCAGGTAAAAAAGGAAATACACCAGAGCAGTTGGAATCTATGAGATTGCAGTACCCTGACTAACCACCGCAACTAGAGGCAGCCGTGGAGCGTTCCTACGTTGGTCCTAGACGCCTCGTCACAGCCTGAGAAACTAACTACACCTAAAGATAGAAATAGGAAAGCTATCTGCCCCGGAGCAGAACCCCAAAGATAATAGAAAGCCCCCAAACATGTAATGGCGGTTAGACAAGAGGAAATACTGACACAGAAAGAAAATAGTATGAGCAAACGCTGGGGCCCAAACTATCTAAATAGAAAAGGATAGGAAGGGTACTTACTGCAATCTCAGAAAACCCTGAAAAAACACCAACTCTACTAATTTCAAAATCACCTGAGATCACACGACCTCTACCACCTAAATTAGTTCTCTGGTGTAACAAAAACAAAACAGCAGCCACTGAAAAAAAAACTGGAAAAAGCAAAAGTACAAAACACAGTGGCTGGACTAAACTGAGAGGGCAAAAGCCCCCGGAGGGGACCCTGAAGGCCCCCACAGAAGTGCAGGACAAAATGCAAAAATATAGCAAAAACACAAAATAAGAAATTGTCTTATCTGATAGCAGGAGATGCAGACACGACACAGCAGGCTACAAGGGAAACTGGAAAGAAGGATTCAGACCAGAACAATTGATCACCGGCAACCCTGATGGAAAATGACTCCCTTATATAAGACCAATCAGTAACACCTGATTCCCAGTCCTCACAATCCTCACTAGTACCGCTTGTAACCACCAGAGGGAGCCTCTGCTCAGAACTCATCTCAAACCCATTCACAACATATCAGAATTCAGTTAAGCGTGTACAATGATCAGCCAAAACATTAAAGCCACTGACAAGTCAAGTGAAGAACATTGCTTATCTTCTTACAATGGTCTTTATCAATGGGTGGGGGGTGTATCAGGCAGCAAGAGAACAATTAGTTGTTGACATTGATATGTTGAAAACAGGAAAAATGGGTAGGTGTAAGGATACATGTGAGTTTGATGTAGGATGCCTAGAAACTGGGTCAGAGTATTTGTAAAACAGAAAGTCTTATGGAGGAAGGAAGGGTTCTGGTATGCAGTGGTTAGTACCTACCAAAAGTGGTCCATTGGAGAACAGCCGGTAAACCGATGCTGAAGCAAAGGCTAGCCATCTAGGTCAATCCTACAGCAGGACTACTACAGCACAAATTGATAAACAAGCTATTACTGACGGTGATAGGTGTCAGAGCACCCAGTTGTTATGCATGGGGGCAGCATATCCATATACTTGTTAGAGCACCAATGCTAGTAAACAGATAAAATAGGTCTCTGCTAACGAAGTAGGTGCCCAGAAGAAAATTGCATCAGAATAATCATAAGAAATCTTCGGCACACTAAAGGTACTGCCACACTTAGCTATCCCGCTAGCGATCTCGTTAGCGTTGCATACTAATGAGATCGCTAGCGGGATTGTTTCTATATCGCTAAATGCTGCCACATTTAGCGATATAGTTAACGACGCTATCGCCATTAGCGATCTTCTTAACGACTTTAGCGGTACAAAAGTACCGCTAAATCGCTAAGAAAAGGTGCCACACAGCGATAAGATACTTACCCAGCGGGAGCGCCGACGAGAAAATAGGGTCCGGAACGATTCCAGCGACGAGCGAGATCACAGCAGGAAGCTCGTCGCTGGAAGCTGCCGCACTGAACAATATCGCTAACGGGATCGCTAAATAGTGACGTTTTTTAGCGATCCCGTTAGCGATATTGTTTAGTGTGGCATACCCTTAAGAGCAGTAATGCGTCATTACGGAAATTTTATTTCTCAAATGCAGATGTATTCTATTACGACGTTTTGGCCTTTGATCTCAGGTCAGCCAGTATTTTACCAGACACTCCATAAACAGATATTACTTGAAAAAAGCCCTACAAGGCCGAAACGTCGTAATAGAATACATCGGCATTTGAGAAATAAAAATTTCCTTATTGAAGCACTGCTGCTCTTAGTGTGCCAAAGATTTCTGATGGTTATTAGAGTACCAATGCTGACCTCCAAAAGTGACTACCATCATCATAGAAAAATATTTAGACTTGAGAGTCCTCAGTGGTTGATACCTTTTAATGGCTAACTGAAAAGATGGTAACAAATTGCAAGCTTTCGAGACTACGCAGGTCTCTTCATCAGGCAAAGACCAAAACAAAAGCTGAAGAATCACATATTTATACACAAGAGGACACAGGAATAATGCAATAGGTAAGACAAGTGACGTGAAGCAGAACTGTCATTATGGCAGAGGGATTAACATAAATATGACTAGTTCATAGATAAGGAGTGAAGGTTTTATTACCCTCTGATTGGGGTCTGGTATTGTGTTGTGATGACCCTAAAAGGTCAGGGAAGCAGATTCCTTAATTGTTGTAGAAAGACATAAAACTCTGGGATATATTCATCCCAGCACTAAAGGTACTGCCACACTAAGCTATCCCGCTAGCGATCTCGTTAGCGTTGCATACTAATGAGATCGCTAGCGGGATTGTTTCTATATCGCTAAATGCGGCCACATTTAGCGATATAGTTAACGACGCTATCGCCGTTAGCGATCTTCCTAACGACTTTAGCGGTACAAAAGTACCGCTAAATCGCTAAGAAAAGGTGCCACACAGCGATTAGATACTTACCCAGCGGGAGCGCCGACGAGAAAATAGGGTCCGGAGCGATTCCAGCGACGAGCGAGATCACAGCAGGAAGCTCGTCGCTGGAAGCTGCCGCACTGAACAATATCGCTAACGGATCGCTAAATAGTGACTTTTTTAGCGATCCCGTTAGCGATATTGTTTAGTGTGGCATACCCTTAAGAGTGTCAAAGGTCATCATAAGTTTATATTCCCAGACTTTTCTATCCTTCTCAGATTTGAAGTTAGATTTTAATACAAGTAATTCCATATCCGTCATGCTATGACCGGGCATACAAAGTGTTTTGCCACAGGTAAATCCATTCTCCTTTCTCTTATTGTGTGGCGATGAGAATTCATCCTTGTTCTCAGTTTTTGCCCGGTCTCCCCCACATACAGACCCCCAGTTGGACATTTAGTACATATAATTAGGTACACCACATTAGATGTGATGCAGCTGAAAGTACCTGGTATCTTGTAGTCCTGATGGGAGTTGGGGATCTTTATCCTGTCCGTGGTCATTATAGATGTACAGGTTTTGCATTTCTTTTGTTTGCAAGGAAAGGTACCTGCAGCTGTTGGGGAGGACAGGGAGCTTCTGACAATGATGCTTCTTAGATTTGGGGGCTGCCTAAAACATAGTAGTGGGGGTCTGGAAATATGGATTGTAATCGGGCATCTTTTTGTAGTAAAGGTTGTAGTTTCCGTGCAGCTCCCCTTAGCATCTCCAGACTTGGATTGTAGGTGACCACTAGAGGCACCCGGTTATTTTCTTCTTTAGCTTTGTAATGTAGCAGGTGATTCCTTGATATCTGGTGGCTCTTGCAATTTGGTTTTCAATTGTTCTTGGATGGTAGCCCTGGTTCAAAAAAGTCTTTCTGAGGCGACCAAGGTGTTCATCTCTATCCATGGGGTTGGAACATATACGGTTGTATCTGATGGCTTGGCTGTAGACAATAGAGTTTTTTTATGTGTTTTGGATGGAAACTGTCCCATTTAAGATATGTTGGACGGTCGATTGGCTTCTGATACAGGGATGTCTCTATTTCATTGTTCTTTAGCTTAATGGTGGTGTCTAAAAAGTTAATTTCAGTGTTGGAGTAGTTAAGTGTTAAGTTGATGGTGGGATGAAATTGATTGAACTGTTCATGGAACGTCTTTAGCTGTTGTTCAGACTCCGTCCAGATGATTAAAATGTCATCAATGTAGCGGTAGTAGGCCCAGGCCTGATGGGGCATGAGGACAAAAATTCGCTTTCAAGCTTGGCCATGAAAAGATTTGCATACTGTGGAGCCATTTTACTTCCCATAGCTGTGCCAGTGTCCGGAAGATAGATCTTGTTGTCAAATTCGAAGTAATTGTGGGTGAGGATGAATTTTGTGAGTTTCACCACAGAATCAGCATCATTCCCGGTGTTTCCCATGAAGACTTTGCAGGCATTTAATCCATCCTGGTGTGGGATATTAGAGTACAAAGATTCCACATCCATGGTGGCCAGGATGGTTCCTTCTGGTAGAGAACCTATTGCTGCTAGTTTATTCAGTAGGTCAGTTGTGTCCTGAATGTAGCTGGGTGTAATCCTTTACCAGGGGTTTAAGAACACCCTCTACCCATCCAGATACTTGCTCAGTAAGGGTGTCCACACATGAAATAATCGGCCTCCCTGGATTTCCGGCTTTGTGGATTTTGGGAAGCATGTAGAATGTCCCTGTTCTTGGACTTTCTGGTATCAGGTCATCAGCTCTTATGGATTTGTCAGACAGACAAGATACCAACTTGCTTAGTTCCTTGTAATAGTCCTGTGTAGGGTCCGACTCCAGTTTTCTGTAGTAGCGTGTGTCCGTAAGTTGTCTGTTTGCTTCCTTCATATAGTCTGATGTGTTCATCATGACTATTGCACCTCCCTTGTCAGCAGGTTTAATGATGATTTCTTTGTTGGTTTTCAGAGACTGTATGGCCTTTCTCTCCTGGGCACTGATGTTGGAGGCTTGTCTCTTGTTGGTGGCTATGATGGTGGATTTTATCAAATGTCTGAATGAGTCTATATATTTATCCAAATGAGGGTTACGTCCAGGTGGAGGTGTCCAGTCTGACCTCTTCTTGGTTATTGGGATCCCTCTTCCTTCAGTCCGAGTGTTTTCTGAATCTTCTGTATCATTGAAGTATTCCCTCAGGCGCAGTCTCCTGAAAAAATGTTCCATATCACTGCAGAGTTCGGTTTTATCCAGGGCCTTAGTAGGGCAAAATGAGAGTCCTCTAGAAAGCACGGCAAGCTCCACTTTGTTGGGTTTGTAATCTGAGAGATTGATGACACAGTTAGATGCTTTTGTGTCTGGAATGGAGTGGTTGTCAGAGTTGTCAGGTTTTGGTTTTGTTTTGTATCTGTTTGTATAGAGTCCGGAATGGAGGCGCAATCTGTGTAGTTTCTTTTCCTTGTTTTGAATCAGAAAGGTCCGTAGTTTGTTATACCATCATCATATGAATATCAGAACTGAACCATGGACTGATGGAAGAAGTGGCAATGTTGATGGTGTGTGTGTGTGTCACTTACCATGAGAAGATAGGGCACCTGGACATACTATGGGAAGAGTGTAAAGCTGCTCTATACAATGTTCTGCTGGGAAACGGGGTCATG
>JARQOD010000007.1:23351625-23501231 GCA_033576555.1 Oophaga sylvatica
GGAGAGTCCGCAAGGAAACTCCTCGAGAGGGCATCCGCCTTAACATTCTTAGTGCCAGGAAGAAAGGAAACAAAAATTAAAACGTGTGAAAAACAAGGCCCACCTTGCCTGTCTAGGATTGAGTCGCTTGGCAGATTCCAGATAGACCAGATTCTTATGGTCCGTAAGGACCACCACCTGATGTTTGGCTCCCTCCAGCCAATGTCTCCACTCTTCAAAAGCCCACTTCATGGCAATAACTCCCGATTACCCACGTCATAATTACGTTCAGTAGGAGAAAATTTTCGAGAGAAAAAGGCACAAGGGTTACTTTTAGAGGTCTCTGGATCTTTTTGGGACAAAATGGCACCTGCCCCAATTTCAGAGGCATCAACCTCCACCTGAAATGGCAGAGAAACATCAGGCTGCCGTATAACAGGAGCAGAAGTGAATCTCTGCTTAAGTTCCTGAAACGCAGAGACTGCCTCAGGAGGCCAATTCACCACATCAGAACCCCTTTCTGGTCAAATCAGTTAATGGTTTAACAATAACCGAGAAATTACCAATAAATTTACGATAAAAATTGGCAAAACCCAAAAATCTCTGAAGAGCCTTTAATGAAGTAGGTTGGACCCAATCACAGATGGACTGAACCTTGACCGGGTCCTTTTTCAATAACAGATGGGGACAAAATGAATCCCAGAAATGAGATCTTCTGTACGCCAAAAAGACACTTGATCCCTTCACATACAGAGCATCTCTCTCAAATCTGGAATACAGTTCGAACATGTTTCACATGAGAGTCCCAGTCATTAAAAAAAATCAAGATATCATCCAAATAAACAATCAGAAACTTGTCCACAAAATCCCTGAAATGTCATTCATGAAGGACTGGAAGACGGAAGGAGCATTAGTGAGCCCAAAGGCATCAAAAGGTACTCAAAATGCCCTTCAGGGGTGTTAAATGCCGTCTTCCATTCATCCCCGTGCTTAATGCGAATAAGGTTATACGCACCCCTGAGGTCAAGCTTGGTAAACCAAGTAGCGTTTTTCACCCTGGAAACAGGTCAGAAATCAAGGGTAACGGGTATTGATATTTCACAGTAATATTGTTCAAGAGACGATAATCAATACACGGCTTAATGAACCATCTTTTTGGCCACAAAGAAAAAAACGGCACCTAAGGGGGAAGAGGATGGTTGATATGACCCTTCTCCAATGATTCCTTGATATAAGACCGCATAGCGTCATGTTCAGGTACAGACAAGTTAAAAAGGCGACCTTTAGGGAATTTACTACCTGGCACTAATTCAATAGAGCAGTCATAGCTCCTATGGGGAGGTAAGGATGCAGATTTACTTTCGTTAAACACATCAGAAAAATCAAAAAAAAGTCAGGAACATCCTCAGCCTGGGGGAGGCAGAATAAACAGGAGTGTTTTGGGATTAACACATTGGCAGCCCCAATGGTTACAGACACAGATTTCCAATCCAAAACAGGATTATGAGACTGTAACCAAGGGAAACCAGCACTATAATGTCATGCAGATTATATAGAACCAAAAATTTGCAGCACTCCTGGTGATCAGGTTCAACCCTCATTATCACCTGAGTAGAAAACTGGGGTTTATTCTCAGCCAAAGGGGTAGAATCGATCCCAGTAAAGGAATAGACTTCTGTAGGGGTATCAAGGGAAACCCACAACGTTTAGCAAAATCATAATCCATCAGGTTAATAGCTGCTCCAAAATCAACGAAAGCCTGAGCAGAAAATGAGGACAGAGAGCATATCAGAGTGACAGTTAATAAAAACTTAGTCTGAACACTACCAAGACAACTGAGCGTGCAAAATGTCTTCCCCGCTTAGGGCAGACTGAATAGCATGAGAGGCATCACCACAGTAGAAACATAACCCATTGCGCTTTCGAAACTCATGACGCTGTGCCCCAGACACCACTCCATCACACTGCATGGGCTCAGAAGCTGGCTCACAAGGCAACACACTCCACGCATACTTCTCCGCTCACGCAAACGTCTGTCAATTTGAATCGCTAATGAATAGAATCATTGGAGACCAGAGGGGACAGGGAATCCCACCATAACATCCTTTACATTATCCGACAGACCCTTCCGGAAAAGGGCGCCAAAGCGTCGTCATTCCATTTGGTCAGGACTGCCCACCTACGGAATCTCTGACAGTATAACTCAGCGTCATCAAGCCCCTGATTTAATGCCAACAAGGCTTTTTCAGCTTGATCAGTGACATTAGGCTCATCGTACAATAACCCCAAAGCCTGAAAAAATGCATCAACATCACTCAAAACAGGATCCCCAGGTATCAGGGAAAAAGCCCAATCCTGAGGATCGCCGCGCAGGAGAGAGATGATAATTTGAACCTGCTGCGCTGCGTTTCCTGAGGACTTAGATTTTAAGGCAAGAAACAATTTACAATTATTTTTGAAATTCTGAAACTTAGCTCGATCCCATAAAAACAAATCTGGCATGGGGATCCTAGGTTCCACAACAGGCAACCTAGCAAGATATGCAGCAATACTCTGAACCTCAGTGGCAAGCTGATCCACACGGCCAGACAACTGTGCAAACTCCATTGGGAGAAAAGATCCTCCCAGCACCCAGAGATACAGAGGGAAAGAAAAAAAAAAAAAAAAAATGCAACAAACAGAAAAATATCTCTGACAACTTTTCTTCCTTCAAAATATTTTTTCCCTTCTGTGAGTACCATACAATTTTATGGCCGGTGATAATGTTATGTTACGGTAGCTGAGGAGTGCAGGTAAAAAAGGAAATACACCAGAGCAGTTGGAATCTATGAGATTGCAGTACCCTGACTAACCACCGCAACTAGAGGCAGCCGTGGAGCGTTCCTACGTTGGTCCTAGACGCCTCGTCACAGCCTGAGAAACTAACTACACCTAAAGATAGAAATAGGAAAGCTATCTGCCCCGGAGCAGAACCCCAAAGATAATAGAAAGCCCCCAAACATGTAATGGCGGTTAGACAAGAGGAAATACTGACACAGAAAGAAAATAGTATGAGCAAACGCTGGGGCCCAAACTATCTAAATAGAAAAGGATAGGAAGGGTACTTACTGCAATCTCAGAAAACCCTGAAAAAACACCAACTCTACTAATTTCAAAATCACCTGAGATCACACGACCTCTACCACCTAAATTAGTTCTCTGGTGTAACAAAAACAAAACAGCAGCCACTGAAAAAAAACTGGAAAAAGCAAAAGTACAAAACACAGTGGCTGGACTAAACTGAGAGGGCAAAAGCCCCCGGAGGGGACCCTGAAGGCCCCCACAGAAGTGCAGGACAAAATGCAAAAATATAGCAAAAACACAAAATAAGAAATTGTCTTATCTGATAGCAGGAGATGCAGACACGACACAGCAGGCTACAAGGGAAACTGGAAAGAAGGATTCAGACCAGAACAATTGATCACCGGCAACCCTGATGGGAAAATGACTCCCTTATATAAGACCAATCAGTAACACCTGATTCCCAGTCCTCACAATCCTCACTAGTACCGCTTGTAACCACCAGAGGGAGCCTCTGCTCAGAACTCATCTCAAACCCATTCACAACATATCAGAATTCAGTTAAGCGTGTACAATGATCAGCCAAAACATTAAAGCCACTGACAAGTCAAGTGAAGAACATTGCTTATCTTCTTACAATGGTCTTTATCAATGGGTGGGGGGTGTATCAGGCAGCAAGAGAACAATTAGTTGTTGACATTGATATGTTGAAAACAGGAAAAATGGGTAGGTGTAAGGATACATGGAGTTTGATGTAGGATGCCTAGAAACTGGGTCAGAGTATTTGTAAAACAGAAAGTCTTATGGAGGAAGGAAGGGTTCTGGTATGCAGTGGTTAGTACCTACCAAAAGTGGTCCATTGGAGAACAGCCGGTAAACCGATGCTGAAGCAAAGGCTAGCCATCTAGGTCAATCCTACAGCAGGACTACTACAGCACAAATTGATAAACAAGCTATTACTGACGGTGATAGGTGTCAGAGCACCCAGTTGTTATGCATGGGGGCAGCATATCCATATACTTGTTAGAGCACCAATGCTAGTAAACAGATAAAATAGGTCTCTGCTAACGAAGTAGGTGCCCAGAAGAAAATTGCATCAGAATAATCATAAGAAATCTTCGGCACACTAAAGGTACTGCCACACTTAGCTATCCCGCTAGCGATCTCGTTAGCGTTGCATACTAATGAGATCGCTAGCGGGATTGTTTCTATATCGCTAAATGCTGCCACATTTAGCGATATAGTTAACGACGCTATCGCCATTAGCGATCTTCTTAACGACTTTAGCGGTACAAAAGTACTGCTAAATCGCTAAGAAAAGGTGCCACACAGCGATAAGATACTTACCCAGCGGGAGCGCCGACGAGAAAATAGGGTCCGGAACGATTCCAGCGACGAGCGAGATCACAGCAGGAAGCTCGTCGCTGGAAGCTGCCGCACTGAACAATATCGCTAACGGGATCGCTAAATAGTGACGTTTTTTAGCGATCCCGTTAGCGATATTGTTTAGTGTGGCATACCCTTAAGAGCAGTAATGCGTCATTACGGAAATTTTATTTCTCAAATGCAGATGTATTCTATTACGACGTTTTGGCCTTTGATCTCAGGTCAGCCAGTATTTTACCAGACACTCCATAAACAGATATTACTTGAAAAAAGCCCTACAAGGCCGAAACGTCGTAATAGAATACATCGGCATTTGAGAAATAAAATTTCCTTATTGAAGCACTGCTGCTCTTAGTGTGCCAAAGATTTCTGATGGTTATTAGAGTACCAATGCTGACCTCCAAAAGTGACTACCATCATCATAGAAAAATATTTAGACTTGAGAGTCCTCAGTGGTTGATACCTTTTAATGGCTAACTGAAAAGATGGTAACAAATTGCAAGCTTTCGAGACTACGCAGGTCTCTTCATCAGGCAAAGACCAAAACAAAAGCTGAAGAATCACATATTTATACACAAGAGGACACAGGAATAATGCAATAGGTAAGACAAGTGACGTGAAGCAGAACTGTCATTATGGCAGAGGGATTAACATAAATATGACTAGTTCATAGATAAGGAGTGAAGGTTTTATTACCCTCTGATTGGGGTCTGGTATTGTGTTGTGATGACCCTAAAAGGTCAGGGAAGCAGATTCCTTAATTGTTGTAGAAAGACATAAAACTCTGGGATATATTCATCCCAGCACTAAAGGTACTGCCACACTAAGCTATCCCGCTAGCGATCTCGTTAGCGTTGCATACTAATGAGATCGCTAGCGGGATTGTTTCTATATCGCTAAATGCGGCCACATTTAGCGATATAGTTAACGACGCTATCGCCGTTAGCGATCTTCTAACGACTTTAGCGGTACAAAAGTACCGCTAAATCGCTAAGAAAAGGTGCCACACAGCGATTAGATACTTACCCAGCGGGAGCGCCGACGAGAAAATAGGGTCCGGAGCGATTCCAGCGACGAGCGAGATCACAGCAGGAAGCTCGTCGCTGGAAGCTGCCGCACTGAACAATATCGCTAACGGGATCGCTAAATAGTGACTTTTTTAGCGATCCCGTTAGCGATATTGTTTAGTGTGGCATACCCTTAAGAGTGTCAAAGGTCATCATAAGTTTATATTCCCAGACTTTTCTATCCTTCTCAGATTTGAAGTTAGATTTTAATACAAGTAATTCCATATCCGTCATGCTATGACCGGGCATACAAAAGTGTTTTGCCACAGGTAAATCCATTCTCCTTTCTCTTATTGTGTGGCGATGAGAATTCATCCTTGTTCTCAGTTTTTGCCCGGTCTCCCCCACATACAGACCCCCAGTTGGACATTTAGTACATATAATTAGGTACACCACATTAGATGTGATGCAGCTGAAAGTACCTGGTATCTTGTAGTCCTGATGGGAGTTGGGGATCTTTATCCTGTCCGTGGTCATTATAGATGTACAGGTTTTGCATTTCTTTTGTTTGCAAGGAAAGGTACCTGCAGCTGTTGGGGAGGACAGGGAGCTTCTGACAATGATGCTTCTTAGATTTGGGGGCTGCCTAAAACATAGTAGTGGGGGGTCTGGAAATATGGATTGTAATCGGGCATCTTTTTGTAGTAAAGGTTGTAGTTTCCGTGCAGCTCCCCTTAGCATCTCCAGACTTGGATTGTAGGTGACCACTAGAGGCACCCGGTTATTTTCTTCTTTAGCTTTGTAATGTAGCAGGTGATTCCTTGATATTCTGGTGGCTCTTGCAATTTGGTTTTCAATTGTTCTTGGATGGTAGCCCTGGTTCAAAAAAGTCTTTCTGAGGCGACCAAGGTGTTCATCTCTATCCATGGGTTGGAACATATACGGTTGTATCTGATGGCTTGGCTGTAGACAATAGAGTTTTTTATGTGTTTTGGATGGAAACTGTCCCATTTAAGATATGTTGGACGGTCGATTGGCTTCTGATACAGGGATGTCTCTATTTCATTGTTCTTTAGCTTAATGGTGGTGTCTAAAAAGTTAATTTCAGTGTTGGAGTAGTTAAGTGTTAAGTTGATGGTGGGATGAAATTGATTGAACTGTTCATGGAACGTCTTTAGCTGTTGTTCAGACTCCGTCCAGATGATTAAAATGTCATCAATGTAGCGGTAGTAGGCCCTAGGCCTGATGGGGCATGAGGACAAAAATTCGCTTTCAAGCTTGGCCATGAAAAGATTTGCATACTGTGGAGCCATTTTACTTCCCATAGCTGTGCCAGTGTCCGGAAGATAGATCTTGTTGTCAAATTCGAAGTAATTGTGGGTGAGGATGAATTTTGTGAGTTTCACCACAGAATCAGCATCATTCCCGGTGTTTCCCATGAAGACTTTGCAGGCATTTAATCCATCCTGGTGTGGGATATTAGAGTACAAAGATTCCACATCCATGGTGGCCAGGATGGTTCCTTCTGGTAGAGAACCTATTGCTGCTAGTTTATTCAGTAGGTCAGTTGTGTCCTGAATGTAGCTGGGTGTATCCTTTACCAGGGGTTTAAGAACACCCTCTACCCATCCAGATACTTGCTCAGTAAGGGTGTCCACACATGAAATAATCGGCCTCCCTGGATTTCCGGCTTTGTGGATTTTGGGAAGCATGTAGAATGTCCCTGTTCTTGGACTTTCTGGTATCAGGTCATCAGCTCTTATGGATTTGTCAGACAGACAAGATACCAACTTGCTTAGTTCCTTGTAATAGTCCTGTGTAGGGTCCGACTCCAGTTTTCTGTAGTAGCGTGTGTCCGTAAGTTGTCTGTTTGCTTCCTTCATATAGTCTGATGTGTTCATCATGACTATTGCACCTCCCTTGTCAGCAGGTTTAATGATGATTTCTTTGTTGGTTTTCAGAGACTGTATGGCCTTTCTCTCCTGGGCACTGATGTTGGAGGCTTGTCTCTTGTTGGTGGCTATGATGGTGGATTTTATCAAATGTCTGAATGAGTCTATATATTTATCCAAATGAGGGTTACGTCCAGGTGGAGGTGTCCAGTCTGACCTCTTCTTGGTTATTGGGATCCCTCTTCCTTCAGTCCGAGTGTTTTCTGAATCTTCTGTATCATTGAAGTATTCCCTCAGGCGCAGTCTCCTGAAAAAATGTTCCATATCACTGCAGAGTTCGGTTTTATCCAGGGCCTTAGTAGGGCAAAATGAGAGTCCTCTAGAAAGCACGGCAAGCTCCACTTTGTTGGGTTTGTAATCTGAGAGATTGATGACACAGTTAGATGCTTTTGTGTCTGGAATGGAGTGGTTGTCAGAGTTGTCAGGTTTTGGTTTTGTTTTGTATCTGTTTGTATAGAGTCCGGAATGGAGGCGCAATCTGTGTAGTTTCTTTTCCTTGTTTTGAATCAGAAAGGTCCGTAGTTTGTTATACCATCATCATATGAATATCAGAACTGAACCATGGACTGATGGAAGAAGTGGCAATGTTGATGGTGTGTGTGTGTGTCACTTACCATGAGAAGATAGGGCACCTGGACATACTATGGGAAGAGTGTAAAGCTGCTCTATACAATGTTCTGCTGGGAAACGGGGGTCATGATATGTACAGTGGGTACGGAAAGTATTCAGACAGCTTTAAATTTTTCACTCTGTTTCATTGCAGCCATTTGGTAAAATCAAAAAAGTTCATTTTATTCTCATTAATGTACACTCTGCACCCCATTTAGACTGAAAAAACAGAAATGTAAAAATGTTTGCAAATTTATTAAAAAAGATAAACTGAAATAACACATGGTCATAAGTATTCAGACCCTTTGCTCAGACACTCATATTTAAGTCACATGCTGTCCATTTAATAATAATTCTAAGCGGTAAGTGTGAACAAAACCAGGCACTGCTCATCACTTGCCCAATACAATCCCAACAATGAAACATGGTGGTGGCAGCATCATGCTATAGGGGTGTTTTTCAGCTACAGTGCCAGGACTACTGGTTGCAATTGAAAGAAACATGAATGCGGCCAAGTACAGAGATATCTTGAATGAAAACCTCTTCCAGAGTGCTCTGGACCTCAGACTTGGCCGAAGGTTCAACTTCTAACAAGGCAATGACCGTAAGCACACAGCTAAAATAACAAAGAAGTGGCTTTCCACCTATGTTCACCATCCAACCTGACGGAACTGGAGAGAATCTGCAATGAAGAATGGCAGAGGATCCCCAAATCCAGGTGTGAAAAACTTGTTGCATCATTCCCAAGAAGACTCATGGCTGTACTAGCTCAAAAGGGTGCTTCTACTCAATACTGAGCAAAGGGTCTTAATACTTATGACCATGTGATATTTCAGTTTTTCTTTTTTAATACATTTGCAAAAAATTCTACATTTCTGTTTTTTTCAGTCAAGATGGGGTGCAGAGTCTTCATTAATGAGAAAAAAAAATGAACTTTTTTTTAATTTACCAAATGGTTGCAATGAAACAAAGAGTGAAAAATTTAAAGGGGTCTGAATACTTTGTGTACCCACTGTATGTGGGATGTTAATTTGACATGTACCACCAACCTAAAAAAAATTTCAGACTAAGTACATGCCTTCAGTAGGATAATGTGCCCTCCCACAATATAAAAATTGTTACAGAAAGATTGATCAACATGAAAAAGATTAAGATGTTGACTTGGCAGATTTGGATCTGATTGAGCATCTCAAGTACAGGAAAAACACCTTTCCCTTTTCCATGTCAAAAGTTTTCCCAGCGTTTAAATGTAAGTATGAAATATGGCCCAAGGGCAGCATGTGCTGGCATGGAATTATACCATTTGCCCCTTATTTATATAGGCACTGCAGCCCAGCACTAAGCATGACATATGAGGTGCCGAGCACACTTGTGCCTGCTGGAGCGTCTACCTTGACATACAGTGTACACACATAATCTATACACAGAAAGATGTCTTACGTATACCTAGAGCTAGCATAATATATTTCTCTACTCCCTGGTCATCAGAAGCTCCTAATATTACCCATAATATGCTTTCTCTGCCTGGTTGCTAGGTGAGACAAAATATTGCATTTTGTATGGTCAGACAACAAAGACTGTACCCAGTGTAATGATGAAAGACTAGGTTTGAATAAAGGCATCTCTTGGAGGTAACACAGAGAGTAAAACTAAGGATAGTAGGTGCATAAACTTGTGATATTTATGACATGTTGATATGTATTTACTTTACAACAGTTTAAGCTCATAGTACTATGTAGTAAATTACACAAGTTTAGATGTCAAAATTATATAACTTTATTAACATACACTAAAACCATAATTAATAGAAGACAAAAAAATTATACACCCCATAAAGACATGAAAAAGGGAAGTGTGGTAAGATAGTAAACAGCAAGATTAACCATAAATGGTCAGCTAGGACCAAAATTAATGGCATGGGTATGGATACAACATATAGTCATATATAAACCTATGTAAACAGCCAATAATTATATAAATCACTTAACGTTAATATCATAGAAAGTCAATAGACCCCCTGCATTACCGTCCACACAGTAAAGATCATATAATCAGACATCTGTACCCACCATGTGCCATCATGCACAAAAAAACAACACTGTCCAGTACCCCGACGCGCGTTTCGTGTACAGCTTCTCCCAGTGCTGATGTCAATGTCACTGAGTCTGTCTTTGATTACATGAAGATAAAGAAGAATCTGTTAAAGTCTACATCCACAGAAGATCTGCTGTTAGTTCTTGAAGATTTTTGGAACAACTACCCTGCTGAGTTCCTTCAAAACCAATGTGCAAATAACAAGTGTACCTAGAAGAACTAATGCTTGAATGCCGTTCAAAAAACAAATAGTGGTCACACCAAATATTGATATGATTTAGATTTCTTTTTTTTATTCATTTTGTATTTTGTTAATTGATAAAAATAAACTATTAACACATCTATTTTTTAAAGCATTCTTTTTCTGCAGCAGTTTTTACACACCTGCCTAAAACTTTTACACTGCATATAATTATTACAGACAAAAAGATGGACCTATTGAAGAGCCAACACCAAATATTAGTTTACATCGCGCACATATTGTATATTATGCAAGGAATTGTGAAGCCATTTGTGCAGAGTCCAAAACAGTGTTAATCTTTGATTAATATGAGGAACATTTTGTCTATACTCAGCGGAGTGCCGGATGGACCAAAATAGAGCTGGCTGCACTTACAATCTCCGACTATAGACAACACATTTACACAGAGATCAATAAATGTCTATTTTAGGGCCTACTTAAAGTGCATTAACCTTCGCCTGAAAACAGTGAAGATGATGAACCTCAGGAAGTTATCCAACCACCTGTAATCACATTTCCACAAAGATTTTTCTCTTTAAAAAATGTTAATTAATAAGTTGATGACTGTTATTTAGTATATGTGATATTGCCTCCACCAAAATTAAATGTTAGTCAGTGTCTCCACAAACGGCGCAATAAAAGCAGAGCGTTTCATTAGCAGTAAATACATTAGGCAAATAAAGCACCATTTCTAAGCATCTTACAGATCTTCCATTTCTGAGCTGTTATCAGAACCGTTCAGCCCATTTCAATACTGTTCCCTTCTATCTACAGTCCATTGCATTATGTGATGCAGTTACTGATATGAAAGCACCAAAAAAGAAGCTGTTCTTCCATTGTCTTAATATAAAACACTGAAATAATGTATAATTCATATTTTAATATAGATTATAAAGTGTTGTAGCTCTTACCAAGCTACACCGAGAAGCTATGCTTCATGTTCAATAAAAAGCCTCTGAAACATTTATAGGCAGTGTGTGATTTTTACTGTTTGGCTTTCTATTTTTTTTGTGATTCTACAAGCCAGCAGCTGTGGAAATGTCGTCATCTTATAACCTGTTTCTGATTGTGAGAGCTGGCAATTGGTGACTTGGGGGCCGAAAGAAACGCGGCACACGATATGACTAATTCCATATTTAAAAATATTACACAATTATAATATTCTACTAGACATTATTAATAAATATGATTAGGAATGATTCTCCTACTGCAACAGAGTATATTATCACTGTCACTACTGTATATATAGATCAAACAACTGGTCAGTAGTAGTCCTTAAAGGGAACCTGTCTGGTGATGTATGCTGCCAAAACTGTAGGAAGCATGTATCAGTCATGAGCTGTACGATCACAGCCATGCATAATTTTAATAGCTGCCAGTGGCCGAACCGCTTTGTGCATTAGTCATACAGGCGGGTCCCCGATGGCATCTCCCGCCCGCTGATAGTGACAAGTCTCCACCTATACGCAAAGTTTCAGAGTCAAATATACATGGCTGTGGTTGCACAGCCTGTGGCTGATACATGCAGCTCATGGTTTGGGGAGCATTCTTCAGCTGACAGGTTCCCTTTAAAGTAATAATTGCCCTGACAGTCATAGAATTAAAATGGTATTCCCTACTTTTAAAGATATTCTGAATGGGCCGTGGTAGGATAAGAAAAAAAATTCTATACTCACCTAACAGACTGTTGTTTATCCTCCACAAGCGATACCATGTCCCCCTGTTAGTCTCTGGACATCAACATCCTGAGGGAGCATAATGAGAATGCTGCAGCCAATCAGCAGCTGCTAATTGGAATAAGAAACCTGTGTGTGAGGGGAGTCATCAGCTGAAGCAAAGCAATTAGCTGATCACTGGTGGCAGTCTTGCCAATCTTAAGGCCAACATATAATTAGTTAATAGTTGTACCATGGGCGTACCCACCGTGGGGCAGGGGGGGCAGGTGCCCCCCCTAGAAGCAGGGGCACACAATGAAAGAGAGCGGAGAGAGCAGCACAATGCCGGCTCCCTCTGCCACAGGTTGCAGAGCCTGTCTGTGTGCGCAGTGCACTGAGCTGCTGTCTCTCCAAAGGAGCTTCTTCCTTCCTTCCTTCCTGGTGGCAGCAGCTGTAGTTTCACTTTCTGCCCTGCAGGCTCTGGTTGTCTGAGCCATACTGGGTCCTAGTGCCCTCTGTGTGCAGACACTGGACACTTCCTGCTCCTGCCTCAGCCACTGCCTGCAAGCTTCATGGTAAGAGGGGATGGAATTTATTAAATTCATTCTGCTCAGGCATGTCATGGTCACTGTGGGGGAATGTGAGAAGATGGGGGTACAGTGGAGTAGGGGTAGGCATGGGGTGAATGTAAGAGGATGGGGGTATTGTGGGGGCTAGGGCACTGGGGGTTAATGTGAGAGGATGGGGGTATTGTGGGGGAGGGGTACAGGGCACTGGGGTGAATGTAAGAGGATGGGGTATTGTGGGGGCTAGGTCACTGTGGGGGAATGTGAGAGGATGGGGGTATTGTGGGGTAGGGGTACAGGGCACTGGGGTGAATGTGAGAGGATGGGGGTATTGTGGGGGCTAGGGCACGGGGGTTAATGTGAGAGGATGGGGGTATTGTGGGGGAGGGGTACAGGGCACTGGGGTGAATGTAAGAGGATGGGGTATTGTGGGGGCTAGGTCACTGTGGGGGAATGTGAGAGGATGGGGGTATTGTGGGGGAGGGGTACAGGGCACTGGGGTGAATGTAAGAGTATGGGGTATTGTAGGGGCTAGGGCACTGGGGGGTTAATGTGAGAGGATGGGGTATTTTGGGGGCTAGGGCACTGGGGGGGTTAATGTGAGAGGATGGGGTATTGTGGGGGAGGGGATACAGGGCACTGGTTAGTGAATGTGAGAGGATGGGGATATTGTGGGGGCTGGCACACAGGGGTTGATGTGAGAGGATGGGGTATTGTGAGGGAGGGTGGACAGATCACTGGGGTTGAATGTAAGAGGATGGGGGTATTGTGGGGCTAGGGCACTGGGGGTTTACTGTGAGAGGATGGGGTATTGTGGGGGCTGAAGTGGGGAGGGGCAACAGAGCACTGAGGGGTGCATGTGAGAGGATGGGGTATTGTGGGGTCAGTGGGACAGAACACTAAGGGGTGCATGTGAGACGATGGGCTGTTGGGGTGTGGGTGGGGGACAGGGGAGGTAGGGGGCTTTTTTTTACTTGTGAGCTCCTTAATACTTTAATAATAGATTAATATTTCAGTATTATTATAAAAAGGGCATAGACAGACGGCCGTATAACTCATGCGAGGATCGCATTGCAATCCTCGGACTTGCTGGTACCGCTCCTGACATGAGCGCGACTGCCATGTATAATATATGGTATATACAGTGTAATGTCGCATACACTGCTGTATTATACAATATACAACAGTTCTAATGCTCCATACCTAATATGCAGGATAATGTACAGTGTATATGATGTAACCTGTATAAGATGCGACATTGGCTTGCCCCCCCCCTAGTTTTGATCCTGGGTACGCCCATGAGTTGTACTAACACGAGAAGGAGTTTTGGAGGAGTTATCTGTGACTGTTGCGTGGTTTGTAAGTGTGATAATTCCCTTCCCTCCTCTTACTTTGTTTTATAATAATAATAATAATAATAATAATTATTATTATTACTTTGTTTTTTCCCCATCCTCTACTCCTCGGTACATTCTTCTGTTATCTGTGAGTGAATATTTGCATGCTTGTTATCTTCAGTTACCCTTGTATGTGTTGACTTGCTTGTCGTGTTAGTGTACTGCGATGCACAGTAGCACCCCTCTTCCCTGGGAGGGGGAAGAAAACAGAGGGAGGGCTAACTCAAGAGATAATGCAAGGGTGTCAGCCCCGGCATCTTCACCTTCAAAAGTATCCAGGGCAATAGGGTGAGCTAGGGCACCCCCTAGTGGTAGAGACAGGGAAGGAGTCCCTGGTCCTGGGTAACCTGACAGTTGAGTCGTGACAATGCTATAATCCAAGAAAACAGAATGGGATATACAGTACAGACCAAAAGTTTGGACACACCTTCTCATTTAAAGATTTTTCTGTATTTTCATGACTATGAAAATTGTAAATTCACACTGAAGGCATCAAAACTATGAATTAACACATGTGGAATTATACACTACACTTTACAAAAAAGTGTGAAACAACTGAAAATATGTCTTATATTCTAGGTTCTTCAAAGTAGCCACCTTTTGCTTTGATTACTGCTTTGCACGCAGAAAAGGTGAACGGATGGACTCTACATGCCTGGTTCCCACCGTGAAGCATGGAGGAGGTGGTGTGATGATGTGGGGGTGCTTTGCTGGTGACACTGTTGGAGATTTATTCAAAATTGAAGGCATACTGAAGCAGCATGGCTACCACAGCATCTTGCAGAGGCATGCTATTCCATCTGGTTTGCGTTTAGTTGGACCATCATTTATTTTTCAAAAAAGTGTGTAACAGCTGAAATTATGTCCTTTATTCTAGGTTCTTCAAAGTAGCCACCTTTTGCTTTGATGACTGCTTTGCACACACTTTGCAACAACCACAGGTAGATCGCGATTTCACCCTGTTAACTAGTTAAATGCCACTGTCAAGTTCTGATAGCGGCATTTAAAGCGCGTTTACCGGAAGCACGTTGGAAATCCCGCTAATCGGTGACCCTGTCACATGATTGTGGGTCATCCATGGGTCGTCATGACAACCAGAGGTCTCCAGCAGAGCTCTATTGTTGTCATTGCCAGATTGCTATGATTGCCGCCCGGTGGTTGACGCTCGTAGCATGTGAGGTATTCTGCTACATACAGGCGATCTGATCATCGCCTGTGTGTAGCAGAGGCGATCGAAGTATCAATGTACTGCAGCTTTTAGTCATCCATTGAGACTATTGAAGCATCCAAAAAGTAAAAAAAGCTTTTAAAAATTAAAAAAAAATATATATATATGCATATATATATTTATATATATAAAAGTTCAAATCATCGCCCTTTCACCCCATTCAAAATAAAGCAATAAAAAAAATCAAACATAGACATATTTGCTATCACCATGTTCAGAATCGCCCGATCTATCAATATAAAAAATTAACCTGATCGCTAAATGGAGTAATGAGAAAAAAAGTCAAAACCCCAGAATTACATTTTTTTGTTCACCGCAACATTGCATTAAAATGCAATAACGGGCGATCAAAGATCATGTCTACACCAAAATGGTATCATTGAAAAAATCAGCTCGGCGCGCAAAAAATAAGCTATCACCCAAACCCAAATCAAGAAAAATTGACACGCCACGGGTATCAGAAAATGGCGCATTTTTTTTTACAAACTTTGGATTTTTTTACCACTTAAATAAAAAAGAACCTAGACATGTTTGGTGTCTGTGAGCTTGTAATGACCTGGAGAATCATAATGGTAGGTCAGTTTAGCACTTAGTGAGCATGGTAAAAAAAAAAAAAAGTGGAATTGCACTTTTTTTGCAATTTCACCGCACTTGGAATTTTTTTTTACCATTTTCCAGTACATGATATGTTAAAACCAATGGTGTCGTTCAAAAGTACAACTCGTCCTGCAAAAAACAAGACCAGACATGGTCATATTGATGGAAAAAAAAAATAAAAAAGTTATGGCTCTGGGAATAAGGGGAGCAAAAAATGAGAACACAAAAACAAAAATACCTCCGGTCATTAAGGGGTGAATAGTACGCAAAGTTTTAACAACACACACAAATAAGACGGACACATGTGAAGTTGAGTAATTCTACTAGTATAAAATGAAACGAATATGTGAAACGTGCTCTATTTTTCATACAATCATTTCTATAATGGTGCGTTTGGATTGTTTTTCATTTCATCAACTGAAAGATGTTGAACCAGAAATGTTCTCATGTTGCACAAACATGTTGGTTCTCCCATTGCACTACCGGATAGGAATGCTCGTAACTGAAAATTTGGTTTCTATATGCGATCCAAAAATAACGTCTGAGGTTTTTCTGAAGGACAATGTATTGAAACCAAGCATCCTGAATGTGGAATTATTTGCCCATTAGGATCCTGCATGCCCTTTTTTCTCTCCGCACATAAGTGTGTAATGTTTTTGGAATGGGAAAATAAAGTAAATCAAACCATATTTTCCTTTTCTGTTTGGAGTGCTGACAAATTAGACCTATCACACACCATGGTCAGCAGACATAGTGATTTATTCTCCATCTCAGTATACACAGAAAACTTTATGCAAAGCACATGTTCAAAGTATATGAACACATCTTAATGGAGCACCTACAAAGCCCTATTTGGAGCACTTAGAAAAATACAACATTATCAGATGTTTGTCAAGAAATATAATAATATGCATTCAATTCACCAAGAGCAAGTAATACCAAAATGAAATAGTTGACACTTTAAATAAGGCTGTCATCGAATGCCATGAATGAAGGAAAAGAAAAAAATGGCCCCACTAAGATCTCTGTCTGTTTGAAATGATTTATGACACCCTCAGCATTTGGGTGCAGTGGTATCTGCTTTATAATAAAATGCTTATTTTACTAGACATAAGCCCAATTCATTAAGAATAGCATTTTGGGCACGTCTGTAATACTATTGTAGGAACTCGAGGATTCTGATAGCGTGGGGCAATGAACAATCAGAGACGGGTTTCTTTGAATGCAAATAATGTATTTGTGAAACAGCAAAACACCCAAAAACAATATTCAAACAACCCGTAGTGACATGCAATGAGTCCATATATATATATACACAAGTCCAGTTATATGAATCCGGATATATAAGTCCTTGAACCTCTATAGCGAGGGTGGTAAAGTTCTTACGACGGAGTCCTCACACAAATGTGACCACAAGGTAAGTCTGATGCACGGGTAACGTGGCTGGATTTACACACTGCTGGTGTGTGAAGATTCAGATCCAGGTATGCAGAAAACACAGGGAGTCCAGGAACAAGTTAATCTCAGTTGTGGCTTAATTCAGTGAAGTCCAACAACAAGTTCATATGTCAGTAAGGTTCCAGTAACAGTTCCAACAGCTCTCACCAGAGGTAATGCACGAAGGGTTAAACAGCAACAGTTCAGAAACACAGTTCTTATCAGATGGAGTGAACCAAGGGTTAAATTCCAAGTCAACAGTTTAGTGATAACACAGTACGTGCAACTTACATATGCAGAGAATGTCCAGAGCCATGGGTAGAAACTGCTGTGGCTGAGAAACACCTGAAGATAAGGTTATGCACTTTCCTGGTAAATACACAAAAGATCTGTGAGGAACAAAGCAGCTGGGTTGCAGGGAAACGGAAGCAGAATACTCCAGCAGTGAAGCCAGCACCTGAGCCGGGTTTTAAACAAACGAACAGGAAGTAGGGCACACAAAACAGCAAACTCCATTTTAACAAAGGGCAAAATCATTGACAAAGTTACCTAGAAAACCCGGAATACTGACATTACTCCCCCCTAAAGACGGCCTCCGGACGGTCCTGGACCAGGCCTGTCCGGGTATCTCCGATGAAACTGAGCAATCTTCAGAGGCGCATTGATGTTACTTACTGGTTCCCAAGAATCATTTTCAGGAGAGTAACCTTGCCATCTAACTAGATACTGAAGCCGGTTTCTATGAAGTCTCGAATTAACAATATCCTGTACCACGAATTGTTCTTCGCCATCAACCAACACTGGTGGAGGGGGAGGTACGATACGTCCCTGAAACGTGTTAGGAGAGACTGGTTTTAATAAGGAAACATGAAATACTGGGTGTACCTTTAAAGTCCGTGGTAGCTTCAACCGACAGGCAACAGAGCTCACAATCCCAGTGATCTTGAATGGACCGATGAATTTCTGTCCCAGTTTCTGCGAAGGAACACCCAATTTTAGATTCTTGGTGGACAACCAAACTGAGTCTCCTACCTTATACATAGGTGCTGGTTTCCGGAATCTATCGGCCGACTTCTTGTAACGCTCCTGTGCTGTGGTCAGGGAGTCCTTCAAAACTTCAAGATTACGTTGCAACGCCGTCACTCTGTCTTCAACCGCTGGTACCGAAATCGTAACCGGAGACCTAGGCAAAATACTTGGATGATAACCCAGGTTGGCAAAAAAAGGCGTTACCTTCGTGGAACTGCTTTGGGAGTTGTTGTACGAAAATTCCGCTAGAGGAAGTAGCTTCAGCCAATCGTCCTGCAAATGACTGACGTAACAGCGTAGATATTGCTCCAAGGTTTGATTTGTCCGTTCGGTCTGCCCGTTGGTCTGAGGATGGTATGCAGAAGACAAGCAAACATTAATGTGGAGCGCAGAACAAAATCCTTTCCAAAATCTAGAGGTAAATTGTATTCCCCGGTCAGAAATGATGTCATCTGGTACCCCATGCAGCCGGAAAATGTTCTGGATAACTAGATCTACTGTCTCTGTAGCTGAGGGAAGACCAGCACACGGAATGAAATGAGCAGCTTTCGTTAAACGATCTACTACCACCAAAATAGTATTTTTACCACCAGAGGTGGGTAACTCCACAATAAAGTCCATCGAAATAGACCCCAAGGGCGAGACGGTACAGGTAGCGGTTTAAGAAGACCAGTAGGTGAAACGCGAGGAACCTTGTACCGGGCACAAACTTCACAAGAGTGGACATAGTCATTCACATCCTTCAAGCAGGTAGGCCACCAAAAAAAACGAGTTAACAATTCCTGCGTCTTCTGTACCCCCTATGACCAGCCAATTTAGAGTCGTGGACCAATTTGAGAACTCGAAGTCTTACAGCCTCTGGGACATAAATACATCGATCTCTAAGCCACACACCATTCCGAAGGACAAGATTCACATTGTCAGGTGGAGCTGCAAGAAATACGTCACCGTCATAGGCCAGCTTGATCTCCTGCCACAAGTCCCGGTTCCGGAGCACTCCAACGAAATTGGCCTCCGACAAGATGGTCTTCGACGGGGTCCCAGGCACGGAATCCACGGTATGGATTCGGGATAATGCGTCAGCTTTCCCATTACGTGAACCTGGGCGGTACGAAATAATAAAATTAAACTGGTTCAAGAACAAACTCCACCTAGCTTGTCGAGGAGAAAGACACCTGGTAGACTTAAGGAATTCCAAATTGCGATGATCCGTGAGTATTACTACCTGCTGAGTTTCCCCCTGCAAATGGTGTCTCCATTCCTTAAAGGCAGAAATAATTGCCAAAAGTTCCTTATCTGCCACATCATAGTTCAGTTCTGCAGAAGATAACCTACGAGAGAAGAAGGCACACGGGTGCAGCAAACCTTTGTCTCCAGTACGTTGTGAGAGGATAGCTCCCAATGCACAGTCAGACGCGTCCACCTCCACGATAAAAGGCTGTGCAGGATCCGGATGCATCAATATTGGAGCCGTGGTAAAACAACCCTTCAGGCGATCAAAGGCTTCCTGAGCTTGCGAAGACCATTCAAACTTCTTCCCCTTCTTGGTGAGGAGAGTGATGGGACGGACAATTTCTGAAAAATTTCGGATAAACCGTCTATAAAAGTTAGCAAAGCCAATGAATCGTTGTACCTCCTTAATGTTTCCTGGTACCGGCCAGTCCAAGATTGCCTGGATCTTGCTGGACTCCATATTCAATCCCTGAGGCGAGATAACATAGCCTAAAAATTGAATTTCAGAACAATGGAACTCACACTTTTCGAGTTTGATGTACAAATGATTATCTCTCAAACGTCTAAGTACGGTCTTGACATGTTCCTGATGTTCCTGTAAGGAGTCAGAAAAGATTAAGATGTCATCAAGGTAAATTACCACATATTGGTCCAATAAATCCCTGAAAATGTCGTTGGCTAAATGTTGAAAAGCAGCAGGAGCGTTACAGAGTCCGAATGGCATCACCAAATATTCAAAATGTCCATACCGGCATCTAAAAGATGTCTTCCATTCGTCTCCGGGCCGTATACGGAGTAAATTATATGCCCCACGAAGATCTAATTTAGTAAATACCTTGGCCTGGCGAACTCTTTCCAACAATTCTGGAATTAGGGGCAACGGGTACCTGTTACGAATGGTTACCTTATTTAACTCCCGGTAGTCAATGCAGGGTCTTAGAGTACCATCCTTCTTCTTTACAAAGAATATTGGAGCTCCCGCTGGTGAAGAAGATGGTCGGATAAACCCCTTGGCTAAATTCTCATCTATATACTCTCGTAAAGATTTTAATTCCGGAGCCGCCAACGGGTAAACATGGCCGAAAGGAATCGCTGCTCCAGGAAGCAATTCTATGGGGCAGTCATACGGTCTATGTGGGGGAAGTTGATCTGCCTTCCTTTTATCACAAATGTCTGAGAATTCCTGATAAATCAGAGGGAGAGTAGGTACCTGTATCACCTCTTCCAAGTTCTGGGTAACTGGAGCCGCTACAGTTGGACTGATGGTAGAACTGCACTTCGGGAGAAAGGTTATCTCCTTGGTTTCCCAATTGATGATTGGATTTTGTGACCGTAACCAGGGAATTCCTAAAATTACAGGAAAATGAGGAGAAGATATTAACATGAATGAAAAGTGTTTCTTGATGGTCTGGTTCCATCTTACACTCCAGAGGCACTGTCTCCCGATCTACTGGTCCAGAAACTAATGGGGAACCATCCACGTTTCCATAGTGATTGGTGAAGCTCTTAGTTGTGTCTTTATACCATGTTCCTTTGCAAAAAAGAATCCATGAAATTCCCACCTGCTCCAGAGTCTATCATGGCAGAACTTGATATCCACTGTTCCTCCCACTGAATCTGTATAGGAAGAGAACAATGTGAATATTTCTCCCCTTGATCTTTAGGGGAAGTCGGCATCAGTATTGGGGGAAAAACCGCATCTAGATGTAGACTGGTTTCCGAAACTTCAGACTCAGCGTCTGTGTTATCATAATCCCCTACTACCGCCAACACCTTGTTGGGTCGCCTAGGACATTTAGGACAATTGATGAGGAAATGGTCCGATTGACCACAATAGAAACATAAGCGCTCACGGAGACGGTGTTCGCGGCGTTCATTATTCTCAAGTCTCTGCAGTGAGTCCACCTGCATAGGCACCTCCTCAGCCTCTCGCGGGTTTTTGCCTGTGGTTTCCCTGGACGGAAGAGAGTAATTAGTAATGCGATTTACAGCGGCCCATTTTTCTTGTCTGCGTTCAGTTAAACGGATATCAATACGTACACAGTGCTGTATAAACAATTCAAACTCCTGTGGAGACTCTGAACGAGCTAGCTCATCCTTGATTGCATTTGACAAACCTTTTCTAAAGATTGGTAATAAAGCATTGTTTTCCCACTGGGTGTCCACCACTAACCTTTTAAATTCAGTAACATATTCTATGACTGACCGTTTCCCCTGGCGTAAGGAAAGCAAGGCAGATTCAGCGGTAGCACGGCGGTTGGGATCGTCGAACATTTGCGCCATGGCTGCCAGAAAATTGTCCAAATTATTTAGACGGGTATCATGACTTTCAACCATAGGATTTGCCCAAGCCAGTGCACGTGATGTCAACAACATAATAATACATAGAACCTTAGATCTATCAGACCGGTAGTAGGAGGCATGTACATCAAAAAATAATATACATTGATTAACAAACCCACGGAATTGACTTCGGTCACCATTAAAACGGAATGGAGGCAATTTGGGCATACTGGTGGATGAGGTAGGCTCAGTAGGTAAGGCCTCCAGGACTCCTAACCTAGCACGTAGATCTTGGAGAGCCTGACCAAACCCCTGTGCATTGTGGTTAACCCGAGACTCCAAGTCTCTAATCTGATTGTGTGCAGCCGCCACCTCCTGCTGCAAGGAGTTAACTATGGTGAACAATTTGTCTGCCCGTGTCTCCGTCATTGCCCCAGCAGAATCCTCTTTTTTAGGCTGGAGTATCCTGTAATACTATTGTAGGAACTCGAGGATTCTGATAGCGTGGGGCAATGAACAATCAGAGACGGGTTTCTTTGAATGCAAATAATGTATTTGTGAAACAGCAAAACACCCAAAAACAATATTCAAACAACCCGTAGTGACATGCAATGAGTCCATATATATATATACACAAGTCCAGTTATATGAATCCGGATATATAAGTCCTTGAACCTCTATAGCGAGGGTGGTAAAGTTCTTACGACGGAGTCCTCACACAAATGTGACCACAAGGTAAGTCTGATGCACGGGTAACGTGGCTGGATTTACACACTGCTGGTGTGTGAAGATTCAGATCCAGGTATGCAGAAAACACAGGGAGGTCCAGGAACAAGTTAATCTCAGTTGTGGCTTAATTCAGTGAAGTCCAACAACAAGTTCATATGTCAGTAAGGTTCCAGTAACAGTTCCAACAGCTCTCACCAGAGGTAATGCACGAAGGGTTAAACAGCAACAGTTCAGAAACACAGTTCTTATCAGATGGAGTGAACCAAGGGTTAAATTCCAAGTCAACAGTTTAGTGATAACACAGTACATGCAACTTACATATGCAGAGAATGTCCAGAGCCATGGGTAGAAACTGCTGTGGCTGAGAAACACCTGAAGATAAGGTTATGCACTTTCCTGGTAAATACACAAAAGATCTGTGAGGAACAAAGCAGCTGGGTTGCAGGGAAACGGAAGCAGAATACTCCAGCAGTGAAGCCAGCACCTGAGCCGGTTTTAAACAAACGAACAGGAAGTAGGGCACACAAAACAGCAAACTCCATTTTAACAAAGGGCAAAATCATTGACAAAGTTACCTAGAAAACCCGGAATACTGACAACGTCTTAATGAAAGGTGCACTAGAATAGGATGCGCCGAAATAACGAAGAGGTCCCCCAGAAAAGTATTTCAGCCAAAGGCTGGTATATTATATATTTTTGGCGTAATTCACGTCACTTCTGTGGTGCAAATTATGAATTTGATGGTCATGATTTACCACAGCTTGGGAATTATTGCTCATTTATCAAGAAGAGGGTGTCTGTGGGAATTATTGCTCATTTATTTATTTATTTATTTATATTACTCACTTATATAGTGCCATTAATTCCACAGAGCTTTGCAAACATTATTGGCACTGTCCCCAATGGGGCTCACAATCTAGATTCCCCATGAGTATGTCTTGGAGTGTGGGAGGAAACTGGAGAACCCCGGAGGAAACCCACGCAAACAAACACGGAGAGAACATTCAAAATCCTTGCAGATATTGTCCTTAGTGAGATTTGAACCCAGGACCTCAGCGTTACAAGGCAATTTTTCCAGAAGCGCATTTATGAGGTCACGTCAGACATTCATGATGGAAGAGATGATCTGGCTTCAAGTCTCAGTGTAAAGGCTATTTCATATGTCCGTGACAATGGGTCCGTTATTTGATAGCAAAGCACTGACTTGCCACACATCTGTTATGTTCTGCTACAAGCACTAAGGAAAGAAAGGGATATCTGTCCCTACGATAGAACTAAGCTCGATCCCTACGATGTAACAGGGAACCTGATCCTGCGATCAGACCCGCTAAAGTCCTCAGCTAGTCTGTACGAAGACCTATAGATGTGAGGGACGGATCCCTACAAGAACTAGGGACTGGGAGAAAAGATGACCTCCTAACAGAAGTTGTAGCAGTAAAAAGAAAAACAAACAACGTAGAACACAGAGGTCAAAAGACCAAGCAAAACTAATTGAGAAAGGTAACAAAGCACCCGGCTAGCTTAAGAGTAGAAATTACAATGAAGTCCAGCAAAGCCAGAAGGGCGGAGCAGGATTAAATAGGCAAAAAGGTCATGTGACCAGCAAGATAGAAAAAACCTAACAAGAGAGTTCTAACAGTACCCCTCTACTAAGAGGATCCTCCGGATCCCCTAGGCCCAGGCTTACCCGGAAACCTCTTGTGAAACGCTCTGACAAGTCTGGACGCAGAAACATCATCCGCCCTCACCCATGAGTTATCCTTGGGTCCAAAACCCTTCCAAGCGACGAGATACTGCAAACTCCCTCTATACCGTCTAGAATTTAGGATGCGGGAAATTTCATATTCCCCGTCCTCCACCACCGGGGGAACAGTGGCAGAGGCGTTTCCATCCGACACATCAGCTCTTTTCAACAGAGAAACATGAAACACCGGATTAATCTTCCAGGAGGTAGGAACCTCCAACCTAACAGCCGATTGGTTAACAACCTGAAGCACCTTAAAGGGCCCTACAAACTTGGGACCCAATTTTTTAGAAGGAATCCTCAACCTCAGATTCTTAGAGGATAACCAAACCATGTCACCAATAGCAAACACAACCTCTTGCCGTTTCCTATCAAAGTACCTTTTAGATTTTCTGTTAGCCTCCTGAAGATTACCACGCACATCCGTCCAAACCCTCTCCAAATCACCAGAAAAATTCTCCTCTTCAGGCACGGCCGATACCAATTTAGAGAATGACCCAAACGACGGATGTCTCCCAGTACAACAAAAAAAAGGCTAACAACCACCAGAAGAGGATGTATGGTTGTTAAGAGCAAATTCAGCAAGTAGCAGAAACTCAGACCACCCCTCTTGATTGTCTGCCACAAAACAACGCAAGAACTGCTCAACATCCTGGTTTTTCCTTTCTGTCTGGCCATTAGACTCAGGATGATATCCGGATGAAAACGACAAATGAACTCCCAACCTGTCACAAAAGGCGCGCCAAAAAAGAGCCACGAACTGAGGTCCCCTATCCAAAACAATGTCAGTAGGAACGCCATGTAGTCTGACAATTTCCTTGACAAAGGCCTTAGCGAGAGTCTTAGCGCAGGGCAGTTTGATGAAAGGAACCAAGTGACACATCTTGCTAAAATGTCACACACCCAGATGACAGTGAAACCCTCAGGGGGGAAGGTCAGTGTAAAGTCCAAGCAAATGTGCCAAGGAGACTAGACCTCCAGAGGGCCAAAGCAACCGCAGCAGGAGTATGTGAAACTTAAGGTATGCCACACTAAACAATATCGCTAACGGGATCGCTAAAACGTCAATTAGCGATCCGTTAGCGTATGTCATGCGGAGCTTCAGCGACGAGCTTCCTGCTGTGATCTCGCTCTCGCGAATCGCTCCGACCTATTTCATCGCTGGCGCTCCCGGTAAGTATCTTATCGCTGTGTGGCACTTTCTTAGCGATTTAGCGGTACTTTGTACCGCTAAAGTCTTAGAAGATCGCTAACGGCGATAGCGTCGTTAATATATCGCTAATGTGGCGCATTTAGCGATATAGAAACAATCCCGCTAGCGATCGCATATAGCGTCGTTATTGTGATCGCTAGCGGGATTGTTAGTGCAGTACCTTTAGATCTGAGACAAAGATGTAGGAGGGCACCACCAAAATTATTATAATTAAATAGATAAGAAGGGTATCAACCTGGAGTATGTCAAAACAGATATAGAAACAAAAAAAAGGGAAAGCACATACTAAGAGCCAGGGAACACCTGAATAACATATATAGTTAAATTTTATTGAAAAAACTGCATGAACACCCAAAAAAGATTAAAAACCATTAAAATACACACATAATGCCCGACAAATAAGGGAACATGGCCCCCACAGTCCTTCAAACAATATAATACCCACAATAACCAATGAACAGTACAAATATCAATCAAAAAATGACAGAAATACAAATATACAAATTAGATAATATCTCCCCCAAAGGCCTAAATCCAGGAAAGGATTATACATGAGCTAGCGGTACAAATATACCTGTGACCAGATCCTGGATGAAATGAGAAGAGGATAAATGAAGGTACAAGCAACCCAATTCCTATCAGCCAGAGCATCGAATGGACCTGAACGCTCATAAAGATGGTATTATCAGACCAGAGGGGAGAAAAAAGAAGATAAATTAAGGCAGGGGGGCCAGAGCCCAACGCGTGTCGCCACCTCAGTGGCTTCGTCAGGGGCAGGTAGGGTTAAACACACAGGGCAGTTATTTATATATAAAAGAATAATCAAGAACTTACAGCAGCTGAGCGTGGTAACCGGCGCCATAACACAGCACACCGACTCCCGGAAGTGGTGTGGACAGAGGGCCCAAACAGGGTATACCAATATGGCCGACATCTCGCGCTATTGCGCATGCGTCAGAAGGCCATAGACGATCCACGAATTGATAGACTTGAAGCTGCGTCCGCCCAGTGTGTAGCCCGGGCATGCGCAGTGGATAATTGAAGCCGAGGGCACAGACTGGATTTAGCAATATGGCCGAAAACCGGCGTTATTGCACATATATCAGAGGGAAGGGATCAAGGGGCTGTGTACGCTCAGATGTGTCACCTGGGCCTGCGCAGTAGATAATTAAGGCAAATCACCAATTTGAATACATTTAATCATAATACCAAAGTGTTGATACATAACTGGTTGGTGTTCTAAATAGAGCAGGTGGGCACAATAAAATACTATCCATTTGTCACATATTAACCAAAACACAATAATAACAAGTGATACTATATACCTAAGATTTTGCGACAATAGGACATACATTTATGTATAGAGGCCATATTATACACAAATGGCACCACCCATGTGTCAAGCTGTAACCAACCTCAATGACAATAGGCCAATAAAGTATAAAATCAAAACTCGACCACATGGATGTCAGAACCTAGAAAGAATGAGCAGAATCTTTGGAGAGATATGTAGCCATCATGTTGGGCCTTTTCCTATTTAGAAGTTCTCTTTGATACTAGTAGTTTGATTCAGTCATCCATTTTCTAATCCATTTATTGGTGTGACTCTATACTCCTCCTTCCCCTTTTTCCCCCTACCCCCCTTTTTTTTTTTTGTTCGGGGTTTTGCTTGCTGGCTCCTGGTTGTTGTGCTACAGACATTTTGTGCAGAGTGGGGATTACAACAATAATAACTATTCATTCCTTTTAGGTTTTGATACCCATGCGGTCTAAGTTTTAGTCGCGCCAGTGCCATCTGGCACTATCAACTCTATACTGGTAGTCCATGGTTTGTGACTATATACATCCCAGATGTGATCGCCATTTGTTCCATATATTAAAAATAAACAACTGATTTTGACTTTATTTAAGCATATTCTATTGGTTTATTTGTCATTGTGGTCTGTTACAACTCGACACATTGGTGGTGCCATTTGTGTATAGTGTGGTTTCACACATAAACACATTACCTATCGTGACAAATCTTAGCTATATAGAATCATCTGTTATTATAGTCCTTTTGTCAACATGTGACAAATGGATAGTGCTTTGTGGTGCCCGCCTGCTCTATTTAGAACACTATTCAGCTATTTATATGTTGTGCAAGTGTGTGGATCACAATAATAACTGCTCATTCCTTCCAGGTTTTTACATCTATGCGGTCGTGTTTGATTCTTACTGGTTTTAGACGCGCCAGTGCCTTTATTGACACTGTCAACTCTATACCAGTAGGCTATGGTTTGTGACTATATACATCTTATATGTGATCACCATCTGTTTTTCTTTATCATATTTGTTATTGAGGTTTATGACAACTAGATACATGGGTGGCGCCATCCATTTATAGTATGGTTTCTACACACAAATACATGACCTATTGTGGCAAATCCTAGCCATATAGAATCATCTGTTATTATGGGTTTTTTTTGCCAGTATGTGACAAATGATAGTGCTACATTGTGCCCGCCTGTTCTTATACCAGTTATTTATATGCTGTCCAGGTTTGTGGGTCACAATAATAATAACTGCTCATTCTTTCTAGGTTCTGACATCCATGTGGTCGAGTTTTGATTTTATACTTTATTGGCCTATTGTCATTGAGGTTGGTTACAGCTTGACACATGGGTGGTGCCATTTGTGTATAATATGGACTCTATACATAAATGTATGTCCTATTTTCGCAAAATCTTAGGTATATAGTATCACTTGTTATTATTGTTTTTTGGTTAATATGTGACAAATGGATAGTATTTTATTGTGCCCACCTGCTCTATTTAGAACACCAACCAGTTATGTATCAACACTTTGGTATTATGCCCTCTCGAGGAGTTTCCTTGCGGACTCTCCTGAGGTATCTGATCCTTCTGTTATTTTGAAAGAAGGTGTAGTTCTTTCCGCCATCTCGCCCAATTTGAGACTGGCTCTGGAGGGGTGTCAGGAGGATAGACCCGAGCGCTGCCCTGTTGGGAAATTGTTTGTCCCGGACCAGTGGAAAAAGAGTGTGATGTCTGAGATTCATTGTTCCGCGTTGGCCGGTCATCCCGGAATTTTTGGTACCAGAGACTTGGTTAGTCGGTCCTTTTGGTGGCCTACCTTGTCTCGTGATGTCAGGGAATTTGTGCAGTCCTGCGGGACTTGCTCTCGCTCCAAGCCTTGCTCTCGCTCTAGTGGTTTGTTGATGCCATTGCCTGTGCCCAAGAGACCATGGACCCATATCTCTATGAATTTCATTTCCGACCTCCCTGTTTCTTAGAGAATGACCGTCATCTGGGTGATTTGTGATAGGTTTTCCAAGATGATACATCTTGTGCCATTACCTAAGTTGCCTTCCTCCTCTGAATTGGTGCCTTTGTTCCTTCAGCACGTGGTTCGTTTACACGGAATTCCTGAGAACATTGTGTCTGACAGAGGAGTCCAGTTTGTTTCCAGATTTTGGAGGACCTTTTGTTCTAAGCTTGGTTTTCAGTTGTCTTTCTCCTCGGCGTTTCATCCTCAGACCAGTGGTCAAACTGAGAGAACAAACCAGACATTGGAGACTTATCTAAGATGCTTTGTGTCTGCTGATCAGGATGACTGGGTCTCTTTTTTGCCTTTGGCTGAGTTTGCTCTTAATAATAGGGCTAGCTCTGCCACTTTGATGTCTCCATTTTTCTGTAATTCTGGGTTTCACTCTCGATTTTCTTCAGGACAGATGGAGGCTTCTGCCTGTCCTGGTGTTGACTCTGTTGTGGAGCGTATGCAACAGATTTGGGACCAGGTAGTGGAGAGGTTGTCCCTCTCTCAGGAGAGGGCCCAGCGGTTTGCTAACCGGCATAGGACTGATGGTCCTCGGTTTAAAGTGGGGGACTTGGTTTGGTTGTCCTCAAAAAATATTCCTATGAGAGTGGCATCTCCTAAATTTAAGCCTAGGTTCATTGGACCTTATAAGATCATGGAGATTCTTAATCCTGTTTCTTTTCGTTTGCTTCTTCCAGGGACATTTAAGATCCATAACGTGTTCCACAAGTCCTTGTTAAAGAGGTTTGTTAAGCCAGTGGTTCCTACTGCTTTGCCTCCTGACCCTGTTCTGGTTGAGGGCAATATGGAGTTTGTGGTTGAGAAAATATTGAATTCTCGTTTTTCTAGATGGAAACTTCAGTATTTGGTTAAGTGGAGAGGTTATGGTCAGGAAGACAATTCTTGGGTGTTTGCTTCAGACATCCATGCTAGGAGACTCATCCGTGCGTATCATAGAACTCATCCTGACCGACCTGGTTGCTCAAGCGAGGGTTCGGTGACCCCTCCTCAAGGGGGGGGTACTGTTGTGAATGGACTTGAGATGGGTTCTGAGCAGAGGCTCCCTCTGGTGGTTACAAGCGGTACTGGACTGTCCAGTGAAGATTGTGAGGATTGGGAATCAGGTGTTACTGACTGGTCTTATATAAGGGAGTCACCTTCCCATCAGGGTTGCCGGTGATCAATTGTTCTGGTCTCAATCCTTGATTCCTGTTTCCTTTGTAGCCTGCTGTTTCGTGTCTGCATCTCCTGCTAACAGATAAGACATTTTCTTCTTTTTGTTTTTGTGCTTGATTTTTGCATTTTGTCCTGAACTTCTGTGGGGGCCTTCAGGGTCCCCTCCGGGGGCTTTTGCCCTCTCAGTTTAGTTCTGCCACTGATGTTTTGTACATTTACTTTTTCCAGTTTTTTCAGTGGCTGCTGTTTTGATTTTGTTACACCAGAGAACTAATTTAGGTGGTAGAGGTCGTGTGATCTCAGGTGTTTTTGAAATTAGTAGAGTTGGTGCTTTTCAGGGTTTTTTGGGATTGCAGTAAGTGCTCTTCCTATCCTTTTCTATTTAGATAGTTTGGGCCCCAACGTTTGCTCATACTATTTTCTGTCTGTGTCAGTATTTCTTCTTGTCTAACCGCCATTACATGTTTGGGGGCTTTCTATGTTCTTTGGGGATCTGCTCCGGGGCAGATAGCTTTCCTCTTTCTATCTTTAGGTATAGTTAGTTTCTCAGGCTGTGACGAGGCGTCTAGGACCAACGTAGGAACGCTCCACGGCTGCCTCTAGTTGTGGTGGTTAGTCAGGGTACTGCAATCTCATAGATTCCAACTGCTCTGGTGTATTTCCTTTTTTACCTGCACTCCTCAGCTACCAAATCATAACACCCTCCCTTTTTTTTTTTTTTTGTTCGGGGTTTTGCTTGCTGGCTCCTGGTTGTTGTGCTACAGACATTTTGTGCAGAGTGGGGATTACAACAATAATAACTATTCATTCCTTTTAGGTTTTGATACCCATGCGGTCTAAGTTTTAGTCGTGCCAGTGCCATCTGGCACTATCAACTCTATACTGGTAGTCCATGGTTTGTGACTATATACATCCCAGATGTGATCGCCATTTGTTCCATATATTAAAAATAAACAACTGATTTTGACTTTATTTAAGCATATTCTATTGGTTTATTTGTCATTGTGGTCTGTTACAACTCGACACATTGGTGGTGCCATTTGTGTATAGTGTGGTTTCACACATAAACACATTACCTATCGTGACAAATCTTAGCTATATAGAATCATCTGTTATTATAGTCCTTTTGTCAACATGTGACAAATGGATAGTGCTTTGTGGTGCCCGCCTGCTCTATTTAGAACACTATTCAGCTATTTATATGTTGTGCAAGTGTGTGGATCACAATAATAACTGCTCATTCCTTCCAGGTTTTTACATCTATGCGGTCGTGTTTGATTCTTACTGGTTTTAGACGCGCCAGTGCCTTTATTGACACTGTCAACTCTATACCAGTAGGCTATGGTTTGTGACTATATACATCTTATATGTGATCACCATCTGTTTTTCTTTATCATATTTGTTATTGAGGTTTATGACAACTAGATACATGGGTGGCGCCATCCATTTATAGTATGGTTTCTACACACAAATACATGACCTATTGTGGCAAATCCTAGCCATATAGAATCATCTGTTATTATGGGTTTTTTTTGCCAGTATGTGACAAATGATAGTGCTACATTGTGCCCGCCTGTTCTTATACCAGTTATTTATATGCTGTCCAGGTTTGTGGGTCACAATAATAATAATTGCTCATTCTTTCTAGGTTCTGACATCCATGTGGTCGAGTTTTGATTTTATACTTTATTGGCCTATTGTCATTGAGGTTGGTTACAGCTTGACACATGGGTGGTGCCATTTGTGTATAATATGGCCTCTATACATAAATGTATGTCCTATTGTCGCAAAATCTTAGGTATATAGTATCACTTGTTATTATTGTTTTTTGGTTAATATGTGACAAATGGATAGTATTTTATTGTGCCCACCTGCTCTATTTAGAACACCAACCAGTTATGTATCAACACTTTGGCATTATGATTAAATGTATTCAAATTGGTGATTTGCCTTAATTATCTACTGCGCAGGCCCAGGTGACACATCTGAGCGTACACAGCCCCTTGATCCCTTCCCTCTGATATATGTGCAATAACGCCGGTTTTCGGCCATATTGCTAAATCCAGTCTGTGCCCTCGGCTTCAATTATCCACTGCGCATGCCCGGGCTACACACTGGGCGGACGCAGCTTCAAGTCTATCAATTCGTGGATCGTCTATGGCCTTCTGACGCATGCGCAATAGCGCGAGATGTCGGCCATATTGGTATACCCTGTTTGGGCCCTTTGTCCACACCACTTCCGGGAGTCGGCGTGCTGTGTTATGGCGCCGGTTACCACGCTCAGCTGCTGTAAGTTCTTGATTATTCTTTTATATATAAATAACTGCCCTGTGTGTTTAACCCTACCTGCCCCTGACGAAGCCACTGAGGTGGCGACACGCGTTGGGCTCTGGCCCCCCTGCCTTAATTTATCTTCTTTTTTCTCCCCTCTGGTCTGATAATACCATCTTTATGAGCGTTCAGGTCCATTCGATGCTCTGGCTGATAGGAATTGGGTTGCTTGTACCTTCATTTATCCTCTTCTCATTTCATCCAGGATCTGGTCACAGGTATATTTGTACCGCTAGCTCATGTATAATCCTTTCCCCGATTTAGGCCTTTGGGGGAGATATTATCTAATTTGTATATTTGTATTTCTGTCATTTTTTGATTGATATTTGTACTGTTCATTGGTTATTGTGGGTATTATATTGTTTGAAGGGCTGTGGGGGCCATGTTCCCTTATTTGTCGGGCATTATGTGTGTATTTTAATGGTTTTTAATCTTTTTGGGTGTTCATGCAGTTTTTTCAATAAAATTTAACTATATATGTTATTCAGGTGTTCCCTGGCTCTTAGTATGTGCTTTCCCTTTTTTTTGTTTCTAAGACTTAGATCTAGCACACACAGTACATTGACGCACCCACTTAATGACTTCCTTCTGCCATCCAGGCCACCAAAAACTGCGACCCACAAGTCTCTTGGTCTCAGAGATTCCAGGATGACCTGCCAACCAAGACTCATGACACTCAAACAAATCTCTCCTAAAGGTCCCAGGCACAAACAACCTCCCATGGGGAGTGTTAGATGGGGCATTCTCCTGTGCATTAAGAATCTCATCTTCCAACACAGAGTCCAAAGCAGCAATCACAACCCCTACTTGTAAAATGTTCTCCTCCTCCTCAGCACCAACCATGGGAGAAAAGCTGCGAGACAAAGCATCGGCTTTCTCATTCTTAGTACCTGGGATGTAAGTAACGGAAAAATTAAACCGCGAGAAAAACAGTGCCCACCTAGCCGGACGGGCATTCAAGCGTTTGGCAGCATCAAGATAGATCATATTTTTATGATCAGTGAAAACCTGAATGGGAAATTCAGCACCTTCCAAGAGATGCCGCCAGTGTTCAAATGCGAGTTTAATGGCCAACAATTCCCGATTACCAATATCATAATTCAATTCAGTCTCAGAAAATTTTTTTGAAAAAAAGCACAAGGATGTACTCCATCTGTGTTTTCCTGAGACAACACCGCGCCGACCCCCACTGAAGAAGCATCAACCTCAACCAAAAACAGTTTAGTCACATCAGGCTGCATAAGGATGGGAGCAGAGCTGAACCTCTCCTTTAAAAACACAAAAGCTTTAATGGCCTCAGTAGTCCACTGAACCGCATTAGCACCTTTCCTGGTGAGATCGGTCAGTGGTTTGACAATAATAGAAAATTTTTTAATGAATTTTCTATAATAATTGGCAAAACCCAAAAACCTCTGTAACGATTTCAAACCAATAGGCCTAGGCCATTCCTGCACAGCTTGAACTTTCACTGGGTCCATCTCAAAACCTTCGCTGGAGATAATGTAGCCCAAAAAACTAATTCTCTGTACAGCGAACTCACATTTCTCCAGCTTAGCAAAAAGCGAATTGTCACTCAATAACTGTAATACCTCACGAACGCTCCACCAATGAGACTCCAGATCCAGCGAATAAATCAAAATGTCATCCAAATACACAACCACATTTTTGCCGATCAAAGGTCTAAGGATGTCATTAATAAGATTCTGAAAAAATGCAGGAGCATTGGTAAGGCCAAAAGGCATAACCAGATTCTCAAAATGACCCACAGGAGTGTTAAAAGTAGTCTTCCATTCGTCACCCTCCTTTATGCGCAACAAATTGTATGCCCCCCGAAGATCAATTTTAGAGAACCACTTGGCCCCCGCTAACCGGTTAAACAAATCAGGAATCAATGGCAGTGGGTAAGGATTGCGTACAGTAATTTTATTAATCTCACGAAAGTCCAGACAAGGACGTAAACCGCAGTCCTTTTTTTTAACAAAAAAAATCCAACAGCCACAGGAGACTTGGAAGGCCTAATGTGACCGGCGGCCTAGCTTGTCTGTATGTATTCCTCCAAAGTCTTTCTCTCAGGAATAGTAAGATTAAATAAACGACTTTTAGGAAGAGTCGCTCCAGGGACAAATTCAATAGTACAATCATAGTCTCTATGGGGAGGTAGAATCTGCGATTCCTTCTCAGAAATTTTTTTCCAAAAATCCTGAATAGGTACAGGTAGTTCACCTTTATCCACAGCAGCAATACGCCCGTTACAACACTTGTCATAACACTTAGGGCTCCAGGACTTCATTTCATTGGTAGACCAATCCAGAACAGGATTGTGCAATTTTAACCAGAGTAACCCCAAAATCACCGGAGAAGGTAAATTATTCCACACTACCAAATCCAAATTCTCTTGGTGAACACAGAGGGGAAATTCACAGACCTTGTGAGTAACATTCTTCAAGGGAGAGCCATCAACAGAAACCACGGCAATAGGGGATGACAAAGGTTTGGGTTTTAATTTAAGTTTTTCCAAGAATCCCCCATCAATCACATTCAGAGTAGAACCACAATCGACAAATACCCGAAAATCCATTAATTCTTCCTGAGCAGCTGTAGTGGCAGAAAGAAAGACGCCCTTAGTGTTTAAACAGGCTATACGGGCGAAACTGACCTTTTTTTTTTTCTTTGTTCATACGAAGCACACAGTTCTTAATGAAATGGTCTGATTTGCCACAATAAAAGCACTGTTACACTCGGTCCCAGCGCTGGCTCTGCACTCCGTTCTGCTCACTCACCTGTTCCTCTAGCTGTCCCTCTGCAGCAGTCTGCGCACGGGCTGGGGTCTCCTGTCCCATCTGCTCGTCGGCGTCCTGTGTCCTCCTCCACTTCCTGGCACGCTGCTGGCAGGCCTCCAGATAGTCTGCTTAGGACGCGAGGCCGCGCCACAGTCTCTCTTAAAGGGGCAGCGTGCATTTTTTGAAATAGCTAATTAACCAATGGCTGCGCACTCAGTACTATATCTGGTCACTCCACCATTAGGGGAGTGCCGGAGCAACGTGTTTTATCATTGCTACATCCGGTTCTGTTCCTGATCTGTCTGCGCTGCGTCTGCAGTCTCTGTGCTTCGCTGATACTGTTTGTCTCCTCAGATCATTGCTAACCTGTATCTGGCTAACCTGGACAATCTCGGCTATTACTGGCGCAAGTGTCATCCCGTTCCGCCATCAGCCATCCGTACCCGTGGACCGTGACAAGGTCACTGGAGCCAGCCTACTACCATCCGTTCTGGACCAGGACCTTACCCTTCTCCGTCAAGAACCCTCCACGGACTCTGTAAATACCTGTTACCCTTTTGGTCCCTCTGGGACATCTGCCATGTGTCCGGGGTCTAACTGGAGGTAGCACCTGTGTCCTCCGGGTATTCCATTCTGGTCCTGTTCGAGGGGCCTTACTACGGGTACCTGGGGCTCACTAGTTACGCCCCCTTCGGAGCCCCCCGGACCGCGGTCTCGAGGTTCCACATTAAAAAATAAATATGAATGTGAACTTCACCACCTCTGCCTCCGCTTCCATTCGTTACAGATTGTTCCGGCCATGGAACCCGTTGGATCCCAGAGATCTCCGACCACGGATCTGTGCCAGGAGGTGACCCGTTTGGGAGTTCAACAGGACAAGATCACGACTTATTTACGCAGCTTGTCTACCCGCATGGATTCCTTAGGGTCCTCGTCTGCACCTGACTCTTCTATCAATAATCAGGTACCAGTTCCCATGGCAAGTCAAGGTCCCCGTCTGGCGGCTCCTACCCGTTTCCAGGGTGACCCTACTCTGTGTCGGGGTTTCCTCAATCTGTGCACTCTACACTTCGAAATCTTGGGGCATATGTTTGCTTCTGACCGAGCCAAGGTGGGCTTCATCATGTCACACCTGGGAGGAGAAGCCCTCGCCTGGCTAAACCCGCTATGGGAGAGAGGGGATCCGCTGGTTAACAATCTTCAATCTTTCCTAGAGGCTTTTCGCAGGACTTTCGATGAACTGGTCGCACCACTTCGACTGCCTCAGCTCTGCTCCGCCTGCGCCAAGGTACTCTCACGGCAGCTCAGTATGCTGTTAAATTCCGCACCCTCTCGTCTGAATTATCGTGGAACAATGAGGTCCTGGTTGCTAACTTCTGGGAAGGCCTATCCGGAAGAATCAAGGATGAGCTGGCGGGACGGGACAGACCTACCCTCTTGGAAGAGCTAATATCCTTGGCAACCCGAATTGACCTGCGTTTTCAGGAGCGCTCCATGGAGATCAAGCGGGACAAAAGGTCCTATCACCTGGACTCTAGTTTATACAAAACAGGTACTTCGCCCTCCGCCTCCGAGGCCATGGAGGTGGACCATGTAAGTTTGGCCACCCGCTGCCGGGAGGCACGTCGCAAGGAGGGAAGTTGTTACTACTGCGGTAGTTCTGAACATTTGATCCATTTCTGTCCTAAGAAGTCGGGAAACTCCAGTGCCTAGGTCCGGTAGGAGGGGCCAACCTAGGTAGAGAACAGTCCTCTCCCTCTTTACACATCTCAGTCTCCGTGTCCTATGGAGCAATAAAATTCTCCGAACATTGTCTACTGGATTCTGGAGCTGCAGGGAACTTCATCCAGCAGGCGGTTGTGGATCATTACCGCTTACCAGTCCAGCGTCTTCCTGATCCGTTACAGGTGTCCGCCGTGGATGGCAAACCGCTGACCGAGCCCGTCCAGTTTCAAACCGAGTTGGTGGAACTCCGGGTAGGTCTAATGCATACTGAACGAATGCGATTTTATGTATATCCCGGTTTATCCCATCCCATGCTTTTAGGTTTACCTTGGCTCCAGATGCATGAACCAGTCCTTAATTGGAAAACTGGAGAAGTTCTGCATTGGGGAGATACCTGCATGAATCGTTGCTTAACCCGGATTCAACCTGTTTCGCCTCCAGTACAGCCTGATACCCTGCCAGGGTTGCCTTCCGTCTATTGGTCCTTCTCTGACGTCTTTGGGAAAAAGGAGGCTGAGAGACTACCTCCACACAGGTCGTATGACTGTCAGATAGAGCTTCTTCCTGGAGCATCTCCTCCTCGCGGGAGAGTTTATCCCCTTTCACAGGCAGAGACTCAGGCCATGTCGGACTACATCCAAGAGAATCTGGCTAGAGAATTTATCCGAAAGTCATAGTCACCGGCAGGAGCTGGATTCTTCTTTGTGAAGAAAAAGGATGGATCCTTGCGGCCCTGCATTGACTATCGGGGTCTAAATCAAATCACAGTAAAAAACAGGTATCCATTACCTCTTATTTCAGAGCTGTTTGATCGTCTCAGAGGGGCCAAGATCTTCACCAAATTGGACCTCAGAGGGGCCTACAACCTGATCCGAGTCAGAAGGGGGACGAATGGAAAACAGCCTTCAACACCCGTGACGGCCACTATGAATACCTGGTAATGCCATTCGGCCTAAGCAATGCACCTGCGGTTTTTCAGGAATTTGTTAATGACATTTTCAGGGACTTGCTCTATACTTGTGTCGTGGTTTACCTGGACGATATTTTGATTTTTTCTGCTGACTTGACGTCACACCGGAGGCAAGTACGCCTGGTCTTACAAAGACTGAGAGAGAACAGGCTATATGCCAAATATGAGAAATGCCTCTTTGAGCAGTCTTCTTTGCCTTTCCTTGGGACATTGTATCTTCCACAGGATTAAAGATGGATCCGGAGAAGTTGTCTGCAGTTCTCAACTGGCCTCGTCCGTCTGGGCTAAAAGCCATACAAAGGTTCCTCGGGTTCGCCAATTACTATCGGCAATTTATTCCACACTTTTCCACCCGAGTGGCTCCAATCACAGCCTTAACCCGGAAAGGTGTAAACTCTAAGGAATGGTCCTCCGAGGCAGAAGAGGCCTTTGTTTCTCTCAAAAAAGCCTTTGCTTCCGCACCCGTTCTCCATCGTCCTAATTCAAGTGAGCAATTTTTTCTTGAAGTTGACGCTTCTTCCATAGGTGCAGGAGCAGTTCTGACCCAGAAGTCGTCTACCGGGCGGATGATCTCGTGTGGTTTTTTTTCCAAGGTTTTTTCTCCTGCAGAAAGGAATTACTCTGTCGGTGATCGCGAACTGTTGGCCATCAAATTGGCTCTGCAAGAATGGAGACATCTTCTTGAAGGAGCTCATCACCAGGTAATCATATTCACCGACCATAAAAACCTTGCCTATCTCAAATCTGCTTTAAGACTGAATCCCCGTCAGGCCCGTTGGGCATTATTTTTTGCCCGTTTCAATTTTGTACTTCATTTCCGTCCAGCTGACAAGAACGTCAAGGCAGACGCACTCTCTAGAGCCTTCTTGCCTCCTGAACTGGAGGAGGAACCTCAGCACATTATTGAACCTTCTAAGTTAGTCTCTGTTGCCTCCACTGATCTGGCCCGGCTTCCTCCTGGGAAGACTTTCGTGTCCGCCTCTGATCGTAGTCGTGTTCTGCGCTGGGGTCATTCTTCTAAGTTGGCTGGCCATGCTGGTCAGAGAAAGATGCAGCAACTCATCTCCCGTTATTACTGGTGGCCTACCATGGGCAAGGATATCCAGGAGTTCGTCGCAGCCTGTCCTTCATGTGCTCGTAACAAAACTGTTAAACATCTACCAGCCGGCAGGCTTCTGCCTCTTCCAATTCCGTCCGCTCCCTGGCAGCACATCGCGATGGATTTCATCACGGATCTTCCCATTTCTTCTGGCTGCTCAATGGTATGGGTTGTGGTGGACCGCTTCTCTAAAATGGCCCACTTCGTTCCGCTATCTGGCCTCCCGTCTGCTCCAGAATTGGCCACTCACTTCATTCAGCACATCTTCCGTCTACATGGATTTCCTCTCCACATCGTGTCCGACAGGGGCGTCCAGTTCACCTCTAAGTTCTGGAGAGGACTCTGTAAAATGGTAAAAATTGAACTAGATTTTTCTTCTGCATATCATCCCCAGTCTAATGGGCAAGTGGAGAGGATCAATCAAATCCTGAGCTCCTTCTTTAAGGACCCGGGTACCACTCCTGATCCGGTCTCTGAGGATGATGTTTTTGAGGTAAAACATATCTTGGCCTCTAAGCGAGTAAGAGGTAGGATCTATTACCTGGTGGACTGGAAAGGTTTTGGTCCTGAGGAGAGATCTTGGGAGCCTAAAGAGAACATCCAGGCTCCTCTTCTTCTTAAAAGATTTCACGCAGGCTTGAAAAAGAGGGGGAGTAAAGAGGGGGATACTGTTACACTCGGTCCCAGCGCTGGCTCTGCACTCCGTTCTGCTCACTCACCTATTCCTCTAGCTGTCCCTCTGCAGCAGTCTGCGTGCGGGCTGGGGTCTCCTGTCCCATCTGCTCGTCGGCGTCCTGTGTCCTCCTCCACTTCCTGGCACGCTGCTGGCAGGCCTCCAGATAGTCTGCTTAGGACGCGAGGCCGCGCCCACCGTCTCTCTTAAAGGGGCAGCGTGCATTTTTTGAAATAGCTAATTAACCAATGGCTGCGCACTCAGTACTATATCTGGTCACTCCACCATTAGGGGAGTGCCGGAGCAACGTGTTCTATCATTGCTACATCCGGTTCTGTTCCTGATCTGTCTGCGCTGAGTCTGCAGTCTCTGTGCTTCGCTGATACTGTTTGTCTCCTCAGATCATTGCTAACCTGTATCTGGCTAACCTGGACAATCTCGGCTATTACTGGCGCAAGTGTCATCCCGTTCCGCCATCAGCCATCCGTACCCGTGGACCGTGACAAGGTCACTGGAGCCAGCCTACTACCATCCGTTCTGGACCAGGACCTTACCCTTCTCCGTCAAGAACCCACCACGGACTCTGTAAATACCTGTTACCCTTTTGGTCCCTCTGGGACAGCTGCCACGTGTCCGGGGTCTAACTGGAGGTAGCACCTGTGTCCTCCGGGTATTCCATTCTGGTCCTGTTCGAGGGGCCTTACTACGGGTACCTGGGGCTCACTAGTTACGCCCCCTTCGGAGCCCCCCGGACCGCGGTCTCGAGGTTCCACATTAAAAAATAAAAACGAATGTGAACTTCACCACCTCTGCCTCCGCTTCCATTCGTTACAAGCACAAACCTTCAGAAAACCTGCGGTCTTTTTCCTGAGAGTGGGGTGCCATCGCTCCAATCTCCATCGGCTCTCAAATGTCAGCACAGACCCTCTCAAGACTTGGAGCTGACATGGCAGAGGATTTACTCTCATTAACCCTTGCCCGCAGTCTCCTATCCACCCGTATAGCTAATTGCATAACCTCCTGCAAGTTACCAGGTATGGGATAAGCAATCAGCAACTCTTTAACACTTTCACCTAGCCCTGCAAGAAACAAACTTTTCAAAGCTGAATCGTTCCACCCACCTGAGTAGACCACCGTCGGAAGTGAGTACAATATTTTTCCACATTACTTGATCCCTGCCTCAAACGTCTCAATTCTGTCTCAGCTGATGAGTAGAGTTGAGCGATACTTTCCGATATCCAAAAGTATCGGAATCGGAATGGTATCGCCGATACACAAAAAATATCGGCGATACCCGATACCGATACCGGAAGTCCCATGTAAGTCTATGGGAACAAAATATCGAAATAAAAAAAACCCCATTCTTGCCTTGTAGGTTAATTGTACATGAAGGAAAACAACAAAGAGTAATGTAGAATGTATTGGGGGAGGTTGAGGAGACATTAAAGGCATAGATGTTTAACCCAATCCAATGGAATAGCATTAATTTTTTTTTTTAGGAAATACGTTCGGATTGACGAAGAAATTCACAATGTTGTTAACCTTTTTTCTATTTTGTCAAATATGTCTGTTTCACAACTTCCATGGTCTTCACCTTTTTAACTTTTCACACACTTTCTCCTTCATAATCTTCAGCAGCATCATCTTTCTCATCAAATTATTCTTCATCTTCACCTTCTTAATCTTCTAAAACTTCTTGCTATTCATCTTTTTGTTAACATTACTTATATTGTTCTTATTAAACAGTTATTATTCTTCATATTCTACTTCTTCATCTTCTTCCTATTCATCCTTTTCATCATATTCTTATTTGTGACAGACATTCCTGTACTTGTAATCTGTAAAACTCTGAATTTTCATCCTTCCGTTCTTGCTGTCACGAAAGATTTTAATTACAACAGTATTTGTCCGCGTTCAGTTTAGCCTGCAGCAGCATCAGGCATTTTCCAGGGGCACCACGAGGAGGAACGGACTCACCCCCATACACTGCTTAGTCTTCTTCTGCTTAGAATTTAGAGCATATATTTTGCTCTTCATTTTGGTCTTATACTTAATGTTCTTCTGCTTTTTGATCTTCTGCTTATTGTTCTTCTGTCTCTTGTTCTGTATCTTGTAGTTTGTCTTAACCTTCTTTGTCCTGTTGGTGATGGTACAAAAGCCAATGGAAGTAACGAGGACCAGCTGACTGTGCTGGAACCCGGAGGGTCAGCAGAAGGAAAAGAGCCAATGGCACAACCGAGGACCAGCTGACGTTACTGGGACACGGTTACTAAGCAGGAGGTACCTGTGCTCCAAAGCACTACCAAGGACCAGCAGACGTTGCTGGAACTCGGATACGACATGGAGGCACCTAGGCCAAAGGCACTGCGGAGAACCAGCTGACGGTACTGGAACCCGGATGGGTAGCAGAAGGTACAAGAGCCAATGAAAGTAACGAGGACCAGCTGACTGTGCTGGAACCCGGAGGGTCAGCAGAAGGAAAAGAGCCAATGGCACAACCGAGGACCAGCTGACGTTACTGGGACACGGTTACTAAGCAGGAGGTACCTGTGCTCCAAAGCACTACCAAGGACCAGCAGACGTTGCTGGAACTCGGATACCGACATGGAGGCACCTAGGCCAAAGGCACTGCGGAGAACCAGCTGACGGTACTGGAACCCGGATGGGTAGCAGAAGGTACCATGGAAATTAAAAGTTGAGGCAGCAGGACTGTTTGCGTTCACACAGCAGGGGAACAGCTGACATTACTGAACCAGTAACACAGGAGCAAGTGTAGACTGTGCTAACAGCACTTCGAGAAACAACTGGCGGTGTTGTAACCAGGGATGAGAAGAGAACAGGTGGAGAGCAGCAGGACTTTTTGCCGTTCCACACAGCAGGGGAACAGCTGACATTACTGAACCCAGTAACACGGGAGCAAGTGTAGACTGTGCTAACAACACTCCGAGAAACAACTGGCGGTGTTGTAACCCAGGGATGAGAAGAGAACAGGGTGAGGCACAGGACTTTTTGCCGTTCACACAGCAGGGGAACAGCTGACATTACTGAACCCAGTAACACGGAGCAAGTGTAGACTGTGCTAACAGCACTTCCGAGAAACAACTGGCGGTGTTGTAACCCAGGGATGAGAAGAGAACAGGTGGAGGCAGCAGGACTTTTGCCGTTCACACAGCAGGGAACAGCTGACATTACTGAACCCCAGTAACACAGGAGCAAGTGTAGACTGTGCTAACAGCACTTCCGAGAAACAACTGGCGGTGTTGTACCCAGGGATGAGAAGAGAACAGGTGGAGGCAGCAGGACTGTTTGCCGTTCACACAGCAGGGGAACAGCTGACATTACTGAACCCAGTAACACGGAGCAAGTGTAGACTGTGCTAACAGCACTTCCGAGAAACAACTGGCGGTGTTGTAACCCAGGGATGAGAAGAGAACAGGTGAGGCAGCAGGACTTTTGCCGTTCACACAGCAGGGGAACAGCTGACATTACTGAACCCCAGTAACACAGGAGCAAGTGTAGACTGTGCTAACAGCACTTCCGAGAAACAACTGGCGGTGTTGTAACCCAGGGATGAGAAGAGAACAGGGTGGAGGCAGCAGGACTTTTTGCCGTTCACACAGCAGGGGAACAGCTGACATTACTGAACCCCAGTAACACGGGAGCAAGTGTAGACTGTGCTAACAGCACTTCCGAGAAACAACTGGCGGTGTTGTAACCCAGGGATGAGAAGAGAACATGGTGGAGGCAGCAGGACTGTTTGCCGTTCACACAGCAGGGGAACAGCTGACATTACTGAACCCCAGTAACACAGGAGCAAGTGTAGACTGTGCTAACAGCACTTCCGAGAAACAACTGGCGGTGTTGTAACCCAGGGATGAGAAGAGAACAGGGTGGAGGCAGCAGGACTTTTGCCGTTCACACAGCAGGGGAACAGCTGACATTACTGAACCCCAGTAACACAGGAGCAAGTGTAGACTGTGCTAACAGCACTTCCGAGAAACAACTGGCGGTGTTGTAACCCAGGGATGAGAAGAGAACAGGGTGGAGGCAGCAGGACTTTTTGCCGTTCACACAGCAGGGGAACAAACTGACATTACTGAACCCCAGTAACACAGGAGCAAGTGTAGACTGTGCTAACAGCACTTCCGAGAAACAACTGGCGGTGTTGTAACCCAGGGATGAGAAGAGAACAGGGTGGAGGCAGCAGGACTTTTTGCCGTTCACACAGCAGGGGAACAGCTGACATTACTGAACCCCAGTAACACAGGAGCAAGTGTAGACTGTGCTAACAGCACTTCCGAGAAACAACTGGCGGTGTTGTAACCCAGGGATGAGAAGAGAACAGGGTGGAGGCAGCAGGACTTTTTGCCGTTCACACAGCAGGGGAACAGCTGACATTACTGAACCCCAGTAACACAGGAGCAAGTGTAGACTGTGCTAACAGCACTTCCGAGAAACAACTGGCGGTGTTGTAACCCAGGGATGAGAAGAGAACAGGGTGGAGGCAGCAGGACTTTTTGCCGTTCACACAGCAGGGGAACAGCTGACATTACTGAACCCCAGTAACACAGGAGCAAGTGTAGACTGTGCTAACAGCACTTCCGAGAAACAACTGGCGGTGTTGTAACCCAGGGATGAGAAGAGAACAGGGTGGAGGCAGCAGGACTTTTTGCCGTTCACACAGCAGGGGAACAGCTGACATTACTGAACCCCAGTAACACAGGAGCAAGTGTAGACTGTGCTAACAGCACTTCCGAGAAACAACTGGCGGTGTTGTAACCCAGGGATGAGAAGAGAACAGGGTGGAGGCAGCAGGACTTTTTGCCGTTCACACAGCAGGGGAACAGCTGACATTACTGAACCCCAGTAACACAGGAGCAAGTGTAGACTGTGCTAACAGCACTTCCGAGAAACAACTGGCGGTGTTGTAACCCAGGGATGAGAAGAGAACAGGTGGAGGCAGCAGGACTTTTTGCCGTTCACACAGCAGGGGAACAGCTGACATTACTGAACCCCAGTAACACAGGAGCAAGTGTAGACTGTGCTAACAGCACTTCCGAGAAACAACTGGCGGTGTTGTAACCCAGGGATGAGAAGAGAACAGGTGGAGGCAGCAGGACTTTTTGCCGTTCACACAGCAGGGAACAGCTGACATTACTGAACCCCAGTAACACAGGAGCAAGTGTAGACTGTGCTAACAGCACTTCCGAGAAACAACTGGCGGTGTTGTAACCCAGGGATGAGAAGAGAACAGGTGGAGGCAGCAGGACTTTTTGCCGTTCACACAGCAGGGAACAGCTGACATTACTGAACCCCAGTAACACAGGAGCAAGTGTAGACTGTGCTAACAGCACTTCCGAGAAACAACTGGCGGTGTTGTAACCCAGGGATGAGAAGAGAACAGGGTGGAGGCAGCAGGACTTTTTGCCGTTCACACAGCAGGGGAACAGCTGACATTACTGAACCCCAGTAACACAGGAGCAAGTGTAGACTGTGCTAACAGCACTTCCGAGAAACAACTGGCGGTGTTGTAACCCAGGGATGAGAAGAGAACATGGTGGAGGCAGCAGGACTTTTGCCGTTCACACAGCAGGGGAACAGCTGACATTACTGAACCCCAGTAACACAGGAGCAAGTGTAGACTGTGCTAACAGCACTTCCGAGAAACAACTGGCGGTGTTGTAACCCAGGGATGAGAAGAGAACAGGGTGGAGGCAGCAGGACTTTTTGCCGTTCACACAGCAGGGGAACAGCTGACATTACTGAACCCCAGTAACACAGGAGCAAGTGTAGACTGTGCTAACAGCACTTCCGAGAAACAACTGGCGGTGTTGTAACCCAGGGATGAGAAGAGAACAGGGTGGAGGCAGCAGGACTTTTTGCCGTTCACACAGCAGGGGAACAGCTGACATTACTGAACCCCAGTAACACGGGAGCAAGTGTAGACTGTGCTAACAGCACTTCCAAGCAACAACTGGCGGTGTTGGAGCCCAGGGTCAAGGAGGATGTTTAAATACTAGATCAAGTATTTTCCTTGTTACGTGTCAATTAAAAATGTCTATACTCCAAACAAGAGAAATATAACCTTTAGTACCATAAGATGATGATTTTACTTTAAAAAATATATGTAAATTAATAATTGACAAACATAAACGCATACATTAACATGTTGAAAAGCAATGCAAACCACAATAAAAATCGGTTAAATAATCTGCTATACGGTTTTAAATAAAAGCATACAAGTACATATCAGAATCCATTAATGATGGATAAGTAACAGTATGTACACCATTTTCATTTGCTGAATAATATCACTAAAAAGTTTTTAAAAATATCTAAAATTTCCATCATGTAATACTGATAATATGTGCCAATCATTTATATTAACAAAAAAAACCTTTAAAAAGTGCATAGTGAAAACAGCTATTTATGCCTGACTGTGGACTTGCAAGCATGACAACGGATAGATAAGGTATATATAGATGAGACTGCATAGCCACAGATGGTGAATGGCGATGTAATACTGTACCTCAATAAAGTGTGCGTTACTACTACATCCTTTTTTTTATATAGCTTTATAAAAGGGTACGTGCATGTATGCTTGCGCCTTTGTTTGGACGCACAGACTGGCTTCCTGCTGTGACGCGTTGGGTATTGGAGCGTCTGTGCGTCTTATGACGCAGACTAACATTCACGGTGCGCATCGTTCATCATCGCAAGCGTACCGACAACACAAAGGCGTTGTCATGACTGCTTTACTCAGTAAACATGCACCTATGATGAAACATACACGCATGTGCCCTATTACATAACAAGCTACAAGAAAAATGCGTGTGAGGTGTGACACAGCTGTTTTGTTAAGGTACAGTATTATATCGACATTGTACAGGTGTCGCTATTCAGTCTGATAAATAGATATCATTCACCTATTCTATCAGTTGTCGTTCTTTCAGCACCACTTACAGGTATATATTTTGCTATTGTGACTATGCACTATTGACTTTACCAAGGTAATGCATGATTTTTGTTAGCGATTATCATGTTTACATGAAGGACCTTTATGATATGGGCTGTTAACTTTCTAATCAAATATGTATTTTTTAAAATGACACAAATATAAGTAATGTTGAAGAGGACTATTCCTACATGCATTGTTTGCACAATATTACAGGTGTACATCACGTCCCTTAATCAACATTGGATATTATATTTACTTGTATGCTTTTATTTCAAAGGCAAGAACACTGAAGTATAACCTTCGCACTGCAGCAGTTGTCAAAGTTCAACCCACATTATGCACTTCCAACATTGCAGTATTTGAGTCATCATGATGTGAGTTGGATTTGTCTAAGCTATGGAGTGACAAGGTTGACCATCAGTATCCTATAGCATAAGTAGGCTTTTGTGTTTGCATTTGTTTTCGACATGTGCATATCTGTAATAATATGTCACAATTATTTTGTTACAGATTTGTGACAAAGACAAATCATTTTATGGTTTGAAAGTTGACGTTTCAAATGTTTACAGCTTAGAAATCATGGTGTAGCCTCATATCTATGTGTAGCACTAGACACTTTGAGATGTCATGTTTTTTTCACCATGATTAGGTAGCTAGCAGTAATTTTTGCCGACACACAGCAGGGGAACAGCAGGCGTTACTGAACCCCACAAACACATCAGCGATTGTTTTCATCTGTGCATCTAACACTTCTGAGCAGCAACTGGCGCTGTTGAAGCCCAGGGTCAAGGAGGGTGTAGGCAGAGGCCTAGTATGAGACGTTTGAAGTTGAAGTTGTAGTTAGCAGCAGTAATTTTTGCCAGACACACAGCAGGGGAACAGCAGGCGTTACTGAACCCCACAAACACATCAGCGATTGTTTTCATCTGTGCATCTAACACTTCTGAGCAGCAACTGGCGCTGTTGAAGCCCAGGGTCAAGGAGGGTGTAGGCAGAAGCCTAGTATGAGACGTTTGAAGTTGAAGTTGTAGTTAGCAGCAGTAATTTTTGCCAGACACACAGCAGGGGAACAGCAGGCGTTACTGAACCCCACAAACACATCAGCGATTGTTTTCATCTGTGCATCTAACACTTCTGAGCAGCAACTGGCGCTGTTGAAGCCCAGGGTCAAGGAGGGTGTAGGCACAAAATATTGAGTTATTGCCTTGTTACGTGGCCATTGCAAATGTATGTACTTCAAACAAGAATAAATGAACTTTTACTACAACAATAAAATGATAAATTTCAATTACAAGAATAGAAAAATATTTATACTTGACAGTCCTCTGTGGTTGATAACGTTTAATGGCTAACTGAAAATATGGTAACAAATTCAAAGCTTTCGAGACTACTCAGGTGTCTTCATCAGGCTAAGAGTAAAGCCAAAAATGAAGAATCACATATTTCTACACACAACAGGACACAGGAATAGCTAAGACAAGTGAGGGAGGGACAAGTGAGGGGAGACCGGCAACAAAAAGGAGAACAAGGATGAATTATCAGCGCCACACAATCACAGATAAATTAATGAATTTACCTGTGGCAAAAGACTTTTGTATGCCCGGTCATAGCATCATGGATATGGAATTACTGGTATTAAAATATAACTTCAAATATGAGAAACGTACAAAGGTTTCAGAATATAAGCTCATCATGACCTTTGACACTGTTAGTGATGGAATGAATAGATCACATGGATTTATGTCATTCTATATCAATTAAGGAATCTGCGTCTATGCCCTTCCAGGGTCATGAAAACCCAAAAAAATACGCCAATGAGAGGGCAATCAAACTTTCTATCCTTATCTAGGAACTGTTCCAATATTTATGTTCATCCCTGTGAGATAATGACAGTTCTGATACACGTCACTTACTTGTCTTACCTATTGCACTATTCCTGTGTCCTGTTGTGTATAGAAATATGTGATGCTTAATTTTTTTAGTTAGTCTTTCCCTGATGAAGAGACGTGAGTAGCCTTGAAAGCTTGCAATTTGTTTCCATCTTTTCAGTTATCCATTAAAAGGTATCAACCACTGCTGACTCTGAAGTCTAAATATTTTTCTATCTACTGGCTAACACGGTACAAAGATACACATGTTTTCTAATTTCAAGAAGGAAAAATAAAGAAAATACAAATATAAACGCATATATGCACATGCCAAAAATAAATGGAACAACACAACACCCAAAAAATTGGTAACAAAATATAGTGTTGTAAATTTAAGAATAAAAGTCCATTTTTTTTTTTATGAATAATGCTTAAGGAACGCTATGTTAAACCATAACATAGTGAAGACAATGGATTTTGTAATAGTCACTCATCATCATCATCGCAAATTTTATGTGACAGTCACAGACATTTCAATTATTTAAGTTCATAAAATCGTAACTTTCTATAGCATGTATGACATGTCCAGCATGGACTCATCAATGTGATTGATGACACAATAATGTACAATAAAAAATAACCATTTAAAAAAACATTAGGCATTGTTTGTCACAATTTAAGTGTGTGCCTGCAAGTGTAGGTGAAACAAAGGCTACGGATAGCAAAGGTATATTCTATGTCTGTATCAGACAGTGGACAGCCTCTGATGGGTAATGCCGATGTTATACTGTACGTCAATAAAGTCTGCGGCTGAAATCATGCATTTTTTGCTTGTAGAGTGTTGAAGAGGGTAAAAGAATGTCTGGTTGCGCAAAGCTTTATCCGTCAACACTACCTTCCTACTGTCACGCGTAGGGTAGGGTAGCGTGTGGCAATTAGCTGACTATCAAATGTGAGGTTAGGCTGCGTTATTGCGCACTAGGGACGCAAAAAAAAATACAGCAGTAATAATTTAATGTGTAATACTCCACCTATGACAAACAAAAAAATTACGTTCCCTCTTTAACAATGTACAAGACTAACAAGCCTAATGGTTGACGCTGACTTAATTGAGATACAGTATTACATCAACATTGTCCATGAGTAACTATGCACTGTGATACCTATATACCAGTATTAATTTATATCTCTTGTGGTTGTTTCAACAGCACTTGCAGGTATAACTACCTATTGTCAGTATGCATGATGCACTTTCTAGATGTAATAATTTATTATTGGACATTATTACCATGTTTACATGCTGGCCATTTCATATATGGTGTTTGAAGTTACAGTTGGCATCAGTATGTGTATTTTATAATGTCTGTCATAAATAAAACTCGTGATGATGATGATGAGGATTTAATGATTCGTACATCCATTGACTGCATTATCTTACAGGTACAGATAAAGTTCCTTAAAAAGCATTAATTCATAAGTCTGAAATGTACTTTTATGCATTAATTTCAAAATGTGAAGAGTAGACTATGTTTTATTTTTTGTTACCATTTCTAATAGACATGTGCAGATATGCGCTGTGATGACAAATTATTATTTGTCCATATTTGTCATAAAAATTTATCATTCTAGGCCTGCAAAACTTCACAATTTCATGTTTTCAGCATAACAAGCAGGGTGACGGCTCTTCCCTATTTGGAGCATGTTGGTCATGTGTTTTTCTGTCCATGTGTCGGGAACAGGAGACTTCTTGCCGTTGACACAGCAGGGGAACAGCTGGCGTTACTGAACCCCACTAACAGTAGAGCTTGTGTTTTGTTCTGTGGACACGACACTTCTGAGCAGCAACTGGCAGTGTTGGAGCCCAGGGAGTAGAGTTCAGGTGGTAGAAAGATGAACATAACAGGAGACATGGATAACGTTGCGAACCAGTTATTTAATCTGAAAACGGACAGACAAATTCTGGCGAGATCCATGCCTTGTTCATTTTCAGAAAAGTAAGCCGGTCTACATTATCGGAGGATAGTCGCATGCGACGGTCTGTTAGTACACCACCTGCAGCACTAAAGACGCGCTCCGATAATACACTGGCAGCAGGGCAAGCCAGCACCTCCAATGCATACTGGCTAAGCTCTGGCCATGTATCCAGCTTAGAGACCCAAAACTTGAATGGGGAAGAGCCATCTGGGAGTACACTGAGAGGCAAAGCCAAGTAGTCTGTCACCATCTGACGGATACGTTGCCTCCCGCTGACTGGAGCCCTCTCGGATGGTGTAGACATTTGTGGCGCTGCCACAAAACTTTGCCACATTTTTAACATACTGGTCTTTCCCTGTGCAGAGGCACTGCGTGTGCTCCCTCTTGTTGCAGAGCTCTCTACACTGCCTCGACGCACAGAGCTGCTTTGTAAAGCAGTAGCAGCAGCAGTGCTCTCGGCAGTAAGGTAGAACATTAGGGATTGCACCAGTGTGTCTTGGTACTCCCGCATTTTACGCTCCCGGTTCAACGGTGTGATGAGGCTTTTGACGTTGTCCCGGTAGCGAGGGTCTAGGAGGGTGTACACCCAATAATCAGACGTCGTGAGAATGTGGGCGATGCGGCGGTCGTTTCTTAGGCACTGCAGCATGAAATCAACCATGTGCTGCAGACTCCCAACTGGCAAAGAAACGCTGTCCTCTGCAAGAGGCGTTATCTCTGCCTGCTCTGCATCACCCCACCCTCGCTCTACATACTGACTAGAGCGTTGTGTACCTCCCTCTGGAGCGATGTCTTCCTCCTCCATTGACTCCTCCTCCTCATCCTCCTCACAAAGTGAGCCCTGCCCAGCCCTTTGTGAGGAACCACGTTGCGCTGACTTTCCAGAAGGTGATGGAATTTGTGACTCCTCATCCTCCACCTCTTCCAAAACCTCATCCCTTATTGCTTGCAGTGTTTTTTGAAGCAGGCAGATAAGGGGGACAGTCAGGCTGACTAGTGCATCATCTGCACTCGCCATCCGCGTTGACTCATCAAACGCACGCAAAACGTGGCACATGTCCTTCATAGTGGCCCACTCATTAATGGTGAAGTGTGGACGGCGCAAATTGCGTGTTGATTGCGCCTGATGCAGCTGATACTCCATAACTGCTGGCTGCTGCTCACACAACCGCTCCAACATATGTAACGTTGAATTCCACCTGGTGGATACGTCACATATGATGCGATGTTCAGGAAGGCGCAATCTGCGTTGCAGAGCTGCAATGCGCGATCTGGCCATGCTGGAACGTCGCAAGTGAGCGCACTCTAGGCGGACCTTGTGCAGCAGTGCATCAAGATCCGGATAGTCCCTCAAAAAACTCTGCACGACCAAGTTGAGCACATGTGCCAGACATGGTATGTGAGTGAGGTTGCCAAGGCCCAGAGCTGCCACCAGATTTCGGCCATTGTCACACACTACCAAGCCTGGCTGGAGATTCGCTGGCAAAAACCACACGTCGCTCTCCTGCTTGATGGCATTCCAGACCTCCTGCGCTGTGTGGCTTCGATTCCCCATGGAATTAATTTCAGAACGGCCTGTTGCCGTTTGGCCACGGCTGTGCTCATATCGGTCGCATCAGGTAAGCGTCCACGGGTCCATGTGGAGGTAGACCGTGACGGCTCCTGCAGCGATGATTCTGAGGAACTGGAGTAGGAGGAGGAGTCAATGTGGACAGACTTGATTCCGGCAATCCTTGGAGTTGGCAGAACACGTACAGCGCCACTCGCAAGATCTGTACCCGGCTCCACAACATTCACCCAATGGGCAGTGAGTGAAAGGTATCGTCCCTGGCCATGGGTACTGGTCCACGCATCGGTGGTCAGGTGGACCTTGCTACTGACGGCGTTTAGTAGCGCATGTTTAATTTTTGCCTCAACATGCTTTTGCAGACCAGGGACGGCTTGCCTGCTGAAATAAAATCGGCTGGGCACATTGTATTGTGGGACTGCCAATGCCATTAATTCACGGAAACTGTCAGTCTCCACCAGCCTGAATGACAGCATTTCAAGGGACAGGAGTTTTGCAATGCCAGCATTCAGAGCCTGTGCTCGTGGATGGTTTGCCGAGTATGGCCGTCTTTTATCCCATGCCTGTGCTACCGATGGCTGTTTTGTGGCCTGGGTGTGTGAGGATGACAGGGAACTTGCAGCTGTGGGTGGAATAACACTGTGTCTCTGGACAACAGTGACAGAGGTTCTTCCATGGCGATCCTTTGAGGAAGCCGAACCAGCTGTGTGTGAACTGGAGGAAGAGGCTCCAACACGAGCTGAAGATGTAGGTGCTGCTGTAGGTTGGCCTACATCTCCAGTGTGTCTTTGTAACTCAACAAAGTGCTTTGACCGCACATGTTTCCACATATTTGTTGTATTAAGGTTACTGACACTTTTACCTCTTTTAATTTTTTGATTACACAGCTTGCATTTGACATAGCAAATATCATCTGCAACTGTATCAAAAAAGGACCACGCAGAGCAAGTCCTGGGAGCGCCCGGTTTGGCTGTTGGAAGAGAACTGCTCCGAACGGGTGCCAAACTGGAGGCTACAGGCAAGCGAGTCTGCAGCCTACCTCTCCCTACTGTTTGGACCGTTGGTGCAATCTCTTCCTCAGAGCTGCTCCCACCACCTTCCTGTTCCTCACGCCATGTTGGGTCTTGGACCTCATCATCTCCACCACTACCCTCTTCCAACACCTGCTGTTGTTGGGTGGTCTGGCCAGCACCATGCTCAACAGAAACTGGCAACTGAGTCTCATCATCATCAGATGCGTTCTGCGGTGTGCTGACCATCGGCACTGGCTCACCCGCCTCTTCAGATTCAGAGAGACACAGCTGTTGCGCATCACTGCATACTGCCTCTTCTTCACATTCCAGAATGCTGCTTGGCTGGGCCCCTGTTTCCAAGCCAACAGATTCTGAGAACAGAAGCAGAGACTCAGCTGGCTCCTGTACAGAGCTCTCTGACTGCCTGGGCAATTTGGCAGGCGGTGAAGAGACTGATGGTTGTTCAACAGTGCTGTGGTCCTGAGAGGAGGTGGAAGCTATTGAAGTCGATGCATTGGCTGCCATCCAACCAACAACGGCTTCAATTTGTTCTTCACGCAGCAGGGGGGTACGCTGAGCTCCTACAAAAGTGCGCATAAAGGAACGCTCACGGGGAAAACTGGTGGATGCTGTGTCACTGGGTGCGGCAGCAGCCACAGAATCCCCACGTCCTCTCCCTGCTGCAAATCCACGGCCTCGACCACGACCACGTGCCTTACTCACTGACTTCTTCATCTTGGTAGATTGATAAAGAAAGTCAGAAAAGTTAAGGCCTAAGTGTGGTTATTCCTCACAGACTACAGTGAACCCTGCAGACAACTGTTCAGTATCTGTGAAAGGCCCCTTTGTGTACTTCTATAGTGTTTGCAACCAATGTATTGTATACGGATGGAAGCGCGTCACACTAATAGATTAGATTTTTTTCCACTAAAATGGAGCAGCACCAATTAGAGAAAAATGTGAAGGATGAGGCAGTGACACACGCTCAGCAGACTACAACCGGCAGTGGTTGAAGAACAAACTGGAGCGTAATCTGCACTCACAAAATGAAAAGCTCACAGACTACAGTGAACACTGAAACACAACTGTTCTGTAGCTGTTAAAGGCCCCTTTGTGTACTTCTATAGTGTTTGCAACCAATGTATTGTATACGGATGGAAGCGCGTCACACTAATAGATTAGATTTTTTTCCACTAAAATGGAGCAGCACCAATTAGAGAAAAATGTGAAGGATGAGGCAGTGACACACGCTCAGCAGACTACAACCGGCAGTGGTTGAAGAACAAACTGGAGCGTAATCTGCACTCACAAAATGAAAAGCTCACAGACTACAGTGAACACTGAAACACAACTGTTCTGTAGCTGTTAAAGGCCCCTTTGTGTACTTCTATAGTGTTTGCAACCAATGTATTGTATACGGATGGAAGCGCGTCACACTAATAGATTAGATTTTTTTCCACTAAAATGGAGCAGCACCAATTAGAGAAAAATGTGAAGGATGAGGCAGTGACACACGCTCAGCAGACTACAACCGCAGTGGTTGAAGAACTAACTGGAGCGTAATCTGCACTCACAAAATCAAAAGCTCACAGACTCAGTGAACACTGAAACACAACTATTCACTATCTGTGAAAAGCTCCTTTCTGTACTTCTATAGTGTTTGCAACCAATGTATTGTATACGGATGGAAGCGCGTCACACTAATAGATTAGATTTTTTTCCACTAAAATGGAGCAGCACCAATTAGAGAAAAATGTGAAGGATGAGGCAGTGACACACGCTCAGCAGACTACAACCGGCAGTGGTTGAAGAACAAACTGGAGCGTAATCTGCACTCACAAAATGAAAAGCTCACAGACTACAGTGAACACTGAAACACAACTGTTCTGTAGCTGTTAAAGGCCCCTTTGTGTACTTCTATAGTGTTTGCAACCAATGTATTGTATACGGATGGAAGCGCGTCACACTAATAGATTAGATTTTTTTCCACTAAAATGGAGCAGCACCAATTAGAGAAAAATGTGAAGGATGAGGCAGTGACACACGCTCAGCAGACTACAACCAGCAGTGGTTGAAGAACTAACTGGAGCGTGATCTGCACTCAAAAAATCAAAACCTCACAGACTGCAGTGAACACTGAAACACAACTATTCACTATCTGTGAAAAGCTCCTTTCTGTACTTCTATAGTGTTTGCAACCAATGTATTGTATAGGGATGGAAGCACGTCACACTAATAGATTTGATTTTTTTCTAATATAATGGAGCTGCACCAATTCCACTAAATAAAATAAAAAAAAAAAAAAGAGTCAGTGACACGTGCAGATGCCTACAAACAGCGGTGGATGCAGAGCAAACTGCAGCGTCACCTGCACTGTCACACACACACCTTGCACAGAGCTGTTAAAACAACACTGGCAAAATGAAGCTTTACACAGCGGTTGGTAAACTAGCCTGCCTCAAGCACAGTAGTACACAAAATCGCAATATCTAACTGTCCCTCAGAGTCAGCACAGCAGCGTTCTGTCCCTTACTGAGTTCACAGCACAGTGACGCTAAAATGGCTGCGGCGCCTTTTATAGTGCATTCTGACATCATTTCAGCAGCCAATCACAGCCATGCCATTAGTTAAGATGACCGCAGCATTACAGGATGTGCCCACACTTCGTAGGATTCCTCATTGGCTGACTAAAATCACATTGCCTCTCAAAGAATTATGGGAACTTCCGATTCCGGTATACGATATTGAAAAAGTATCGGAATTAAGTATCGGAATTCCGATAACGCGAATATCGGCCGATACCCGATACTTGCGGTATCGGAATGCTCAACACTACTGATGAGACATGATCAGGATCATCATACAATAACCCCAAAGCAGAAAAAAACTATCCAATGATCTAAAGCATGGATCACTAGGCTGCAGAGCAAAGGCCCATTCCTGAGGTTCTTTGCGCAAAAGTGACATTATGAACCCTGTGCGCTGTGATTCATCACCAGAGGATCTGGGTCTCAAACGAAAATACAACAAGCAAGCATTTTTAAAAGAAAAAAAATCTTGTTCACCAAAAAATAAATCAGGCAAACGTACCTTTGGCTCTACGAAATGTGCTCCAGAACAGCTACTCACATGTTGCTGGAGCTCGGACAACTCCAGAGAGTCCCTGCAGGCGTTGAGCCAACTCCTGAACCGACACCATAATGGAAACTGGAAATCTTTCCTTAGAGATATATATATTTTTTTTCAGCTGGACTTACTGTTATGTTCTGCTACAAGCACTAAGGAAAGAAAGGGATATCTGTCCCTACGATAGAACTAAGCTCGATCCCTACGATGTAACGGGGAACCTGATCCTGAGATCGGACCCGCTGAAGTCCTCAGCTAGTCTGTACGAAGACCTATAGATGCGAGGGAGGGATCCCTACAAGAACTAGGGACTGGAAGAAAAGATGGACACCTCCTAACAGAAGTTGTAGCAGTAAAAAGAAAAACAAATAACATAGAACATAGAGGTCAAAAGACCAAGCAAACCTAATTGAGAAAGGTAACAAAGCACCCGGCTAGCTTAAGAGTAGAAATTACAATGAAGTCCAGCAAAGCCAGAAGGGCGGAGCAGGATTAAATAGGCAAAAAAGGTCATGTGACCAGCAAGATAGAAAAAACGTAACAAGAGAGTTCTAACAACATCTCCTGACCTGAGCATGACAGCCTCATAGAAATATAAGAACCGGTCACGCTTGGGTCAGGACAGCCACAGCCAGTCAGTGAATGAGCCATAAGGCTCACCTTATGAAGTGGAAATGCTAAACCCCAAGTCCTCACAGGTACGCAAACTCCAGATGTTGGTGCAGCTGGCAGGATAGAACATGGGGAGCGAGAACGTGGCACGCACAGGAATCTTGGAAGAAGCAGAATGGATGAAGTGAAACCTGCAGAAATGAAAACAAGCTAAACGTGACGTGCACAGGAGGTGGAGTACACAAATTTAGAGTGATGAATAGGAATTAAGACACAGGTGTGTGTCCAAATAAGCTTTAAAAGGCCTAAAGTGATGAAGTCACACACCAGGCAACCTAAAAAACCCAACATGGAGCACAACAGAGGTCAGCGGACTGAGATGTAAGGAGCAAAGTCCGGATTCGGGAAAGGTGTGTAACGTTCCGTTCAAGTTAATCTGAAATCTGTTGGGATTAATGTTGGGGCCTTGTGCAGGCCAGTCCGGTTCTTCCAAATCAAATTTACCTAACTATGCCTTCATAGACTTTTACAAGCTGGAACAGAAAATGGCCTTCTCCAAACTATTCCTCCAAAATTAGAAGCATAAAATTGTCAAAAATATCTTGATATGCTGGAGCAATAAGATACAGCCGAGTCAGTGGCGACTTTTATGCACTATATGCTTCAGCTCTCGCAAACCCCCACTAACTTAACATGGTCAGACACTTCATGACTGAATAGATGTGGTTACTGAACACTTCCAGTTTTCAATAATAACATCCACTGTTGGTCATTTAGGAGGAAATAAAATTCTTGAACTGCCTTGTTGCAATGATGACATTTTATTATACATTTGAATTTAGTGAGGTCTCTAAAATGACTTAGTCTTTCAAAAATGTTTATAAAGGCAGACTACATGGTGCTGGACTGGATTTTATACACCTGTACAATGGGACTAAATCAAAATTCAGTTATTTAGAGGTGCGTCCCAATACTTTCATCCTCATTGTGTAACTTGTGCAAAGGACTAAACCAGCCATAATTTCATATCAAAACACGTTAATCACAAAGATTCAAACAAAACCAATTGTTTCATCCATCTTCACAATAATTTCCTAAACATAAGAAGACAAATAATTAAGTTTTAACATTATTAGCCTGGAAGGAAAGTCATGCATATTTGTTGTGTTGACCTATTGTCATGCTCCTTTTTTTTTTTTTGCTTTTTTTTATTACCATAAACATGTCCTCTGCTAAAAACGAGAAGTAAGGCCATATTTACCTATTAAGTGTTTATGTCAGGATTAATGTATGGCTTTATTTTCCCTAAATCCTCAATCCAAGAAAGTCATGGATTAGCTTCACAAAAAAAGTTGAGCTAATTCACATGCAGGCTCTGTGAAGCGTGATTTTTTTCAGAGTAAAAAAAAATAAAATAAAAAAAAATAAAGTGAAAAATACCAATACTTAACCAAAAATACCTTTCCGTCATTACTAGCACCAGAACGGAGTATTATGATTTTACAATGAAGACAACTTATCTTTACATAGAATATATTTTTGATTTATGCTTGTAAAATGCACATTGTAAATTCAGGCTGAAGACAGCAAAACCAAGACAAAAAACATATGGAAACAAAGGAGAGAAGAAATAGGCTGAAATAAGGCAGAATGTGTGTTATGCATTAGATTCCTCAAGTACTCCCCTTTTACTTTGATGACAGCTTTTTAATCTAATGACTCTTGACATTTTCTCAAGCAGCTTCATCAGTTAGTCACCTTTAATGGCATTACAACAATCTTGAAGGAATTCATAGAGGTGCTGAGTACTTGTTGACTGCTTTGTCTTTGCGTTGCAGTCCCACTCATTCAACACCATGCCAGTTGGTTTGAGGGTGGGTTATTGTGGAGACTATGTCTTTTAATGTAGCACTCCATCCCTCTCCCTTTTGGTCACATAGCCCTTACATAGCTTGGAGGTGTGTTTTGGATCACTGTCCTGTTGCAACGCAAATGATGGTCCCACAAAGAGTAAACCAGATAGTATGGCTGGTTGTTGCAGAATGATTTTGTAGCCATGCTTGGTAAGTGTGCCTTGAAATTAATCTACAACATTACCTGTAAAGGAGTTACACACCATTACACCTCCTCCTCCATGCTTCACCGTGGGCAATACATATGTAGAAACAATAGTGATTGGTAAGAAAAATATCAAATTTTGACTCAGCAGACCACAGTACCAATGTCCTCTGATCTAATTTCTATTTCTTGTGTTGCATAGCCCAAGCAAGTCTCTTCTTTCTTACAGTCCTCGGTAAGTGGCTTCTATGCAGCTAGTCAATCCATAAAGGCCTACTTCTAGCAGTCTCCTCTGGACAGTTGATCTTGCGATGTGTCTGCTATTTGATGTCTGTACATAGTTTTTGAGGGCTGTTATGTGAGGTTATGTCAATTTGTGGTTTCTGAGGCTGGTAACTCTGATAAACTTATCATCTGCAATAGAAGCAATTCTTGGACTTCCTTTTCTGGTGAGGTGTTTGTGAGAATGAGTTTCATCGTAGCAATTGACGGTTTTTATGATTGCACTTGATAATACTATCAAAGTTCTATCAATTGACCTTCATGTCTAAAAGTTATGATGGGCTGGCAGGGGTACCAAGAAAGGGATGCCCCCCATCTCCCCTCATCTTTGCACTGACCATTGAACCTCTCTCTGCAATTATCAAGAAACGTTCGGTCATAGTAAGATTCCATAGAGGAGTAATGGAAGAGGAGGTGACCCTCTATGCCGACGACACTTTGTTGTTTTTGGAGGAGGCTTCTAATACTTTACCAGTGACAAAGGATGTTATCCAAAGATTTAGGAAATATTTGAGTTTAACGATCAACTGGAACAAATCAGTCTTACTCCCATTAGATAATAATGATAGCCTATCTTCATATGCTAGTTCAGTATTGTACAATGCCCTATTTCTCTAGTGAAATATCCTATACGTTCTAAAGCTAAATGGGAGGGCATAATAGGTCCCATTGAAGTTAAACATTGGCAGGACATACTAGATAGGATTCCTCAATTTTCCTTAAGTGAATCTCACAGATTCTCTCAGCTACATGTGATACATCAAGTTTATAGAACATCTAAATTCCTATATGATATTGGGCTTTGACCACATTCATTATGTACAAGATGTAAGACAAGCTTAGCAGATTTTCTGCATATGCTTTGGTCTTGTCCTAATTTTGAATCCTTTTGGAAGGGCATACTAGACCTTATACATAGAATTTACTTAGTACAAATAGACTCCACTTCTTTCGCATGCATATTGGGATATATTGAAGATTTAGCTATTGAAAAATATGGTAAAACTGCTGTTTCTCGAATGTTGTATGACTAGGAAATGAATAGCTCAATATTGGATAACCGACCAGACCCCCACAATCCCAGAATTCATAAACAAGACTAATTGGCTGCTGAATTTGGAAAGAAGTATCTATTTAAAGAGAAATGCTATCATTAAGTTTGAAAAACTATGGGCCTCTCGAATTGATTGATTCAGTTGTGCATCGCAAGAACTGCAAATATATCTTCTGGGTCTGGTTTAAGCTACTAAATCCTGTAGTATAAATTTCCTGAAGATATACATGTGGTATAGATGTTATTTGTACTATATCAGAAAATGACGAAATTCATTATACACTCTGACAAGTAGGATATTACCGGTCATTCCAGCCTTACTATTCTTACTGAACCATGAATCTACTGGTTTTGTTGCACTTTAATATATCTTTCTGTATTTGGTTAAGATGTAGGAGGGACCGGGAACTTGTGGGGGTACTTTGGTGTTTGGCAATGTTTATATGAAAACATTTTCAATAAAAAACATCTAATTTAAAAAAAAAAAGTAATGATGGGATGTCATTTCTCTTTTCTTAGTTGAGTGGTTCTTGCCATTGTCAAGGAAACAGGTGTATCCTGCAGAGCGCCCACATGCAGGAGTTGGCCCCCTACCAACCCACGTGAGCAGTAGCTGTCACAATACATCTGATTCTCTATGTACAGACAGGAGCAGCATATTATCAATCATTTAACAAACTACCTAGTTTACTTTTACCTAGAAGCATAGGTAAATTTACAAATGAGGGTAATGTAATATTTGCTCAGAGGGCCCTCAGAGTAAATATTACGAGTCGGCCCGTAGCATGCCAATTCGTGTGCAGACTGCTACCGAGCACTATTCACATTCTGTAAACAACCATTTTTTTAACTTTCAAGACTAAACAGTTCATCCAGCATCAGTGAATATTATTGCATGTTGGTCAAATTAGAATAAATTATTCTGTTCAGTCACCTCAGCTGTACCAACAACCTTTGTGATAAAACTCAACATTTGACCAGCTCACCAGATTTGCTCATTTTGCTCTGACATCGAGGGGCCAATCAAAAATACCAGTTAATTGAATATGTCCAGTTCAGCTGATGCAAGGCTTGTACTGCAGGGACTATCTATGCATTTTCATTGTTACAGAATCAAATTTTGGATGCAGAAAACATATATTGGACTTTTAACGATTTGTCTTTGTCTTTGACTACATGACGTTCAAGTCAATCTTACTGAATATACACAATGTAGTATTCGAGCACATGCCAAATGTTGTATCTGCTCGAAATTCAAGCATTTTGCAATGAGTTGTCAATTCTGAAGCAAAACATAGCTCAAATGACACGGCAGGGGGGCGCAGGCAAATTGCAAGTAAAGGTAACGAGATTAGTTGATCAGATTTAGAACAGCGTGGAAGCATTCCCTTGGAGACTTCTCATTAACGGAGACAGATGAAAATGATCTCTCTTTAGGGTGAAAGGTCAAACGTTACATGTTCGGCAGGTGTAGGTATCAATGTTCTCAGAGAAGAGCGCAGCGATTAGTATTCCAAGCTTGTTCACTGTACAATGTATTGCTAAGCAACTCCTGAGTTTATCTGACCCCGGTTCATGTAACCAACTGTGTCTCAACATGCCTTGTTGGTTAAAAGTTTAGAGAGAAGACATCTCACACTAGAAACTAATTTACCCAGTGGAGACTAAATCAATCTCTCTGGAACAACGTGTATTCTCTGACTGATCCTAATACATACCCATAACAGCTTCACCATGTAAAGACATGGCGACAAATGCCATATACTTTTGTATGTGGAGACGAGTTAACCCCTCACTTCCTAGATGTACAGGAAGCAAATTGCTTTCCTCAAATTAAAAACATTGCCATTGCTTTATTTGTCAAGACGGTAATCACTAGAGATTCCGCAAAGCCAACGTTTTCTTTCTTCTGGGCAGAAAAATATTTAGAGTTGAGAGTCCTCAGTGGTTGATACCTTTTAATGGCTAACTGAAAAGATGGTAACAAATTGCAAGCTTTCGAGACTACTCAGGTCTCTTCATCAGGCTGAACTAATACAAAATCTGAAAAATCACATATTTATACACAAAAACACAGAAAAAATGCAATAGGTAAGGCAAGTGACGTGAAGCAGAATAGTCATTATGGCAGAGGGATGAGCATAAATATTGGAACAGTTCATAGATAAGGAGAGAAAGTTTTATTACCCTCTGATTGGGGTCTGGTAATGTTTTGTGATGTTTTCACAGGGTATTTGGAGTAAATTCCTTAATTGATGTAATAGGCCATAAAACTATGTGACAGGTTCATTCCAGCATTAAGAGTGTCAAAGGTCACCATCAATTTGTATTCGCAAATTCTTCTCTGTCTCTGAGATGTGAATCTGCTTCTTAGTACCAGTATTTTATCTATGAACTGTTCCAATATTTATGCTCATCCCTCTGCCATAATGACTATTCTGCTTCACGTCACTTGTCTTACCTATTGCATTTTTTCTGTGTTTTTGTGTATAAATATGTGATTCTTCAGATTTTGTATTAGTTCAGCCTGATGAAGAGACCTGAGTAGTCTCGAAAGCTTGCAATTTGTTACCATCTTTTCAGTTAGCCATTAAAAGGTATCAACCACTGAGGACTCTCAACTCTAAATATTTTTCTATCTACTGGCTAACACGGTACGAAGATATACATCTTTTCTTCTGGGCAGTGATTTTTATCAGCAGATGAAGAAACACAAGGTTTACGGGATGATTTGACATGAATTACAGCCCTGTCAAGAGGATGACAGCTAGTTTACGATTAACTCATTTGGACATTATTGGACAAACACCACTTCAATGAGGACACGGTGTGAACTACCTTCCTGAAAGCACAAGATTTTGCAGACAACCTCAGCATAAAAGAGACTGGCTGATTTAGTGCTCACTTGAGATAACCTCAGAGTATATGAAGCATCCTCTGCATGAAGGCAATGAAAAAAGGCCGGGTAAAGGGTTTAGCCTCTAAATAGCAGTAGCGACCCATCTCTACACAATGTGAACCTTATTAGGGTAATAAAAGATATATTATGGCCAGTGAAGATTGCGCAGAAGCTCCTCTAATCCCTGGAAAACATATTAGAGCAATAAAAGGTAAATTAGAATCCAGTTGGGATTTACAACTCATGTCCTGGGCGAGAAAACTAAAGTGCTTAAAAACAAATACTGAAAAACTCTACGGTGTATTCACACATGATGAATAAATTCCTTTTTTAACAATGTTGTGTTACCATTTTTGAGAAATGCGGCTAAATTGAAGAGTTATCTAGCGATTTCACAACAGTGACTGGTGTACTTGCTTTTAAAATCCATGTCAGAATGACCGTATAATGCTTTTTAAATGTATTACTACCTGAATGAAAAAAATAAAATTTTACAAAACCAGTTATAGCTGGGGTTGGAATCATTAAATCTTCATTTTATTATCAGGAAGGAAAATGAAATTAGTTATACATCCTTTGAAATGGAATTTCAAAGTAAGTACACCAGCTTTCATCATGTTAATAATGGAATAATGGCCAATGTTCAAAAGATATTTATCAATCAAGGACTGAATTCTGGACCAGGGGTTTCAGCAGAACCTTCTGTACACTTGGAAAGAATTGGATAATCATTCAATCAATCAATCAATCAAATTTAGCAATTGGATAACCAATAGTACAGCTCACAGTTATCGGTCCTGAGTTATTCATGGTTTCATCCAACTTCTCTCAAGGGTCGACATTGACTTTTAGGATTGATACTTCCAATAGTTGGCACTAGAGTTCTAGTCCTCTTCCTCTCTGAAGAGACAATTTTCATATTTCCCAGAGGAGCATTGCAGCTTTAAGTCTCCTCATCTCGGCATGCTTAGCATGTCAATCTCTGCAAGGAGAATCAATACTGCTTGGATATCGGTCAGACTCCTCTCATACAGCCAAACCAGATCATCTCACACTTTGCACTGACGAGGGGCAGTACTGCAAAACACAGTGTCTGCAAATTGAGATTCTGGTTTGGCTTTTATCCTACGTTATGTGGCAAGGCTCATTAAAGGGTCAACATTGACTTTTAGGATTGCTACTTCCAATAGGTGGCACTAGAGTTCTAGTCCTCTTCCTCTCTGAAGAGACAATTTGAATAAAATAAGAGTTAAGAGAAGCAAAATTAAGTCAGTTGGCACGTGACTGCAATTCTGCCAATCCCATCTGGGAGCACATAACTTCCCACTTGCATGGGGTATACAGGGCAATCATGTGCATTGCCCACTTTCAAGAAACAGCAGGCTCCAGTAACGTAAAGTCACTCCTGACTTTTCTTCTTAGACCGGACAACTCCTTTAACCTGCAGCACTAGGGATTTTTTTTTATCAATTCTAAGGCAAACTTAGACTAGACAGTCTTAAACTGGGCCAGATTTATCAGATTGGCCGAAAGTGTTTGATAAATCTAGTATATCTTTAGTCTGTCTAGTCTAAGTTTCCACCATGTATTGGTTGGCTTACTTTGCTTCACAAGTGTTGGCACGTTTTTTGGTGCACAATAAATCATGCCCCATTTATACGAAACCACTTTTGTTGGCCATGGCCCAGAAAGTATCTGAAACACATAATAACTATGGTTCATGTCATGATTATGACGCATTTATCATGATAAATCTTCCCCAAAAATGCAGAAAATTTTTGGCAAAACTTTTTGCCACAAAGTGAGCCCAGTTATAGGTACTGTAAACTTAGACTTTTCAATCAAAAGATGCACCCAATGTATCAACCACATATATAATCCCAAATTTTTAGAACTAAAGCAACACAGGTAGTACATAAATGAATACCACATCTGGTTGCACGATGCCAGCTCAAAAGAGGCTGAAATTTAGAGAAACAAAGAGCTAAACAGCATTTTGATGTATCAAAAAGTAGAAACTTTATTTAGTAACAAATTTACATATTCTAATAAAAGCATGTGCATAAGTGACAATACAAGGAAGAAACACCTCACATATATTTCAGATGCCTCAGAGAAGACTTTACAGTAAATGGATATTAGTATTTGTAAATCATTTCAGCTGTATGGGCAACGAAAAGATGAATTGGTATTTACCAAAGTGAGACAAAATGTGGTAGCAGTCTATAGAATAGTATCACTAGCCGCTAAAGCACATTATTAGTAATTGTATCATGTATAAAATATCATTATGTAACGTATTATATTATATTTTCGGTAACATTATTTATGTCTCACATTGGCAAGCACACAAATTCTATAAATGACCAAATAAAGTCATAAATGACGCCAGTAATAGGTCATTTTAAATGGTTGTCACACAGCAAAACATTGGTGAAAGAAAGCGAGCGTTAATCAATCAAACTGAATTGCACGTGTCTATAGCTGAATGTCAATTAATAAAGTCGATAATCATGTGCAAAAAATAACAACAATGACTCTCACCAAAGAAGAGGGAGGCAGGAGAAAAAAGTGCAGGAGGATGATAGCGCCCCGACACGCGTTTCGCAACAGCAGCGTGTTGCTTCCTCAAGGGGATGTATTAATTGCTGCAGAAAAGGACCTTTAAAAATCCCCCGGAATTGTATCACGTGGTAGAAAAGGGCCAATAGCACAGTGTGACGCTGCTGTTGCGAAACGCGCGTCGGGGCGCTATCATCCTCCTGCACTTTTTTCTCCTGCCTCCCTCTTCTTTGGTGAGAGTCATTGTTGTTATTTTTTGCACATGATTATCGACTTTATTAATTGACATTCAGCTATAGACACGTGCAATTCAGTTTGATTGATTAACGCTCGCTTTCTTTCACCAATGTTTTGCTGTGTGACAACCATTTAAAATGACCTATTACTGGCGTCATTTATGACTTTATTTGGTCATTTATAGAATTTGTGTGCTTGCCACTGTGAGACATAAATAATGTTACCGAAAATATAATATAATACGTTACATAATGATATTTTATACATGATACAATTACTAATAATGTGCTTTAGCGGCTAGTGATACTATTCTATAGACTGCTACCACATTTTGTCTCACTTTGGTAAATACCAATTCATCTTTTCGTTGCCCATACAGCTGAAATGATTTACAATACTAATATCCATTTACTGTAAAGTCTTCTGAGGCATCTGAAATATATGTGAGGTGTTTCTTCCTTGTATTGTCACTTATGCACATGCTTTTATTAGAATATGTAAATTTGTTACTAAATAAAGTTTCTACTTTTTGATACATCAAAATGCTGTTTAGCTCTTTGTTTCTCTAATTTTCAATGTATCAACCAGTATAAGCTACTGTGATGAACTTGGCTCATGTTATGATTAGGATCACACAAGCATGTGATAAATTGTCAGATTTTCATCCAGGTAAAATGGAAGATTTTTCATCTGCATTGTCATCCGTATGACATCTGTATGGCGTTCATATAGCATACGTATTTATACATCAGCAGTTAATATAATTAATAACAACAATACAGTTACCTATATTAATGAATTGCATTGTATCCGTAAAATTGGCATGCTATATGATTGATGTGTATGGGATTTGATTATTTTGCACACCCATAGACTTGAATAGGCAAGTCTCCTCCAAAATACAGAAAAAACTACTGCATTCTGAGATTTCTTTCATGCAAACACTTGTGCAAAAGCTGTCATTTGTACAGCCCGATCCAATAACATTGCTTTAAGTGCTGTCATTTTTCACAGAAAGCACTGAAACCAAAACTACGGTCATGTGAACGCATTGTACGACAGTCCAAGTCAGCAGTGGGACTATCTACTACGCTCACAAAGCGTTTTTTGCTGCATTTTTTAATGCAAAATAAAGGCTGCTTTTTACGGTAAAAGATGCGAGATTCCAGAACTCTTAAGCACACATTTGTTTTTTTTCCTGATTTTGAGAACTGCAGCATTTTTTAAATCTGAAACATTTCAATTCTTTCAACATTTTTATAATCTTTTTTCACCCTTAATAAGCAATTAAAAAGTGAGAAAAGCACTGCAAAAAGTGCAACAGTATTTTTTGTAGCGTTTTCTCAAGCTTTTTTAATGTATAAAACTAACTTTATTAAACATATTGTAGACACGTAATCAAACTCTAAAAACACTGCAAAAAATTATGCCAAAAATACAGTGAAAAACGTCTGTCTTGAATGCAGCATTTTTACTGCCAAGAGAGCAGGTTTTGGCATAAAAAAACACCTGTAGCAAAAACACTGTTAAATGTGACAGTGTTCTGAAGCAGCTTCATGTACAGTATCAGCCACTTCTGCCATAATGGAAGAGAGAGAAAGAGCTGCTGGAAGACATTGTGATTGGTGAGAGGACAGGTCAGCATTTTCAGGGGCACAGCATTGTGTAAATTATAGGGGTCTGTAGGACAGTGTGAAATATATATTAGCCAATATTCTTCCATTATATCACCTACAGCTCCTGTTCTGTGCTTCCCTGCATGTACTAGGCCTCAAACCAACAAAAACTCAAGCTTTCATTTCACAACTGCACTGAAAACAATGAAACCTAGACTCTGATTAGTGGTTATAGCCGGTAACAACTAATGTGGGTCACAATGATGTAATATTAACCAGCTACATACCTGTAAAACTAAGCAGGCCTAAGGTTGCTGGGCGGCCAGTAAACCACAAGCCCAGTACCTCTGTCTTGCTGTCTCTGCCTCGTTCGCCTTACTTCCTTCATCCCTCTCAATTCTCCATCTATCTTTATCTCTCGGACTTGTTGTTTAGTACAATAAATTCTGATTCAAAAATTATGAAAAAAAATAAGAAAAGAAAAAAAATGAAGAAAAAAAAAAGCTGGGAGGACAAACAAGCACAGTAGGGTGTGTAAGGTTTCACTCACTCGGCTGCTTCAGAGTTAATTCAAGAGACACTTTCTTATGCAAAAAGTCTTTAGGTTTATTGCATCATAAACCATATGGTAACATACAATACACTCTTCAATGCTTCAGCTCTTGCCTGGAGCCTCGCTCTTCAGTCACAGAGACCTCTCTGTAATGTCCCGCCTTGGACACATGGAAGCCTGTCCACACTGGCAGACTCCCACACACTCTCTCACAGGTGCAAAACACACTCCATTACAAAGGTGTAACTCCACCCACAGGTGAGGTCAGGAATCACATGGTTATGTCACATGGTCATGACCTCACCACAGGTCCTTCAGCTACACCATTACATGCAGGTTTTATCCCAGGTATTTAGACACAAGCCCCTTGGGTGGGTTTGTAGGTGACTGGACCCGCCCAGCTCTCCTAGTCACCTGGAAGCCTCCCAATATATAGTACAACTCAGCAGTAGATCTGCTGAACCAAAACATATCCAGGCTTCCATCACAGGGCCACCCACCTCTGTGTTACATAACGTCCATCCATCACATGCCTCCATGCATATCCCGAGGGCCATACACAGTGCTCCCTAGCTGCATCAGGGGTCATTACACCACATACCTCCGCCCTCTGTTCAAACTTGTGGGGTTGAACACTTTTTACCCGACCAGAGATCCTTCTCTGTCGACTCTGCCAGTCAAACCGTCTCTCTAAGTCGGACCCTGCTACTAATCTCTTTGGTAGGCGTCTGTCCTCCGACTCTGTCACATCTGTTGCTGACGAGGCCCCCCTTGTCAGACCACCCGCATCCCCAGCGGTCAGTACGGCGTCGCATTTCACTTGCACCCATACGTCCTGTCTGGTCTGAGTCCTTTTCATTTCGTCCACTACAGGTTCTCCTGCTTAGGTCACTCATCACTGAGCTAACTGAGGCATCACTATTTCCTGTATTATCTCCAGCTTGAGGACTTCTCGTCTTAAGCGAACCTCTTCGCCTCTCAACACCACGGGTTGAAGGTGGCGACCATCTTCTTTCCATTTCCCGTAGGTTTCTGTTGACGTGCTCCCTCTCCAGTCTACTCTCAAGTATGATACACGATACTCCAGGAGCATCCGGATATTCCCAAGGCTCTCCCTGGATCCGACAACGAGGAATGGGACCATCCCATCTTCACCCTTGACCTGGACTTCGTCATCAGCCGGAATCCTGACTCTCGTCACACCGGACTTATTTACCATCTCCTGCATCACTTTCCCGAGTCTTCCGATGACCTTCTTCACCAGACCTCTGGGCACTTGAACGATGTCTTCCATCAAGCCAAGCTGATTTTGAGTCTTTCTTACTTGCTCCAGACGTCGAGTGGCTTCGTGATTTCACAACAGGATCATTTGCTTTGTGTGGAGACAATGTAGGTGCATGTCCCTCAGGATAGCCACCCGCTTCATTGTGACTTCCCTAGTCGACAGTATGACTAACTGTTTCATCTCTGGCACCCAGTTCACACTGCATGCTTCTACCGCTTTTCTAAAGGCCTCATGCACATCCTCACTGGCACAAGCTTCTTGCATGTCTTCGGGTACCTCTATTATACACTTGAAAACCGACCCGTCACCTTCTTGGACAGACTGTTGGACCTCCTCGTCCTGAGCGTTAGTACGGTTTTCCAAGACCTTGATCTCCTTTGTGTGACCATCTGCATGGCTGTAAGGTTTTTTGTCTCTTTTGACATGTTCCTTGAAACTCAGTTTTCCGTCGGCCATTTTGCTTTCTGTCTTTCTGCAGCTCTTGCCCTCAGTTAATATGGAGTTTCCAGTTTTCATGTTCCCACCCTGATTCTCTCCCTCTTGCTTCTTAAGCAGCTTCAGCTGAACAATCAGTGCTCCTGAATCAAGCCTCAGTCAGCCTGTGACCTGACTCCTGGAAACCTAGGATTTTGGACTCCAGCTATTTCCTACTGAGGAACTTTGGAATACTATTGGACTTTGGAAACCTGCTGTCTGGTGAAATCCATGTTTGCAGAGGAATTACGGTACAGAGAAGAGATCCTGAACCTGCTTTGGAGAGATATGTAGAGCTTGAAGTTACTCTGGCCTGCTGTGTCTTCTGCCTCTGTTTCCTGCAAACTGTGTGACCTTTTCTGCATGCTTGTATGAAGTAATACAAGTCATTTCATACCAACCTATGTCTCGTGTTTCCCTCGCACCCAAGCACAAGATGCTATAGGAACTGTACACTATACATGACAATGGCACTTCTCCTGCTGGATTTCTTCTCCCGTAGATTTCTGGAGCTGGGCACTAGTCTCCTCCTCTATCTTGAGCTCTCGGAGAACTCTATCTCGCTCTTCTGCCAAGCATCGACACTCCTGCTGATGTTTCTCTTGGGCCTCTCTGAGCACCTCCGTCTCTTTCCATAGAGCCTTGTTCATACTCTTACACGCTGACAGATGATTTCTTTCTCCAGCTCCTCCACTTTGTGCTCAATCATTCGTCTCAGGACCCTTTCCTGCTCAACTGCCTCTTTCACTGTTTCTTTACACAGCTCTATCTCCTCATTAAGGACAGTCACCTGACCGGTACCTGACCCTGACTCTTCCTCATCATTTTGCTTCTTAGAGGATGTAGCCTGTCCCACCTTTCCACGGCCCCTGCGGCGAGAGGAAGATCGGCCATTTTTACTCGGCTCCACGTTACTGCACTCGCTTTCGCTTGCGGTCGAGTCACAGTCTGCACAGGAGTCACTCTCGGGGCCCCTCCCGTTACCCTCTAACCGGGTGTCCGTTCTAGAGGTCTTAACTACCACATCGTCATGGGTTCTGTTGTCATACATTTCAGAGTACATCATGTCAGTCAGTCGGGCAGACGCATCCTTTCCTCCTGTGTCACCGTCTGACTCATCAGTTTTGGGAGGTGTCACTGTCCCAATGTCTGCCACCCCAACAGTAGAGAGGCCTCCCTCCTGCTGTAAAGGAACTCCCCTGTCCCACAAGCCAGAGAACAGTCTAGAGTCCCGACCTATGACCACTGGACACGACAAATTAGGGATTATAGCGACATCCTGTCCTGCAATGTCCCAGCCTGTCTCAAAGATTACCCTGGCCACTGAATAATCCTTTGTGTCCCCATGGATACAGGTGACCCCGACCTTTCTTCCAGGTATTTGAAACCCGTCAGGTGCAACCCTCACTAGAGTCACCGGACTCCCCGAGTCGACCAGACCCACCACCTCTTCATGGTGTATCTGCAGGGTACACCCCCGTAGTAGTGTGCCGGGCGGATAGTTCCTAAGGCAGACTGGACACATATAACATATTTGCCTCGGGCAACAGTTTGTCTGAACCTCCCCTTTAATGTTGGGATCCTCCACCCCCTTTATGCCAACCGCCCCCTTTTGGGACTCCGCCCCCTTTTGGGCCATCATCCCCTTTTGGGTTGCCTCCCCACCCCCTTTTGGGCCATCACCCCTCCTTGGGTAACACACTGTGGACTTCCCCACGGCTCTACCAGACCCCAGTTCGCACAGAACCTTATGTCTCTCAGGGCTGGTACCGTCACTTTAAGAGGTCACCCCCCTCTGGACCTCTGATGTCCTTATGGTACCTCCCCAGCTCCTGCTGGTACTGTCACCTTCCGCCAGCACCTCCGGCTACCGCGCACAAGCCGCTGCTGCCACTGCAGCTCTTGCTGCAAGTCACTGTAGCTCCTGCTACCACAGGTCTCTGCACGCTGCGCTGTCTTGCCGCTTGTCACCTTCGTGCCCCATGAGTCACAGCCAGCCGCTTGTCACCGTCACTGACTCCTCCGAGCCACAGCAAACACCTCACACGTGTTCCAGAAGAAAAAAAACACCAACAAAAAAAAATATATAGTTTCTCACTAATTCTTCTCACTGATCCCGACCAGCCTAGCACGGTTGTCAAGACCGTCCCCTGTTGGCGTCAGCCACACAGGTTCCTGGAGACCTCAGCCTCAGAGGTACCCAGCAAACACAAAAATACAGTCTTTCTCACTGACCCGTCAGCACACCACAGACTCCTGTCTGTCACTCTTGGCCACAGAGATTTCCGGACACCTCCTCTCTCAGAGAGGCATCCCACAAAGGAAAAAACAGTCTCACTGACCCGTCAGTACACCACAGATCCTGTCTGTTACCTGTTAGCCACGCAGGTTTCCGGACACCTCCTCTGAGGTATCCTCTCAGCATGCTTTTTGCTTCTCAATGACCCCGGTCACATAACACAGACTCCTGTCTGTCACCACTAGTGTTGAGCGATACGATACTGCAAATATCGGGTATCGGCCGATATTAGCTGTATCGGGCTTTCGATTCCGAGTACCGATATTTTCGTCATATCGGATACCGGAATCGAATTTGTCACTGTCACTGTGAGTGTCCGTCGGTCGGGTCTGTCAGGAGTCAGCGGCACTTACCTGGCAGAAGATCTCCGGCGGTCACGTCCTGGACTGCTTGATGGCCGCCATTATCTTCTCCCTGGCGGTCACATGCAGTTTTTCGCGATAACTGCAGTGACTGCAGGGTAATCCCGGCCGTAAACCAGTCCGATGACGTCACCGCCGGGGAAGCAGGTAATCAGCTGTGCTGCGACGGGATGACAGGCTCTGCTCTGCCTGCCTGCCTCTGATGTCATTCTGATGTAGCAGAGCTGGATCGTCGTGGGACACTCGTTACTATGGACTGGTCGGACAGGTGGTATACTGCTGTTTTTTTTTTTCATTTTTTTACAGGAGATCGATGGCGTCGCAGGATGAGACTGTAATAAAAGTAATGAAAACTGTGTTGTTTTTTTTATTAAATTAAAAAACTTTTTTATGAACATTCACCCGTCCGGGTACATCAACAATTTAACTATTTACATACAGGGACCCTGTCCGGGTTATTTATAATTCTTTGGCAGGGGTGTTCCAGGTACCACCTGGTACTCTTCTGATGCTTGCCAAACATCTGAGACACCAAGGACCACCAGGACCTGATGACGTCGTGTGGTCTGTACAGTCAAGGTGTGACCCGCTATCTGTGTCTGTGTGGCCACCTCTTTCATCTCCCTCCGGGTCTGGAGCCCTATGTCCCGACTGAACGAACCCCAGGGGGCCTAACAGGCGCCGGGTACGGGCCAGCTATCATTATCATGTCCATAGCTGGGGCTGCTGAGGAGACCACTGAGGGAGGCTGGGGAGATTTACGGCGTGGGGTGGGCACTTGTGCAGAGGCCTGGATGTGGGAGGCTGAAGGCTCCGAGGGTCTCACAGGTTCCTGACACTCTGGGGACCAGGGGTCGCACCTGGTGACATTTAGGGCATACCATCCATTGTAACCCCAGTGTCGGGTGTAAGTTACCAAGTCTCCTGGCAACAGGTCCCTCCCCGGGTGTCCTTCTGGGAGGTGAGTCTCCACATCCCGCCGGGTCACAAACACTTCTAAATAAAGTCCAGGCTCCTGGATGAAGCCCCAACCAGCTTTCAATTTAAAGCTCCGTACTGCACCCTTACGCCGCGGCTCCCACAGGGTTCCTTTATCTTTTCTCATCCGGTCCTTATCTGCCCGGTCCTTCTCGATGTGACGTTGGCGAAGCTTCTGGGATTCGCGCTGCTCCCTTTGTCGCTCGGCTTCTCTCTCCCGACGTCTACACTCTTCCTCCTGACGCCGGTTGTAATTCTCCTCCACCAGCATCTCCATGTCTCCACCATCAAACTGCAGCTTACGATGTCCGGTTTGCGGCAGCTCTCCTGGCGCCCGACAGTCCTGGCGGCGCTCACCTGCGGAGGAAGCAGCCGGCTCTGGAACAGATGACAGTCGGGGCTCCGGTACAGACAGGTAGACCTCTGGTGCCTGCGCGGCCTCCTCCATGAGGACGGGTGTCGCTTCTTCTGTCTCAGCGACGGGGGCAGACAGCGGGATCTGGGGTGCTGCCGGTGCAGCGTTTTTTGCAGGAACGGGTGCCTCCACTGCGACAACGTCAACCGGATACATTGCAAGGGCTGGGATGCCCGCACGGACTCCTCTACTAGAACGGGTGCCTCACCTTCCGGTACAGACACTTCAGGTAAGAGGGATTGGCGCCGCTCCAAGTTTAGTTTTAGGGCACGCCAGCTGGCTTCCATCCTGGCGACCTCCTCCCGGTGCCGGGCCAGGTCTCTCAGGGTATCCTCCGCTTCTTGCAGCGTAGGAGGGTTTCCAGGCCGGGTGCTCAACGGTGGTTCCGTGGCGATCGGGTCGCTTCCGTGGGGGGAGAGCTCGGACTGCTCCATCCCTTCACACTTCTGCTCGTGTCCATTAGCCATCTCTGCCAAGTCACATGTGTCATTAGCATCTGGAGAGGGCCCCTCTTTTGTAGTGAGGCGGGACCTTCGTGTTAGTTTCCGCACACTGAGGAGGATGAGGAGGCGGAACTCAAGAGCTGTGGGGCACGATCTTACATTGCAGTAACATTTAAAGTGGTCGGCCATCGTTTTCGCGCCACTGAGTGAGTGTACACCCACGAAGAGCACGCCCTTCTTCTTCACCAGTGCCTCGTCGTGACGCAGATATGGCGGAAAAATGGCAAATACATTCTCTGATGATTTTAGCAATTCTCAAGCACAAAACCAGTTCAATTCAGGCACACAGGACTCGCTTATAGCGAGCTACAGAATCCTGTTCGTGACGCCCAAGTTGAGTCGCACAGAGCCAGAGGTTTTGGGGGTACTCGGCACCGAGCCCGTCGACTTCTATGGGGTATGTCACGGCTTTACCCGGCAATTGAATCAGAGTCTATTTTACTATGTAGAAGTGTATAAACTATAAATATATGTATATATATATGTCACAATGACATGTATATATATAATATATATATAATATATATATATATAATATATATATATTGTATTCTATGTGTGTATATTTTGTGTTTACAACGAAAGAAAGTGTTTTTTTAGTTGCGATATTTTGTTCCCATAGACTTACATTGGACTTCCGGTATCGGAATCGGATATCGACGATATTTAGTGATATCGGCGATACCATCCCGATCCGATATTTTTAGATATCGAGCAGTATCGCTCAACACTAGTCACCACTGCTTAACAGTTTCTTCAGATACCTCTTATCTTCAGAGGCACCACATATAAACATCAATGCACAGTTTATTCGTGACCACTGGTCACACTCACGGTTTTCACAGACCGTCCGTTCCTCCTCTGATTCCTCATTCCCAGTCCTGGAACATGTGCTCCTTGGGCCGCTGCCAGCATTCCATCCACCAATTGTAAGGTTTTCCTCACTCGGCTGCTTCAGAGGTAATTCAGGAGACACTTTCTTATGCAAAAAGTCTTTAGGTTTATTGCATCATAAACCATATGGTAACATACAATACACTCTTCAATGCTTCAGCTCCTGCCTGGAGCCTCGCTCTTCAGTCACAGAGACCTCTCTGTAATGTCCCGCCTTGGACACATGGAAGCCTGTCCACACTGGCAGACTCCCACACACTCTCTCACAGGTGCAAAACACACTCCATTACATAGGTGTAACTCCACCCACAGGTGAGGTCAGGAATCACATGGTTATGTCACATGGTCATGACCTCACCACAGGTCCTTCAGCTACACCATTACATGCAGGTTTTATCCCAGGTATTTAGACACAAGCCCCTTGGGTGGGTTTGTAGGTGACTGGATCCGCCCAGCTCTCCTAGTCACCTGGAAGCCTCCCAATATATAGTACAACTCAGCAGTAGATCTGCTGAACCAAAACATATCCAGGCTTCCATCACAGGGCCACCCACCTCTGTGATACATAACGTCCATCCATCACATGCCTCCATGCATATCCTGAGGGCCATACACAGTGCCCCCTAGCTGCATCAGGGGTCATTACACCACAGGTTTTATACAGACAACATTATTTGGTGATGCGGCAGTGCTCACCTGGCATTGTTGTGAGAAAGCACATTAGGGGCACAGGATATAAATCCAGCTGCTGCTTCACAGGTTGGGGGTCCAGCTTAGAAAATCACAATATGTTTTGAAGCATCTATAACTTCATCAGGAGAAACCACAGAAAAATGATTTTTTTGAAAGAAAAAGTTACAGATACTTTGAAACGTGCTGAGAATAAAAGCACAATCATTTCAATATACCATGGACTCTCTGGATATTTCCTATTTCATACTGAACAGAAGAGCATTTCCTACAGCTTAGAAAATGAATAACGGCATACTGACACAAAATGCCATGCAACCAAAGTGATGTCCTGTTTTTGGGTACATAAACCTGACTGCAATTTTTTTGGTGGAAAGTCTGGTTGTAAGAGTGTATTGTGCTGGACCTGCACTTGGTAAAATTTAATGCCAAATTCACTACAAAATCTGAATGCGACACATGCAGATTTTGCATTGACTTGCTATGGTACACTTAAATTGGTTGTCTTTTTAACTTAAATACATATACGCAATACATGGAACTGTGGCTAATAAAATAATTTTTGCAATGTTTTTTATTAAAAATTTTGCGGCAATTCCTTTCTATAGCCTCTGGGTTACACTGTCTGTTGATGGCTGCAGTATGAGTTAAAGATAATCTGTCAGCAGGTTTTTGCAATGTAATCTGAGGACAGCATGAGGTAGGGGTTAAAACATAGATTTCAACAATGTGTCAGGTGTGTTGTTTACTTACACTGAAAGTTTTATGATCTGATGATTATCATTGCCTGGACTCCAACAGTCACAACAGCATGCTAGTCTAACTCCGCCCCTTCTTGTGATAAGCAGCTCTGTTATGTTTTGGTAGCTGAGGAGGTAGGAGCAAAAAACCGCATAGGCAGCCCAACAGCAGACAGGTTGGAAACTAATAGGTTGCAGACTCCTAAACTAACCGCACAACTAGAAGCAGCCGTGGAGCGTACCTACGGTGGTCTTAGACGCCTCGGCACAGCCGGAGAGATAGCTAACCCTTAAGATGGAAAGAGGAAAGCTAACTGCCCCGGATTAGACCCCAAAAGAGTAGGAAGCCCCCAAACATATAATGGCGGTTAGACAAGATGAAAATATGAACACAGACAGAAAATAGATTGAGCAAACGCTGGGGCCCAAAACAGTCTAGATAGGATAGTACAGGAGAGAATACTGTCTGCAACTCGGAAAAACACCAACACTTCTGAATCCAAAAACACTGAGACCACAGGGTCTCGACCACCTATATCAGATCTCTGGTGTGGACACGTAGCTACCCAGCAACAAGATATCACAAAAACTGAGCAAATGAACAAATACAAAAAACGAATGGAGACCAGCCAAAGCCCCCCAAAAGGGGACCCGGCTGAAGACAAAAAGCAATGCAGCAAAAAGCAAGGAATTCAAACCACAGGAAAAAAAACTGAAAGGGACTTATCTGAAAGCAATCAGGAGACAGCAGGAAAGCAAGTTGAATTCCAACCTAGACCAGAAAGAACAATTGATCACCGGCGAGGATCATGGGAGGTCAGCTCACTTATATCAGGCCAGTCAGTACCACCTGACAACCACTCGTTATCTGCAGGTGTAGGACTCTTGGTGTTCAACCTAGGTTCAGCAACCACCAGAGGGAGCTTCAGCTCCGAAGTCTTCTCCAGAGCGTTCACAACAGTACCCCCCCTTGAGGAGGGGTCACCGAACCCTCACTTGTGCCACCAGGACGATCAGGATGAGCTCAGTGATAGGCACGGACCAGTCTCTCAGCATGAATGTCAGAAGCAAACACCCAAGAATTGTCCTCCTGACCATAGCCTTTCCACTTCACCGAGTACTGGAGTCTTCGCCTGGCCAAACGAGAATCCAATATCTTCTCAACCACATACTCCAAATTGCCTTCAACCAAAACAGGATCAGGGGGCGCAGCCATAGGAACCACTGGCTCGACAAATCTTTTCAATAAAGATTTGTGAAATACGTTGTGAATCTTGAATGTTCCTGGAAGAAGCAAACGGAAGGAAACGAGATTAATAATCTCCACGATCTTATAAGTTCCAATGAACCTTGGCTTAAATTTTGGAGATACAACCCTCATAGGGATATTTTTTTGAGGACAACCAAACCAAGTCACCCACTTTAAATCGAGGACCATCAGTCCTATGTCGATTGGCAAACCGCTGGGCCTCCTCCTGAGAGAGACAGCTTATCCACTACTTGATCCCAAATCAGCTGCATTCTCTTCACAATAGAGTCAACACCAGGACAGACAGAAGCCTCCACCTGCCCTGAAGAAAATCGAGTATGAAACCTGAAATTGCAGAAAAATGGAGATATCAAGGTGGCAGAACTAGCCCTATTATTCAAAGCAAACTCAGCCAAAGGCAAAAAAGAGAACCAGTCATCTTGATCAGCAGACACAAAACATCTCAAATAAGTCTCCAAGATCTGGTTTGTTCTCTCAGTTTGTCCATTGGTCTGAGGGTGGAACGCAGAGGAAAACTAACTGCCCCAGAGTAGACCCCAAAAGAGTAGGAAGCCCCCAAACATATAATGGCGGTTAGACAAGATGAAAATATGAACACAGACAGAAAATAGATTGAGTAAACGCTGGGGCCCAAAACTGTCTAGATAGGACAGCACAGGAGAGAATACTGTCTGCAACCCAGAAAAACCATAGGAAAAACTCCAACACTTCTGAATCCAAAAACACTGAGACCACACGGTCTCGACCACCTATATCAGATCTCTGGTGTGGACACGTAGCTACCCAGCAGAAAAATATCACAAGAACTGAGCAAATGAACAAATACAAAAAACCAATGGAGACCAGTCAAAGCCCCCCAAAGGGGACCCGGCTGAAGACAGAAAGCAATGCAGCAAAAAGCAAGGAATTCAAACCACAGGAAAAAAAACTGAAAGGGACTTATCTGAAAGCACAGGAGACAGCAGGAAAGCAAGCTGAATTCCAACCTAGACCAGGAAGAACAATTGATCACCGGCGAGGATCATGGGAGGTCAGCTCACTTATATCAGGCTAGTCAGTACCACCTGACAACCACTCGTTATTTGCAGGTGTAGGACTCTTTGTGTTCAACCTAGTTTCAATACCCTCAGCAACCAACAGAGGGAGCTTCAGCTCCGAAGTCATCTCCAGAACGTTCACAACACAGCTCACTGTCAACAGACAATGTAAATGCAAAGTGTGAGTGGGGTTAGCTTTCTCAGCTCTACTGCATTGCTAAATTTAAAACCTCTGATTGTCTTAGAACAGCTGCACTCAGTAAAGTAAGAGATATTTTGTTGGATTCAGCTTCTCTTTGCCTACATCATGCTGCTCTCAGATGAGGTAGCAAAAACCTGCAGACAGATTCCCATTAGCTAGAATCCTTTAGTGAGCTCATTCTGACAGCCTGAAAGCTGTCGTTTTCTCAGCTCCTCTCAGCTGTTTTATCAGTAAAAATTTTTACATCAAGCCCAAATGCAAAAATGATTTTTAATCTAAATACATGTATTTAGATTCAAAAAAGTCCCCAAAGGTGGACAAGCCCCTTTAATCAGCCACTTTATGCACTTTTAGAACAGACAAACATACTTGCCTGGGTGCAAAAATAGGGTGATTTTTATACTCATATTATATTGACCCTGCTATTAAAACTATCTGCCTATTTTTGATAAAGTGTAACAGATATCACTACAATTACAGACAGGTTTTAAAACAGAACTATGTCCTGAGACATATGAATAAACCCTGTCTGTCTTTAAATGTTGGAAAACTAAATTCTCTTTCAAAATTTAAAAATATTTGCTTACACCTTAGAATATCTTTAAGGCTGTTACCATCACATTTGCATTTTTATTCTTAGGTTAAATTAAACATTACTTCTGATACTGGCTGCTATCACCATTAACCTATAAAAGTGTCTTGGATAAGATTTCAGTCTCTCATTCCACTCCCCCCACCTCATCAAGCATATCCTCATTTTACCTGTCATTTTCCTAAAGTAGATTTGTTGAAGCTGAGGAAACAAGCAGCAGAGTCATCCATGTGAACGATGCCTTAATTACACATGGTAGGCGACAAATGAAACTGTGACTGTGCTGTAAACTGTGTATAAACGGCATCATTTATCTTGAAAACTATTTTTGTCCTTACAGGAACAGCTATAAAAACATTTTCTTCAGCAATCAAAACTTAGTACTTTTACCAGCAGGTAGAGCAAACATTATTACAGTATAATATCAGCACAGCAGTTTAAAGGCAGACTATCCGAATAGTTCATAATTTAGTCTGAAACATACCCATTATAAGCAAGTACAGTTGTTACAACACATTTTGATGTAGGTGTTGCTGTGTCTGGTCTTATCACCCATTGCCAGGGCCATCATCAGGGCACTAGAAGTGCTTCTGCTGTTGGGAACCCTAGGAAATTGGATCTATAAAAAGTATCTATTAATTGCTATTGCCATGTTTAATCAGGTCCCATTAAAATGCATATAATAATCAATGTATTCACTATACTTTAGAATCATAGAATGTTGGAAGGGACCTACAGAGTCATCGTGTTCACTGCATTGCTCAATGCAGGATTCACTAAACAATTTCAGACAGATGTCTATGCAGCCACTGTTTGAAGACTTCCATTGAAGTAGAACTCGCCACTAGTGATGGGTGAGCATTAAAATGCTCTGGTGCTCATTGCTCTGGTCGAGCAAATTGGAATACTCGGGTACTCGGACAACAGAACAACGAGCCCAATATAAGTCTATGGGAGACCCGAGTATTTTTGCAGGGATCCCCCTGGGGGTCTTTTTAAGGTCCAAATACATCTGAAAATAATGAAACACAGCTCAAATGACACAGGGACATCATGGGGATCACCCCTGGAAGCATTCCTGACTCCTAGTTCACAGCTTTAAACAATGTTGTCAGAGTTTTATGCCATTTTTACCGGTGCACCAAAACGAAACCAAAACGGATTTTGTTGGGAAATATGTAAAGGTACATCCTTTCCAGGTTAATGATTTGTATATAAGGCAAAATAATTAACCCAAACCAAAATGTTCCTCCACCACTTGGGCTATATTCAGACGCAGCATTTTTGAAGCGTTTTTGAACCTTAATATTGCATTCAACCAAAACAAATGCATTCACTGGGAAATGTCATTGTAACATTTAACAACCCTAGCTGTCCATGTGGTGTGTGACACATAAGCAGACACATCTTGTTTCATTTATGAAAGAGGGATTCTTAAAGTCACAGAGCCTATTTTTACAGGGGCATCAGGCACAATTTATCTGCTTAGAGGGCCATTATTAAACAGTGGGTCTCCTAAACTTTTATAGCCTATGCTGTGAGTGGATGGGCTGCCAAGAATTACGACACACCCCAATACCCCTTTCACGAGATATCCAGGAGGGCTTCCATAAAAAATGTTGCATTGAATGCAAGGCCTGCCCTGCTACCAAGTCATATGCACCCCAATAAGCCTTTGAACCCAGGTACTGGATGGGCCCAGGAAAACCAAGTTCACATTATTCATTTGGTACTGCCATACTGTTAGCCTTTATTCATTTTGTCCTCCCATTCTGTTTTTTTTTCATTGACTGCAAGGCCTGCCCTGCTACCAAGTCATATGCACCCCAATAACCCTAATACCCCCCTTGGAAGAAACGTGGAGGAGGGCCTCATAAAAACAATTCCCATTAAAAAGGAGCGGGTCTCCTAGACTTGGTAAGGCTGGCATTTTCCCCTGTGGGGTACACCTCAACCTTTTCCATAGCAAGTATTTAAAACCCAGCAAAACCACCCACCCTTGTTAGGATTTTGACACTGGCTGTAGCAGCACGGAACACGTTAACCCTGTTGATCTAGTGGTGGTGGATGATGAGACGTGGAGGAAGGTCTGATTAAAAACTAGGCCCAATTTAAAGGAGCGGGTCTTCTAGACTTGGAATGCCCATATGGGCTGGCAAACATTTTCCTCTGTGGGGTACACCTCAACCTTTTCAATAACAAGTATTTAACACCCAGCAAAAGACACCCACCCTTGTTAGAATTTTGACACTGGCTGTAGAAGCACGGAACATGCTAACCCTGGTGACCTAGTGGCGGTGGATGATGGGATTTGGAGGAAGGCCTGATTAAAAACTAGGCCCAATTTAAAGGAGCGGGTCTCCTAGTCTTGGAATGCCCATATACTTAGTGTATGGGCTGGCAAGCATTTCCCCTGTGGGGTACACCTCAACCGTTTTTAGAACATGTATTTTACGCACAGCCTACCCACCCACCCTTGTTAATAATGCGACACTGGCTGCAGCTGCACGGAACACGTAAACCCTTTTGATCTAGTGGCGGTGGATGATGAGCCGTGGAGGAAGGCCTGATTAAAAAATAGGCCCAATTTCTAGTAGCTGTCTCCTAGACTTGGAATGCCCATACACCTGTATGGGCTGGCAATCATTTCCCCTTAGGGGTGTTTTTTGTATTTTGGTGACGGGCATCATAACACCCTTGCCAAAACATAGAGTGGCCAGAGCATGACTGAATACGTTCACCCTGGTGTTCAAGTGGTGGTGGGCGGTGAGGATGAGGAGAAGGAGGAGGAGGACACCAACTAGCCAAAATCAGGAAGCCTATATCCATGTTTGGTTGTGAAGAGGTGCATGGGAATACACCTCCCAAAAAATGACTACATTGGAGTTTAGGCTTCGCTGTCACCATTTGTTGGTGTCGAGCAGTCAGGCCCAATCCATCCCTTGTTCATTTTTATTAGAGTCAGCCTGTTTGAATTTTCCATAGAAAGGCGAATGCGCTTAGCTGTGATAATGCCACCAGCAGCACTAAAAACCCGCTCGGACAAAACGCTAGCGGCAGGTGTCATGGGTGCATCGCCACGAAGATTGTCGCGATTGCACATTCTGACTTCTCGCAGCTGAGTTGCTGTTTCTTTGTGTTTGGTAATGAGGGAGTTAATTTTACCTAGCTCTTTGCTAAGACTAGGTCCAGCCTCGCCCGGCTGCTTTTGATTATGTTCTAATTAGCTTCCTTTATATAGCTGCCAGTCTGCTGGTTAGATGCCGGTGAAAGCATTCATACAGACTGCAGATAGGATCGGTTCTGAGAAGACTTAACCCCTTAACGACCGCCAATACGCTTTTTAACGGCGGTCATTAAGGGTACTTAAACCACAGCGCCGTTAATTAACGGCGCTGTGGAAAAAGTGAATAGCGCCCCCCAGAGGCGCATTTTCTCCGGGGTCTCGGCTACCGGGGTAGCCGAGACCCCAGAGAACATGGAATCGGGTCGGTTTTTACCGACACCGATGTTGCGATCGCCGTTATTAACCCTATAACGGCGACCGCAACAAAAAAAAAAAAAGTTGTGCCATTTAATTTCTCTGTCCTCTGATGTCATCGGACATCAGAGGACAGAGAAAAAGGGTACCCGGGACCCCCATGTGGCCCCCGATGTCCTGTATGTGGCCCCAGAGCCCTCCGGTGTCCCCCGGGGCCGGCGCGATGAAGAAAATGGCGGGCGCATGCTCAGTGCGCCGCCGCTATGTGCCGCTGTGTCCTGGGGGGATGGGCAAATATTCTCTGGGGTCTCGGCTACCGGGGGTAGCCGAGACCCCAGAGAACATGATCCGGGTCGGTATTCACCGACAAGCATAGATGCGATCGCAAAAAAAAAAAAAAATATTTCTCTCCCCTCTGATGTGATCGCACATCAGAGGGGAGAAAATGAGGGTCCCCCGGTCCCCCGATCCCCCCCCGTATACTTACCGGTGTCCTCCGTCCTCCCGCAGGCCCCAGGATCCCGGCGTCTTCTTCCTGCAAAAAAAAAATGGCGGGCGCATAGCAGTGCGCCCCGATCTGCTTGGCGGCAGATTCAAAAATGATTTCATTCATTCTCCAGAAAGTGCATTTTGATCACTGTGATAAACTATCACAGTGATCAAAATAAAAAAAACAGTACATAACCCCCCCATTTATCACCCCCTTAGTTAGGGACATATAATAAAAAATAGAAATTATATTTATTTTCATTTTTCTGTTAGGGTTAGGGTTAGCATTAGGGTTAGGGTTATAATTAGCGTTAGGGTTATAATTAGCGTTAGGGTTAAGCTGGGTTCATACTGCGTTATGGCATTCCGTTAGACGGACTGCGTTACACCGCGGTATAACGCGGTGTAACGCAGTCCGTTAACGCTGCCATTCACCCCCATTTGAGGGCGCATCGCGACGCATGCCGTAAAGCTGGATGCGTTTGCGACGTGCCATCATTCAGTGACGGAGCCTCGGACGCGGGCTGCAGCGTCTGGGCTCCGTCACCGCTAGCGCAGATGAATCATCTGCTGATTCCTCTGCGCTAGCGGGTATAGCATAACGCGATCGTGTTATGCTATACCGTTACCAGCCCGTCAACGCTATGTGTTGAACGGGCTGGTAAAACGCAAAATGAACCTAGCCTTAGGGTTAGGGTTATAATTAGGGTTAAGGTTACAATTAGGGTTAGGGTTAAAATTAGGGTTAGGGTTACAATTAGAGTTAGGGTTACAATTAAGGTTAGGGTTACAATTAGGGTTGGGATTTAGGTTAGGTTTAGGGTTGGGATTAGGGTTAGGGGTGTGTTGGGGTTAGGGTTGGAGCTAGAATTGAGGGATTTCCACTATTTAGGCACATCAGGGGGTCTCCAAACACGACGTGGCTTTCAAAAAGTCAAATGTCGCTCCCTCCCTTCTGAGCCCTGCCGTGCGCCCAAACAGTGGTTTACCCAACATATGCGGTATTAGCGTACTCAGGACAAATTGCACACCAATTTTGGGGTTCTAATTTCTCCTGTTACCCTTGGGAAAATAAAAAATAGCTGGCTAAAAAAACATTTTTGAGAAAAAAAATGATTTTTCATTTTCACGCTCTGCGTTTATAAATTTCTGTGAAACACTTGGGGGTTCAAAGTGCTCACCACACATCTAGATAAGTTCCTTAAGGGGTCTAGTTTCCAAAATGGGTCACTCGTGGGGGGTTTCCACTGTTTAGACACATCAGGGGGTCTCCAAACACGACGTGGCTTTCAAAAAGTCAAATGTCGCTCCCTCCCTTCCGAGCCCTGCCGTGCGCCCAAACAGTGGTTTACCCCAACATATGGGGTATAGCGTACTCAGGACAAATTGCACACCGATTTTGGGATTCTAATTTCTCCTGTTACCCTTGGGAAAATAAAAAATAGCTGGCTAAAAAAAACATTTTGAGAAAAAAAAATGATTTTTCATTTTCACGGCTCTGCGTTTATAAATTTCTGTGAAGCACTTGGGGGTTCAAAGTGCTCACCACACATCTAGATAAGCTCCTTGGGGGTCTAGTTTCCAAAATGGTGTCACTTGCAGGGGGTTTTACTGTTTAGGTACATCAAGGGCTCTGCAAACACAACATGACGCCCGCAGAACATTCCATCAAAGTCTGCATTACAAAATGGCGCTCCTTCCCTTCCAAGCACTCACATGCGCCCAAACAGTGTTTTCACCCCACATATGGGGTATCAGCGTACTCAGGAAAAATTGCACAACAACTTTTTGGGTCCAATTTCTCCTGTTACCCTTGGGAAAATAAAAAAATAGCAGGCTAAAGAATCATTTTTGAGGAAAAAAATGATTTTTTATTTTCACAGCTCTACGTTTATTAATTTCTGTGAAGCACTTGGGGGTTCAAAGTGCTCACCACACATCTAGATAAGTTCCCTAAGGGGTCTAGTTTCCAAAATGGTGTGATTTGTGGGGGATTTCGACTGTTTAGGCGTATCAGGGGCTCTCCAAACGCGACATGGCGTCCAATTTCAATTCCAGCCAATTTTGGTTTGAAACAGTCAAACGGCGCTCCTTCACTTCCAAGCCCTGCCGTGCGCCCAAACAGTGGTTTACCCCCACATATGGGGTATCGGCATGCTCAGGACAAATTGCACAAAAACTTTTGGGGTCTTGTTACCCTTGGGAAAATAAAAATTGGGGTGAACAGATCGTTTTTGTGGAAAAAATATGATTTTTTATTTTCACGGTTCTATGTTATAAACTTCTGTGAAGCACTTGGAGGTTCAAAGTGCTCACCACACATCTAGATAAGTTCCTTAGGGGGTCTAATTTCCAAAATGGGGTCACTTGTGGGGGTTTCCACTGTTTAGACACATCAGGACCTCTACAAACCGACATGACGTCCAGACAATTCTGCGCTGAAAAAGTCAAACGGCGCTCCTTCCCTTCCAAGCTATGCCTTGCACCCAAACAATGGTTTACCCCCACATATTGGGTATCAAAATGCTCAGGACAAATTGCACAAAAACTTTCGGGGTCTTGTTACCCTTGGGAAAATAAAAATTGGGTGAAAAGATTGTTTTTGTGGAAAAAATATGATTTTTTATTTTCACTGTTCTATGTTATAAACTTCTGTGAAGCACTTGGAGGTTCAAAGTGCTCACTACACATCTAGATAAGTTCCTTAGGGGGTCTAGTTTCCAAAACGGGGTTACTTGTGATGGGTTTCCACTGTTTAGACACATCAGGGCCTCTACAAACGCGACATGGCGTCCAGCCAATTCTGCGTTGAAAAAGTCAAATGTCGCTCCTTCCCTTGCAACCTCTGCCGTGCGCCCAAAAAGTGGTTTACCCCCACATATGGGGTATCGACTTAATCAGGAGAAATTGCACAACAAATTTTGTGGTTCATTTTTTCTTTTAACAGTTGTGAAAATAAAATAAATAGGTTCCGAAGTAAAGTTTTTGCAAAAAAAGTTAAATGTTAATTTTTTCCTTCCACATTGCTTCAGTTCCTGTGAAGCACGTAAAGGGTTAATAAACTTCTTGAATGTGGTTTTGAGCACCTTGAGGGGTGCAGTTTTTAGAATGGTGTCACTTTTGGCTATTTTCTATCATATAGACCCCTCAAAGTGACTTCAAATGTGAGGTGGTCCCTAAAATAAAAATGGTGTTGTAAAAATGAGAAATCGCTGGTCAACTTTTAACCCTTATAACTTCGTAACAAAAAAAAATTTTGGTCCCAAAATTGTGCTGATGTAAAGTAGACATGTGGGAAATGTTATTTATTAAGAAATTTGTGTGACATATCTCTCTGATTTAAGGGCATAAAAATTTAAAGTTTGAAAATTGTTAAATTTTCAAAATTTTCGCCATATTTCCGTTTTTTTCATAAATAAACACAAGTCATATCAAAGAAATTTTTACCACTAACGTGAAGTACAATATGTCACGAAAAAACAATCTCAGAATCAGCTGGATTCATTAAAGCGTTCCAGAGTTATAACCTCATAAAGTGACAGTGGTCAGAATTGTAAAAATTGGCCCGGTCATTAAGCTGCAAAATGGCTCTGTCACTAAGGGGTTAAGCTAAGAGCTCTTTTGTTGTTTCTCCTCACCTTGCTTATAGTTTATCTCCTAGACCTTTGGTGTTCCCTCTGTGTTTTAATGCTGTATGCAAGACAGTATTTACTTTATCCCCTGTCTGTCTCGTTTGTCTATACTGTTTGTTAACCTTTACCTGTCCATTCCTATGGTGGTAATCAGGGTCCTTCTAAGGACTAGATTACAGTGGTCAGGGATTTATAGGAGACAGGGTTTACGCTGGTGGCCTGGACCTCTGTACCATTAACAGTACCTCCAGGTAGAGGGACTAGTCAGGACCCCAGTTTAGGGTCAGCATAGACCCCGGTCCACCTCTAGCCAGAGACAGCGTGAAAATGATTCAGTATTGACCCACAGGATATTATGTCAGGTAATACTATGCTATATATACATGTTAATGTTACCTATCTATATGTTATATAGAATGTTGTCCCACTTGATAGATTACTGACATTATATATTTATACATCTGCTAGACAGCGTGACATTTTCACCGGCCAAACTATAGATTCTCCCCAGCTACCATGGATCCAGTAGCCCAGCTTGCCCTGCAGTTGCAGAAATTGTCCATGGAGTTTACGGACATTAAGTCCAAGGTTTTGTCCCCCCCGGAGCAAACCAGATCTGAACCTAAGGTTGCTCTCCCGGACAGGTTCACTGGTGGGCGGGACAAATTTTTTACCTTCCGGGAGGCATGTAAATTGTACTTTCGGCTACGGCCTCGGTCATCGGGGAGTGAGGAGCAGAGGGTGGGAATTGTCATCTCGCTCTTACAAGGGGACCCTTAATCCTGGGCGTTCTCTCTTCCTCCGGGCTCCCCGGCCCTCCAGTCAGTAGATCGATTTTTTGCTGCCCTGGGGCTGGTGTATGATGACCCGGATCGGGTCTCCCTTGCTGAAACGAAGTTACGTAGGATACAGCAGGGAGATCGTCCGGCGGAGGAATTTTCTTCTGAGTTCCGTAGATGGGCCACAGATACTCAGTGGAATGACCCAGCTCTTAGGAGCCAGTTTTGTCAAGGGTTATCTGACAAATTAAAAGATGTTTTGGCTCAGTATGATTCTCCTCCGTCACTGGAGGCTGCTATGGCCCTTGCTATTCGTATTGATAGACGGCTTCGGGGGAGGTGCGAGGTAACTCCGCCCCCTGTTATTACTCCACCCACTACTAAAGTCCCTTATATGGAGGTTCCCCTGGTCTGTTCTGAGGAACCTATGCAGTTGGGTGGGACATCATTTTGTAGGAGGGAATCGGCGGTGCGCCGCAAGACAAGAAGGTGTTTCTTCTGCGGGAGAGAGGGACATTTTGTTGGGGGGAGTCCCTCCCGTGCCTCATTGAGCAAAAAAGTCACCGAAAAACTGTTAATCCCAGGTTGTGTGGTGGACGACAACCTGGGAGTAGGTATTTCGTCCCCAGGTCCGTCTCAATTTCTCGTACCTGCGGAGGTGGTGGTTGGTGCGAGAGTTGAGAGGATTTCTGTTCTTCTTGATAGTGGGTCTGGGGCTAATATGGTGGACGCTCGGTTTGCCCAGGTGCAAGGTATGCAACTGAGTGTATTGGCCAAACCGATCCCTATACTTTCTATTGACGCCAGACCTCTCGGTCAAGGTAGCTTTGTACAAGCTGTTCATAACATAGACCTTCGAGTAGGGGCAATACATAAAGAACAGTTGTCTTGTTATGTGTTGGAGGGTCTTCCTACTCCTATTGTGTTGGGACTTCCCTGGTTGGCTAAACATAACCCAGTGATTGATTGGCAATCCAGAAAGATAAGCCAGTGGGGTAATTTTGCAAGAATAACTGCATGAACACGGTCATCGGTGCGGTCGTGCCTAGGACTTTGCCTCCTTTTCTGGAGGACTTTGGGGAGATGTTCTCAGAGGAGGGGTGTCAAAAGTTACCTCCTCATCGCACGTATGACTGCTCAATAAAATTGCTTCCTGATGCCTTATCTTGTAGTTTCCCAGGGGCCGGAAAGACGGATGACCCGGTTTCTATCCTTCAGGAAGGAGTGGTGGTGTCGGCTGTGTGCTCTGAGCTTGAGGAGGAGGTGTTGGAGGCTCAGGGGGACGCCCCTGTAGGACCTCCAGGGAAACTGTTTGTTCCTAATCAGTTAAGACAAAAAGTTATCGAGGCACATCATAGTTCTGCTTTAGCAGGACATCCAGGGAGTAAAGCAACTGTGGATCTCCTTTCTCGCCGGTTTTGGTGGCCTAACTTAAATAAAGAGGTAATAACTTTTGTCGCGTCCTGTGGAGTTTGTGCTCGCTCTAAGACCCCACATACCCGTCCATCTGGGGTTCCTGAGGAGGAACGATTCTCGTCGTCACTTGCTTCAGTTTGGAGAGGAGTGCTGAATGGTCTGGTGCTATGGGGAACTGTTTCAAGCGGAGGTCTGATAGGAGGAGAGTGTCTGGTCCAGACCTTGGTGTGAACGATCTGGTGTGGTTGTCTACCAAGAATATAAAACGCAAAGTTCCCTCCTGGAAACTGGGTCCCAGGTTCATCGGTCCATACAGGATCAGTTCTATAATTAATCCTGTGGCATTTCGTCTGGACCTCCCTCCTACGTTTAAAATCCATAATGTATTCCACAAATCGTTGCTTAAGAGGTACGTGGCGCCAGTTAGACCGTCACTTCTACCTTCTCCTCCAGTGGTGGTCAATGGTAACTTAGAATTTCAAGTGTTGAAGATCATTGACTCACGTCTGAATCGCCGGTCCCTTCAGTATTTGGTTCATTGGAAGGGATATGGTCCTGAGGAGAGGACGTGGGTCTCTGCGTCTGAGATTAACGCAGATCGATTGGTTAGGACCTTCCACACGACTTACCCGGACAGACCTGGCCCTGAGGGTCCGGAGGCCCCTCGTAGAAGGGGGGGTACTGTCATGGGTGCATCGCCACGAAGATTGTCGCGATTGCACATTCTGACTTCTCGCAGCTGAGTTGCTGTTTCTTTGTGTTTGGTAATGAGGGAGTTAATTTTACCTAGCTCTTTGCTAAGACTAGGTCCAGCCTCGCCCGGCTGCTTTTGATTATGTTCTAATTAGCTTCCTTTATATAGCTGCCAGTCTGCTGGTTAGATGCCGGTGAAAGCATTCATACAGACTGCAGATAGGATCGGTTCTGAGAAGACTTAAGCTAAGAGCTCTTTTGTTGTTTCTCCTCACCTTGCTTATAGTTTATCTCCTAGACCTTTGGTGTTCCCTCTGTGTTTTAATGTTGTATGCAAGACAGTATTTACTTTATCCCCTGTCTGTCTCGTTTGTCTATACTGTTTGTTAACCTTTACCTGTCCATTCCTTATGGTGGTAATCAGGGTCCTTCTAAGGACTAGATTACAGTGGTCAGGGATTTATAGGAGACAGGGTTTACGCTGGTGGCCTGGACCTCTGTACCATTAACAGTACCTCCAGGTAGAGGGACTAGTCAGGACCCCAGTTTAGGGTCAGCATAGACCCCGGTCCACCTCTAGCCAGAGACAGCGTGAAAAGGATTCAGTATTGACCCACAGGATATTATGTCAGGTAATACTATGCTATATATACATGTTAATGTTACCTATCTATATGTTATATAGAATGTTGTCCCACTTGATAGATTACTGACATTATATATTTATACATCTGCTAGACAGCGTGACAGCAGGGCAGGCCAGGACCTCCAAAGCGTAGAGAGCCAGCTCATGCCACGTGTCCAGCTTGGATACCCAATAATTAAAAGGCACAGAGGAATCATGGAGGACTTTGGTACGGTCAGCAAGGTACTCCCTCAGCATCTTAGAGAACACTGCATTCCTTGTGAGATTAACCAGCGCCTCAGTGCATGTGCGATGGGAGGGTCTTAGAAAACTGTCCCTGAACTTTGCCAGTGTTCCCCTGCCTCTGCTGGAGTGGACTTGTGTCTGTCTCGCCTGTCCTGCTTGGTTGGCCAACGAACTGTTATCTCTGTCGCCAGCGTTTTGCGATAGGAATTTTTTTAATAACTCTACAACAATGGCCCTATGGTACTGCACCATTTTGGTACACCTGTCTGCCTCTGAAACAAGAGATTGAAAGTTATCCTGGTACCATGGGTCTAAAAGTGTCACTAGCCAGTAATGACTGGTACCCAATATTTTTACAATACAAGGGTCACGGGAAAGGCAGCGCAACATAAAGTCAGCCATGCGTGCCAGACTGGTAACAGACAAGCCTTCCGTGTACTCACCAACAGGACAACTGACCAAGGTGTCCTCTTCCTCCTCTTCCTCTTCTTCCCTGTCCTGAACAGACGGTATGACACTTGTGGTTGTAGTCCCGTCTATAGCGCATGAAAGTAGCTCCTGTTCTTCCTCCTCCTCCTCTTCCTCATTGTCAACCAATGCACGTTGGGATGACACGAGGCTGGGCTGTGTGTAATCACCCTGTATGGTTCCTTGATCCATGTCCTTGTGCTCCGCCTGCAATGCCTCCTCTTTCATTGTGAGCAAAGAGCTTTTCAGAATGCAGATTAGTGGGATGGTGATGCTAATTATGGCGTCATCGCAGCTCACCATCTTGGTGGACTCCTCAAAGTTTTGGAGGATGCTACATATGTCTGACATCCATGTCCACTCATGAGGTCTTATGTGTGGAGTCAAACCTGACAAACGGCGGCCTTGTTGATGCTGGTATTCAACAACTGACCGCTTCTTCTCACAAATCATTTCAGTGTAGAGTTCCAACACATGGGGACATCACACACCTGTCGGTGAACTGGAATCTGCAATCACTGCTGAAGCACGGCAAGGGCGGCTGAAGCTGTAGCTGACTTTCTAAAATGTGCACACAGGTGGCGTACTTTAACCAGCAGATCCGGCAGCTCCGGATAGCTTTTTAGACAACAAGGTTCAGCACATGGGCCAGTACGTGTGTCAATTCACCTCGCCTCAAAGCCGCCACCAGGTTCCTGCAATTGTCACACACAACCATGCCTTGCTGGAGATTTTGCGGTGTCAGCCACACATCTGCCTGCTCTTTCAGAGCTGTAAACAACTCTTCAGTATTGTGCAGTTTGTCACCTAAGCAAATTAGCTTCAGCACAGCCTCTTGCCGCTTTGCTTTGGAAGTGCTGCAGTGCTTCCAGCTTTTGACTGATGTGCTCATTTCTGACATGGAGGCTGAAGATGAGGAGGAGGTGCAGGAGCTGTACACAGTGGGGGCAACCCTGATTGACATAGGGCCCGCAATCCTTGGTGTCGGGAGAATGTGTTCCATCCCAAGGTCTGACTGGGTACCAGCTTCCACTATGTTAACCCACTGTGCCATCAGTGAGATGTACCATCACTGGCCACAAGCACTTGTCCATGTGTTCGTGGTTAGGTGTACTTTCCCAGTAACTGCATTGTTGAGGGCACGGGTAATGTTGTGGGTCATGTGCATGTGTAATGCCTGGATGGCACAGCGGGAGAAATAGCGGTGGCTGGGGACAAAGTACCTCGGGATGGCCAGCGCCATCAGATTGCAGAAAGCTTCCGTCTCCATGAGCCTTAAAGGCAACATTTCGCCGCAAGCACATGAGAAATATGAGAATTGAGTTCTGTGGCCTGTGGGGAGTTGGCTGCGTATTTCCGCTTACATTCCAATGACTGGGGTATGGACAACTGAAGGCTTCACTGGGACAAGGATGTGGATGTGATTGATGATGGTGCTATTGGATTATGGGCAACGGCAGGTGCAGGGCAGGAGGCATCTTCGCATGCACCGTGGACAGGGGATTGGCTTGCATGCACAACAGTGGAAGAAGCAGTGGTGTCACCCGCAGACACTGTTCCTGGAGCCTGGGGTTGGGGCCACAAAGTCGAGTGCTTTGCTGCCATGTGCCTGATCATGCTGGTGGTGGTAAGGCTGGTAGTTTTGCTACCCCTGCTGATGCTGGCATGGCAGGTTTTGCAAATGGCCCGTTTCTGGTTATCGGCAGAGTCTCTAAAAAAAATAGCCAGACTCGGGAAGACCTAACAGTTGGACTGGCAACTTCCGTCAGGTTGGTGTTACGGGGAACAGTTGTCCGCCTTCTGTCTGCGGCCACCACACTGCTTCTTCCTGCCTGAAGTGGTGCAATGCCTACCTCTCCCTGTGTGCTGCTGTCCTCGCTCTGCATGTCCTCCTGCCAGGTTGGGTCTGTTACTACATCATCCACCACCTCGTCTTCCACTTCCCCACCCTGGTCCTCCTCCTGTCTTTCCGGCAATTGTGTCTCATCATCATCCACCTCTTGTGAACGTGGCTGCTCAAAGATTTGTGCATTGCTACATGGAATATCATCTTGCTCCGCTTCTAGTGAAGCAGGCTAGAGGCACAAATCTCCAAATGGAAAACTGAACAGCTCTTCGGAGTGTCCAAGTGTGGGATCAGTTGTCTCAGGGCACTCAGCATGGTGAGAGGAAGGAGGATCAGGGTAAGGAATATGCTGTCCAGATTCACAGCTACTGTGACTTGACCGTGTTGAAAACAGGGTGCTGGTGGTGATGGATAAGTAACTGGAAGTATTATCCGCTATCTGACCAACAACCTTTTCACACTGCTCGGGCTTCAATAGTGTTGTCTTGCCGCGGTCCCCTAGAACTTCGGACACGAAGGTCCAGCGAGAAGATGTGGGTGTTTTTGGTGGGCCAATTTCAGCATGCCCACTGCCTCGGCCTGCATCATCACCATCACGTCCACTTCCCCGTCCCTTGCCACACGCCTTGCCCATTGTAAATGGAATAAATAATTATACACGTTCACTACAAAAGGGTGATTTGGGAGTCAACTTGTATGTGACACGTGTGCTTGAAAACCACACTTATTCCTATCTGGACTTTAGGTAAAAATGTTTTTGGCCTTATTAGATTTAATAATTACGTTAACAGACTGCAAAAAAATACAATGTTTTGGCCTAAACTGGCCAAACTTTGAGCATGGCACAGATATGAACTGCCACGGAGAAACCACTATGACAAATGTGAGCCCTGTTTTGTTTCTTTTATTTTTGGGCTAACTAGTTCTCTATATCAGGACTGTGACACCCAGGGCAAAAAAAGGAAAACTGGCCTACACTGCCCAAACTTTGAGCACACACAGATATGAGCTGCCACGGAGATACCACTACGACAAATGTGTGGCCTGTATTTTTTAAATTTTTTTGCAAAATACTGCTGTATATTAGTACACTGACACCCAGGAAAAAAAAACAAATCTGCCGTAAACTGCCCAAACTTTGAGCACACACAGATATGAGCTGGCATAGCGATACCACAACGACAAATGTGTGCCATGTTTTTTTTTTTATTTTTGGGCTAACTAGTACTGTATATCAGGACTGTGAAACGCAGGACAAAAAAAAGGAAATTCGGCCTACACTACCCAAACTTTGAGCACACACAGATATGAACTGCCACGGAGATACCACTACGACAAATGTGTGGCCTGTATTTCTTTTATTTTTTTGCGAAATACTGCTGTATACAAGTACAGTGACACCCAGGACAAAAAAAATAAAACTGCCGTAAACTGACTAAACTTCGTGGCAGCTCATAACTGTGTGTGCTCAAAGTTTAGTCAGTTTACGGCCGTTTTCTTTTTTTTGTCCTTGGTGTCAGTGTACTTATATACAGCAGTGTTTCACAAAAATAAAAAAAATTACAGGCCACACATTTGTCGTACTGGTATCACCGTGGCAGCTCATAACTGTGTGTGCTCAGTGATACCAGTACGACAAATGTGTGGCCTGTAATTTTTTTTATTTTTTTGTGAAACACTGCTGTATATAAGTACACTGACACCAAGGACAAAAAAAAGAAAACGGCCGTAAACTGGACAAACTTTGAGCACACACAGATATGAACTGGCACGGAGATACCACATCGAAAAATGTGTGGCCTGTATTCCAATTACACCTGGGGCTAGGTATATACAGCCAATATATCATAAAGCAGCACCAGAACACAGGAAGGGAATGGACCCTCTTGATGTATGCACTGATGTGTATATAGCAAAGTACACTCCCCTGCCTACTAACACTGGAACCTATATACTCCGGAATTAGTCCTTAGAAGGACTGTTGGTTTATCTAGATTTGAGTCGTTTAGGATGGTAGACCCCGCACTGACTAAGAAATCCTCAAATCTAACCCTATCTCGGGAGCAGCTCTCCCTACACTATCTCAATCTGGAGCTGAATGTGGCAAGCAGGACGCCATCCGGTCTCTTATACCCCTGATGATGCTGTGCAGCCAGCCAATCACTGGACGACCACAACAAAGATGGCAGTGGCGTTTCATTGCCTGGCAAACAATCCCTGCATTGTGATTGGGTCTGTAAAGTCCGCCAAAAAAGCTGGGTGGAGACCCGAGTTCTCACTGCCTAATCCCGGAAATGCTCGGTGCTCACTGAGTACACCGAGTACCGTGATACTTTGGCGAGTAACGAGTAGTGGCGAGCGTGTTCGCTCATCACTACTCGCTACCTCTCATGGCAGCCTGTTCCACTCATTGATCACGCTCACTGTCAAAAAGTTTTTTCTAATATCTGAACGGTATCTTCTCCCTTTCAGTTTCATTCCATTGCTTCTCGTGTTTTCTCGTGAGGCCTAGTAGGGGGGGAGTAGAGGATAATAATTACTTCACATGATCTAGACTCTATGCTTCTCCTAATACATCCTAGAATGGTGTTTGCCTTTTTTGCTGCTGCATCACACTGTTGACTCATGTGCAGTCAGTGATCTATTAGTATACCCAAGTCTTTTTCACACATGCTTTTGCTTAGTTCAAGTCCTCCTATTGTAATGTATGTAGTACAGTTCATATAGCGTCTTGTGCTTGGGTGCGATGAAAACACAGGAGTCACAGGTTTGATATAGAAAAGTCCTGTATTACTTCATACAAGTTGGCAGAAATAGTCACACAGTTTGCAGACACAGAAACAGGAGACACAGCAGGCCAGAGTAATCCAAGCTCAGCAATCACTCTCCAATACAGATTCAGGATCTTCTTCTCTGTTACCGTAAGTCCATGCAAACGTGGGTCTTTCAAAGAGCAGGGTTCAGAGTCCACAAGTGCTTCAGAGTTCCTCAGTAGGAATAGCTGGAGTACAAGGTCCAAGGCTTACAGGAGTCAAGTCACAGGTTCACTGCAGGCTAGATTCTGAAGCACTGATTGCTCAGCTGTGGCTGCTTAAGAAGCAAAGGAGAGAATCAGGGCGGGAACATGCAAGCTGGAAACTCCATTTTGACTGAGGGCAAGATAGCTGCAGCAAGACAGAAAGTAAAATGGCTGACGAACAAACTGAGTTTCAGGAATATATACATAGAACCTTACATTACTCCCCCCTTAAGGACAACCTCCGGATGACCTCAGACCAGGCTTGTGTGGGTACCTCTGATGAAACTGACGGAGCAAGCGAGGAGCATTAACGTTATTGACCGGTTCCCATGAGTTGTCCTCCACTGGGTAGCCCTGCCATTTAATCAGATATTGTAACTGATTTCTATACAACCTGGAATCTAAAATCCTTTCCACCACAAATTCTTCCTGACCATCGACTAGCACTGGGTCAGGGAAGGAGAGGAACGTCCAGGAAACGTATTGGGTGTCGCAGCCTTTAGTAGGGATACATGAAAGACAGGGTGGATTCTCATAGTTCTGGGAGTTGAAGACGACAAGCAACGGCACTTATAATTTTACTGATTTTATAGGGTCCAATGTACTTATGTCCCAACTTAGACGATGGAATCCTTAACTTAAGATTTCTGGTTGACAGCCAGACCAAGTCTCCTACCTTGAAAGCTGGTGCAGGTTTACGAAATTTATCTGCTGCTTTCTTGTACCTTTCTTGAGCCGATTCCAGATTTTCCTTTAGAAGATCCATATTCTTCTGTAAAGACGTGATTCTTTCAGCCACTGCTGGTAAAGGCGTTTCTATGGGAAATCGTGGTAGAATGTTAGGATGATAACCTAGATTAGCGTAAAAAGGAGACTGTTTAGTGGAGGCACTCTGAGAGTTGTTATACGAGAACTCAGCTAATGGAAGTAGATCCACCCAATCATCCTGTAGGTGGCAGATAAAGCAGCGGAGATACTGCTCCAGGGTTTGATTGGTTCGTTCGGTCTGTCCATTAGTCTGGGGATGAAAAGCAGAAGAAAGGTTTACTTTAATGTCCAATGCTGCACAGAAATTTTGCCAAAACCTAGAAGTGAATTGCACCCCTCGATCCGAAATAACCTCATCCGGTACTCCATGTAAGCGAAACACATCTTTAATCATCAAATCTGATGTCTGTTTTGCAGTGGGTAAGCCGACACAAGGGATAAAATGAGCTGCCTTTGTTAGACGGTCAACCACCACTAGAATGGTGTTCTTCCCCTGAGAGGTTGGTAACTCCACAATGAAGTCCATAGAAATGGATCCCCACGGGCGGACGGGGTGGGAAGAGGCTGTAACAGACCAGTTGGTGAGGAGCGAGGTGTTTTGCATCTTGCACAGACCTCACATGAAGTGACATAATTCAAAACATCCTTCCTGCAAGTGGGCCACCAAAAGAAACGAGAAAGAAATTCCTGTGTCTTAGAATTCCTCTATGCCCAGCTATCTTGGAATCGTGAATGAGTTGCAATACTCTCAATCTGACTGTTTCAGGAATATACAGACGTTGTCCCTGAATCCACACACCATTCTTAAAGACAAGACTTACGTCCCTTGGGGGTTGTGCCAAAAAGGAATCCGCATGGTATGCTTCCTTGATGTCCTTAAGTAGGTCTTGATTATGAATTACTCCTAGGAATCTAGAGTCAGGAAGAATAGTCTTAGGAGGAGTAATTGGACGTGTCTCTGCTGAGTAAATCCTAGAGAGTGCATCAGCCTTTCCATTGCGCGATCCTGGTCTATAAGAGATGATAAAATTAAATTGGTTTAAGAAAAGATTCCAGTGAGCCTGGCGAGGAGTCAGGCACTTAGCCGACCTGATAAACTCAAGGTTACGATGGTCTGTCAGGACGACTATTTGCTGTGCAGCTCCCTGAAGAAGGTGTCTCCATTCTTTGAAGGCGGCAATAATGGCCAACAACTCTCTATTGCCCACATCGTAGTTCCTCTCAGCCGAAGACAACTGCTGGGAAAAGAAGGCACAGGGATGCAAGACATTCTTCTCACCTGTTCTCTGAGAGAGTATAGCTCCAACGGCACAGTCTGAAGCATCCACCTACCTCTATTATGAAGGCAAGCTCGGGGTTGGGATGTACTAGGATAGGTGCAGTGGTAAATTTATCTTTTAGACGGGAAAATGCTTCCTGGGCTTGGGGAGTCCAGGAAAACCTAGACTCTTTCCGGGTAAGTTGAGTGATAGGTGACACTACCTAAGAGAAATTTCTAATGAAACGTCTATAGAAGTTGGCAAACCCGATGAAGCGCTGTACCTCCTTCACATTTCTAGGACTTGGCCAATCCTTGATGGCTTGGGTTTTGCTTCCATCCATACTAATTCCTTGTGTAGACAGTACATACCCCAGAAATTGAATTTCGATCCTATGGAATTCACACTTTTCAAGTTTGATGTAAAGATGATTTTGTCTTAGACGTTCCAAGACCATTCTCACATGTCCATGATGTTCCTCTGTGGAGTTAGAAAAAATTAGAATATCATCCAAATAAATTACCACGAATGTATCTAGGAGATCCCTGAAGATGTCATTCACCAAGTGTTGGAAAGTGGCTGGGGCGGTACTCAGACCAAAAGGCATAACTAGATATTCAAAGTGTCCATAGCGTGACCTGAATGCAGTCTTCCATTCATCCCCAGGTCTAATACGGACTAAGTTATAGGCCCCACGAAGATCTAGTTTAGAAAAAATTTTGGCATGTCGCACTCTCTCCAATAACTCAGGGATTAAAGGCAATGGATAACGGTTTCTAATAGTAACCTTATTGAGTTCCCTATAGTCTACGCATGGTCTCAGAGATCCATCTTTCTTCTTTACAAAGAAGATGGGTGCACCTGCAGGAGATGAAGAGGGGCGTATGAAGCCCTTGGCTAGATTTTCATCTATGTAATCCTTTAAAGCCTTTAGCTCGGGCCCCGCCAGGGGGTAGATCTTACCAAAAGGTATCTCTGCTCCAGGCAATAATTCAATTGGACAATCATATGGACGGTGAGGAGGAAGCTGGTCAGCGTTCTTCTTGTCACATAAATCCACATAGTCCTGGTATACAGCTGGTAGTTCAGGGACTGACATGATTCCTTTAGGAACAGAGCAAGCTGAAACTTTTGGACTCATCTGTTTCTCTGGAAAGTGTAATTCCTTGGTCTCCCAGTTAATGGTAGGATTCTGAGCCTGCAGCCATGGTAGCCCTAGAATAATGGGAAAGTGGGGAGAAGAGATAAGCATAAAGGACAGTTTCTCTTGATGATCTTTACCCATAAGAACCCTCAAAGGCTCTGTTTCCTGATCCACTGGTCCAGAGGTCAGCAGGGAGCCATCCACAGTTTCCATCTGTACTGGAGTAGCCTTCTTCACTGAACGTATTCCCTGTTTCAGAGCAAAGGAGACATCCATAAAATTTCCACTTGCCCCTGAGTCGATCATAGCAGAGCTAGACACCCAAGCTGAGTCAACCCAGAGTTTGATGGAAAGAAAGCAATGAGAATTGTTTTTCTTACAACTCAGCTGGGACACCGCTGAGGAAACTTGAAAAATGGCAGCGTTTACACAGTCAACGTCCTCAGAGGTAACGGAGTTTAAGTCCGAGAAATCAAGATCTGTTGCTGCAGATCTCTCTGGAGCCTGAGGCTCGGACCTGACAGATCCCCTCTCGCAACACTCACAATGAATGAGTGCTGCAGTAGTCTTACGAGAACGGCTGGGGCAGTTTATAATGAAGTGCCCTGACTTACCACAATAGAAACATAGATTCTCCTTAAAACGATGTTCCTTGCGTGCATCACTAACCCGTCGTTGTAAAGAGTCTACCTGCATGGGGTTCAGGTTCCCGTGTAATCCTACTCAAAGGTTCCTTAGCTGGAGAGGAAGGTAGGAAAAGGTTAGTACGATTGCTTTCGAACCATCTCTCTTGCCTGCGTTCAGTCAGACGAGTATCAATACGGATGCAGTAGTTAATAAAGTCACCTAACGCAGTGGGAGGGTCGGCACGAGCAAGTTCATCCTTAATCAGTGGAGATAACCCCTTTCGAAAAATAGATTTTTTGGCGGAACTGTCCCAGGTGGTATCAAGGGCCCATCTCCTGAAATCCAAGGCATATTCAGCTACCGAGTGCTTACCTTGGCGCAAAGCTAACATGGCTGCTTCAGCTGTTGCACCTCGATTGGGGTCATCAAACACCTGCCCCATGGCTGAAATAAAATCATCAAGGTGATTCAAACAATCATCCTCAGTCTCAATCAGAGGGTTTGCCCACATTAAAGCCTTGTTGGTAAGCAACATAATTATAGTAAGCACCTTAGATCGTTCAGTGGGAAATTGTGAAGCATGTGCAGAAAAAAAAAAGATTGCATTGATTAATAAATCCCCTGAATTTCTCACGTTCACCGCCAAAACGAAAAGGGGGCAACTTAGGAATCCCAGCACTCGGGGCTAGGCAGGAGCCTGGACTCGCCCCTCTAGAACCTCAATCCTGGCTCGCAAATCCTGGGTAGTCTGTCCAACCACTTGCAAATTGTGATTATTGAGGTCCTGTAGATTTGTAAAACGGGTCTTTATATTCTGCAAATCTGCAAGGATATTATCAGTCACTCCGCAAAGTTCCATTATGCGGGCCTCCATTTTCCAGATCTTTTAAGACAGGATTACTGGAAGAAGAGGAGAGAAAAAAAACAATAGTGTTCACCTGTGGCAACACTGCAGAGAGAAAAAAAAAATTAAGGGAACTGCTCACCTGGAATGGTTTGTGAGAAGTCACAACCACTATCATCACAGAAAGTACAACCGGACGTCTGATATCCACAGTACAGCAGACACAGCCTTCCAGACCCAGCAGACACTAACGTTTTGGCTTCAGAATCTTGTAATGTATGTAGTACAGTTCATATAGCGTCTTGTGCTTGGGTGCGATGAAAACACAGGAGTCACAGGTTTGATATAGAAAAGTCCTGTATTACTTCATACAAGTTGGCAGAAATAGTCACACAGTTTGCAGACACAGAAACAGGAGACACAGCAGGCCAGAGTAATCCAAGCTCAGCAATCACTCTCCAATACAGATTCAGGATCTTCTTCTCTGTTACCGTAAGTCCATGCAAACGTGGGTCTTTCAAAGAGCAGGGTTCAGAGTCCACAAGTGCTTCAGAGTTCCTCAGTAGGAATAGCTGGAGTACAAGGTCCAAGGCTTACAGGAGTCAAGTCACAGGTTCACTGCAGGCTAGATTCTGAAGCACTGATTGCTCAGCTGTGGCTGCTTAAGAAGCAAAGGAGAGAATCAGGGCGGGAACATGCAAGCTGGAAACTCCATTTTGACTGAGGGCAAGATAGCTGCAGCAAGACAGAAAGTAAAATGGCTGACGAACAAACTGAGTTTCAGGAATATATACATAGAACCTTACACCTATTCTGTAGATGTAATTTTAGTTTTTCTTGCCCAGATGAACAATCTTGCATTTATCTCTGTTAAATACCATTCTATTAGTCGCTGCTCATTGTTCAAGCTTATCTAGATCCTTCTGAATCCTTTCTCCATCTTCTGTAGTGTTAAGGGTATGCCACACTAAACAATATCGCTAACAGGATCGCTAAAAAACGTCACTATTTAGCGATCCGTTAGCGATATTGTTCAGTGCGGCAGCTTCCAGCGACGAGCTTCCTGCTGTGATCTCGCTCGTCGCTGGAATCGTTCCGGACCCTATTTCATCGCTGGCGCTCACGCTGGGTAAGTATCTTATCGCTGTGTGGACCTTTTCTTAGCGATTAAGCGGTACTTTTGTACCGCTAAAGTCGTTAAGAAGATCGCTAACGGCGATAGCGTCGTTAAACTATATCGCTAAATGCGGCAGCATTTAGCGATATAGAAACAATCCCGCTAGCGATCTCATTAGTATGCAACGCTAACGAGATCGCTAGCGGGATTGTTTAGTGTGGCAGTACCTTCACATATCCCTCCTAGCTTTGCCTTGTCTGCAAATTTGATTAGTTTACCTTCAGTTCCCTTGTCTAGAGCATTTATAAAAATGTTGAAGAACACTGGGGCCAGGACAGAGCCTTGTGGTACCCCATGTACCCCTTGTGGTACCCCTTTACAGTGAAAAGGGGGCTCAAATATTACCAATAAACTCCCATCTACTATTCAAGGTGCCAGTCAAATGTGACTAGTTGGTACTAGAGAGAGGAAGGGAGAACAGTGACTAAATATAAGGGAACATTATTATTATGACCACTTGACTAAATGGGGCCGTATATTACAAATTGTTGCAGTTACTCAGTAACCTAAATTCTAAATGACTTATACTTTTTAACACTTCACAAAAATATGCTTTTATATTTTATAAAACACTCTGTATGTGTTTATGATACCAAAGTACACTGTAACATTTCCAGGGTTAGGCAGGATCCTTCAACTGGATTAGGGTTCTGACGCAATATTATGAATCAACCATAACAGGGGCTGTGACACTCAGTACTTGACGACAAATCAGCTATCTCCATGGTATTTTTACTCTCCATTTTCCAGAGATCGTCACATCTATTTTTATCTCTAAGTATCACCTAATTGGTGATTGGTGATCACAAGACTCCATAGGACTTATTTATTTTTTGTATACTATTTTGAAAAATGAAACAGTTAAATATACAATTCTTCCAATAAAAGACAAGTGGAGGGCCGCTAATCCTTTCTTGTTCAAAGAGGAGCAGCAGGAGGCTATAGAATACGACCAGTGCATATTACCAGCAACTAATAACAAGCTCTTCCAATAATTTATTCTTCACCAATCCTACTTAGCCCCTACTCAGTTACATCAAATGAGTAGAACCACCTCATGTTTGTTGTATGACCCTGAGGAAGATTTTGTTTGCATGATATAGTCTTGCATTTATGTAATGGACCATTGGAGAGAATTAGTCAACTGAATATCTTTGATTTTGGAAACTCCATTGTCCATATTACCAGCCCTTTGTTTATTAGGCCAACTCAACATGGATGTCTAGTCACATTACCAGAGCATTTTTGTATGACAAATGTAATTCTTGCCCACAAAAGTCATAGCCATGAAACGGATGGCTCCTAGTCCACCTAGCCGATGCATGTTCCAACAAATGATCAATCGGATGTGTTGGAATATGTTTGGTGCAACAACTCCATTCCTGTCTATGAGTGTTTAGTTGCTAGATTTGTAATCTGTTTATAAAGTTAGAACAAAAAAAACTCCAAGAGGCTCACACAGGGTTAGCATGTGACTGTATTTCCTGTTTTGCTGTCTGTGTATGAGAGAAGCAGCTTGCTGTAGATGATGCACAGATAGAGATTCCTTATTCCTGATCTGTTAAGCTTATCATATATTGTTCCTGTTTGTTCCTGAATAAAGAAGCTCTGTTGTCACACACTTGGAGAGTATCCTGAATAATCCACTGCCAACAGGTTATGGGCCCAGAGTGACACAGAACCCCAGAGTAACACAGTAACAGAAGCCCAGAGCAAAAGCAACACAGAGCAACAGAGAAGATGTCCACTAGCAGCAATCCTGTCAAGTTCTCAGTGCCAAGCCTCACTAACCAGAACTACCAGTCCTGGAAATTCAAGGTGAAGATGCTCATAAGAGAAGGTACATGGAAATATACTCAGGAACAAGTGCCTCATCCATTACCAGATGATTGGCTAGAGAAGGATCAGAAAGAACAAAGCACAATCTCCCTCAGTGTAGATGATAATAAGATTGTGCATATATGCAAGTGTGCAACTGCAGTTGACATGTGGGATGAGTTACAGAAAATGCATGAAAGATCAAATCTCAGCAGTAAGCTTTATCTTATGAGGAAGCTGTGTTAGTGTAAGCTAAGTGATGGACAGAATATTCAGGACTATATAAGAAACACCCTAGAGATTGTGGAGCGTCTCAGGGATATTGGAGAAGAAATTAAAGATTTTCATGTTGCTGCACTTCTATTAAGTGGTCTTCCAGAAAGTTATGACACACTCATGACTGGGCTAGATACATGGCCAGATGATAAGCTGATACTAGAGTATGTTATAGGCAAACTTGTGGATGAATTCAAGAGAAAAATGCAGCATGTAAGCAGCAGTTATGAATCTAGAGCAGAAACAGCATTAAAGACACAGGATTTTCCTAAATATAAGAGCAATGTAAGAGAAACTCGTGAATGTTTTGTCTGTAAAAAGCCCGGCCACCTTAAAGCAGACTGCAGAATTTGGAAAGCAAGAATGAGTCAGCTTAAAAAGCAAAACAGTCATCAAAGGGTTAAAGCAGCTGTAAAGGAAGATTCTGCATGTGCTGAAGCTGCATTTAATGCCAGTATAAACCCATTTGCAAAGCATATATGGTGTATATATAAGGGGTGTACCTGGACCGTGTAATACTCCACTCTCTCCCTTAATGTATACAGTGCCTACAAGTAGTATTCAACCCCCTGCAGATTTAGCTGGTTGACACATGCAGAATTAACTTAGCATTGTGACATTTGTACTGTAGATCAGCCTGGAAGTGGGAAATGCACTGCAGCAAAAAAAATTTTATAATTTTCTTTTTTTTTTTAAAACGTTAAAAGTTAATTCAGAGTGTCTGTAAGGAAAAGGTTGTCGCCATTTTGTATAGGGCCTGTACCAGCCTCCATTTTGTCAGTTCACACAGCCACAGACTTTTAGCTACACATTGCCTATTAGCATATCCAGTACGACAGGTTTTGATGTCCACTAGGAATCAATAGGCCTTTACATGCTAATTAGTCTAGGCCAGTGACTGAATGAGATGGGTCAGTCGTATGGTAAATAGCCCAAGCTCAGGCATTGTTTCCTGCTCCATATGAATTGCAGGCCAATTAATATGCGTGCTTCAAAGCAATGGGGATGGGCCTAGCAGGTTTAAGAACTAGCCATGACCAGGCTGCTGGTCTCATTCCATTTCACACACAGAAGCCAACAAGATGGTCTAGGAAAGACCAAGGGACTATTCAGGAACTGAAGACTGTACCTGGGAATGGCAGAGCCAAGGCCTTCCCATGACCATAATACCCGGTAATATTGATCCATAGCTTATACCTTTAAGCCTTGTACATTATTGTTGTATTTTTACTCTGACTGCCATTCCATTGTAGTTACGTTGTATAGCTTTACTGTATATTTCTGTAATTATCTAGTGCGCCCTTAAGGCAAATTAAACGATAAAATTAATCTTGGGCTGATGTTTTTACTCTGATCACGAATCTTAGAATACCCAGTGGGTAGCAGGACACCTTCCCCGGCGGCCATTTGCTCTAGGTGCAGTTCTCTTACTGACCTGAGAGACAAAGGGGGGCGCCGGAGAGCTGTACCTGTGGAGTTACGTCCCATTGGTGATGTGGGAGGAAAGGGATCATCCGTCACATTTGGTAGCGGCGGTGGTATCAGAAGCTGTGATACCCGGGCTACCGTGTGGCGGCCGGCTGAGTTCCTCACAAATTGGTGGCAGCGGTGGGATCAGAGTAATAGTGTGCGTGGGACCCCTACTCCCAGACACTAGAGACTACCAGCAGTACTTTCACTGCTGGGGTCTTAAGGTCAGCCCAGCACTAGATGGTCAGAGTGTAAATATAACAAGTTGTGTGCAAGGTCAGGGTTGCAGCTGTGTTTCAGTAACCAAAGGTTCCCAAGATGGCGGAAGGCACCAGGAGTAGGGCAAAGGGGGAGGCCAATGCTGTGGCCTATGAGGGGTTCGATACCGATGAGGGGGAGCTCAGCCAGGGCTCCCCAAGGAGCCCGACCCCCGTGCTCAGTCTCACAGTGGACTGTCCATCCCCAGCCTGTCCAGATCGGAGGCCATTTTCCAAGCAGCTATGGCACAGCTCGAGGCTGGTAATGACGCCGCCTATGACAGACTCCTGGTGGCGGCAGAGAAAGCAGCAGAGCGGGAGCAAGCAGCGGCAGAGAGAGCAGAGAAAGCAGCAGAGCGTGAGAGAGCAGAGACAGCTGCGGAGCATGAGCAAGCAGCGGCAGAGAGAGCTGCGGAGCGTGAGCATACAGAACGCCGTGAAGCTGCGGAGCGCCGGCACCGACTGGAGATGGCTCAGCACGGGCCCCCACTGGACGCACCAGGCCCACCGGAGACAAGGGCTTCCAAGGTCCGGGCGGAGGACTTTCCCTTGCTTGAAAAGGATGGAGACCTGGATTCCTTTTTGCTGGCTTTTGAGAGGACATGCCTCCAACATCATCTGGCCCTGGATCAGTGGGCAAGGTACCTGACCCCCCGTTTGAGGGGTAAGTCCCTGGAAGTTTTGGGGGACTTACCTGCCGGGGAGGAGCAGGACTACAACAGCATCAAGCGGGCCCTGATCCAGCACTACAACCTCACCCCGGAGTCGTACCGCAGGAAGTTCAGGAGCCTGCAGCGGGGTTCAAAGGACACCTGGACCGACCACATGCGGGCCCTGCTGAGAGCTGCGGAGCACTGGACCTCGGGTCTAGAGCTCACTACCCGCCAGGAGGTCCAGGAACTGTTTGTCGTGGAGCAATTTTTGTGGAACTGCCCAGAGGACCTCCAGCAGTTCCTCCGTGACCGGAAACCAAAGGGGGCTTCTGCTACAGCCGCCCTGGCAGACGAGTATGCCAACAACAGGGCGCCGGAGCCAAAGAAGCCTGCCAGCAGCACCTGGAGAGGGGGTAAGCCCAATCCTGCCCCAGCCCCATATCCAGCCCCCAGAGTGCAAGGGGTGTACCCCCCTGCTGCCCTCTCCAGGCCAGGAACAGAACCCAGACGTTACCATAATTGCAATCAGCCAGGACACTTTAAGGCTGCATGTCCCCAGCGCCAGAAGGCCCCATCCCTGTCCCAGAAACCGTCCACTGTTTTGTGTGTGGGAGGGGGTGGTGGGAGGTCCCTAGACATTTACCAACCCGTCACCATCGGCCGCTCAGCGGTCATGGGACTGCGGGACACAGGCGCTGAACGAACCCTGGTACGCCCTGAGGTGGTGTCCCCTCAAGACTTGGTACCTGGGAAAACCCTTTCCGTCTCCGGAATCGGAGGCGTTGAACCGGCGCTGCCCATTGCCAAGGTGTATTTGGATTGGGGTGCCGGGAGGGGGATGCGGGAGGTGGAGTAACGCCGAATATTCCTGCAAATGTGTTGCTTGGGACCGATTTGGGGCGGCTAGTGTCCCAGTATGTGGCCACTGTAGAACAAGCTGAGAGAAAGGCAGTGTGTATGAAGTCACGATCAACCTCAGAAATGAAACTAATAAAGTATATATGAAAATATAATCAAATTTTATTGATGCAAAAGAAACACACTGAAAAACAGGATAAAGTTAAAAACAATTAAAAAGGACCAGAAACGGTCCATAATGAGACTCAGAAAGATCCATGTAAGGATCCATTTTACAAAAACTCCCAATTAGCGCTGGCTAAAACAGAAACAGGTGTGCAGTTGAATAAATTTGCAAATAATAGCAAAATGAAGCAAATTATAAGATCATGTCAAATAATACAGACAATGAAACTTAAACACATTAGACCACCCAGATGAATTATATATGCAATGAAAATAACAGCAATGAATACCAGTAACAAAAATGCATAACAAAAACTCATGAATCAATAAAGATGAATGTAACAATTAACCTAGGTGAAAAGGCCGCATAGAAATAAATGAGCAGCTGATATGGTTGGCTTGATTAAGAAAGCCATGTTAAGGAAAAAACCATGTCTTCATAGAATAGTGAAGACAGGTAAAATAAACCTGTGACCAGCATGAAATGAAACTGGGAGATTGTACCCCACGCGTATCGCCACTTGGGGGCGTGGCTTCCTCAGGGGAAAGTGACTGACCTGTGAAACGGTGTGTACTCTTATACCCAGAATAATTAATAATGAATGTCTTACACTCCCGCCTGGCGCTCGGTGAGACGGCGTCCGGAAGTGGCAGCTGCGCTTGCGCTGCTGCCTATCAGCCGAACGCCGCAACCTCGAGCGTCTCCATGGATACATCAGAAAGGCGGCGCATGCGCAATGTGAATAAGCAGGCAAATAAGAAAATAATGAACAAAACATACATGTGGGCAACTCCATATTACAAATGAGAGATATATGAAAACAAAAACATAATAACATACATATGCCAATTAAATGGATGCAAAGAATGAAATACGATGTTAAACACATACATAAATAAATACAAAAAGAAAAAAACAAAAAATGAACAGAAAAATGAGCAAAAAATGGGCAAAAAAATGATAGACAAAAAATAATAAAGAAAACAGTGAACGAAGGGGCATTAAATATGAACAACAGCAATGAATGCATGCATATGCCAATATGATGAATAATGAACAAAAATTAACAAAAATTAAACAAAAATATATGTAGGACAAAAAAAATCAGATGGCAAAAGGAAATGGCAAAAGGAAAGCCATTGAATGTAAAGAAAAAAAAAAAAAAAGGAAAAGGTTAGTGAGCACATGTATAATAATGATAATATACAATGATATAAATGTGCCAATTCAATGGGAAATGAACAAAAATTAATTATTTAACAAAACCAAAAAATAATAATAAAATAAAATGGCGAAAGTAAACGGAAAAAGGAAGGCCATTAAATATAAGAAAAATCCACACTATGATAATCATCAGGCAAAAGGAAACAAATAAAGAAAGGCCTTACGATGGAAAATGTAACAAAAAAAAAAAAAAAAAAAAAAAAAATGCATATGAATATAATAATAATATAGTTTTAAAATGCTTGATGCATTATTTTTGGTTTTATGATTATTTTATTTTTGTAATAACCTGTAAATAGTAATTCCTCATTTAGTCCACCAGGTGCTAAGCTATTAAGTTGGAAAATCCATCTTGATTCTCTTCTCAATAATTCATTGGTGCAACAGCCACCTCTAATAGAGGTATCTACCTTATCAACAACTAAAACTTGTAAATGCTGGGTAGAGCTGTTGTGAGTAATGACTTGTTTATTATAAAGGAAGCAGACAAAGGGGGAAATGTTGTCCTTTGGCCTGTGGACTTGTACACCAAAGAGGCACGCAGACAGTTGAATAATGTCTCCTGTTATAGAGTCTTACCCACTGACCCTACACAGGTGTTCAAATCTAAAATCGATGGGGTTATTAAACGGGCATTAGAGTTGAGCATAATTAATAGGAAGGAACGTGATTTTCTAGCCACCAAACATCCTGTGGTGCCCACCTTCTATATGCTCCCTAAGGTGCACAAGTCCCTACAAGAACCGCCAGGCAGACCTATTGTCTCTGGCATTGGTAGCCTTTTTGAACGCCCTTGTATATATCTTGACTTTTATCTTCAACCTTTTGTCTTGTCCTTAGACTCTTATGTAAGGGATTCTTCACATCTTGTCAACCAATTGGACGATTGCAAAATCAAGGATCAAACTTTCATGGTAACTATGGATGTCGAATCCCTTTATACTTGCATAGAGCACTCTTTGGGCTTAAGGGCAGTTTCTTTCTTTTTGAATTCTAAAACTACGGGGGACCGACAACATGACTCTTTTGTACTTGATCTTTTGAAATTTGTGTTGGAAAACCATTATTTCGTATTTGACCGCACTTTTTATAAACAGATCTCTGGCACCGCAATGGGTGCCAGATGTGCGCCCGCCTACGCAAATCTTTTTATGGGTTGGTGGGAGGAGACTTATGTGCGTTTACTTCCTTCTTTTCAAATGCATGTCACACGGTGGCATCGGTACATAGATGATGTGCTCTTTTTTTGGTCTGGGTCACGTGAGGATTGTGTCAGATTCATTGATGAACTCAATAATAATCCATGGAACATTTCCCTTACTTCCAGCATATCATTGGATACTGTTGACTTTCTGGATTTGAAGATCATTAAGAGAGGGGACAGCGTCTGTACATCACTTTTTAGGAAAACCACTGCTTCAAACAGCTTGCTTCACTACAGAAGCTTTCATCCGCCTCATGTTCGAAATGGCATTCCACGAGGCCAATTCTACCGCATCAAACGAAATTGCAGTGAACAGGACTCCTTCTATAAGGAAGCAAAATCATTGACATCACGCTTCAGAGGGAGGGGTTATCCCAAACGGATTATTTCACAGGCATATCAGGCTTCAAGACAAAAGGAACGTCATGAACTTTTGCAACCGAGACATAAAACAGAATTTTCGACAACCAATATCATCACACCATATAATAACTATTGGACTGAAATTCACAGCATTTTGCGTAAAAATTGGAATATCTTATTAAGCGAACCCAGGGTTTTGCCTTTTGTCACCGAAAAACCCAAGCTAATTGCTAAACGTGCCAAGAATCTCAGAGATGTTTTATGTTCCAGCCATTTCAAACGTCCAACTCACACTTTGGGCAGAGGCTTTAAACTCATTGGCACATACCCATGTGGCAGTTGTACCATCTGCCCCTTTGTGATTGCAGACCACACCATTGCCCTTCCAGGTCCTTTGGAACAAGTACGAACACGCTATTATGCGAATTGCCGTACAAAAAATGTTGTTTATATTATAGTCTGCAGCTGCCCTAAGATTTATGTGGGACAAACAGGTCAGGAACTTCGTAGACGCATCCAACATCACATCTCTGACATTTCTTGTGCACGCAGGGATAAGGCCTCAGGTAAGCCAGTTACTTCACTGGCCAATCATTTCTTCTCTACTCACAACAGCTCTACCCAGCATTTACAAGTTTTAGTTGTTGATAAGGTAGATACCTCTATTAGAGGTGGCTGTTGCACCAATGAATTATTGAGAAGAGAATCAAGATGGATTTTCCAACTTAATAGCTTAGCACCTGGTGGACTAAATGAGGAATTACTATTTACAGGTTATTACAAAAAATAAATAATCATAAAACCAAAAATAATGCATCAAGCATTTTAAAACTATATTATTATTATATTCATATGCATTTTTTTTTTTTTTTTTGTTACATTTTCCATCGTAAGGCCTTTCTTTATTTGTTTCCTTTTGCCTGATGATTATCATAGTGTGGATTTTTCTTATATTTAATGGCCTTCCTTTTTCCGTTTACTTTCGCCATTTTATTTTATTATTTTTTGGTTTTGTTAAATAATTAATTTTTGTTCATTTCCCATTGAATTGGCACATTTATATCATTGTATATTATCATTATTATACATGTGCTCACTAACCTTTTCCTTTTTTTTTTTTTTTTTTTTTTTTTTTTTTTTTCTTTACATTCAATGGCTTTCCTTTTGCCATTTCCTTTTGCCATCTGATTTTTTTTGTGTCCTACATATATTTTTGTTTCATTTTTGTTAATTTTTGTTCATTATTCATCATATTGGCATATGCATGCATTCATTGCTGTTGTTCATATTTAATGCCCCTTCGTTCACTGTTTTCTTTATTATTTTTTGTCTATCATTTTTTGCCCATTTTTTGCTCATTTTTCTGTTCATTTTTTGTTTTTTTTCTTTTTGTATTTATTTATGTATGTGTTTAACATCGTATTTCATTCTTTGCATCCATTTAATTGGCATATGTTGTTATTATGTTTTTGTTTTCATATATCTCTCATTTGTAATATGGAGTTGCCCACATGTATGTTTTGTTCATTATTTTCTTATTTGCCTGCTTATTCACATTGCGCATGCGCCGCCTTTCTGATGTATCCATGGAGACGCTCGAGGTTGCGGCGTTCGGCTGATAGGCAGCAGCGCAAGCGCAGCTGCCACTTCCGGACGCCGTCTCACCGAGCGCCAGGCGGGAGTGTAAGACATTCATTATTAATTATTCTGGGTATAAGAGTACACACCGTTTCACAGGTCAGTCACTTTCCCCTGAGGAAGCCACGCCCCCAAGTGGCGATACGCGTGGGGTACAATCTCCCAGTTTCATTTCATGCTGGTCACAGGTTTATTTTACCTGTCTTCACTATTCTATGAAGACATGGTTTTTTCCTTAACATGGCTTTCTTAATCAAGCCAACCATATCAGCTGCTCATTTATTTCTATGCGGCCTTTTCACCTAGGTTAATTGTTACATTCATCTTTATTGATTCATGAGTTTTTGTTATGCATTTTTGTTACTGGTATTCATTGCTGTTATTTTCATTGCATATATAATTCATCTGGGTGGTCTAATGTGTTTAAGTTTCATTGTCTGTATTATTTGACATGATCTTATAATTTGCTTCATTTTGCTATTATTTGCAAATTTATTCAACTGCACACCTGTTTCTGTTTTAGCCAGCGCTAATTGGGAGTTTTTGTAAAATGGATCCTTACATGGATCTTTCTGAGTCTCATTATGGACCGTTTCTGGTCCTTTTTAATTGTTTTTAACTTTATCCTGTTTTTCAGTGTGTTTCTTTTGCATCAATAAAATTTGATTATATTTTCATATATACTTTATTAGTTTCATTTCTGAGGTTGATCGTGACTTCATACACACTGCCTTTCTCTCAGCTTGTTCTACATGTTCATTACAGTGTGTTGTCACAGATCCCTTCCAAAATATTTTTTGTGGTGCCCTCAAATCTTCCTTTTTGCAGTATGTGGCCACTGAACCCCCAAGTCCAGCTCCCCAAGAATGTCATGACTCTACTGTGAATGCTAATGTTAATGTATTGAATGTGCCTCCAACAGTGGAGGAGGGAGTGAAACCTGATGGTAAGCCATGCACTGACACTACACACACAGGGCTCACAGTGAGGACAGGTGAGGAGGCTGTAGGGGAGAGCTCAGAGGTGGAGGGAGGGGCTGCTATGGGCAGTGTAGGGCCCCTAAGTGAATCCAGCCTGCTGAGTCTAGGGCCCCTGCAGGAAGAGGAACAGGCCATGGGGGAGGGGGTGTCCCGGGAGAGGAGCCACCAGGTAGGACCCCAGGTCAGGAGTTCCCCACATCCGGGATGTCAGGAAGTCAGGGAAGTCTGCCTGACCCGGCGACTTGGTCAGAGGAGAGGGAAAGCAGGCGCTACCCGTGGTCTCAGCGGTCGTGGCCGCTGTTACCAGGAGTGGGAGCGCTGAAGCCCAAGGAGCCTCGCGGAGGTCCGACGGTTTCCCCTCTCTGACCAAGTGGCTGCCGAGTCAGACAGTAGCCAGGAGACAGATCCCGGGGAACTGACAGAGGACAGGGCAGTTTCATCAATTCTGCCATATCTAGTCAGGGATTTCAGGCAGCGTTGGAAGCTGACCCAAGCATGAAGACTCTCAAGGAACAGGCGGCACAGCCTCCCCTGGAGTCCGACCACGAGCGAGTGGTCTGGGACCAGGGACGGCTGTACCGGGTAACGGTCCAGCAGGGTTCACCGGAGGCGTGGCCCAGGGACCAACAGTTAGTGGTGCCCCATCCGTTCAGGGCGGAATTGTTGCGGATCGCACACGAGATTCCAATGGCCGGACACTTAGGGATCACTAAAACCAGGGCCAGGCTAGCTCAGCATTTCTACTGGCCTGGAATGAGGACCGAGGTGATAGCCTACTGCCGTTCATGTGACACCTGTCAGAGGGTGGGGAAGGCGGGTCCGCGCCCCAAAGCCCCACTGGTAACTCTGCCCATCATCGAAGAGCCTTTCTCGAGGGTGGCTGTGGATCTCATTGGACCTCTGTCCACTCCCAGCCGCTCCGGGAAATGCTTCATACTAACGGTAGTGGACTATGCCACCCGGTACCCGGAGGCGGTAGCTTTGTCGTCCATTCGGGCCGACAAAGTGGCCACTGCCTTACTGGAGATTTTCTCCAGAGTGGGGTTTCCCAAGGAAATGCTCACCGACCGAGGGACCCAGTTCATGTCGCAGCTGATGGAGTCTCTCTGTAAGCAGGTACAGGTGCAACATCTGGTGGCCAGCCCGTATCACCCACAGACCAATGGCTTGTGTGAGCGGTTCAATGGCACCTTAAAGCAGATGCTGAGGATGTTGGTCGACTCCCACGGGAGAGACTGGGAGCGGTATCTCCCACACCTGCTGTTTGCCTACCGGGAGGTTCCACAGGCCTCAACGGAGTTCTCCCCCTTTGAGCTCCTGTACGGGCGACGTGTACGGGGGCCCCTTGCTCTGGTGAAGGAAGCATGGGAAGGGGATTTAGCCACCCCTGGAGTGTCGGTCATTGAGTATGTCGTGCGCTTCCGGGACCGAATGATGGCCTTGACACGGCTGGTGCATGACAATATGGCCCAAGCTCAGGCTGACCAGAAGCGATGGTACGACCAGAATGCTTGTGAGCGGACCTACCAGGTGGGTCAAAAGGTGTGGGTACTGGTCCCCGTACCACAAAACAAGCTTCAGGCGGCCTGGGAGGGTCCATACCTCGTGCACGAGCAGCTCAACGCCGTCACCTACCTGGTCACCCTGGACCACGCCCGTGGAAGGAGGAAGGCCTTCCATGTGAACATGATGAAGGCCCATCATGAGCGGGAGGCTTATGCTCACCCAGTGTGCAACCTTCCAGAGGAAGGAGAGGCAGAAACCCTCCTCGATCTGCTCACCCAAGCCAAGGCGGGTGGATCCATCGAGGATGTGGGGGTTGGCCACCAGCTCTCGGAGGACCAACGTTCCCAGCTGGGGGCCACCCTACACCCCTTCCGGGAGCTGTTCAGCAGCCTGCCCGGAAGGACTGAGGCAGCAGTCCATGACGTGGACACTGGTAACCACCCCCCAATCCGGCGTTCAGCATATCGGGTCTCTCTTGAGGTGCAGCAGCAGATGCGCCAAGAGATAGACGAGATGCTGAAGCTGGGGGTGATCCAAGCGTCCAACAGCGCGTGGGCTTCGCCTGTAGTCCTCGTCCCTAAAAAGGACCGAACTACGCGGTTCTGCGTGGACTACAGGGGGCTCAACGCTGTGTCGGTCACCGATGCGTACCCAATGCCGCGCATCGATGACCTGCTCGACCAGCTGGCCGGGGCCAAGTACCTGACCATCATGGATCTGAGCAGGGGGTATTGGCAGATTCCCCTGACCCCTAGGGCATGGGAACGCTCTGCCTTTATCACCCCATTCGGACTGTACGAGTCCACGGTGATGCCCTTCGGCATGAAGAATGCCCCTGCCACTTTTCAGCGGATGGTCAACATGCTGCTCGAGGGACTGGAAGGGTATGCGACCGCGTAACTGGATGACATTGCCATCTTCAGTCCCACCTGGGAGGATCACCTAGAGCACCTGGCGCAGGTGCTCGGGCGGATCCAGCGAGCCGGCTTGACCATTAAGCCGGAAAAATGCCAGCAGGGTATGAGTGAGGTCCACTACCTGGGACACCGGGTAGGTGGGGAGCTCTGAAGCCAGAGCCCGGGAAGGTGGATGCCATCGCATCCTGGCCCACCCCCAGGACCAAGAAGCAGGTGATGTCCTTTTTGGGTACTGCTGGGTACTATAGGAGGTTTGTTCCACACTATAGTGCCCTGGCCAAGCCCCTGACGGACCTCACCAAGAAAAGGCTGCCCGTCGCAGTCGACTGGACAGTCGCCTGCGAGACAGCTTTCCAGGCGCTCAAGACCGCCCTTTCTAGTTCTCCTGTACTACAGGCAGCCGACTTCACGCGGCCATTCTTAGTGCAGACCGACGCCAGCGACTTCGGCCTCGGTGCTGTGCTCAGCCAGGTTGACACTACGGGCCATGAACACCCCATTTTGTACCTGAGCAGGAAGCTCCTGCCGAGGGAAGTGGCCTATTCCACGATGGAGAAGGAATGTCTGGCAATTGTGTGGGCCCTGCAGCGTCTGCAGCCATACTTGTACGGACGCCAATTCACCGTGGAAACAGACCACAACCCCCACAGCTGGTTACACACGGTCTCTGGGACGAATGGGAGGTTGCTACGCTGGAGCCTCGCTCTCCAACAGTACCATTTCACCATTCGCCACAAAAAGGGCAGTGACCATGGTAACGCTGATGGGTTGTCCCGGCAAGGAGAGGGTGCGGTAGGGCGCACGGGGGAACACAGGAATGTGATACCCCCTAGCGCCCTCAAAAGCAGGGAGGTGAAAGGAAAAGGTTGTCGCCATTTTGTATAGGGCCTGTACCAGCCTCCATTTTGTCAGTTCACACAGCCACAGACTTTTAGCTACACATTGCCTATTAGCATATCCAGTACGACAGGTTTTGATGTCCACTAGGAATCAATAGGCCTTTACATGCTAATTAGTCTAGGCCAGTGACTGAATGAGATGGTCAGTCGTATGGTAAATAGCCCAAGCTCAGGCATTGTTTCCTGCTCCATATGAATTGCAGACCAATTAATATGCGTGCTTCAAAGCAATGGGGATGGGCCTAGCAAGTTTAAGAACTAGCCATGACCAGGCTGCTGGTCTCATTCCATTTCACACACAGAAGCCAACAAGATGGTCTAGGAAAGACCAAGGGACTATTCAGGAACTGAAGACTGTACCTGGGAATGGCAGAGCCAAGGCCTTCCCATGACCATAATACCCGGTAATATTGATCCATAGCTTATACCTTTAAGCCTTGTACATTATTGTTGTATTTTTACTCTGACTGCCATTCCATTGTAGTTACGTTGTATAGCTTTACTGTATATTTCTGTAATTATCTAGTGCGCCCTTAAGGCAAATTAAACCATAAAATTAATCTTGGGCTGATGTTTTTACTCTGATCACGAATCTTAGAATACCCAGTGGGTAGCAGGACACCTTCCCCGGCGGCCATTTGTTCTAGGTGCAGTTCTCTTACTGACCTGAGAGACAAAGGGGGGCGCCGGAGAGCTGTACCTGTGGAGTTACGTCCCATTGGTGACGTGGGAGGAAAGGGATCGTCCGTCACATTTGGTAGCGGCGGTGGTATCAGAAGCTGTGATACCCGGGCTACCGTGTGGCGGCCGGCTGAGTTCCTCACAGTGTCATTTATTATTCAACCCCTCAAACCACAAGAATTCTGTTTGGTCCCCCTAAAGTATTAAGAAGTAGTTCAGGCACCAAGAATAATGAGCTTCACATGTGTGGATTAATGATCTCTTTTGCCAGCCTTTTCTGACTATTTAAGACCCTCCCCAAACTTGTGAACAGCACTCATACATGGTCAACATGGGAAAGACAAAGGAGCATTCCAAGGCCATCAGAGACAAGATCGTGGAGGGTCACAAGGCTGGCAAGGGGTACAAAACCCTTTCCAAGGAGTTGGGCCTACCTGTCTCCACTGTTGGGAGCATCATCCGTAAGTGGAAGGCTTATGGAACTACTGTTAGCCTTCCACGGCCTGGACAGCCTTTGAAAGTTTCCTCCCGTGCCGAGGCCAGGCTTGTCCGAAGAGTCAAGGCTAACCCAAGGACAACAAGGAAGGAGCTCCGGGAAGATCTCATGGCAGTGGGGACATTGGTTTCAGTCAATACCATAAGTAACGTACTCCACCGCAATGGTCTCCGTTCCAGACGAGCCCGTAAGGTACCTTTACTTTCAAAGCGTCATGTCAAGGCTCGTCTACAGTTTGCTCATGATCACTTGGAGGACTCGGAGACAGACTGGTTCAAGGTTCTATGGTCTGATGAGACCAAGATCGAGATCTTTGGTGCCAACCACACACGTGACGTTTGGAGACTGGATGGCACTGCATACGACCCCAAGAATACCATCCCTACAGTCAAGCATGGTGGTGGCAGCATCATGCTGTGGGGCTGTTTCTCAGCCAAGGGGCCTGGCCATCTGGTCCGCATCCATGGGAGGATGGATAGCACGGCCTACCTGGAGATTTTGGCCAAGAACCTCCGCTCCTCCGTCAAGGATCTTAAGATGGGTCGTAATTTCATCTTCCAACAAGACAACGACCCAAAGCACACAGCCAAGAAAACCAAGGCCTGGTTCAAGAGGGAAAAAGTCAAGGTGTTGGAGTGGCCTAGTCAGTCTCCTGACCTTAACCCAATTGAAAACTTGTGGAAGGAGCTCAAGATTAAAGTCCACATGAGACACCCAAAGAACCTAGATAACTTGGAGAAGATCTGCATGGAGGAGTGGGCCAAGATAACTGCACAGACCTGTGCCGGCCTGATCAGGTCTTATAAAAGACGTTTATTAGCTGTAATTGCAAACAAGGGTTATTCCACGAAATATTAAACATAGGGGTTGTATAATAATTGACCCACACTTTTATGTTTAAAATTTAAAATTCAACTGAGCAACATAACTTTTTGGTTTGTAAGATTTATGCTTCTGTTAATAAATCCTACTCTCGTTTGCAGTTTGAAGGCTCTAACTTATTTGCATCTTATCAAACCAGCTAAATCTGCAGGGGGTTGAATACTACTTGTAGGCACTGTATATGTCATTTATCGATAGATGTATATTGATGTTTGAATGTATATATTTTCACCTGCTGATATTCTGTATACATACATATATTGCTGTGTAGACTGTGTGTATAATGTTAAGATAGGGAAAGCGTAGTACTCTTAATAGGCCACTGGATGGGGGCACGTTAGTTAGACTAAGACAGCACTGTAAATAGTTAACTTAGGAGGGGCAGTGTTATGTTTCGGTAACTGAGGAGTGCAGGTAAAAAGGCAATACACCAGAGCAGTTGGAATCTATGAGATTGCAGTACCCTGACTAACCACCACAACTAGAGGCAGCCGTGGAGCGTTCCTACGTTGGTCCTAGACGCCTCGTCACAGCCTGAGAAACTAACTACACCTAAAGATAGAAATAGGAAAGCTATCTGCCCCGGAGCAGAACCCCAAAGATAATAGAAAGCCCCCAAACATGTAATGGCGGTTAGACAAGAAGAAATACTGACACAGACAGAAAATAGTATGAGCAAACGCTGGGGCCCAAACTAACTAAATAGAAAAGGATAGGAAGGGTACTTACTGCAATCCCAGAAAAACCCTGAAAAGCACCAACTCTACTAATTTCAAAAACACCTGAGATCACACGACCTCTACCACCTAAATTAGCTCTCTGGTGTAACAAAATCAAAACAGCAGCCACTGAAAAAACTGTAAAAAGCAAAAGTACAAACATCAGTGGCTGAACTAAACTGAGAGGGCAAAAGCCCCCAGAGGGGACCCTGAAGGCCCCCACAGAAGTGCAGGACAAAATGCAAAAAACAAGCACAAAAACAAAAAGAAGAAAATGACTTATCTGATAGCAGGAGATGCAGACACGACACAGCAGGCTACAAGGGAAACAGGATTCAAGGATTGAGACAAGAACAATTGATCAACCCTGATGGGAAGGTGACTCCTTTATATAAGACCAGTCAGTAACACCTGACTCCCAATCCTCACAATCTCCACTGGACAGACCAGCACCGCTTGTAACCACCAGAGGGAGCCTCTGCTCAGAACTCATCTCAAGCCCATTCACAACAGTACCCCCCCTTGAGGAGGGTCACCGAACCCTCACTTGAGCAACCAGGTCGGTCAGGATGAGTTCTATGATACGCACGGATAAGCCTCCTAGCATGGATGTCCGAAGCAAACACCCAAGAATTGTCTTCCTGACCATAACCTCTCCACTTAACCAAATACTGGAGTTTCCGTCTAGAAAAACGAGAATCTAATATTTTCTCAACCACATACTCCAGATTGCCCTCAACCAAAACAGGGTCAGGAGGCACAGCAGCAGGAACCACTGGCTCAACAAACCTCTTCAACAAGGACTTGTGGAACACGTTATGGATCTTAAATGTCCCTGGAAGAAGCAAACGAAAAGAAACAGGATTAATAATCTCCATGATCTTATAAGGTCCAATGAACCTAGGCTTAAATTTAGGAGATGCTACTCTCATAGGAATATTTTTTGAGGACAACCAGACCAAGTCCCCTACTTTAAACCGAGGACCATCAGTCCTATGCCGGTTAGCAAACCGTTGGGCCTTCTCCTGAGAGAGGGACAACCTCTCCACTACCTGGTCCCAAATCTGTTGCATACGCTCCACAACAGAGTCAACACCTGGACAGACAGAAGCCTCCGTCTGTCCTGAAGAGAATCGAGGGTGAAACCCAGAATTACAGAAAAACGGAGACATCAAAGTGGCAGAGCTAGCCCTATTATTAAGAGCAAACTCAGCCAAAGGCAAAAAAAGAGACCCAGTCATCCTGATCAGCAGACACAAAGCATCTTAGATAAGTCTCCAATGTCTGGTTTGTTCTCTCAGTTTGACCATTGGTCTGAGGATGAAATGTCGAGGAGAAAGACAATTGAACACCCAGTTTAGAAGAAAAAGTCCTCCAAAATCTGGAAACAAACTGGACTCCTCTGTCAGACACAATGTTCTCAGGAATGCCGTGTAAACGAACCATGTGCTGAAGGAACAACGGCACCAATTCAGAGGAGGAAGGCAACTTAGGTAATGGCACAAGATGTATCATTTTGGAAAACCTATCACAAATTACCCAGATGGCGGTCATTCTCTGAGAAACAGGAAGGTCGGAAATGAAATCCATAGAGATATGGGTCCATGGTCTCTTGGGCACAGGCAATGGCATCAACAAACCACTAGAGCGAGAGCAAGGCTTGGAGCGAGAGCAAGTCCCGCAGGACTGCACAAATTCCCTGACATCACGAGACAAGGTAGGCCACCAAAAGGACCGACTAACCAAGTCTCTGGTACCAAAAATTCCGGGATGCCCAGCCAATGCGGAACAATGAATCTCAGACATCACACTCTTTTTCCACTGGTCCGGGACAAACAATTTTCCAACAGGGCAGCACTCGGGCCTATCCTCCTGACACCCCTCCAGAGCAAGTCTCAAATTGGGCGAGATGGCGGAAAGAACTACACCCTCTTTCAAAATAACAGAAGGATCAGATAACTCAGGAGAGTCCGCAAGGAATCTCCTCGAGAGGGCATCCGCCTTAACATTCTTAGTGCCAGGAAGAAAAGAAACCACAAAATTAAAACGTGTGAAAAACAAGGCCCACCTGGCCTGTCTAGGATTGAGTCGCTTGGCAGATTCCAGATAAACCATATTCTTATGGTCCGTAAGGACCACCACCTGATGTTTGGCTCCCTCCAGCCAATGTCTCCACTCTTCAAAAGCCCACTTCATGGCCAATAACTCCCGATTACCCACGTCATAATTACGTTCAGTAGGAGAAAATTTTCGAGAGAAAAAGGCACAAGGGTTACTTTTAGAGGTCTCTGGATCTTTTTGGGACAAAACGGCACCTGCCCCAATTTCAGAGGCATCAACCTCCACCTGAAATGGCAGAGAAACATCAGGCTGCCGTAGAACAGGAGCAGAAGTGAATCTTTGCTTAAGTTCCTGAAATGCAGAGACTGCCTCAGGAGGCCAATTCACCACATCAGAACCCTTTTTGGTCAAATCAGTTAATGGTTTAACAATAACCGAGAAATTACCAATAAATTTGCGATAAAAATTGGCAAAACCCAAAAATCTTTGAAGAGCCTTTAATGAAGTAGGTTGGACCCAATCACAGATGGCCTGAACCTTGACCGGGTCCATTTCAATAACAGATGGGGACAAAATGAATCCCAGAAATGAGATCCTCTGTACGCCAAAAAGACACTTTGATCCCTTCACATACAAAGCATTCTCTCTCAAAATCTGGAATACAGTTCGAACATGTTTCACATGAGAGTCCCAGTCATTAGAAAAAATCAAGATATCATCCAAATAAACAATCAGAAATTTGTCCACAAAATCCCTGAAAATGTCATTCATGAAGGACTGGAAGACAGAAGGAGCATTAGTGAGCCCAAAGGGCATCACTAGGTACTCAAAATGCCCTTCAGGGGTATTGAATGCCGTCTTCCATTCATCCCCGTGCTTAATGCGAATAAGGTTAAACGCCCCCCTGAGGTCAAGCTTGGTAAACCAAGTAGCGTTTTTCACCCTGGAAAACAGGTCAGAAATCAAGGGTAACGGGTATTGATATTTCACAGTAATATTGTTCAAAAGACGATAATCAATACACGGCCTTAATGAACCATCCTTTTTGGCCACAAAGAAAAAACCGGCACCCAAGGGTGAAGAGGATGGTCTGATATGACCCTTCTCCAATGATTCCTTGATATAAGACCGCATAGCGTCATGTTCAGGCACAGACAAGTTAAAAAGGCGACCTTTAGGGAATTTACTACCCGGCACTAATTCAATAGCGCAGTCATAGCTCCTATGGGGAGGCAAGGATGCAGATTTACTTTCGCTAAACACATCAGAAAAATCAATCAAAAAGTCAGGAACATCCTGAGCCTGGGGGGAGGCAGAAAAAACAGGAGTGTTGGTATTAACACATTGGCAGCCCCAACTGGTTACAGACACAGATTTCCAATCCAAAACAGGATTATGAGACTGTAACCAAAGGAAACCCAGTACGACAATATCATGCAGATTATACAGAACCAAAAATTTGCAGCACTCCTGGTGATCAGGTTCAACCCTCATTATCACCTGAGTAGAGAACTGAGGTTTATTCTCAGCCAAAGGGGTAGAATCGATCCCCAGTAGGGGAATAGACTTTTGTAGGGGTATCAAGGGAAACCCACAACGTTTAGCAAAATCATAATCCATCAGGTTAATAGCTGCTCCAGAATCAACGAAAGCCTGAGCAGAAAACGAGGACAGAGAGCATAGAGTAACAGTCAATAAAAACTTAGTCTGAACACTACCCAAGACAACTGAGCGTGCAAAACGTCTTCCCCACTTAGGGCAGACTGAAATAGCATGAGAGGCATCACCACAGTAGAAACATAACCCATTGCGCTTTCGAAACTCATGACGCTGTGCCCCAGACACCACTCTATCACACTGCATGGATTCAGAAGCAGGTTGTAAGGTTCTGTGTACATGTTCCTGAAACTCAGTTTGTTCGTCAGCCATTTTACTTTTTGTCTTGCTGCAGCTATCTTGCCCTCAGTCAAAATGGAGTTTCCAGCTTGCATGTTCCCGCCCTGATTCTCTCCTTTTGCTTCTTAAGCAGCCACAGCTGAGCAATCAGTGCTTCAGAATCTAGCCTGCAGTGAACCTGTGACCTGACTCCTAGAGCCTTGGACCTTGTACTCCAGCTATTCCTGCTGAGGAACTCTGAAGCACTTGTGGACTCTGAACCCTGCTCTTTGAAAGACCCACGTTTGCATGGACTTACGGTAACAGAGAAGAAGATCCTGAACCTGTTGTGGAGAGTGATTGCTGAGCTTAGATTACTCTGGCCTGCTGTGTCTCCTGCTTCTGTGTCTGCAAACTGTGTGACTATTTTTGCCAACTTGTATGAAGTAATACAAGACTTTCTATATCAAGCCTGTGTCTCATGTGTTTTCATCGCACCCAAGCACAAGACGCTATATGAACTGTACCACATACATTACACAGGTTCACAAGGCATCACTATTCCACGCATACTTCTCCGCTCACGCAAACGTCTGTCAATTTGAATCGCTAATGACATAGAATCATTGAGACCAGAGGGGACAGGGAATCCCACCATAACATCCTTTACATTATCTGACAGACCCTTCCGGAAAAGGGCCGCCAAAGCGTCGTCATTCCACTTGGTCAGGACTGCCCACCTACGGAATCTCTGACAGTATAACTCAGCGTCATCAAGCCCCTGATTTAATGCCAACAAGGCTTTTTCAGCTTGATCAGTGACATTAGGCTCATCGTACAATAACCCCAAAGCCTGAAAAAATGCATCAACATCACTCAAAACAGGATCCCCAGGTGTCAGGAAAAAGCCCAATCCTGAGGATCGCCGCGCAGGAGAGAGATGACAATTTGAACCTGCTGCGCTGCGTTCCCTGAGGACTTAGATTTTAAGACAAAAAACAATTTACAATTATTTTTGAAATTCTGAAACTTAGCTCGATCCCCTAAAAATAAATCTGGCATGGGGATCCTAGGTTCCACAACAGGCAACCTAGCAAGATATGCAGCAATACTCTGAACCTCAGTGGCAAGCTGATCCACACGGCCAGACAACTGTGCAAACTCCATTGAGAGAAAAGATCCTCCCCAGCACCCAGAGATACAGAGGGGAAAAAAAAAAAAAAAAATGCAACAAACAGAAAAATATCTCTGACAACTGTTTTTTCTTTCACAATATTTTTCCCTTCTGTGAGTACCATACAATATTAAATTTTGGGCCAGTGATACTGTTATGTTTCGGTAACTGAGGAGTGCAGGTAAAAAGGCAATACACCAGAGCAGTTGGAATCTATGAGATTGCAGTACCCTGACTAACCACCACAACTAGAGGCAGCCGTGGAGCGTTCCTACGTTGATCCTAGACGCCTCGTCACAGCCTGAGAAACTAACTACACCTAAAGATAGAAATAGGAAAGCTATCTGCCCCGGAGCAGAACCCCAAAGATAATAGAAAGCCCCAAACATGTAATGGCGGTTAGACAAGAAGAAATACTGACACAGACAGAAAATAGTATGAGCAAACGCTGGGGCCCAAACTAACTAAATAGAAAAGGATAGGAAGGGTACTTACTGCAATCCCAGAAAAACCCTGAAAAGCACCAACTCTACTAATTTCAAAAACACCTGAGATCACACGACCTCTACCACCTAAATTAGCTCTCTGGTGTAACAAAATCAAAACAGCAGCCACTGAAAAAACTGTAAAAAGCAAAAGTACAAACATCAGTGGCTGAACTAAACTGAGAGGGCAAAAGCCCCAAGGGGACCCTGAAGGCCCCCACAGAAGTGCAGGACAAAATGCAAAAAACAAGCACAAAAACAAAAAGAAGAAAATGACTTATCTGATAGCAGGAGATGCAGACACGACACAGCAGGCTACAAGGGAAACAGGATTCAAGGATTGAGACAAGAACAATTGATCACCGGCAACTCTGATGGGAAGGTGACTCCCTTATATAAGACCAGTCATTAACACCTGACTCCCAATCCTCACAATCTCCACTGGACAGACCAGCACCGCTTGTAACCACCAGAGGGAGCCTCTGCTCAGAACCATCTCAAGCCCATTCACAACAGGGCAGACTGTGGATAAGTGTAGAAGTCTTAATGTTTGTATTCAGTTAGGGCCTAGTGCCCGTGTGGGGCAGTCAGCTCTGTAACGTTAAAGCAAGTGTCATGTGTGCATTGTCACGAAGATCGTCGCGGTTGCACATTTTGACTTCTCACAGCTGATCTGCTGTTTCTTTGTGTTTGGCAGCTAGGGAGTTAATTCTGTCTGTGCTCGGTGCTGGGACTGGGTGCAGTTTCTCCCGGCTGCAATTGATTATTTGTTGATTGGTTTCCTTTAAATTCCTGGTTGTCTGCTTGGGGAGTTGCCAGTGAAACCTTCATGCAGACCACAGATAGGAATGAATCTGTATAGACTTTAGTTGTGAGCTCCTTAGTTGTTCTAAGCTCAACTTGGTTAGAGTTTATTTCCCAGACCATTTATGTTCCTTTGGTGTTTGAGTGTGTATGCAAGCGAGTGTTATCCTGTCTGTCTTATATGTCTAATCTGTGTATTTAGCTGAGATCAGCCCATATCCCTTTGGTGGTAGTCAGGATCCTTCTTAGGACTGATTACAGGGTTCAGGGTCTGATAGGAGACAGGGTTAGGTTGGAGACTTGGACCTCTGAACCATTATCAGTACCTCCAAGGTGAGGGATTAGTTAGGACCCCAGTTTAGGGTCAGGTTAGATCCCGGTCCACCTCTTTCCTGTTTCAGCTCATCAAGTCCTCAAGATTAACCCTGAGTTCAGCAGATATCGTGTCAGGTAAATCTATTCTATACTTACATGCTGATGTTGCTATACTAGTTGTTGTATAGAGTGTTGTTCCTGTATTAATAGTTTACTGACATTGTATACATATCATTAGACAGCGTGACATTTTCACTGGCCATAAAAATTATCTCCAGTTACCATGGATCCAGTAGCCCAGCTGGCTCTGCAGTTGCAGGGATTATCCATGGAGCTGACGGACATTAAGTCCAAAGTTTTGTCTCCCCTGGAGCAAACCAGAGTTGAACCTAAAGTAGCTCTCCCGGACAGGTTCACTGGTGGGCGAGACAAATTTTTCACCTTCCGGGAGGCATGTAAATTGTATTTTCGGCTTCGGCCTCTATCATCAGGGAGTGATGAGCAGAGAGTGGGAATTGTTATCTCACTTCTGCAAGGGGACCCTCAATCCTGGGCATTTTCCCTTCCTCCGGGATCCCTGGCTCTACTGTCTGTAGATCAATTTTTTACTGCCCTGGGATTGGTATATGATGACCCAGATCGGGTCTCTCTTGCTGAGACAAAATTACGTAAGGTACAGCAGGGAGATCGTCCTGCAGAGGAATTTGCTTCTGAGTTTCGTAGATGGGCCACAGATACTCAGTGGAATGACCCAGCTCTTAGAAGCCAGTTTTGTCATGGGCTTTCTGATAAATTAAAAGACGTTTTGACTCAGTATGAGTCTCCTCATTCACTAGAGGCTGCTATGGCCTTAGCTATCCGTACTGATAGACGGCTTCGGGAGAGGGGTGAGGTAACCCCACTCCCTGTTGTTTCTCCACCTACCACTAAAGTCCCTTATGTTGAGGTTCCCCTTGTCTGTTCGGATGAGCTTATGCAGTTGGGAGGGACATCATTTCGTAGGAGGGGATTGGCGGTACGCCGCAGGACTAGAAGATGTTTTTTCTGCGGGAAAGAGGGACATTTTGTTGGAGAATGTCCATCCCGTGCCTTGTTGAGCCAAAAGTCGCCGGAAAACTGTTAATCCCAGGTTGTGTGGTGGACGACAACCTGGGAGTATGTATTTCATCCGCCAGTTCTTCTCAGTTCCTTGTACCAGTGGAGGTGGTGGTTGGTACGAGAGTGGAGAGATTCTCTGTTCTTCTTGATAGTGGTTCCGGGGCTAATCTGGTTGACACTCAGTTTGCTCAGGCTCAAGGTATGCATCTGAGTGTATTGGTCAAACCGATCCCTATATTCTCCATTGACGCCAGGCCTCTCGGCCAAGGTAGCTTTGTTCATGAGGTTCATAACATTGACCTTCGGGTAGGGGCAATACATAGGGAACAATTATCTTGTTATGTGTTGGAGGGTCTACCTATTCCAATTGTGTTGGGACTTCCTTGGTTGGTTAAACATAACCCTGTGATTAATTGGCAGTCCAGAGAAATAAGCCAATGGGGTGAGTTTTGCAAAAGCAACTGCATGAACACAGTCATCAGTGCGGTCGTGCCTAGTACATTGCCTCCTTTTTTGGAGGATTTTGGGGATGTTTTCTCTGAGGAGGGGTGTCAGGAGTTGCCTCCTCATCGCGTGTATGACTGCTCTATTAATCTCCTTCCTGATGCTAAGTTGCCTAAAGCTAGGTTGTATAATCTTTCTGGTCCTGAGAGGCAGGCTATGAAAGATTATATTTCTGAAAGTCTGGCCAAAGGGCATATTAGACCTTCATCTTCCCCAGTAGCCGCGGGGTTCTTCTTTGTGAAGAAGAAAGATGGAGGCCTACGCCCTTGCTTGGATTTCCGCGAACTTAATCGGATTACTGTTCGAGATCCGTATCCACTCCCTCTTATTCCTGATCTCTTCAATCAAATTGTTGGCGCAAATGGTTCTCTAAATTGGATCTCAGGGGGGCGTATAATCTGATTAGGATAAAAGAGGGGGATGAGTGGAAAAGTCTAAGTTACTTACCGTTAACGGTATTTTTCGAAGTCCATGACAGCACTACAGAGAGACGGGATCCGCCCCTTAGGAACAGGAAACCTACAGATATAAAAGGGCGGCACCTCTCCCACACATCAGTTGGATTACAGAGCATAAGAGGACATCAAGGTTAAATGGTATACAGCAAAAAAATTTCATGCATCACACAGTAACATTAATCAATTGTTTATTACATGTGGACTACATAAGCGGAAGAAGTGCACATAAAACCTGGGTGGGAATGTAAGGGTGCTGTCATGGACTTTGAAAAATACCGTTAACGGTAAGTAACTTAGACTTTATTCGAACGTCCATGACAGCACTACAGAGAGAATTACAGAGAGTAATAACTACTTAGGGAGGGACTACTGCCTGCAGCACCCTTAGTCCGAAAGAAAGGTCTGAGGAAGCACCCAAATCTAATCTATAATGAGTGTAAAACGTGTGTGGAGAAGACCACGTAGCTGCCTTACATATCTGGTCAATCGAGACTTCTGCCCTTTCTGCCCATGAAGTCGCCACAGCTCGAGTGGAATGCGCCCTCAGCCTCTCAGGTGGCTGCTTGCCCCTCGAGGTGTATGCCAGAGAAATTGCTTCCCTAATCCATCTGGCCAATGAGCTCTTTGTTAATCTACGGCCTTTGTTAATTCCTTGAAAAGAGACAAACAATGCATTGTCCCGTTTTCAGGGATCAGTGACTGCCAAATATTGCAGCAGACATCTTCTAACATCTAAAGTATGAAGTTTCATCTCTTTTTGATTAGATGGATTAGGGATGAACGAAGGGAGAATAATTTCCTGTGTTCTGTGGAAAGCGGAAGACACCTTAGGTAGGTATGCCGGATCCGGTCTAAGTATTATCCTGTCATTCAGGACCTGAGTGTAAGGAGATAGTCTAGATAGTGCCTGGATGTCACTTACCCTCCTAGCCGAGGTTAATGCTACCAGGAAAGCGGTCTTAAGGGAAAGAATTTTTATTGATGCTGCTGATATAGGTTCAAAAGGGGCTCTGTTAAAGCAGTGAGAACAAGGTTCAAGTCCCATGGCATGATTCTCACCTTCACTATGGGTCTCGACCTACCCGCAGCTTTAATGAATCTACTGACCCAGTAATTATTTGCGATGTTGCAACTAAAGAGTGCCCCCAAAGCTGAAACTTGCACCTTAAGGGTGCTTGTGGAGAGACCTAAGTCCAGACCCTTTTGTAGGAATTCTAGAATCTGGGTTATCGGTGTTGTGTCCCCTGCTACAACCGCCGAGCTCTGAAGAAATTTCTTCCAAATCCTAGCGTAGATCCTAGTTGTAACCTCTTTTCTGCTTTTAAGGAGAGTATTAATTACATTAGCAGAAAACCCTTATCTGTCAGCAGCGACCGTTCAAAATCCACGCCGTCAGGTGGAGGCCCGCTACTCGAGGATGGTAGACTGGACCCTGGGAGAGCAGATCGGGAATGTCCGGCAGGACCCACGGGTCGGCTATCGACATGTTTCTGAGACATGAAAACCATGCCCTCCTGGGCCAAAAAGGAGCGATTAATATTATCCTTGCCCTGTCCTTCCTGACCTTCCTCAATACTAGGGGGAGTAAGGACAGGGGAGGGAAGGCGTAGGCTAGACTGAAATCCCACTGTAATAGAAGAGCGTCCACTGCCAGAGGGCGTTCTTTGGGATTCAGAGAGCAGAACTGTCTCACTTTCCTGTTGCTTTTGGTAGCAAAGAGATCTACATCCGGTAGACCCCATTTCCGCACAATTAGGTCGAAGATGGAAGTCTTTAATGACCACTCTCCTTGGCTCAGGAGATTGCGGCTTAAGAAGTCCGCCTTGGTATTTTCTTCTCCCCTTATATGTAGAGCCGTTAGAGAAAGAAAGTGTCGTTCTGCTATCTGAAGTAGGCGCCTTGCCACTTCCATGAGAGGACCGGAACGAGTACCACCCTGGTGGTTGATGTATGCGACTGTGACCCGATTGTCGGAGAGCACTCGAACGTGGTGACCCTGTAGATAGACATGGAGTTTTTTAATCGCTAGCTCTACCGCTACTAATTCCTTCATATTAGAAGACATTTGAATTTGATCCTGCTCCCATGAGCCCTGAACCATAACGTCCCCCATATGAGCCCCCCACCCAGAGGGGCTAGCATCTGTTGTGACTATTCGGGATATGTCATATTCCCAGGGAACCCCTTAGACAGGTTTGCCTCATTCTTCCACCATCCAGGGATCTTATAGCAGCCTGGGACAAGGATAGCTGGCCTTCCAGGTAACCACCTAGCAAATTTTGATACAGCAAGACCTCAGCTTGCAGTGCCCTTGTGTGAAATTGGGCCCACCGAACCGCGGGAATGCAGGACGAGAGGGAGCCCAAAAGAGACATAGCCTTCCTAAGCGACATGGAGGGGTTACTGGAAGCGTTTAGGACCTGGTACCGTAAACGAATTAACTTGTCTGACGGTAAACTACAGTTCTGATTTTGTGAATCCAGAATTAGCCCTAGAAATTGCTGAACCCTCATCGGATTCAAACGAGACTTTTTGGTATTTATTAGCCATCCCAGCCGCTCTAAGGTAGAAATCGCTCTTTTCAGTTGCTCTAGGCAATGCTCTGCCGTCTTTCCTATAATAAGAAAGTCGTCAAGGTAGGGGACTATAAGCATATTTGATTCACGTAAGTGGGCCATGACCTCCGACATAACCTTAGTGAATACTCGTGGGGCAACCGCCAAGCCAAAGGGAAGGGCGCTAAATTGAAAATGTCGCAGTGATTCCCCCATCTGGATTGCTACTCTGAGGAAACGCTGATGCTCCATATGGATCGGTATGTGGTAATAAGCGTCTTTCAGATCTAGCACCACCATAAAGCAATTTTCAAACAGAAGCTTTATTGCTGAGCTGACCGTTTCCATTTTAAATGGGTGAATAATCAGGAATTTATTGAGGGCTTTCAAATTAATAATTGTTCTAAAAGACCCATCCAGTTTATGGATCAAAAACAGAGGGGAGTAAAACCCCTTACCCCGCTCTGCTTCTGGCACCTCCACTAAGACATTCTTAGCGCAAAGCTCCTGAACCTCCAACTCTAGAGCGGCCTGCTCCGATGGGGATGATCTGAGTGGGGTAATTTTAAAGTTATCCCAAGGTACCGAGGAGAATTCTAACCGCAGCCCTGTAGCTATGATGTTAAGGATCCAGCTACTGTTTGAGATTTCCGACCAGGCCGGGTAGAAGGCCTTCAATCTGCCTCCTACCGGCATCGCTAGTCATTGCGAGGGTTTTTTTGTTTCCCTAGGTGGACCTCTAAACATAAACCCTGTACCTCTTCGCCTCTTTTCATCCCATTTGGCTTGTTCCCTGGACGACCTTCGGTAGCTGAACCTCCTTCTGCTGAAAGGTCTTTTATAGGAAGGGGTTGATAGACTGGGAAACTTTTTCTTGTCGTCCCCTGCCTTTTCTAAAAGTTCGTCCAGGACCGGGCCAAAAAGATATTCGCCGTCACACGGAATGGAACAGAGGCGAGATCTGGCTTGAATATCGCCCGGCCAACATTTCCGCCATAATGCCCTTCGTGCTGCATTAGACAGCCCTGCCGCTCTGGCAGCCATTCTTACTGAGTCCGCTGAGGAATCAGCCAGAAAAGCCGCCGCATTCTGAATTATTGGCAAGGTCTTCCGAATTGTCCCCCTGGAGGTTCCATCTGTTAACTGGGAAGCTAACTGGTCTAGCCAGACCATCAATGACCTGGCTGCGCAAGTGGCTGCAACTGACGGCCTCAGGGCACCTGCCGACATCTCCCATGTGCCTTTCAAGAAGGAATCTGCCTTCCTGTCTAATGGATCTTTCAAAGACCCCATATCATCAAATGGGATGGAGGATTTTTTAGAAGCCTTCGCCACTGCTGCATCCAGCTTCGGGGCCTTATCCCATTTACCCGTCAGGGGATCTTCAAAGGGATATCTCCTTTTAAACGCTTGGGGTAAGGAGCCTCTTTTTTCAGGCTTCTTCCACTCTCTGTCTATAAGGCCTTGGATGCTACTGTTTAGTGGAAAGGATCTCCGTTTTTTGGATCTAGACCACCAAACATCAGATCCTGTACTGAGGGCTCTGGTTTCGCCTCCTCTACCCCCATGGTGGACCTAACTGATTTGACAAATTTGTCCATCTGGTCCAAGGGAAAACAAAAACGGGTAGCGTCTTCCGTAGAAGACGAGGAGGAAGCCGAAGAGGAAGGCGAGGAGGGTCCTGACACAACTTCACCCTATCATGGGCGGCAGGCGACTCTGAATCAGATAAGACTGGTACATTTCTACGCCTGGAAAATTCTCCGTGTCTTGAGGACGCTTTCAACTCTGCTCTTATTATCTCCTTCAGGCTTTCGGTGAAATCTGGAGTCTCCTCCGCTATCTAAAAAGGGAAGGGGCATAGGGGGGGGTTTACTATGTCATTCCATGCCCCTGCCCTTCCCCTTAAAAATGCCCTACCGTCTGTTGCATGCACGGCTGGCACAACCTCTTAGGGCAAGCGTCAGGCAGAGGGCAAGCGCAAAAGGCACATTCCCTGTGCTTGCTTTTCACCGAACACTTCTTCCCCTAGTAACAGACAAAATGGGGAAAAAACTGTATTACTGGGTATTCTAAATCTGACGATCTCTTACCCAGATTGTACAGCAGTAGGTACCGGATCACGGGGAGGGGGCTTTTTCCCAGCTGCGGAACTTCTGCGGCTGGTGCTCCTGGCCATTGAAGAGGAGCGCTCTGTCTGCTGCTGCTGGCTCTCCTGTTGCACCGAGGGAGCCTCTGCAGTGTCCATCGTAAAAAAATGGGGCAGAAGCGCTTTACCTCTTTCCTAGGCTCCTTATATCCTCCCCCGGATATCCGGATCAGCAGGTCTGGCCAGGGGTCCACCCCCTCCTACTCCCCGCCCCACGGCCCCCCTGCACCTCCCCGCCGTCCCCACAGCAGGCGCCGTCCGATGATGCAGCCGCCAAAATTTTCAAAAACGCCGGCCGGCGTCTCACTTCCGGTTCCGGTGGTGGAGACTCCGCCCCCTTTTTTCCTCCGCTCGCACGGACCGATGGAGGTAAGCATAATCCCCCGCTGCATCGCCCCCCCGAGCGGAGATCTCCCCCGACCCCAGCCGCGCTGCTGCAACAGCGGCGCACGACTGAATTTTCAAAAACCCCGCCGCGCCGTCCATAGCAGTGACGCGCGGCGGGAAATTCAAAACCGCCCGCCGCGCCGTCCATAGCCGTGACGCGCGGCGGGAAATTCAAAACCGCCCGCCGCGCCGTCCATAACAGTGACGCGCGGCGGGAAATTCAAAAAACCCCCGCCGCGCCGTTCACAGCAGTGACGCGGCGGGAAATTCAAATTTAAAAAAATTTTTTTTTTTTTTTTTTTTTAAATCACGGCTGCACCCTCAAGAGGCCCCCACCATGACAGGACCACAGGAGAGGACAGGGAGAAGGCATCGGGACCAGGGAGAGGGGGGGGAATACTTACCTACCGGCGCTGGCTGGGAGACAGAGATCCTCTGGATACTGCTCCACCTGCTCCGCACACTGCCTTGGAATCCTACCCGGACCCACCGTGGCGCTTCCAGGGGCTCCGCACCGGCCGAGGTAGGAGATTCCCCCCGCTACCTGGGTCGACCGGCCGGCCTGGGTCCTCCTGAAGTTCTTCATCTGTAGGAAACCCGTCCTTTAGGAACAGGAAACCAACTGATGTGTGGGAGAGGTGCCGCCCTTTTATATCTGTAGGTTTCCTGTTCCTAAGGGGCGGATCCCCTCTCTCTGTAGTGCTGTCATGGACGTTCGAATAAACGGCGTTTAACACGCCGGAGGGACATTATGAGAACCTTGTCATGCCTTTTGGTCTGACTACTGCACCAGCAGTATTCCAACATTTTGTTAATGACATTTTTCGTCACCTTGTGGGGCTGTTTGTGGTTGTATATTTGGACGACATTTTAATTTACTCGCCAGATCTTGTGTCTCATCAGGAGCATGTGAGACAGGTGTTGCAGATCTTGCGTGACAATAAACTATACGCCAAACTGGAGAAGTGTGTATTTGCCGTACAGGAACTTCAGTTTTTGGGTTTTTTGGTGTCAGCCTCCGGTTTCCGTATGGACCCTGAAAAGGTGAGAGCAGTGCTTGAATGGGATCAGCCAGGGGATCTTAGGGCTCTGCAGCGTTTTTTGGGGTTTGCTAACTACTACCGGAAATTTATTTGTAATTTCTCATCTGTCGTCAAACCTCTCACTGACATGACAAGAAAAGGGACGGATTTTTCTAATTGGTCGGACAAAGCTTGCCAAGCCTTTTCCTCTTTGAAGAAATGTTTTGCTTCGGCACCCGTTCTCATCCAACCAGATGCATCTCAGCCGTTCATTGTGGAGGTGGATGCGTCTGACGTAGGGGTGGGTGCTATATTGTCCCAGGGTCCGTCCCCTGGTAAATGGCATCCGTGCGCTTTCTTTTCTAAGAAATTGTCGTCCGCCGAAAGGAATTATGATATCGGCAATAGGGAACTTTTGGCCATTAAGTTAGCTTTTGAAGAATGGCGTCACTTTTTGGAGGGGGCAGTCCACCCGGTTACCGTTATTACTGATCACAAGAACCTGTTGTATTTGGAATCCGCTAAGCGTCTGAATTCCAGACAAGCTCGATGGTCGTTGTTTTTTACCAGGTTTAATTTTGTCGTCACTTATCGCCCGGGGTCTAAGAATGTAAAGGCTGATGCCTTGTCTTGCAGTTTCCCAGGGGCCGGGAAAACGGATGACCCGAGTCCTATCCTTCAGGAGGGGGTGGTAGTGTCGGCTGTATTTTCTGAGCTTGAGGAGGAGGTGTTAGAGGCTCAGGGGGACGCCCCTGCAGGACTCCAGGGAGACTGTTTGTCCCAAATCTGTTGAGACAAAAGGTTATTGAGGCACATCATAATTCTGCTCTAGCAGGACATCCAGGGAGTAAGGCTACTTTAGATCTCCTTTCTCGCCGGTTTTGGTGGCCTAATGCTAATAAAGATGTTATAACTTTTGTCGCGTCATGTGGGGTGTGTGCTCGCTCTAAAACCCCTCATACCCGTCCGTCTGGGACCCTTTTACCCTTGAAACTTCCGGAGCGTCCATGGACTCATTTATCTATGGACTTCATTACGGACCTTCCTCCGTCGTCAGGGAATACTGTCATACTGGTGGTTGTTGACAGGTTCAGTAAGATGGCACATTTCGTTGCTCTTCCTGCACTCCCTAATGCTAAAACTCTGGCGCAGGTGTTCATTAGGGAGATCGTTAGACTTCATGGGTTGCCTTCTGATGTGGTGTCAGATAGGGGGTCTCAGTTTGTGTCCAAATTTTGGAGGGCATTTTGTTTACGTCGGGGGATGCAATTGTCATTTTCCTCGGCTTTTCATCCGCAGACCAATGGTCAGACAGAGCGTCTGAATCAGAGCTTAGAGACATATCTCCGGTGTTTTGTTTCAGAGAACCAAGAGGACTGGTCTTCTTTCTTGCCTCTGGCAGAGTTCGCTCTTAACAACAGGCGGAGCGAGTCCACTGGTAAGTCCCCGTTTTTTGGGGCATATGGTTTCCATCCCCAGTTTTGTACTTTGAATGGGGGGGCCCTTCTGGGGTTCCTGAGGAGGAGCGTTTCTCGTCGTCACTTGCTTCTGTGTGGAGAGGTGTATTGAATAATCTGAGTGCGATGGGGAACCGTTACAAACGTATGGCTGATAGGAGGAGAGTTCTGGTCCAGATCTGAATGTGAACGATCTGGTATGGTTGTCTACCAGGAATATAAAACTTAAGGTGCCCTCCTGGAAACTGGGTCCCAGATTCATCAGGCCGTACAGGATCAGTTCCATAATTAATCCTGTGGCATTTCGTCTGGACCTCCCTCCTACGTTTAAAATTCATAATGTGTTCCACAAGTCATTACTTAAAAGGTATGTGGCACCAGTCATACCGTCACCTCTACCTCCTCCTCCTGTGTTGGTCAATGGTAACTTGGAATTTCAAGTATCAAAGATCATTGACTCACGTCTGAATCGCCGGTCCCTTCAGTACTTGGTGCATTGGAAGGGGTATGGTCCAGAGGAGAGGACGTGGGTCCCTGCGTCTGATGTTAACGCAGATCGTTTGGTTCGGACCTTCCACAGAAATCACCCGGGCAGGCCTGGCCCTGAGGGTCCGGAGGCCCCTCGTAGAAGGGGGGGTACTGTCATGTGAGCATTGCCACGAAGATCGTCGCGGTTGCACATTTTGACTTCTCACAGCTGATCTGCTGTTTCTTTGTGTTTGGCAGCTAGGGAGTTAATTCTGTCTGTGCTCGGTGCTGGGACTGGGTGCAGTTTCTCCCGGCTGCAATTGATTATTTGTTGATTGGTTTCTTTTAAATTCCTGGTTGTCTGCTTGGGGAGTTGCCAGTGAAACCTTCATGCAGACCACAGATAGGAATGAATCTGTATAGACTTTAGTTGTGAGCTCCTTAGTTGTTCTAAGCTCAACTTGGTTAGAGTTTATTTCCCAGACCATTTATGTTCCTTTGGTGTTTGAGTGTGTATGCAAGCGAGTGTTATCCTGTCTGTCTTATATGTCTAATCTGTGTATTTAGCTGAGATCAGCCCATATCCCTTTGGTGGTAGTCAGGATCCTTCTTAGGACTGATTACAGGGTTCAGGGTCTGATAGGAGACAGGGTTAGGTTGGAGACTTGGACCTCTGAACCATTATCGGTACCTCCAAGGTGAGGGATTAGTTAGGACCCCAGTTTAGGGTCAGGTTAGATCCCGGTCCACCTCTTTCCTGTTTCAGCTCATCAAGTCCTCAAGATTAACCCTGAGTTCAGCAGATATCGTGTCAGGTAAATCTATTCTATACTTACATGCTGATGTTGCTATACTAGTTGTTGTATAGAGTGTTGTTCCTGTATTAATAGTTTACTGACATTGTATACATATCATTAGACAGCGTGACAGCAAGCTACCCAGCCATTCAGAGTCTAGATAGACAGAGGTGCAGCAGAAGCAGCAGTACTACCACAGTTGGGAGGAGAAGCTTAAGAAGAGGTACTAGATCAGTACAAGGAACTCAGGTCACTTATCATGTGGCAGGTCATCGCATGGGCTGATGCCCTAATATCCGGGGCGAAACGGACGAGGGAGTGAGTTAGTCTGGACAGGGAGGATGCTGCGTTACCGCAAGTGACGGTAAGACCCAGTAATATACTGAAGGACATAGAGAAGAGTGCAGGGAAGTGATTAATGCGAACTGTGTGGAACCATATGCTGATGTTGTTACTGACAAGGATGTGCTGTGACAAGTAAAGAGTAAAGTTCAGTGTTTGAAGTTTGCAAAGGACTCTGTCTCTTTATGCGCCACAACACAAGCAGAGGAGCTTCAGCAAGCCCGATGGGACCCTGACGGTGCAGAGGGTGATACAGAAGGTATGCTGCAGAAGGGACAGTATTTTCCTGTGTTTGGGAGCCAGGGCACACCAAAGCCAATAGTCTCAGCCACGACTATGGCCCTGGCTCTGCCTCTCACATATAGATTCTGGTGCAAGCAGTCATATGACAAATAACAAAGATTTCTTAACTGACCTTAATGAAAGCAAGTCAGAAAAGGTCATCTTAGCTAAAGGTCGCTACATAACTTCAGAAGGCATAGGAGACGGGTACCTCCACTGTCCAGTTTCCTCAGCACAAAGCTGAAAGATCCCAATAAAGGATGTTCTCTATGTTCCCAGCCTTGAAACCAATCTTCTGTCAGTAAAGAAGCTCACACAAAAGGGGAATGTAGTTACTTTTAGACATAACAGCTGCATCGTCTCAAAGAAGGGTCACACGCTTGCAGAAGGAAAAATCCAAGATGAACTTTATCAGCTAAAATGCAAAGAAAGAGTGTACAGTGCTAGACAAGATCTGCATAAGAACTGTATCCATGTATGGCACAGATGTCTTGGGCACAGAGACCCAGAAGCAGTAAGGAAGCTAGCTCAACTTGCAAATGGTATTGAAATCAACCAGTGTAGTCAAATGATGAAATGCACTAGCTGTCTTAAAGAGAAAATGTCCAGAAAATCCTTTCCTAAAATAAGCTCCACTAGATCTGCACAACCTCTGGATCTGATACATACAGATGTATGTGGTCCAATGAGTATTCAAACTCCTATCAAGAAGAGATATTTTCTCACATTTATTGATAACTACTCCAAATATACAGTCGCCTACCTGCTTCACAGTAAGGAAGTTCCACAGAAACTTGAAGAATATCTTGCTATAGTGTTTAACAAATTTGAAAGAATGCCAAAAGCCCTGTGTGCATACAATGGAACCGAATATACAAATGGTAAGGGGCAAAACATTTTGAAAAAGGATGAAATTGTGTTCCAGACTACCATTCCATACAACCCAGAACAAAATGGTATTGCAGAGAGAAAGAACCGTACTCTCTGTGAAAGTGGAAGAAGTATGTTGTTTGATGCGAATCTACCTACAACGTATTGGGGAGAAGCCATCATGACAGCTTGCTATCTTCAAAACAGAGTGATAGGTAAAGCCACAAATAAAACTCTATGGAACTGCAAGAAGCCTAACCTGAAGCACCTCAGGATATATGGAAGCAAAACGTTTGTGTATGTTCCCAAAGAAAAACGCTCCAAGTGGGAACCACAAGCAAAGCAAGGAGTCCTAGTGGGCTATAGCGAAACTCAAAAGGGATACAGATTCCTGCATCCAGAGACCAACACAGTAACAATCAGCAGAGATGTAGTGATTGACAACTGTTTCGCTCAAATTCCATGAAGTTACATCAGTTATTCAACCTCAGAAGCAAGAACATGAATCTCAGTCACCAAACCCAGACACCGAAAAGGAAAACACTGAAGTGTGAATAAGCTCTGCAGCCACCAAGGAAGACACAGAAGAACAAAGTCAACCTCCAGTCAGGAGATCAGAAAGGCCAAACAAAGGTATGGCAGCAATGAGAGTTACAGACAAGCAGTGGGGGCGCTTCTGTACATAGTAACCACAACGCATCCGGATATCACAGCCACAGTCGGAATTCTCTGCCGTCATGTAAGCAAGCCACGCCATAGAGACTGGAATGCAATTAAGAGACTTTTTCAATATCTTAAAGAAACTCTAAGGCTAAATCTTAAGATATCTGCATCAGGAGATCTCACTCTCAGAGTTTATGTGGCTGCAGATTGGGCTGGAGATTCAAGTGATCGAAATCAACAAGTATTTACTTGTTCAAGTTGAGAGAAAATTCAATTTCTTGGGCCAGCAGAAAACAAGTGTCAGTCGCATCATCTTCTACAGAAGCAGAATATATGTCTGCTGCTTATGCAAGTCAAGAAGTAATTTGGTTGAAACAACTTTTGGAAGATTTCGGCAAGCCATTAGCTCAACCAACAGTTATCTATAAGGGCAACCAAGGATGCATTAAACTTGCCAGCAGTGAGAAGATTAGTGCAAGGACTAAGCACATTGATGTAAAACATCACCACTTACGTGACTAAAGCCCCCGTCTCACACAGCGATCTCGCTAGCGAGATCACTGCTGAGTCACTAGTTTTGTGATGCAGCAGCAATCTCCCCAGCGATATCGCTGTGTGTGACATTCAGCGCGGGGCTGTGCCTGGAAACCCGCTGTGTACCTTGGATACCAGCGCCCTGATGCAGGGAGCTGGTAACCAAGGTACACATCGGGTTTCCAGGCACCGCGCAGCGCCTGGAAACCAGACATGTACCTTGGTTATCAGCTCGCTGCATCAGGGCGCTGGTATCCAACGTACACTGCGGGTAACTAAGCGATGTTACCCGCAGTGTCGCTGTGCTGATCGCTGCCTGAGCTGCCTGTTTGGCAGCTCAGCAGCGATCATGTAGCGATACACCAGCGATCCTGATCGTTGTCGGGATCTCTGGTGTATCGCTATGTGAGACCTGGGCTTTAGTTGAACGTGGTGTACTCGAGTTTGTTTATTGCGAGTCTGACAAGATGATAGCTGATGGTATGACAAAGCCATTATCAAGAGAAAAGTTTGTGGACTTAAGAACCGTAATGGGACTAACAGGATAAGTAGTTGTTGAGTGGGGTTGTTGGAATATGTTTGGTGCAAAACTCCATTTCTGTCTATGAGTGTTTAGTTGCCAGATTTATATACTGTTTATAAAGTTAGAACAAAAAAAAACTCCCAGAGGCTCACACAGGGAGAGCATGTGACTGTATTTCCTGTTTTTCCTGTGTCTGTGTATGAGAGAAGCAACCTGCTGTAGATGCTGCACAGATAAAGACACACAAATGATTTATTCCTGATCTATTAAGCTTATCATATATTCTACCTGTTTGTTCCTAAATAAAGAAGCTCTGTTGTCACACGCTTGGGGAGTATCCTGAATAATCCGCTGTCAACAGGATGATCTCATATGATTCCTCATTGTATAAAAAATATATATTATATAATAAAATTATTGGCGTGGTTCACCACTGACCCAAATTCTATTGCTATATTTCCCTATCCTATGTCCTCCACACTGTCTACTGTATTACACTAGCTTATGCAACTGCAGCACTTAATTTCCTTTTTTTAATCTGAGACTCTAATAACTGTGGAACTGCTTATACTTACCGTATATACTCGAGTATAAGCCGAGATTTTCAGCCCATTTTTTAAGGCTGAAAGTCCCCCTCTCGGCTTATACTCGAGTCATATACTGTGGGGTGGCGGGGAGGTGGAGCGGGGGTGTCAGATCATACTTACCCACTCCTGGCACTGTCTCTGCAGCCCCCCTGCTTCTCCCAAGGTCTCCGGCATCTGTGTTCAGCGGTCACGTGGTACCGCTCATTAAAGTCATTAATATGCGCATATTCATAACTTTAATGAGCGGTACCACATGACCGCTGCAGGAAGGAAGAGCTGCTGGAGACAGCAGGAGAAGAGCAGGGGATGTAGAGACCACGCCAGGAGCAGGTAAGTATATGCGATATTCACCTGGCTGTGACGTTCAGGTCAGACTGCGCGTGATGACGTAGTTAGTGCGCGCCGCGCCCTCTGCCTGAGCAGTCATTGACAGAGGACCTGGAAGACAGCGGCGCTCAGCGGTGGATCGGACACAGGTGAATATCACAGGTGCCGGGGCCTGAGCCAGCGGTGACATGGGCGTACCCACCGTGGGGCAGGGGGGGCAAGTGCCCCCCCCTAGAAGCAGGGGCGCACGGTGCATGATCCGGCCCGTCGGCCCCGCCGACATTGAACTGACAGTTCATTGCCGGCGGGCGGCGGGCCCTTTAATCGCGGGCGCAATGTGCTGAGTTAGGAAGGCCTTGCGGCCTTCCATATGCAGCACAGGCGACGTGATCGTCATCACGCCGCCTGCGCGCCCTGATGACATCACACCGCCTGTGCCAGGACTCAGGAGAAGACGGAGTCCAGAGCGCGCTTCTTCAGAGCAGCGGGGGAGATAGGTGAGTACTGGCTTTTTTTTTTTTTTTGACGCCGGGCCCGGCCTGTGGGGGATTATACTGGCTATAGGGTGATTATGCTGGCTATAGGGGGATTATGCTGGCTATAGGGGGATTATGCTGGCTATAGGGGGATTATGCTGGCTATAGGGGGATTATGCTGGCTATAGGGGGATTATGCTGGCTATTGGGGGATTATGCTGGCTATTGGGGGATTATGCTGGCTATTAGGTGATTATGCTGGCTATTAGGTGATTATGCTGGCTATTGGGGGATTATGCTGGCTATAGGGGGATTATGCTGGCTATTAGGTGATTATGCATTGATCCACTCCCGCCTGGACTACTGCAACGCTCTATTACTTGGCCTCCCCATTACTCGACTATCCCCTCTCCAGTCCATCCTTAATGCAGCAGCCAGGGTCATCCATCTAGCTAATCGGTACTCGGACGCGTCCGCTCTTCGCCAGTCCTTACACTGGCTGCCCATTCATTATAGGATCCAATTCAAAGTACTGGTTCTCACCCACAAAGCTCTCCACAGTGCAGCACCCCCCTACATCTCCTCCCTCATTTCTATCTATCGGCCTAACCGACTGCTGCGCTCTGCAAACGACTTTCGACTAACCTCTGCACTAATCCGTACCTCCCACTCCCGACTCCAAGACTTCTCCCGCGCTGCGCCAATCCTCTGGAATGCTCTACCCCAAGAAATTAGGACTATCCACAATTTGCATGGTTTCAGGAGCTCCCTCAAAACACATTTGTTCAGAGTGGCCTATCACATTCACTAACCAAAGTTGTTCTATGTTTAAGTGTGTATGTGTAGCCCATTCACTATCTCCATCCATGCCTCACTCCCTCAAGATGGCTGGACCATCATTGTAAATGCACCATTGTATATACACACCTGTACTTTGTATCTCCCCCACCTCATTGTAGATTGTAAGCTCTCACGAGCAGGATCGGCTTATTTTGCTTTAATTATTGTATTGTTAACGTTGTTACCTATGACTTGTGTTTTGAAACTGTTAAACTGTAAAGCGCTGCGGAATATGTTGGCGCTATATAAATAAAGATTATTATTATTATTATTATGCTGGCTATTGGGGGATTATGCTGGCTATTGGGGGATTATGCTGGCTATTGGGGGATTATGCTGGCTATTGGGGGATTATGCTGGCTATTGGGGGATTATGCTGGCTATTGGGGGATTATGCTGGCTATAGGGGGATAATGCTGGCTATAGGGGGATAATGCTGGCTATTGGGGGATTATGCTGGCTATTGGGGACTATGCTGCTTATGCGGGATTATGCTGCCTACTGGGGACTACTATGCTGCTTATGGGGGATTATGCTGCCTATTGAGGACATATGCTGCGTATTAGGGACCTATGCTGCCTATTGGGGACCTATGCTGCCTATCGGGACATTTACCTGCCTATTGGGGACCTATGCTGCCTATTGGGGACCTATGCTGCCTATTGAGGACATATGCTGCCTATTGGGGATCAATGCTGCCTATTGGGGACATTTACCTGCCTATTAGGGACTTTGGCACCACACCAGTCTGAGCCTGAGCTAAAAGCGGAGTTGCGCCACTATGTGCATTGATGAGGATGAAATGATATGGATTGGCAAGGCTGCAATGATGGGCAGTGCAGGCTGTATGTCTCTGTGTGGGCAGTTTTATTGCTGGTATATTGTTTTTGTAGCGCTGTATATATATTGGTATTTTACTAATAGCAATTTGGAATCCCTAGGAAATAATGATATCAAGAAAGAGAAAAATTGCTTCACTTGTGACAAATATGGAACCGAACATTGACCATCTCATTAGCCAAAAGCAGGCCCATAGTTCCCACTGAAATACCAGTAAGTTTGTTGATTTTTAACTTTACTTATTCTTTATTTTAAGTATTGTGTTTGTTCCTGTTTATTTTTATTTTTTTTACTTCAAAATAAGAGTGTAGTATATGGTGTATACAGGGTCATACACATCGTGTGCGGTATATAGAGTGTAGTATATGGTGTATACAGGTCATACACATCATGTGCGGTATATAGAGTGTAGTATATGGTGTATACAGGTCATACACGTCGTGTGCGGTATATAGAGTGTATATACACTTCTATTATACTTTTCATATACAGGTTATAATGCCTCTTATTCTTTGTATAGAGGTGAGTGTGCCATGTATAATATATGGTATATACAGCGTAGTGTCACATACACTGCTGTATTATACAATATACAACAGTTCTAACGCTCCATACCTAATATGCAGGATAATGTACAGTGTATATGATGTAACCTGTATAAGATGGGACATTGGCTTGCCCCCCCTAGTTTTGATCCTGGGTACGCCCATGAGCGGTGACACTGGCACCTGTCCCCCATAGCGCGCCGGTGTCCCCCCCTGCTCAGGACACCGGCACCTGGCCCCAGAGACGAGAGGCGAGTATTTTTTTTTTAATTTTTATTATTTGCAGCAGCATATGGGGCATAAAATATATGAAGCATCTTATGGGCATAATGTGCGGAGCATCTTATGGGGAAAAATGTGCGGAGCATCTTATGGGGAAAAATGTGCGGAGCATCTTATGGGGCATAATGTGCGGAGCATCTTATGGGGCATAATGTGTGGAGCATCTTATGGGGCATAATGTGTGGAGCATCTTATGGGGCATAATGTGCGGAGCATCTTATGGGGCATAATGTGTGGAGCATCTTATGGGGCATAATGTGCGGAGCATCTTATGGGGCATAATGTGCGGAGTATCTTATGGGGCATAATGTGCGGAGCATCACATGGGGCATAAAATATATGAAGCATCTTATGGGGCATAATGTGCGGAGCATCTTATGGGGCATAATGTGTGGAGCATCTTATGGGGCATAATGTGTGGAGCATCTTATGGGGCATAATGTGCGGAGCATCTTATGGGGCATAATGTGCGGAGCATCATATGGGGCATAATGTGCGGAGCATCATATGGGGCATAATGTGCGGAGCATCTTATGGGGCATAATGTGTGGAGCATCTTATGGGGCATAATGTGCGGAGTATCTTATGGGGCATAATGTGCGGAGCATCACATGGGGCATAAAATATATGAAGCATCTTATGGGGCATAATGTGCGGAGCATCTTATGGGGCAAAATGTGCGGAGCATCTTATGGGGTATAATATACGGAGCATCTTATGGGGCAGCATATGGGGCATAATTTACGGAAAAAAATTTACGGAGCATCTTATGGGGTATAATATACGAAGCATCTTATGGGGCAGCATATGGGGCATAATATATGGAGCATCATATGGGGCATAATATACGGAGCATCTTTTGGGGCATAATCTATGCAGCATCTTATGGGGCCATAACCTTTATGGAGCAGCATATGGGGCCTATTCTATGGAGCATCTTATGGGGCCATTATTAACCTTTTGTGCAGCATTATATAGGGCATATTTTGTATGCAGCATCTTATGGGGTCATCAAGAACTGTATGGAGCATTCTGTGGGGCTCCTGATTCAATATGGTTATTCAAAAACATTTAACCTACTGATGTCTCAATTAATTTTACTTTTATTGGTATCTATTTTTATTTTTGAAATTTACCAGTAGCTGCTGCATTTCCCACCCTAGGCTTATACTCGAGTCAATAAGTTTTCCCAATTTTGTGTGGCAAAATTAGGGGGGGGGGGTCGGCGTATACTCGGGTCGGCTTATACTCGAGTATATACGGTATGTAAATTTTTGATATGGTGATACTTGCAACACCAACTACATGTGCCTTGCATTTGCTACGGTACTGGAACATTCTGTATTATATACTTCTGGAATTATTATATAAAGTTCTGATAATGTTTTGTATACTGTATTGTCTGCTACATGGTTTTCAATAAAACATCTTTTAAAAAAAAAAGTTGTCCTCCCAATTTCAGAGGAATAAAGACCGATAACTAAAGTGCATGAAGGCTTCTAAACTACCCTCTGAGGCCAGAAGTTGGATGTAAAATGGAGTTTGGGTTTTATTTTAACCTACTAATTACTCTGTTCCTTTAGGAGGTAAGTTGCTAACAGAGGTGTTTTTCAGCAGCTTATTTCCCTCTTCCCGTGATCACCATGCACACATCCGTGAAATCAACCATCTCATATATGCCTAAAAGACTGCTGAGTTTGGGTCAGGAGACCAGTGGCTAGTCCGTGTGTTGCAGTGTTTGCGCAGATCATGACACACAGATGTGTGTTTAAAATAAACATCTATTCTCAGCCAACAGCTAATGAGTTTGGCCAATTTAAGCCACTGACATAAGGCCACTTGACCAAGACCCTGCACATTCGGATACTGCTTTTGTCAGGAATAGTTCATACAGGGAAATTTGCTGCAGTTATTGATTTGATTTTTCGATTTTCTTCTTTCCACAATCGGTTCTGGCCAAGAAAAAAGCAAGAACACCAAAATCTGGACTTTTAGAAGATCTGGACTTTTAGAATTGAAACCAATGATAAACAAAGTGATAATTTAACTGTACTTATGGGATGAGATGTGAGAAATTTGTTTTTCCAACTTTTACAATACACTGTGTTCCAAATTATTATGCAAAAATTGTTTAGGAGTGATAAGGTAAGAATTTTTTTGTTTGTCAGTTAAACTCATTGATGGTGATGTGTGTCAGGGCTCTTTATATCACTGTAAGCAATTGCAGACACCTGTGCTAGTTAGTTTGGCAGGTGTGTCCAATGAAAGGCACGACTACTTAAAAAGGCTGTCCCACTTATTAAGCAGCCTACATTTTCTGCCAAAATGGGAAAGAAAAAGGATGTGTCGGCTGCTGAGAAGCAACAAATTGTGGAGTGTTTAGGTCAAGGCATGACTACAATCAACATTGCCAAGACACTTCATCGTGATCATCGCACAACCAAGAAGTATGTACAGGGGTGAACCTAGCCTCTGTGCTGCCTGAGGCGAACTGCAAAACGGCGCCCCCCAATTCGAGCGGCAAATTTTAGGCCACGCCATGACCACACCCATTTCACAACTAGTCACACCCATGTCCACGCCCTGACCACACCCATTTAGCACTGGTGATCACACTGACTGGTACTGAGGGCAAAGTGACTGGTACTATGGGCACACTGGTACTGAGTAAAAGAAAGAACAGAGAGAGAAAAAAGAAAACAGAAAGGAGAGAGAGAAAGAGGGGAAAGCAAGAAAGAACAGAGAGAATGTAGAGAGAAATAAATAAACAAAGAAAGGGAAAAGAAAGAACAGAGAGAGAAAAAAACAAAGAGAGGAAAGAAAGAACAGAGAGAGAAAAGAACAGAGAGAGAAAGAAAAAAGACAGAAAAGAAAGAACAGAGAGAAAGAAAGAAAGAACAGAAAAAGAAAGAGGGGACAGAAAAAAAGAACAGAGAGAAAAAAAAGAAATAGGGGAAAGAAAGAACAAAGAGAGAAAGAAAGAACAGAGAGATAGAGAGAAAGAAAGATGGGAAACAAAGAACAGAGAGAGAGAAAGAAATAAAGAAAACAGATAACAAGAACAGAGAGAGAGAGAAAGAACAGAAATAAAGAGTGGAAAGAAAGAGAAAGAAAGAAAGAACGGAGAGAAAGAAAGAACAGAGAGAGAAAGAAAGAGAAAGAAAGAACAGAGATAAAAAGAAAGAGGGGAAAGAAAGAACAGAGAGAAAGAAAAAGAACAGAGAAAGAAAGATGGGAAAGAAAAAAACTACTGAATAATGGCCCCATATACTGCTGTATACAGTAAAATGGCCCCACATGATGCTCCATACTGAATAATGGCCCCATATACTGTACTGCTGCATACAGTTTAATGGCCCACATGATGCTCCATACTGAATAATGGCCCCACATAATGATGCATACAGTATAATGGCCCCACATGATGATGCATACTGAATAATGGCCCATATACTGCTGCATACAGTATAATGGCCCCACATGATGCATACTGAATAATGGCCCCACATAATGTTGCATACAGTATAATGGCCCCATATGATGATGCATACTGAATAATGGCCCCACATGATGATGCATACAGTATAATGGCCCCACATGATGCTCCATACTGAATAATGGCCCCACATACTGCTGCATACAGTATAATGGCCCCACATGATGCATACTGAATAATGGCCCCATATACTGCTGCATACAGTATAATGGCCCCACATGATGCTCCATACTGAATAATGGCCCCATATACTGCTGCATACAGTATAATAGCCCCACATGATGCTTCATACTGAATAATGGCCCCATATACTGCTGCATACAGTATAATGGCCCCACATGATGCTCCATACTGAATAATGGCCCCATATACTGCTGCATACAGTATAATGGCCCCACATGATGCATACTGAATAATGGCCCCACATAATGTTGCATACAGTATAATGGCCCCATATGATGATGCATACTGAATAATGGCCCCACATGATGATGCATACAGTATAATGGCCCCACATGATGCTCCATACTGAATAATGGCCCCACATACTGCTGCATACAGTATAATGGCCCTACATGATGCTCCATACTGAATAATGGCCCCATATACTGCTGCATACAGTATAATGGCCCCACATGATGCTCCATACTGAATATTGGCCCCATATACTGCTGCATACAGTATAATAGCCCCACATGATGCTTCATACTGAATAATGGCCCCATATACTGCTGCATACAGTATAATGGCCCCACATGATGCTCCATACTGAATAATGGCCCCATATACTGCTGCATACAGTATAATGGCCCCATATGATGCTCCATACTGAATAATGGCCCCACATAATGATGCATACAGTATAATGGCCCACATGATGCTCCATACTGAATAATGGCCCCATATACTGCTGCATACAGTATAATGGCCCCACATGATGCTCCATACTGAATAATGGCCCCATATACTGCTACATACAGTATAATGGCCCCACATGATGCTCCATACTGAATAATGGCCCCATATACTGCTGCATACAGTATAATGGCCCCACATGATGCTCCATACTGAATAATGGCCTTGCATAAAAAAAAAACTACTCACCTCTGTCCATTCCAACGCTGATATCGCTTCCTCATCTATCACACACACACACAGCGTCTCACCACACACACACACACACACACACAGCGTCACACACACACACACAGCAGCTTCACAGGCACAGCGGCCAGACTCACCTCTCCATGATCCAGCAGCTTCCTTCTTCTCACTTCCTCTCACACATTGAGCGGCGTTGCGGGCCGGCTGACGTCATTTTTCAGCTCCACGGCTGCGCTGATCAATGTGAGAGGGAGCTGCAGGGAATAACTGAGGTGAGGCAGCGTGCCAGCTGAGAGGGCTCTGCGTGCCTTCGCTGGCACGGGTGCCATAGGTTCGCCATCACTGACATATAGTGTCCAGAGCGGGACAGCTGGAGGGGGGTCAGAACTCAGATGTGACTGTGTGAGGGATTAAGGAGAGGCGGCCAGCACCACACCAGGTGTTATGAGTTCTGCTCTGCCGCCCCCTGGCTGCCGCCTCCTGAGACAAGAGGCTCAACTGGCCTCATTATAGCGGCGCCCCTGAGTATGTAGCTGATTCACAGTACACACATGTGCATGCTGATAAGGGAAAATTGAGGACTCATTCCTACAGGCAATTACGTCAGGTTAAAAGAGCAGCGGCAAAAAAGCCTTGTCATAGCAGCAAACAAGTTTTTGAAGCTGCTGGTGCCTCCAACGTCCCCTGAACAACAAGTTGCAGGGTCCTTCAGAGGTTTGCAGCTGTGCGCAAGCCATCCTGTCGACCTCCTCTATCCACTGCAGACAAGCAGAAACGGCTCCAGTGGGCCAAACAATACATGAAGACTGACTTCAAAACTGTTTTGTTCACCGATGAGTGCCGTGCAACGCTCGATGGTCCAGATGGATGGAGTGGAGGATGGCTGGTTGATGGACACCCCATGCAAACACGGCTACGGCGCCAACAAGGAGGAGGTGGAGTAATTTTTTGGACTGGAATCTGTCGGCCCCTTTAGGATCCCTGAAGGGGTAAAGATGAACTCCATAGTGTATGCTGAGTCTCTCAAACAGCACTTCCTGCAATGGTTCAAGAAGAAGAACCATGCATTCCTCAGCAAGATCATTTTCATGCATGATAATGCACCGTCTCATGCTGCACATAACACATCTGCATCTCT
>JARQOD010000007.1:23501331-23540289 GCA_033576555.1 Oophaga sylvatica
GAGAGAAGCAACCTGCTGTAGATGCTGCACAGATAAAGACACACAAATGATTTATTCCTGATCTATTAAGCTTATCATATATTCTACCTGTTTGTTCCTAAATAAAGAAGCTCTGTTGTCACACGCTTGGGGAGTATCCTGAATAATCCGCTGTCAACAGGATGATCTCATATGATTCCTCATTGTATATAAAAAATATATATTATATAATAAAATTATTGGCGTGGTTCACCACTGACCCAAATTCTATTGCTATATTTCCCTATCCTATGTCCTCCACACTGTCTACTGTATTACACTAGCTTATGCAACTGCAGCACTTAATTTCCTTTTTTGAATCTGAGACTCTAATAACTGTGGAACTGCTTATACTTACCGTATAATACTCGAGTATAAGCCGAGATTTTCAGCCCATTTTTTAAGGCTGAAAGTCCCCCTCTCGGCTTATACTCGAGTCATATACTGTGGGGCGGCGGGGAGGTGGAGCGGGGTGTCAGATCATACTTACCCACTCCTGGCACTGTCTCTGCAGCCCCCCTGCTTCTCCCAAGGTCTCCGGCATCTGTGTTCAGCGGTCACGTGGTACCGCTCATTAAAGTCATGAATATGCGCATATTCATAACTTTAATGAGCGGTACCACATGAACGCTGCAGGAAGGAAGAGCTGCTGGAGACAGCAGGAGAAGAGCAGGGGATGTAGAGACCACGCCAGGAGCAGGTAAGTATATGCGATATTCACCTGGCTGTGACGTTCAGGTCAGACTGCGCGTGATGACGTAGTTAGTGCGCGCCGCGCCCTCTGCCTGAGCAGTCATTGACAGAGGACCTGGAAGACAGCGGCGCTCAGCGGTGGATCGGACACAGGTGAATATCACAGGTGCCGGGGCCTGAGCCAGCGGTGACATGGGCGTACCCACCGTGGGGCAGGGGGGCAAGTGCCCCCCCCTAGAAGCAGGGGCGCACGGTGCATGATCCGGCCCGTCGGCCCCGCCGACATTGAACTGACAGTTCATTGCCGGCGGGCGGCGGGCCCTTTAATCGCGGGCGCAATGTGCTGAGTTAGGAAGGCCTTGCGGCCTTCCATATGCAGCACAGGCGACGTGATAGTCATCACGCCGCCTGCGCGCCCTGATGACATCACACCGCCTGTGCCAGGACTCAGGAGAAGACGGAGTCCAGAGCGCGCTTCTTCAGAGCAGCGGGGGAGATAGGTGAGTACTGGCTTTTTTTTTTTTTTTTTGACGCCGGGCCCGGCCTGTGGGGGATTATACTGGCTATAGGGGGATTATGCTGGCTATAGGGGGATTATTCTGGCTATAGGGGGATTATTCTGGCTATAGGGGATTATGCTGGCTATAGGGGGATTATGCTGGCTATTGGGGGATTATGCTGACTATAGGGGGATTATGCTGACTATAGGGGGATTATGCTGACTATAGGGGGATTATGCTGACTATAGGGGGATTAAGCTGGCTATTGGGGGATTATGCTGGCTATTAGGTGATTATGCTGGCTATTGGGGATTATGCTGGCTATAGGGGGATTATGCTGCTATTAGGTGATTATGCTGGCTATTAGGTGATTATGCTGGCTATTAGGTGATTAAGCTGGCTATTGGGGGATTATGCTGGCTATTAGGTGATTATGCTGGCTATTGGGGGATTATGCTGGCTATTGGGGATTATGCTGGCTATTGGGGATTATGCTGGCTATTGGGGGATTATGCTGGCTATAGGGGATTATGCTGGCTATTGGGGACTATGCTGCTTATGCGGGATTATGCTGCCTACTGGGGACTACTATGCTGCTTATGGGGGATTATGCTGCCTATTGAGGACATATGCGGGTATTAGGACCTATGCTGCCTATTGGGGACCTATGCTGCCTATCGGGACATTTACCTGCCTATTGGGGACCTATGCTGCCTATTGAGGACATATGCTGCCTATTGGGGATCAATGCTGCCTATTGGGGACATTTACCTGCCTATTAGGGACTTTGGCACCACACCAGTCTGAGCCTGAGCTAAAAGCGGAGTTGCGCCACTATGTGCATTGATGAGGATGAAATGATATGGATTGGCAAGGCTGCAATGATGGGCAGTGCAGGCTGTTTGTCTCTGTGTGGGCAGTTTTATTGCTGGATATTGTTTTTGTAGCGCTGCATATATATTGGTATTTTACTAATAGCAATTTGGAATCCCTAGGAAATAATGATATCAAGAAAGAGAAAAATTGCTTCACTTGTGACAAATATGGAACCGAACATTGACCATCTCATTAGCCAAAAGCAGGCCCATAGTTCCCACTGAAATACCAGTAAGTTTGTTGATTTTTAACTTTACTTGTTCTTTATTTTAAGTATTGTATTTGCTCCTGTTTTGTTTTTACTTCAAAATAAGAGTGTAGTATATGGTGTATACAGGGTCATACACATCGTGTGCGGTATATAGAGTGTAGTATATGGTGTATACAGGTCATACACATCGTGTGCGGTATATAGAGTGTAGTATATGGTGTATACAGGTCATACACATCGTGTGCGGTATATAGAGTGTATATACACTTCTGTATTATACTTTTCATATACAGGTTATAATGCCTCTTATTCTTTGTATAGAGGTGAGTGTGCCATGTATAATATATGGTATATACAGCGTAGTGTCACATACACTGCTGTATTATACAATATACAACAGTTCTAACGCTCCATACCTAATATGCAGGATAATGTACAGTGTATATGATGTAACCTGTATAAGATGGGACATTGGCTTGCCCCCCCCTAGTTTTGATCCTGGGTACGCCCATGAGCGGTGACACTGGCACCTGTCCCCCATAGCGCGCCGGTGTCCCCCCCTGCTCAGGACACCGGCACCTGGCCCCCAGAGACGAGAGGCGAGTATTTTTTTTTTAATTTTTATTATTTGCAGCAGCATATGGGGCATAAAATATATGAAGCATCTTATGGGCATAATGTGCGGAGCATCTTATGGGGAAAAATGTGCGGAGCATCTTATGGGGCATAATGTGCGGAGCATCTTATGGGGCATAATGTGCGGAGCATCTTATGGGGCATAATGTGCGGAGCATCTTATGGGGCATAATGTGCGGAGCATCTTATGGGGCATAATGTGCGGAGCATCTTATGGGGCATAATGTGTGGAGCATCATATGGGGCATAATGTGTGGAGCATCTTATGGGGCAAAATGTGCGGAGCAATCTTATGCGGTATAATGTGCGGAGCATCTTATGGGGTATAATATACGGAGCATCTTATGGGGCAGCATATGGGGCATAATTTACGGAAAAAAATTTACGGAGCATCTTATGGGGTATAATATACGAAGCATCTTATGGGGCAGCATATGGGGCATAATATATGGAGCATCATATGGGGCATAATATACGGAGCATCTTTTGGGGCATAATCTATGCAGCATCTTATGGGGCCATAACCTTTATGGAGCAGCATATGGGGCCTATTCTATGGAGCATCTTATGGGGCCATTATTAACCTTTTGTGCAGCATTTATATAGGGCATATTTTGTATGCAGCATCTTATGGGGTCATCAAGAACTGTATGGAGCATTCTGTGGGGCTCCTGATTCAATATGGTTATTCAAAAACATTTAACCTACTGATGTCTCAATTAATTTTACTTTTATTGGTATCTATTTTTATTTTTGAAATTTACCAGTAGCTGCTGCATTTCCCACCCTAGGCTTATACTCGAGTCAATAAGTTTTCCCAATTTTTTGTGGCAAAATTAGGGGGGGGGTCGGCGTATACTCGGGTCGGCTTATACTCGAGTATATACGGTATGTAAATTTTTGATATGGTGATACTTGCAACACCAACTACATGTGCCTTGCATTTGCTACGGTACTGGAACATTCTGTATTATATACTTCTGGAATTATTATATAAAGTTCTGATAATGTTTTGTATACTGTATTGTCTGCTACATGGTTTTCAATAAAACATCTTTTAAAAAAAAAAAGTTGTCCTCCCAATTTCAGAGGAATAAAGACCGATAACTAAAGTGCATGAAGGCTTCTAAACTACCCTCTGAGGCCAGAAGTTGTATGTAAAATGGAGTTTGGGTTTTATTTTAACCTACTAATTACTCTGTTCCTTTAGGAGGTAAGTTGCTAACAGAGGTGTTTTTCAGCAGCTTATTTCCCTCTTCCCGTGATCACCATGCACACATCCGTGAAATCAACCATCTCATATATGCCTAAAAGACTGCTGAGTTTGGGTCAGGAGACCAGTGGCTAGTCCGTGTGTTGCAGTGTTTGCGCAGATCATGACACACAGATGTGTGTTTAAAATAAACATCTATTCTCAGCCAACAGCTAATGAGTTTGGCCAATTTAAGCCACTGACATAAGGCCACTTGACCAAGACCCTGCACATTCGGATACTGCTTTTGTCAGGAATAGTTCATACAGGGAAATTTGCTGCAGTTATTGATTTGATTTTTCGATTTTCTTCTTTCCACAATCGGTTCTGGCCAAGAAAAAAGCAAGAACACCAAAATCTGGACTTTTAGAAGATCTGGACTTTTAGAATTGAAACCAATGATAAACAAAGTGATAATTTAACTGTACTTATGGGATGAGATGTGAGAAATTTGTTTTTCCAACTTTTACAATACACTGTGTTCCAAATTATTATGCAAAAATTGTTTAGGAGTGATAAGGTAAGAATTTTTTTGTTTGTCAGTTAAACTCATTGATGGTGATGTGTGTCAGGGCTCTTTATATCACTGTAAGCAATTGCAGACACCTGTGCTAGTTAGTTTGGCAGGTGTGTCCAATGAAAGGCACGACTACTTAAAAAGGCTGTCCCACATTATTAAGCAGCCTACATTTTCTGCCAAAATGGGAAAGAAAAAGGATGTGTCGGCTGCTGAGAAGCAACAAATTGTGGAGTGTTTAGGTCAAGGCATGACTACAATCAACATTGCCAAGACACTTCATCGTGATCATCGCACAACCAAGAAGTATGTACAGGGTGAAACCTAGCCTCTGTGCTGCCTGAGGCGAACTGCAAAACGGCGCCCCCCAATTCGAGCGGCAAATTTTAGGCCACGCCATGACCACACCCATTTCACAACTAGTCACACCCATGTCCACGCCCTGACCACACCCATTTAGCACTGGTGATCACACTGACTGGTACTGAGGGCAAAGTGACTGGTACTATGGGCACACTGGTACTGAGTAAAAGAAAGAACAGAGAGAGAAAAAAGAAAACAGAAAGGAGAGAGAGAAAGAGGGGAAAGCAAGAAAGAACAGAGAGAATGTAGAGAGAAATAAATAAACAAAGAAAGGGAAAAGAAAGAACAGAGAGAGAGAAAAAAACAAAGAGGGGAAAGAAAGAACAGAGAGAGAAAAGAACAGAGAGAGAAAGAAAAAAGACCGAAAAGAAAGAACAGAGAGAAAGAAAGAAAGAACAGAAAAAGAAAGAGGGGACAGAAAAAAAGAACAGAGAGAAAAAAAGAAATAGGGGAAAGAAAGAACAAAGAGAGAAAGAAAGAACAGAGAGATAGAGAGAAAGAAAGATGGGAAACAAAGAACAGAGAGAGAGAAAGAAATAAAGAAAACAGATAACAAGAACAGAGAGAGAGAGAAAGAACAGAAATAAAGAGTGGAAAGAAAGAGAAAGAAAGAAAGAACGGAGAGAAAGAAAGAACAGAGAGAAAGAAAGAGAAAGAAAGCACAGAGATAAAAAGAAAGAGGGGAAAGAAAGAACAGAGAGAAAGAAAAAGAACAGAGAGAAAGAAAGATGGGAAAGAAAAAAACTACTGAATAATGGCCCCATATACTGCTGTATACAGTAAAATGGCCCCACATGATGCTCCATACTGAATAATGGCCCCATATACTGTACTGCTGCATACAGTTTAATGGCCCCACATGATGCTCCATACTGAATAATGGCCCCACATAATGATGCATACAGTATAATGGCCCCACATGATGATGCATACTGAATAATGGCCCCATATACTGCTGCATACAGTATAATGGCCCCACATGATGCATACTGAATAATGGCCCCACATAATGTTGCATACAGTATAATGGCCCCATATGATGATGCATACTGAATAATGGCCCCACATGATGATGCATACAGTATAATGGCCCCACATGATGCTCCATACTGAATAATGGCCCCACATACTGCTGCATACAGTATAATGGCCCCACATGATGCTCCATACTGAATAATGGCCCCATATACTGCTGCATACAGTATAATGGCCCCACATGATGCTCCATACTGAATAATGGCCCCATATACTGCTGCATACAGTATAATAGCCCCACATGATGCTTCATACTGAATAATGGCCCCATATACTGCTACATACAGTATAATGGCCCCACATGATGCTCCATACTGAATAATGGCCCCATATACTGCTGCATACAGTATAATGGCCCCACATGATGCTCCATACTGAATAATGGCCTTGCATAAAAAAAAACTACTCACCTCTGTCCATTCCAACGCTGATATCGCTTCCTCATCTATCACACACACACACAGCGTCTCACACACACACACACACACACACACACAGCGTCACACACACACACACAGCAGCTTCACAGGCACAGCGGCCAGACTCACCTCTCCATGATCCAGCAGCTTCCTTCTTCTCACTTCCTCTCACACATTGAGCGGCGTTGCGGGCCGGCTGACGTCATTTTTCAGCTCCACGGCTGCGCTGATCAATGTGAGAGGGAGCTGCAGGGAATAACTGAGGTGAGGCAGCGTGCCAGCTGAGAAGGCTCTGCGTGCCTTCGCTGGCACGCGTGCCATAGGTTCGCCATCACTGACATATAGTGTCCAGAGCGGGACAGCTGGAGGGGGGTCAGAACTCAGATGTGACTGTGTGAGGGATTAAGGAGAGGCGGCCAGCACCACACCAGGTGTTATGAGTTCTGCTCTGCCGCCCCCTGGCTGCCGCCTCCTGAGACAAGAGGCTCAACTGGCCTCATTATAGCGGCGCCCCTGAGTATGTAGCTGATTCACAGTACACACATGTGCGTGCTGATAAGGGAAAATTGAGGACTCATTCCTACAGGCAATTACGTCAGGTTAAAGAGCAGCGGCAAAAAAGCCTTGTCATAGCAGCAAACAAGTTTTTGAAGCTGCTGGTGCCTCCAACGTCCCCTGAACAACAAGTTGCAGGGTCCTTCAGAGGTTTGCAGCTGTGCGCAAGCCATCCTGTCGACCTCCTCTATCCACTGCAGTCAAGCAGAAACGGCTCCAGTGGGCCAAACAATACATGAAGACTGACTTCAAAACTGTTTTGTTCACCGATGAGTGCCGTGCAACGCTCGATGGTCCAGATGGATGGAGTGGAGGATGGCTGGTTGATGGACACCCCATGCAAACACGGCTACGGCGCCAACAAGGAGGAGGTGTAGTAATGTTTTGGACTGGAATCTGTCGGCCCCTTTAGGATCCCTGAAGGGGTAAAGATGAACTCCATAGTGTATGCTGAGTCTCTCAAACAGCACTTCCTGCAATGGTTCAAGAAGAAGAACCATGCATTCCTCAGCAAGATCATTTTCATGCATGATAATGCACCGTCTCATGCTGCACATAACACATCTGCATCTCTGGCTGCTATGGACATAAAAGGGGACAAACTTATGGTGTGGCCCCCATGCTCCCCTGACCTCAACCCCATTGAGAACCTCTGGAGCATCATCAAAAGGAGTGTCTATGATGGTGTGAGGCAGTTCACATCTAAGCAACAGCTCTGGGAGGGTATTCTGTCCTCATGCAAAACAACTGAAGCAGAAACCACCCAAAACCTGACAAATTCAATGGACGAGAGAGTTCAGAAGCTCCTTTCGAACAAGGGGTCCTATGTGCAAATGTAACATCACCTAGAATAAAGTTTTGAGTTGAAAACTGTTTGATTTCAGTTTGTAATAACCTGCTAATGCTTATAATTTCAAAAATGACCTTTTTTTTGTTCTTTATTAAAATGAAAAGGTTGAAAACTCTGCTGTGCATAATAATTTGGAACATGCATTTGAGTGTTTTATTTTTAAAAAAAATATACTGTTATCATAGGCAGTTTGTACAAAAACCTTTCAATTGTACTCTAATAGTTATTTGACTGGAAAATTACAATGACTGCAATTCATATAGGTAATTTGGGAAAATCTGAGAAAATATTATTTGCATAATAATTTGGAACACAGTGTAAATATTAGAAATCTAGTCTACCAAATGAACTACAATACAAAGTGTGTCATCCCATATAACATATTGCATAAAAATTGTAACATTCCTGCCATCATCAATGCATGGCTTCCCATCTCCCATCAGGCTGATACACCGACTTACTTACCACTCCGGGCCATGCTGTCAGTTCTGCCCTCTGCCTGTTCCATACTGTAAATCATGTGTCCTCTGCTTGGTGCTTTAGGGCAGAGGCGCCTGCACTACCTGAGTCTTATAGAGACAGTGTGCGCATTCCTAATCTGTCTTCAGCCTATTGCCAAGAGGTACCAGGTAATTTAGGCCTCTTTCACACATCAGTTTTTTGACATCAGGCACGATCCGGCGTGTTGTTAAAAAAACGGATCCGGTACCGGATGCGTTTTTTTTTGTCATTGACTTTCATTAGCGCCGGATCACGCCTGATATCGTTGCGTTGCATCCGTTTTTGCCCGGATCGGGCGGAAATGTACATTCCGGCGGCCGGACAAGACGGTCACTGCAACGTTTTTTTTTTTTTAGCGGCCCCGCCTGATAGTGCCTGAAGCGGTGCATCAGGCGGCCGGAAATAATAGAAATCTATGGTACCGGACCAGTCATTTGTCCAATCCGTCAAAAGACTGATCCGGATTCTGGAAACCAAGGTCTCTCTCTCTCCTCCGTGCCAGACATGCATTTTCCGTCTTGAAAACTTCAGTTCGGATCCGGCAACAAAACTGATCCATTGCATCAGTTTAATCAAAATCAGCGCCGGATCCGTCCTTTCAGGTATTCGACGGATTATGCCTGACACAAAAAACCTGATGTGTGAAAGTAGCCTTAGGCACATCCACTAATTAGAAGGTGCCTGAGCAACATACTCTTTTAGTCTGCTTTCTGCTACTGATATGTTGCCTGGTCCTGTCCTGTTTCTGCCACCCTGGGGGCTGTATACCCAGGCCCATACCTATATTCTATGTGTCTTGTTTACTTTACCCTGGGGGTTGTATACCCAGGCCTGAATCCTTCATCCTGAACTTGTTCCCATGTCTGACCTTGTCTGAACTAAGTCCTATACCTGAACCTATTTGTATCCTTGTCTGAAGCCTTCCCTACCCTGTTGTGTCTATCCTTGTGTCTACTCCTTTTGCTCGCAGATCCCGTACCACCACCTGTCCCTATCTGGTTGTTGCTGCATAACGTTAGTGTCCCTGGTGTTCACTTCGTACTTCACTGCAAGTACTTGTGTTAATCTGGTCCTGCGGCTTTGCTCTGCTCCCGTCCTGCATCCTGCGGCTCTGCTCCCGTCCCCCATCCTGCGGCTCTGCTCTGCTTCCGTCCCGCATCCTGTGGCACTGCTCTGGTCCCGTTCTGCATCTTTGACTTTTTGTCCTACCAGTCTGAACTGGTTCCTGCCTGTTCCCATATCCCAGTCGTATCCGCCAGTGTTCCTGTCCTTCACGAAACAGGTCCTGTTCCTCCTGTCTGAACCCCCGCCTACCATCTCTGTCAGCCTGCCTGCCAGAGTTCCAGCCATGCCCGCCTGCCTACCAGAGTGCCAGCCGTGCCCGCCTGCCTGCCAGTAGAGTCTTAGAATCATAGAATGGTACAGTTGGAATGGACCTCCTGGGTCATCTGGTCCAACCCCCTGCTCAAAGCAGGATTCACTAAATCATCCCAGACAGATGTCTGTCCAGCCTCTGTTCAAAGACTTCCATTGTAGGAGAACTCACCACCTCTCGTGGCAGCCTGTTCCACTCATTGATCACTCTAACTGTCAAAAGGTGTAAGGTTCTATGTATATATTCCTGAAACTCAGTTTGTTCGTCAGCCATTTTACTTTCTGTCTTGCTGCAGCTATCTTGCCCTCAGTCAAAATGGAGTTTCCAGCTTGCATGTTCCCGCCCTGATTCTCTCCTTTGCTTCTTAAGCAGCCACAGCTGAGCAATCAGTGCTTCAGAATCTAGCCTGCAGTGAACCTGTGACTTGACTCCTGTAAGCCTTGGACCTTGTACTCCAGCTATTCCTACTGAGGAACTCTGAAGCACTTGTGGACTCTGAACCCTGCTCTTTGAAAGACCCACGTTTGCATGGACTTACGGTAACAGAGAAGAAGATCCTGAATCTGTATTGGAGAGTGATTGCTGAGCTTGGATTACTCTGGCCTGCTGTGTCTCCTGTTTCTGTGTCTGCAAACTGTGTGACTATTTCTGCCAACTTGTATGAAGTAATACAGGACTTTTCTATATCAAACCTGTGACTCCTGTGTTTTCATCGCACCCAAGCACAAGACGCTATATGAACTGTACTACATACATTACAAGATTCTGAAGCCAAAACGTTAGTGTCTGCTGGGTCTGGAAGGCTGTGTCTGCTGTACTGTGGATATCAGACGTCCGGTTGTACTTTCTGTGATGACAGTGGTTGTGACTTCTCACAACCATTCCAGGCGAGCAATTCCCTTAAGTTTTTTCTTTTTGCAGTGTTACCACAGGTAAACACTATTGTTTTTTTTTTTTTCTCCTTTCTTTTCTCTTTTTTGTCTGCTGTAACTCTGGATATCAGATGTCTGGTTGAAACTTTCTGTGATGATAGTGGTTGTGACTTCTCACAACCATTCCAGTAATCCTGTCTTAAAAGATCTGGAAAATGGAGGCCCGCATAAAGGAACTTTGCGGAGTGACTGATAATATCCTTGCAGATTTGCAGAATATAAAGACCCGTTTTACAAATCTACAGGACCTCAATAATCACAATTTGCAAGTGGTTGGACAGACTACCCAGGATTTGCGAGCCAGGATTGAGGTTCTAGAGGGGCGAGTCCAGGCTCCTGCCGTAGCCCCGAGTGCTGGGATTCCCAAGTTGCCCCCTTTTCGTTTTGGCGGTGAACGTGAGAAATTCAGGGGATTTATTAATCAATGCAATCTTTTTTTTTTCTGCACATGCTTCACAATTTCCCACTGAACGATCTAAGGTGCTAACTATAATTATGTTGCTTACCAACAAGGCTTTAATGTGGGCAAACCCTCTGATTGAGACTGAGGATGATTGTTTGAATCACCTTGATGATTTTATTTCAGCCATGGGGCAGGTGTTTGATGACCCCAATCGAGGTGCAACAGCTGAAGCAGCCATGTTAGCTTTGCGCCAAGGTAAGCACTCGGTAGCTGAATATGCCTTGGATTTCAGGAGATGGGCCCTTGATACCACCTGGGACAGTTCCGCCAAAAAATCTATTTTTCGAAAGGGGTTATCTCCACTGATTAAGGATGAACTTGCTCGTGCCGACCCTCCCACTGCGTTAGGTGACTTTATTAACTACTACATCCGTATTGATACTCATCTGACTGAACGCAGGCAAGAGAGATGGTTCGAAAGCAATCGTACTAACCTTTTCCTACCTTCCTCTCCAGCTAAGGAACCTTTGAGTAGGATTACACGGGAACCTGAACCTGAACCCATGCAGGTAGACTCTTTACAACGACGGGTTAGTGATGCACGCAAGGAACATCGTTTTAAGGAGAATCTATGTTTCTATTGTGGTAAGTCAGGGCACTTCATTATAAACTGCCCCAGCCGTTCTCATAAGACTACTGCAGCACTCATTCATTGTGAGTGTTGCGAGAGGGGATCTGTCAGGTCCGAGCCTCAGGCTCCAGAGAGATCTGCAGCAACAGATCTTGATTTCTCGGACTTAAACTCCGTTACCTCTGAGGACGTTGACTGTGTAAACGCTGCCATTTTTCAAGTTTCCTCAGCGGTGTCCCAGCTGAGTTGTAAGAAAAACAATTCTCATTGCTTTCTTTCCATCAAACTCTGGGTTGACTCAGCTTGGGTGTCTAGCTCTGCTATGATCGACTCAGGGGCAAGTGGAAATTTTATGGATGTCTCCTTTGCTCTGAAACAGGGAATACGTTCAGTGAAGAAGGCTACTCCAGTACAGATGGAAACTGTGGATGGCTCCCTGCTGACCTCTGGACCAGTGGATCAGGAAACAGAGCCTTTGAGGGTTCTTATGGGTAAAGATCATCAAGAGAAACTGTCCTTTATGCTTATCTCTTCTCCCCACTTTCCCATTATTCTAGGGCTACCATGGCTGCAGGCTCAGAATCCTACCATTAACTGGGAGACCAAGGAATTACACTTTCCAGAGAAACAGATGAGTCCAAAAGTTTCAGCTTGCTCTGTTCCTAAAGGAATCATGTCAGTCCCTGAACTACCAGCTGTATACCAGGACTATGTGGATTTATGTGACAAGAAGAATGCTGACCAGCTTCCTCCTCACGTCCATATGATTGTCCAATTGAATTATTGCCTGGAGCAGAGATACCTTTTGGTAAGATCTACCCCCTGGCGGGGCCCGAGCTAAAGGCTTTAAAGGATTACATAGATGAAAATCTAGCCAAGGGCTTCATACGCCCCTCTTCATCTCCTGCAGGTGCACCCATCTTCTTTGTAAAGAAGAAAGATGGATCTCTGAGACCATGCGTAGACTATAGGGAACTCAATAAGGTTACTATTAGAAACCGTTATCCATTGCCTTTAATCCCTGAGTTATTGGAGAGAGTGCGACATGCCAAAATTTTTCTAAACTAGATCTTCGTGGGGCCTATAACTTAGTCCGTATTAGACCTGGGGATGAATGGAAGACTGCATTCAGGTCACGCTATGGACACTTTGAATATCTAGTTATGCCTTTTGGTCTGAGTACCGCCCCAGCCACTTTCCAACACTTGGTGAATGACATCTTCAGGGATCTCCTAGATACATTCGTGGTAATTTATTTGGATGATATTCTAATTTTTTCTAACTCCACAGAGGAACATCATGGACATGTGAGAATGGTCTTGGAACGTCTAAGACAAAATCATCTTTACATCAAACTTGAAAAGTGTGAATTCCATAGGACCGAAATTCAATTTCTGGGGTATGTACTGTCTACACAAGGAATTAGTATGGATGGAAGCAAAACCCAAGCCATCAAGGATTGGCCAAGTCCTAGAAATGTGAATGAGGTACAGCGCTTCATCGGGTTTGCCAACTTCTATAGACGTTTCATTAGAAATTTCTCTGAGGTAGTGTCACCTATCACTCAACTTACCCGGAAAGAGTCTAGGTTTTCCTGGACTCCCCAAGCCCAGGAAGCATTTTCCCGTCTAAAAGATAAATTTACCACTGCACCTATCCTAGTACATCCCAACCCCGAGCTTGCCTTCATAATAGAGGTGGATGCTTCAGACTGTGCCGTTGGAGCTATACTCTCTCAGAGAACAGGTGAGAAGAATGTCTTGCATCCCTGTGCCTTCTTTTCCCAGCAGTTGTCTTCGGCTGAGAGGAACTACGATGTGGGCAATAGAGAGTTGTTGGCCATTATTGCCGCCTTCAAAGAATGGAGACACCTTCTTCAGGGAGCTGCACAGCAAATAGTCGTCCTGACAGACCATCGTAACCTTGAGTTTATCAGGTCGGCTAAGTGCCTGACTCCTCGCCAGGCTCGCTGGAATCTTTTCTTAAACCAATTTAATTTTATCATCTCTTATAGACCAGATCGCGCAATGGAAAGGCTGATGCACTCTCTAGGATTTACTCAGCAGAGACACGTCCAATTACTCCTCCTAAGACTATTCTTCCTGACTCTAGATTCCTAGGAGTAATTCATAATCAAGACCTACTTAAGGACATCAAGGAAGCATACCATGCGGATTCCTTTTTGGCACAACCCCCAAGGGACGTAAGTCTTGTCTTTAAGAATGGTGTGTGGATTCAGGGACAACGTCTGTATATTCCTGAAACAGTCAGATTAAGAGTATTGCAACTCATTCACGATTCCAAGATAGCTGGGCATAGAGGAATTCTAAAGACACAGGAATTTCTTTCTCGTTTCTTTTGGTGGCCCACTTGCAGGAAGGATGTTTTGAATTATGTCACTTCATGTGAGGTCTGTGCAAGATGCAAAACATCTCGCTCCTCACCAACTGGTCTGTTACAGCCTCTTCCCACCCCGTCCCGCCCGTGGGGATCCATTTCTATGGACTTCATTGTGGAGTTACCAACCTCTCAGGGGAAGAACACCATTCTAGTGGTGGTTGACCGTCTAACAAAGGCAGCTCATTTTATCCCTTGTGTCGGCTTACCCACTGCAAAACAGACATCAGATTTGATGATTAAAGATGTGTTTCGCTTACATGGAGTACCGGATGAGGTTATTTCGGATCGAGGGGTGCAATTCACTTCTAGGTTTTGGCAAAATTTCTGTGCAGCATTGGACATTAAAGTAAACCTTTCTTCTGCTTTTCATCCCCAGACTAATGGACAGACCGAACGAACCAATCAAACCCTGGAGCAGTATCTCCGCTGCTTTATCTGCCACCTACAGGATGATTGGGTGGATCTACTTCCATTAGCTGAGTTCTCGTATAACAACTCTCAGAGTGCCTCCACTAAGCAGTCTCCTTTTTACTCTAATCTAGGTTATCATCCTAACATTCTACCACGATTTCCCATAGAAACGCCTTTACCAGCAGTGGCTGAAAGAATCACGTCTTTACAGAAGAATATGGATCTTCTAAAGGAAAATCTGGAATCGGCTCAAGAAAGGTACAAGAAAGCAGCAGATAAATTTCGTAAACCTGCACCAGCTTTCAAGGTAGGAGACTTGGTCTGGCTGTCAACCAGAAATCTTAAGTTAAGGATTCCATCGTCTAAGTTGGGACATAAGTACATGGGACCCTATAAAATCAGTAAAATTATAAGTGCCGTTGCTTGTCGTCTTCAACTGCCCAGAACTATGAGAATCCACCCTGTCTTTCATGTATCCCTACTAAAGGCTGCGACACCCAATACGTTTCCTGGACGTTCCTCTCCTTGCCCTGACCCAGTGCTAGTCGATGGTCAGGAAGAATTTGTGGTGGAAAGGATTTTAGATTCCAGGTTGTATAGAAATCAGTTACAATATCTGATTAAATGGCAGGGCTACCCAGTGGAGGACAACTCATGGGAACCGGTCAATAACGTTAATGCTCCTCGCTTGCTCCGTCAGTTTCATCAGAGGTACCCACACAAGCCTGGTCTGAGGTCATCCGGAGGTTGTCCTTAAGGGGGGAGTAATGTAAGGTTCTATGTATATATTTCTGAAACTCAGTTTGTTCGTCAGCCATTTTACTTTCTGTCTTGCTGCAGCTATCTTGCCCTCAGTCAAAATGGAGTTTCCAGCTTGCATGTTCCCGCCCTGATTCTCTCCTTTGCTTCTTAAGCAGCCACAGCTGAGCAATCAGTGCTTCAGAATCTAGCCTGCAGTGAACCTGTGACTTGACTCCTGTAAGCCTTGGACCTTGTACTCCAGCTATTCCTACTGAGGAACTCTGAAGCACTTGTGGACTCTGAACCCTGCTCTTTGAAAGACCCACGTTTGCATGGACTTACGGTAACAGAGAAGAAGATCCTGAATCTGTATTGGAGAGTGATTGCTGAGCTTGGATTACTCTGGCCTGCTGTGTCTCCTGTTTCTGTGTCTGCAAACTGTGTGACTATTTCTGCCAACTTGTATGAAGTAATACAGGACTTTTCTATATCAAACCTGTGACTCCTGTGTTTTCATCGCACCCAAGCACAAGACGCTATATGAACTGTACTACATACATTACAAAAGGTTTTTTCTAATATCTAATCTGTATCTCCTCCCATTCAGTTTCATCCCATTGCTTCTAGTCTTTCCGTGTGCAAATGAGAATAAAGATAATCCTTCTACAATGTGACAGCCCTTGAGATATTTGTAGACAGCTATTAAATCTCTCTCAGTGTTCTTTTTTGCAAGCTAAACATTCCCAAATCCTGTAACCGTTCCTCACAGGACATGGTTTGCAGACCGGACACCATTCTGGTCGCTCTTCTCTGAACTTGCTCCAGTTTGTTGATGTCTTTTTTAAAATGTGGTGCCCAAAACAGGACACAGTATTCCAGATGAGGTCTGACCAAAGAGGAGTAGAGGGCAATAATGACTTCACGTGATCTAGACTGTATGCTTCTGTTAATACATCTCAGAATTGTATTTGCCTTTTTTGCTGCTGCATCACACTGTTGACTCATGTTCAGTCTGTGATCTAGTAGTATACCCAAGTCTTTTTCACATGTGCTGATGCTTAGCCCTATTTCTCCCATTCTGTATATGCTTTTTTCATTTTTATTTCCCAGATGTAGTACTTTGCATTTTTCCCTGTTAAAAACCATTCTGTTAGTTGCTGCCCACTGCTCCAGTTTATTTATATCTTTTTGAATCCTCTCTCTCTCCTCTAGTATTAGCTATCCCTCCTAGCTTTGTGTCATCAGCAAAGTGAATCAGTTTACCCTCAATTCCTTAATCTAAATCATTGATAAAGATGTTGAACAATACAGGACCCAAGACAGAGCCCTGTGGTACCCCACTTGATACATTCTTCCAACTGGATGTGCAGCCATTTACTACCACTCTTTGGGTCCTATCACTAAGCTCGTTATGAATCCACCTAACAGTTGCCTTGTCCATTCCATACTTAGTCATTTTTTCAATAAGGATTGTGTGAGATACTTTTGTCAAATGGTTTGCTGAAGTCAAGATATAATATATCTACAGCATTTCCCTGATCCACCCAGTCAGTGATTCTGTCACAGAAGGAAATTAAATTAGTCTGACATGACTTATTAGTTACAAACCCATGCTGACTCTGGTTAAGCACTTCATTCTTGTCCAGGTACTTACATACATGTTGTTTAATAATTTGTTCAAAGATCTTTCCTGGTATAGATGTCAGACTCACCAGCCTATAGTTCCCTGGGTCCACCTTCTTCCTCTTTTTGAAGATAGGAACAACATTTGCTCTTCACCAGTCTTCTGGGACTTCTCCTGTTCTCCAAGAATTTTCAAAGATTATGGAGAGTGGTTCAAAAATTTCTTCTGCTATCTCCTTCAGTACTCTGGGGTGTAATTCATCTGGACCTGGAGACTTGAATTCATTTATGTTAGCTAAGTGTTTCCTCACTATTTTTCTGTTTTATAGATATCCTGGATTCTTCTATTCCCTTAATAGGACAGTGAAGATCAGTTGATGTTACATTTCATTTCTGAGAGAAAACAGACGCAAAAGTCTAAGTTACTTACCGTTAACGGTATTTTTCGAAGTCCATGACAGCACTACAGAGAGGGGATCCGCCCCTTAGGAACAGGAAACCTACAGATATAAAAGGGCGGCACCTCTCCCACACATCAGTTGGATTACAGAGCATAAGAGGACATCAAGGTTAAATGGTATACAGCAAAAAAAAAATTTATGCATCACACAGTAACATTAATCAATTGTTTATTACATGTGGACTACATAAGCGGAAGAAGTGCACATAGAACCTGGGTGGGAATGTAAGGGTGCTGTCATGGACTTCGAAAAATACCGTTAACGGTAAGTAACTTAGACTTTATTCGAACGTCCATGACAGCACTACAGAGAGAATTACAGAGAGTAATAACTATTTAGGGAGGGACTACTGCCTGCAGCACCCTTAGTCCGAAAGAAAGGTCTGAGGAAGCACCCAAATCTAATCTATAATGAGTGTAAAACGTGTGTGGAGAAGACCACGTAGCTGCCTTACATATCTGGTCAATCGAGACTTCTGCCCTTTCTGCCCATGAAGTCGCCACAGCTCGAGTGGAATGCGCCCTTAGCCTCTCAGGTGGCTGCTTGCCCCTCGAGGTGTATGCCAGAGAAATTGCTTCCCTAATCCATCTGGCCAACGAGCTCTTTGTTAATCTACGGCCTTTGTTAATTCCTTGAAAAGAGACAAACAATGCATTGTCCCTTTTCCAGGGATCAGTGACTGCCAAATATTGCAGCAGACATCTTCTAACATCTAAAGTATGAAGTTTCATCTCTTTTTGATTAGATGGATTAGGGATGAACGAAGGGAGAATAATTTCCTGTGTTCTGTGGAAAGCGGAAGACACCTTAGGTAGGTATGCCGGATCCGGCATAAGTATTATCCTGTCATTCAGGACCTGAGTGTAAGGAGATAGTCTAGATAGTGCCTGGATGTCACTTACCCTCCTAGCCGAGGTTAATGCTACCAGGAAAGCGGTCTTAAGGGAAAGAACTTTTATTGATGCTGCTGATATAGGTTCAAAAGGGGGCTCTGTTAAAGCAGTGAGAACAAGATTTAAGTCCCATGGCATGATTCTCACCTTCACTATGGGTCTCGACCTACCCGCAGCTTTAATGAATCTACTGACCCAGTAATTATTTGCGATGTTGCAACTAAAGAGTGCCCCCAAAGCTGAAACTTGCACCTTAAGGGTGCTTGTGGAGAGACCTAAGTCCAGACCCTTTTGTAGGAATTCTAGAATCTGGGTTATCGGTGTTGTGTCCCCTGCTACAACCGCCGAGCTCTGAAGAAATTTCTTCCAAATCCTAGCGTAGATCCTAGTTGTAACCTCTTTTCTGCTTTTAAGGAGAGTATTAATTACATTATCAGAAAACCCCTTATCTGTCAGCAGCGACCGTTCAAAATCCACGCCGTCAGGTGGAGGCCCACTACTCGAGGATGGTAGACTGGACCCTGGGAGAGCAGATCGGGAATGTCCGGCAGGACCCACGGGTCGGCTATCGACATGTTTCTGAGACATGAAAACCATGCCCTCCTGGGCCAAAAAGGAGCGATTAATATTATCCTTGCCCTGTCCTTCCTGACCTTCCTCAATACTAGGGGAGTAAGGACAGGGGAGGGAAGGCGTAGGCTAGATTGAAATCCCACTGTAATAGAAGAGCGTCCACTGCCAGAGGGCGTTCTTTGGGATTCAGAGAGCAGAACTGTCTCACTTTCCTGTTGCTTTTGGTAGCAAAGAGATCTATTTCCGGTAGACCCCATTTCCGCACAATCAGGTCGAAGATGGAAGTCTTTAATGACCACTCTCCTTGGCTCAGGAGATTGCGGCTTAAGAAGTCCGCCTTGGTATTTTCTTCTCCCCTTATATGTAGAGCCGTTAGAGAAAGAAAGTGTCGTTCTGCTATCTGAAGTAGGCGCCTTGCCACTTCCATGAGAGGACCGGAACGAGTACCACCCTGGTGGTTGATGTATGCGACTGTGACCCGATTGTCGGAGAGCACTCGAACGTGGTGACCCTGTAGATAGACAAGGAGTTTTTTAATCGCTAGCTCTACCGCTGCTAATTCCTTCATATTAGAAGACATTTGAATTTGATCCTGCTCCCATGAGCCCTGAACCATAACGTCCCCCATATGAGCCCCCACCCAGAGGGGCTAGCATCTGTTGTGACTATTCGGGATATGTCATATTCCCAGGGAACCCCTTAGACAGGTTTGTCTCATTCTTCCACCAATCCAGGGATCTTATAGTAGCCTGGGACAAGGATAGCTGGCCTTCCAGGTAACCACCTAGCAAATTTTGATACAGCAAGACCTCAGCTTGCAGTGCCCTTGTGTGAAATTGGGCCCACCGAACTGCGGGAATGCAGGACGAGAGGGAGCCCAAAAGAGACATGGCCTTCCTAAGCGACATGGAGGGGTTACTGGAAGCGTTTAGGACCTGGTACCGTAAGCGAATTAACTTGTCTGACGGTAAACTACAGTTCTGATTTTGTGAATCCAGAATTAGCCCTAGAAATTGCTGAACCCTCATCGGATTCAAACGAGACTTTTTGGTATTTATTAGCCATCCCAGCCGCTCTAAGGTAGAAATCGCTCTTTTCAGTTGCTCTAGGCAATGCTCTGCCGTCTTTCCTATGATAAGAAAGTCGTCAAGGTAGGGGACTATGAGCATATTTGATTCACGTAAGTGGGCCATGACCTCCGACATAACCTTAGTGAATACTCGTGGGGCAACCGCCAAGCCAAAGGGAAGGGCGCTAAATTGAAAATGTCGCAGTGATTCCTCCATCTGGATTGCTACTCTGAGGAAACGCTGATGCTCCATATGGATCGGTATGTGGTAATAAGCGTCTTTCAGATCTAACACCACCATAAAGCAATTTTCAAACAGAAGCTTTATTGCTGAGCTGACCGTTTCCATTTTAAATGGGTGAATAATCAGGAATTTATTGAGGGCTTTCAAATTAATAATTGTTCTAAAAGACCCATCCAGTTTACGGATCAAAAACAGAGGGGAGTAAAACCCTTACCCCGCTCTGCTTCTGGCACCTCCACTAAGACATTCTTAGCGCAAAGCTCCTGAACCTCCAACTCTAGAGCGGCCTGCTCCGATGGCGATGACCTGAGTGGGGTAACTTTAAAGTTATCCCAAGGTACCGAGGAGAATTCTAACCGCAGCCCTGTAGCTATGATGTTAAGGATCCAGCTACTGTTTGAGATTTCCGACCAGGCCGGGTAGAAGGCCTTCAATCTGCCTCCTACCGGCATTGCTAGTCATTGCGAGGGTTTTTTTGTTTCCCTAGGTGGACCTCTAAACATAAACCCTGTACCTCTTCGCCTCTTTTCATCCCATTTGGCTCGTTCCCTGGACGACCTTCGGTAGCTGAACCTCCTTCTGCTGAAAGGTCTTTTATAGGAAGGGGTTGATAGACTGGGAAACTTTTTCTTGTCGTCCCCTGCCTTTTCTAAAAGTTCGTCCAGGACCGGGCCAAAAAGATATTCGCCGTCACACGGAATGGAGCAGAGGCGAGATCTGGCTTGAATATCGCCCGGCCAACATTTCAACCATAATGCCCTTCGTGCTGCATTAGACAGCCCTGCCGCTCTGGCAGCCATTCTTACTGAGTCCGCTGAGGAATCAGCCAGGAAAGCCGCTGCGTTCTGAATTATTGGCAAGGTCTTCCGAATTGTCCCCTGGAGGTTCCATCTATTAACTGGGAAGCTAACTGGTCTAGCCAGACCATCAATGACCTGGCTGCGCAAGTGGCTGCAACTGCCGGCCTCAGGGCACCTGCCGACATCTCCCATGTGCCTTTCAAGAAGGAGTCTGCCTTCCTGTCTAGTGGATCTTTCAAAGACCCCATATCATCAAATGGGATGGAGGATTTTTTAGAAGCCTTCGCCACTGCTGCATACAGCTTCGGGGCCTTATCCCATCTACCTGTCAAGGGATCTTCAAAGGGATATCTTCGCTTAAACGCTTGGGGTAAGGAGCCTCTTTTTTCAGGCTTCTTCCACTCTCTGTCTATAAGGCCTTGGATGCTACTGTTTAGTGGAAAGGATCTCCGTTTTTTTGGATCTAGACCACCAAACATCAGATCCTGTACTGAGGGCTCTGGTTTCGCCTCTTCTACCCCCATGGTGGACCTAACTGATTTGACAAATTTGTCCATCTGGTCCAAGGGAAAACAAAAACGGGTAGCGTCTTCCGTAGAAGACGAGGAGAAGCCGAAGAGGAAGGCGAGGAGGGTCCTGACACAACTTCACCCCTATCATGGGCGGCAGGTGACTGAATCAGATAAAACTGGTACATTTCTACGCCTGGAAAATTCTCCATGTCTTGAGGACGCTTTCAACTCTGCTCTTATTATCTCCTTCAGGCTTTCGGTGAAATCTGTAGTCTCCTCCGCTATCTAAAAAGGGAAGGGGCATAGGGGGGGTTTACTATGTCATCCCATGCCCCTGCCCTTCCCCTTAAAAATGCCCTACCGTCTGTTGCATGCACGGCTGGCACAACCTCTTAGGGCAAGCGTCAGGCAGAGGGCAAGCGCAAAAGGCACATTCCCTGTGCTTGCTTTTCACCGAACACTTCTTCCCCTAGTAACACAAAATGGGGAAAAAACTGAATTACTGGGTATTCTAAATCTGACGATCTCTTACCAGATTGTACAGCAGTAGGTACCGGATCACGGGGAGGGGGCTTTTTCCCAGCTGCGGAACTTCTGCGGCTGGTGCTCCTGGCCATTGAAGAGGAGCGCTCTGTCTGCTGCTGCTGGCTCTCCTGTTGCACCGAGGGAGCCTCTGCAGTGTCCATCGTAAAAAAATGGGGCAGAAGCGCTTTACCTCTTTCCTAGGCTCCTTATATCCTCCCCCGGATATCCGGATCAGCAGGTTTGGCCAGGGGTCCACCCCCTCCTACTCCCCGCCCCACCCCGCACCTCCCCGCCGTCCCCACAGCAGGCGCCGTCCGATGATGCAGTCGCCAAAATTTTCAAAAACGCCGGCCGGCGTCTCACTTCCGGTTCCGGTGGTGGAGACTCCGCCCCCTTTTTCCCCCGCTCGCACGGACCCCACCATACCGATGGAGGTAAGTATAATCCCCCGCTGCATCGCCCCTCCGAGCGGAGATCTCTCCCGACCCCAGCCGCGCTGCTGCAACAGCGGCGCACGACTGAATTTTCAAAAACCCCGCCGCGCCGTCCATAGCCGTGACGCGCGGCGGGAAATTCAAAACCGCCCGCCGCGCCGTCCATAGCAGCGACGCGCGGCGGGAAATTCAAAAAACCCCCCGCGCTGCTCACAGCAGTGACGCGGCGGTTAATTCAAATTTTAAAAAAAAATTTTTTTTTCTTTTTTTTAAAAATCACGGCTGCACCCTCAAGAGGCCCCCACCATGACAGGACCACAGGAGAGGACAGGGAGAAGGCATCGGGACCAGGGAGAGGGGGGGAATACTTACCTACCGGCGCTGGCTGGGAGACAGAGATCCTCTGGATACTGCTCCACCTGCTCCGCACACTGCCGTGGAATCCTACCCGGACCCACCGTGGTGCTTCCAGGGGCTCCGCACCGGCCGAGGTAGGATATCCCCCCCGCTACCTGGGTCGACCGGCCGGCCTGGGTCCTCCTGAAGATCTTCATCTGTAGGAAACCCGTCCTTTAGGAACAGGAAACCAACTGATGTGTGGGAGAGGTGCCGCCCTTTTATATCTGTAGGTTTCCTGTTCCTAAGGGGCGGATCCCCTCTCTGTAGTGCTGTCATGGACGTTCGAATAAATAGGAATTTAAAAGTTCGGCCTTCTCAACATCCTTTCTTACCATTTCATAATTTTCATCCTGTAAAAATCCTATAGCATCTTTGACTTTTCTTTTACTTTTGACATATCCCCAAAATCCTTTTTTATTGCTTTTGACATCTCTTGCAAGCCCTAATTCATTGTCAGCTTTAGCTAATCTGATTCTTGCCCTGCAAGTTCTGCAGACAGCATTATATTCTTCTTTAGATATGCCTCCCTCTTTCCATTTGATAAACATTTTTCTTCCTTTTTAGCATGTTCTTTGTTCATCCATCCTGGTTTCCTTAAATGCTTCCTATTCTTCCCTCTTTTTGGAATTGTTAATGATTGTGCTTTGAGAATCTCATTTTTCAAGATTTCCCATCCTTCCTGGACATTTTTGTCCTTAAGGATATCCAACCATTGGATCCCGCCGATTCTCTTTCTGAGTCCCTTAAAATCTGCCTTTCTGAAATCTAACCTTGAAGTCTGAGTCTTCACAGGTCTTCCTCCTCTAGTTATCCAAAATTCTAAAATAGCATGGTCGCTACCTCCTAAGGTACCAGCCAGCTTACCTCCTCAACCATTTCCTCCCTGTTTATAAGGATTAGATCCAAGGTAGCAGGAAGTACATTATCCGTGTCCACCAGTACTTGCCAGTCTAAACCTCAGCTTTCTTCTGTACTTGCCTGCACCTGTCTGCTGCTGCCAGACGCTTACCTGGAGTGGTACCTGGCAGCTACCTGCCGCACAAGCCTGACATCACCACTAGAGGCTCCAGTGAACACCAAGGTAGCTGGTTAGTCACTCCCCTCCAGAGTTAGTCTGCTTTGTGGCACAGTGGGGCCACAATCCTCGCTCACGCCATCCAGTCTGAGCGCGAGCGTTACAAAAATAAAACATCACAATCTTATTACCAATTGATGGCTACAGTTAAAGCATCCTTCCTTTATTAAAGCGGAGAATAATGTTAGAAATTGGCATTACAAGCAGACCTTTACCAACCAGGAAGATAATTGGATGATTTAATACTGCAGGACAATATTTTCTTTTAATGGTAGCACACAGCATTTAACTATAGGGGAAAGGTTGGCTGAACTGTTTGCTGCTTTAAAAGTGCTTTCTCTGCAGAGATGGCTTCATAAAGATCATTTTTATATGCAGTAAAACACTTTGAGTGGAAAAGAGTAACAGCACAATGACCGTTCTATGTCTTTTTTTTAAAACACAATGGTCATTCATGTAGTTACAAAAATCCTATATTATGCCTTTATCCATGACCTATATTACCCAACATTCACTACTTATGCATAGCCTACAGTGGTGGAAATGAGTAAACTGACCTTAGATCTTCCCCATATAATGTAAGATACTTGACTACATAATATTTAGTAATGTAGATTGTGAGCCCTCGCGGGCAGGGTCCTCTCTCCTCCTGTACCAGTCGTGACTTGTTATTTCTTAAGATTACTGTAGTTATATTTAATACAGTATGGATACCCCTCCTCACATGTAAAGCGCCATGGAAAAAATGGTGCTATAATAATAAACAATAATAATAATAAAAAAAGAGCTATTTTGACAGAGTTTGTAAGAGTAGAACAAAACTGCACTGTTAGGGAAGACAAAATATGTATTCAAAATTGTGTGCAAATGTAAATTCTAAGGAATTAATTATGTAAATAGAAAAATACACCAACAAAAGCTTCTTAAAGGATCTTCCTGAGAGTATGTAAAAATAGCTGGACGGTGGACCATAACATCATTATGGCAACTGAGGGTTTGAGGAATGTGCCAGGGGAGAAAGTCTCTAAATGAAGTGCAATACATTCACCTAGCAGGGAAAAGAAATTTCCACAATCAGTGATGGTTTGGGGAGCCATGTCATCTGCTGGTGTAGGTCCACTGTCTTTTATCAAGACCAAAGTCAGCGCAGCCGTCTACCAGGAAATTTTACAGCACTTCATGCTTCCCACTATCGACAAGCTTTTTGGAGATGGAAATTTCATTCTCCAGCAGGACTTGGCACCTGTCAACACTGCCAAAAGTACCAATACCTGGTTTAAAAAACAACAGTATCACTGTGCTTGATTGGCAGCACACTCGCCTGACCTTAACCCCATAGAGAATTTATGGGGTATTTTCAAGAGGAAGACGAGAGACACCAGACCCAGCAATGTGAATGAACTGAAGGCTGCTATCAAAGCAACCTGGGCTTCCATAACACCTCAGCAGTGCCACAGGCTGATCGCCTCCATGCCACGCCACATTGATGCAGTAATTGATGCAAAAGTAGCCCTGACCAAGTAATGAGTGCATTTACTGAACATACATTTCTGTAGGCCAACATTTCAGATTTTAAAATCATTTTTCAAGCTGGTGTTATAAAGTATTCTAACTTACTGAGATAATGACTTTGGGTTTTCACTGTAAGCCATAATCATCAACATTAACAGAAATAAACACTTGAAAGAGATCACTCTGTCACTTTTTGTATTGAAGAACTGAAATAAATTAACTTTTTGATGATATTCTAATTTTGAGCAAGCACCTGTTAATAAATGCATAAAAATTCAAATTAAATTTTTGGTGTTAATTTCGACTCTCCAAGCATGTACAAAAGTGATCAAACCATTTACCATAAAATGGTATCAATAAAACTACAGTTTGTCTTGGAAAAATAAACTCTCATACAGCTTAATTGATGGAAAGTGATATAACTTATCACTCTTAGAATATGGCAACCCAAAAACAAATGAGTTTTTTGTCTATAGTCCTTCCAATAAAAAGTAAATAAAGGTTTGTTAATAACTTGTATAGACCCCAAAATGTTGCCACTGACAAATACAACAAATTCAGAAAAAAATGACTGTCACAAAGCAGAATAATTATGGCCCCTGGGTCATGACCAAAGAAAAGTAAAAAAAAAAAAAAAAAATCTGGCATAAAAGCCAAAACTGGCTGTAATACCAATGGGTTAAAATCTAGTCCCATCTATATAGATGTAGATATTATGGATACAGACATATTTATTGGTCCTAGCTGACTTTAACCATTAGGCACAAATATATTGTATAAAATATCAAATACAAATAACAGGTGCAATAAGGGTACATGGCCACGATCCGGAGTTGCTGCATAGTGGCCAGATGTTACAGCATAGTGGATGGGATTTCTAGAAATCTCATGTCCACTATGCGTCCACAGATGCCTGTGGATCACCCACGGAGACAGACATGCGACGTGTCTTTCCAGACTGCAGCATGTCTATTTCTCAGATAGAATGTACTATTGGATGCGGTATATCCGCACGGTTCAGTGAACAAATGCAGAATCACCTGTGTTCAATAGACAGCAGTGCTTTGGATGCTGCGAACATGCGCTGCGTCCAAAGCGCTGATAGTTCTGGATCGTGGGCACCTGACAAAACATAGTAACGCATTTTGTTGCCCTTTTATTGCTATTATTTAAATATCTCATATGGTAAATTGAACAAGATTGGGTGGGACAGTGATTTCCTCCAATATTTTGGACATTCCTATCTTACACATAGGGCCTTGTAAGATGTTTGTGGCACCCCTGAGGGTCCAGTCGCCACAGAGATACTGCACCATTACCCAGGACTCTAACACTCACACCCAACAAAGACTAGTTCAGTCAGGGCACCTGGGCGTACCCTAAGGGAGGATGGCCTCATCCCAGGCTGGGTAGGAAAGGGTGTTGGGGGAGTGGGTGGAGAAGGTAGAAGAAGGGGAGAGGCTTAGAGAGCGGGAAGAGCATTGAGATGTGAGGAGGAAGTTAAAGTGAACAGACGTGCTGACAAGGAGCTCCCTGTCAGAGGGAGCTAGGAAGAGCGAGCTGAAAAGGGAAAGACTGAAAGAAGCCCCGGGAGGACAAAAGCGGTCCTAGGGGCACAGGAAGTGCAGAAGCCACCCGTGGGGCCCGATCCAAGAGTGGAGGGACCAGGTAGTAGTGGGAAACCGGCCCCCGAGACTAGTGGAGGACTGCAAGACTCAGTTAGCAAGCCAGAGGCAGGGGCATCTGTAGGTGCTCCAGCCACATCCACAATTACTTGCCAAAAAGGCAGCCATATAGGAGCAAGGGGACTCAGAGAACGTCCCCAACAAGGTCCGCGACTGCTGGCTTGGGACACTGTTTGTGAGGGTGCTGAGCAGGAGGGCGGAAACCAACTCGGTGAGATGCCAGGAGAAGTACACACTGAAGGGAGTCCTGGAAAGGTGCAGCCCAATCTACCTGGGAGTTAGCTGGATCCCTCACCTGGAGGACAAGGCACCAAGCGGGCATCTGTGTATTGCAAGAACTGTGAGTAAAACATTGGAAACTGCACCCTGCTGTGTCCTCTGAATCATTCCTGAATCACCTGCCCTGCACCACACTCACCTCCAACATCACCTTTAATATCCTAACTGCCCTGGGCCACAGCTCTACCTGTGGAGAGCTTAACCATCACTGCTGCCCTATCATCTTCCCAGAGGATCTGCATTGCAGCGTCGGTCCCCTGACCGAACACCACGGGTGGCGTCACGAACACTTTATTACAAACTTAATTTGCCCTTTTCATCATCCCTTTTTATTGGATGCCCAGGGCCATGGACCGGGTCACTGCTGCTGTGACACTGCCCCTTTAAGACCCACCTGGTACCGGGTACCCCACGGCCCTGGAGGGTGCTCCATGTTATTTTAAACCAACAGGATCAAACATAAAACTCCAATACTTACAACCAAGGTATGCTTAGTTCTGTCCATTAACATGTTTACAATCATTTGAAAGTAAATAATACAAAATTACTGCTATTTGGTAAAAATTTGTCACACACAATTTTCTCCCATTTCTTTGTGTTTTTTCTCGTTTCCAGCATAAAACTGTAAAATGGCAAATACATCTAATATATACTTCCATTCTGTGATAGAACGTCCTGTTAGGTTATCAGACTTATTGGTGAATGTTTTAATACAAAAAAAAGAATTGTGAAATTATCTGTGTGTAGCCATAGGACCATAATATGTTACTTTAGACTTTTTGAAATAACTCCCGCACCAAAGATTTACTATCAAATTGTACAAAAAATCATGATACAAAATTACTTAATCTATTATCAAAGAGATTTTGTCAGTGAAAAAAACATAACATACATCAGCAGAAAAATAAGTTGTTCAGTTACCTAAGAAAAAGTTGTATATATGACTTGTAATACTATCAAAAGGCTGAGGAGAAGGAGTAAGACCATGTCCACACGTTGCGTTTTGCTGCTTTATTCTGCAGGCACAACCTGCACGCTTCCTTCCAAGTAAAGAAGCTGCTTCCAAAAAAAAGATGTTGGTGCATTTTTGGCACCGCTTTTGCTACCTTTTCTTGCTACATTTTTTACAGCAAATTACATCTGTCATTTTTCTACAGTACATCTACTATATAATTGTCTAACTTTTCAATTCTGTCTGTAACGGAAATCCTGCGTCGCTGATTGGTTGCGCCCGCAACCAATCAGCGACAGGCACTTCCGGCCCACGCCACCGCTATCGTCGGGAGATCAGCGGCGCTAGCCACTGATTTCCCGATGGTAGCCGTGGGTCATCTCCAGTACATACTCACCTTCTGTCGCTGCATCTCTGTCCCGGCACGTCTGCTTCTATCCTGTGCGGTGCGGTCACGTAGTACCGCTCATTAAGGTTATGAATATGGACGCGACTCCACTCTCATAGGCGTGGCGTCCATTTTCATGACCTTAATGAGCGGTACCACGTGACCGCACCACAGAGAAGGAGCTGACGCGCCGGGATAGAGATGCAGCGACAGAGCGAGGAGGTTAAGTATGATGGGGGAGGACGGGGTAGCCCAGTGGAGGGTGGGAGTGGAGCCATGTGTACAGGGTGGGAGCGGAGCCATGTATATAGGATGGGAGGGTGGGAGCGAAGCCATGTATATAGGATGGGAGAGTGGGAGCAGAGCCATGTATACAGGGTGGGAGCGGAGCCATGTATATAGAATTGGAGGGTGGGAGCGGAGCCGTGTATATAGGGTAGGAGTGGAGCCATGTATATAGGGTGGGAGGGTGGAGCGGAGCCATGTATATAGGATTGGAGGGGAGCAAAGCCGTGTAAAGGTGGGATTGGAGCTAGTAATAGAGGAGGTGGAGCGGACCATGTATAGGATGGAGAGTGAGCAGCATGTATAGGGTGGAGCGGAGCATGTATAACATTGGAGGGTGGGAGCAGAGCCATGTTATAGGATGTGAGGGTGGGAGCGGAGCCATGTATACAGGATGGGAGGGTGGGAAGCAGAGCCATGTATATAGGATGGGAGGTTGGAGCGAGCCATGTATACAGAGGAGGTGGGAGCGAGCCATGTATATAGAATGGAGGGTGAGAGCGGAGCCATGTATAAGGTAGGAGTGGAGCCGAGCCATGTATATAGGTGGGAGGGTGGAGCGGAGCCATGTATACAGGATGGGAGGGTGGGAGCGATGCCATGTATATAGGTGGGAGGTTGGAGCGGAGCCATGTATACAGGATGGGAGGGTGGAAGCGAGCCATGTATATAGGATGGGAGGTGGGAGCGAAGCCATGTATACGGAGGAGGGTGGGAGCCGAGCCATGTATATAGGATGGAGGGTGAGAGCGGAGCCATGTATATAGGATGGAGGGTGGGAGCGGAGCCATGTATACAGGATGGGAGGGTGGAGCAGAGCCATGTATATAGGATGGGAGGGTTGGAGCGGAGCCATGTATACAGGATGGGAGGGTGGGAGCCGAGCCATGTATATAGGATGGGAGGGTGAGAGCGGAGCCATGTATACAGGATGGGAGGGTGGGAGCCGAGCCATGTATATAGGATGGGAGGGTGAGAGCGGAGCCATGTATACAGGATGGGAGGGTGGGAGCGGTGCCATGTATATAGGATGGGAGGGTTGGAGCGGAGCCATGTATACAGGATGGGAGGGTGGGAGCCGAGCCATGTATATAGGATGGGAGGGTGGGAGCGGAGCCATGTATACAGGATGGGAGGGTGGGAGCCGAGCCATGTATATAGGATGGGAGGGTGAGAGCGGAGCCATGTATATAGGATGGGAGGGTGGGAGCGGAGCCATGTATATAGGATGGGAGGGTGGGAGCGGAGCCATGTATACAGGATGGAGGGTGGGAGCGGAGCCATGTATATCAGGATGGGAGGGTGAGAGCCGAGCCATGTATATAGGATGGAGGGTGGAGCGGAGCCATGTATATAGGATGGAGGGTGGGAGCGGAGCCATGTATACAGGATGGCAGGGTGGGAGTGGAGCCATGTATTAGGTTGGAGCGGAGCCATGTTTATAGGATGGGAGGGTGGGAGCGGAGCCATGCATAAATAAACTACATTCATATTCTAGAATACCCGATGCGTTAGAATCGGGCCACCATCTAGTGTTTAATAAAGTTAGTTTTACTCACCAAAAATGCAGTAAAAATACAACAAACTGCAGCAAAAACACAACAAGAACTGGGCAAAAATACAGGCTCTCATTTTTTTTCCAGCGTTTCTCCACTCTCATTGGTTTCTATGGTGAAAAAACACTGTAAAAACACTCAAAGAATTGACATGCAGCAGATTTTAAAAAAGCACACGTTTTCCAATTCATTCAGGAAAATAAAAGCAATCGTGTGCATGAGATTTCTGAAATCTGATAGCTTTTGCTGGTACTGCAAAAAGCAGCTTTAAATGTACATAAAAATGTTGCAAAAGCACCACGACTGAGCCTAAGGTGATCAGAAGAAATCAAGCTATAGAAGAAACACTTTTGAGCCCAAGCATGGAAAAAGGAGGACAAGGCTGAAAACATATAGAAATGTGTGGGAAACAATGGTACCATGCAGGTTCTGTATAATATACATACCGTAAATACTCATGTATAAGCTGAGTTTTTCAGCACTTTTTTGTGCTGAAAACACCCCTCTCGGTTTATACAAGTGTCACTTGTCCCAGAAAGATGGCGGGGGAGGGGGAGCGGGGGAAAGCGCGGTCACAGAGGCAGGAGCCGGCGGCTGTGGCTAAAGCCTGTTTCACTGCTAAAGAGAAATGAATATTCATTTCTCTGTAATAGTGCACAGTGGCAGCCGCAGCCACCGGCTTCCAGCACACATCCTACTTACCTACCTTGCGCGCCCTCGCTGCATCTTGTTCTTTCCGGCACCAGCAGATCTTCCGGCCGAGCAATCACGTGGCCCCGCTCATTAAGTAATGAATATTCACGCGTCTCCACTCCCATAGGCGTTGAGTGAATATTAATTACCTTAATAAGCGGGGTCACGTGATCGCTCAGCCGGAAGAGCTACTGGCGCCGGAACGAGATGCAGTGGGGGCACACAGGCAAGGTAAGTAGGATTTTTTTTATAGGAACCATGCATACAAGAATAGGGGATAATGAGCCATGCATACAAGACGGGATGGGGAGCCATGCATACAAGGACAGCGACAGGAGAGCCATGCATACCAGAATAGGTATGAGAGGACAATGAATACAAGGACAGGGACGGGGAGTCATGCATACCAGGTTGGGGATGAGGGGACAATGCATACCCGGCTTATACTAGAGTCAATAAGTTTACCCAGTTTTTCGTGGCAAAATTAGGTGCCTCGGCTTATACTCAGATAAAATAATATTCGAGTATATATGGTATGTCTGAACTTGGAACTCTTTTCTCTACTATCTTTCAATGTTTGAACTTGGAACTCTTTTCTCTACTATCTTTCAATGTTTGCTACATTTCGGCCCCTCTCCTAAAGAACCCCTGACCCCACATAAATTGGGATCCATTCTATCTAGAGAATTTGCCCCCCCATAGATTGTACACCCTTGCTTCCATGGGGGGCTTGAGTCATCAAAGCATACTTGTGAGAAATCTGGCATAAAGGCTTTGAAAACTCACAAAATGTCAACGCGACTCAGAGTTGTTGATATGGGTCTGCAACTCAGGAATAGAGCAGGGAGAATCTGACTGTGCACTAGGACTAGACTCGATCCCTACGATGGAGCGGGCAACCTATTCCTTGCAAACAGACCCACCGACGATCCTAGTTTAGACTCAAGCGAAGACCTGAAGGTGGGGGAAGGGGATCCCTGAAAGATCTAGGGACTGGGAACAAAACACTGGTAACCTCCTAGCAGGGAAATAGAGGAAGATGCAGTCAGAATCAAAAGGAAAAAAACAAAAAGACTAAGCAAGCAGAACTAGAGTTCCCAGAACTGCACGAAGTATAGCATAACACTATCAAGGCTCCAAGCCAGAACTCAAGCGAATTAACACTGATGTCCAGCAAGGTCTGGGAGGCAGGTGCAGGGTAATAAAGTAATAAAGGGTGATACAATCACCTGACCAACGATAAGCCCAGCACCTGGGTAAAAAGTCCAGCAGCCAGAAAACCACAACAAGATGGCGGATGGTCAAACTGAATAGATTCTAACAGTACCTCCCCTTTAATGAGGATCCTCCGGATCCTCTTGGCTGAGCCTTATTCGGAAATCTCCTGTGAAAAGCCTTAATCAGCCTTGAGACCGAGAAATCCTCAGCTTTCACCCAGGAATTATCCTCGGACTGAAACCCTTCCAGGACACGAGATACTGCAACCTTCCTCTGTGCCACCTGGAATCCAATATCCGAGAAATCTCAAACTCACCATCCTCATTAATTGGAGGAACATTCGGCATTGCCTCCTTATCTGGCGTGTCAACTTTCTTCAGTAAAGATACATGAAAAACTGAATTAATTCTCCATGACGAGGGTATGTCTAATCTCACAGCTGCAGAGTTGACAACCCACTTTGAAGGGTCCTACAAATTTAGGCCTCAGTTTTTTAGAAGGGATCTTCAAACGCAGATTCCTAGAGGACAACCAGACCATGTCCCCAACTGCGAACAACGCCTCCCTTTTTTTCCTGTCCAAATATTTCTTAGACCACCTATTCACCTCTTTCAAATTATGGCGTACATTGGTCAAACCCTTTCCAAACTTCCAGAAAAACTCTCCTCCTCAGGCACAGCCGGCCCAATCTTTAAAAATGGGCCGAAAGATGGATGTCTCCCTGTACAGCAAAAAAAAGAACACCCAGCCGAGGCAAACGTATGATTATTAAGAGCAAACTCGGCTAGTGTTAGATCTTCCGACCACATCTACTGATTGCCTTCTACAAAACATCTCAAAAACTGCTCAACGACCTGGTTCTTCCTTTCGGTCTGTCCATTGGACTCAGGATGATAACCTGATGAAAATGACAAATGCACCTTTAATCTGTCACAAAAAACACGCCAGAAGCAGCCACAAACTGTGGTCCTCTGTCGGAAACAATGTCCATGGGAACACCATGGAGCCTAACAATCTCTTTCACAAATGCTTTAGCTAGAGTCTTGGCGCAGGGCAATTTGTTGAACGGGACCAGATGACACATCTTACTAAACTGGTCCACAACAACCCAGATGACAGAAAAACCTTCAGAAACCGGCAGGTCGGTGATAAAATCCATAGCAAGATGTGTCCATGGCAAGCTCGGAACCTCCAAAGGGCACAGCAATCCTGCAGCCAGGGCATGAGAGGCCTCCGACCTAGCGCACACCGTACACTGACGTAACCACTTGATGATTTCTCTATGCCACCCTGGCCACCAGAAACTTCGACCGATTGACCTTCTAGTTTCCAAAATCCCTGGATGACCCGCCAACCGAGACTCATGACATTCAGCAAACAAGGCTCTCCTCAAGGCTTTGGGCACAAATAATTTACCATACAGAGTGTTTGTTGGCGCAGAATTCTGGGCTTCTAGGATGTTATTTTCCAACTCAGAACGCAATGCTGCCACCATCACCCCTCTCTGCAAAATACATTCCTCCTTCTCAGTATTAACTGCTGGAGAGAAACTACGAGACAAAGCATCCGCTTTAACATTATTTGTGCCAGGGATATATGTTACAGAGAGATGGAACCGGGCAAAAAACAGTGTCCGCCTGGCTTGATGGGCATTCAAACGTTTAGCAGCATCCAGATAAATCAGATTTTTATGATCAGTAGAAACCTGTATCGGACGTCTAGCCCCCTCCAAAAAATGGCGCCAATGCTCAAACGCGAGTTTAATAGCAAGTAACTCTTGGTTCCCAACATCATAGTTGAGCTCAGTCTTCAAAAAATTTTTAGAAAAGAAAGCACAGGGATGCACGCCATCTTCTCCCTCCTGGGGCAGAACTGCCCCCACCCCTACTGATGAGTCATCACCTTCTACCAGAAAAGGCTTGGTCTCACCTGTCTGGTTTCAAAACAGGAGCAGAGCTAAACCTCTCCTTGAGATGCTCAAAAGCCTCCACTGCCTCAGTGACCATTGGACATTATTAGAACCCTTCTTGGTGAGATCAGTTATGGGTTTAGCCAGGGCCGGCTCCAGGTTTTTATGGGCCGCGGGCGAAAGAGTCTCAGTGGGCCCCCTTAACACAGACCACGATTCATGATGCACAGATACTGCAGAGAAATATGGGTATAGCACAACGCCAAACACTTCTCTTCTTCCATTACATGACTGATACCTATTGTAAATTGTACAATAGCTCAAAAACCGCCAAATCCTCACAATGCACAGTACAGACTGGACAGTACAGTCCTCCATACAATATTATGGGCACCACTTTGTCTCCCCCATCACCCATATAATACCCCATGCAGGATGTCACCCCGCCATCCCCCATATAATGCTCCATACAGAATACTGGACCCAATATAATGCTCCATACAGAATACTGGACCACATATAATGCTCCATACAAAATATGGAGCTCTCCTCTACACTGTGCTGCGTTCTGCACTGTTACGGCTCAGGAAAGGGCGTGTGGAAAGACTCCCCATTATCATCATCATTGCCTGCCCATCATCATCATCATTGAATCTCTATCATCATCATTGCCTCCCCATTAATATCATCATCATCATTGCCTTCCCATTATCATTGCCTCCCCATCATCATTTATCATTGCCTCCCCATTAATATCATCATTGCCTTCCCATTATCATTGCCTCCCCATTAATATCATCATCATCATTGCCTTCCCATTATCATTGCCTCCCCATCATCATCATTACCATTGCTCCCCATTAATATCATCATCATCATTGCCTTCCCATTATCATTGCCTCCCCATCATCATCATCATCATTGCCTCCTCACCACCATCACTGCCTCCCCCCACCACCATCACAACAGAGCACAGCACTCTCTCACATACACACACGCAGGCACACACACACCACGCCTCACCTGTCCGGCGTCCGCGCGCTCTCTGCCACAGCCGGCCGCTGAATGAGACGTCATTCAGTGGCGCTTCTGTGAGAGAGGAAGAGCTGGCGCAGGCGCCCAAATGGAGCTCGGAGCTGCGGCAGCAGAGGCACGGGGAGAGGTAAGTATTGCGCCGGCTGCTGCCGGGGCCCTGAGCAAGCGGGGGGGGCCCAGTGGCGGCGCTGACACTGTTAACGGGCGCCGGGGTGCCCAACGGCGAGTGGGCCCCCCTGCCTGCTCAGGGCCCCGGCACTTGCCCGGGTGTGCCGGGTACTGACCCTGGCCCTGGGTTTAGCGATAACAGAAAAATTCTTTATGAATTTTCTATAATAATTGGCAAACCCTAAAAATCTTTGGACAGATTTTAAACATTTAGGCCTAGGCCAATCCAGTACTGCATGAACCTTCACCGGGTCCATCTCAAACCCATCACTGGAGACCAAGTACCCCAAAAAACTCATTTTCTGTACCGCAAACACGCACTTCTCCAATTTAGCAAGAGGTTATTTTCGCTCAAAATCTGAAGAACTTCGCGGACTCTCTTCCAATACGACTCCAGATTAGGTGAATAAATCAAAATATCTTCCAAATAAACAATAACACTCCTACCGATCAACGGCCTCAGAATGTCATTAATGAAATTTTGAAAAAATGCAGGCACATTAGTAAGGCCAAAAGGCATCAGCAGACACTCAAAATGACCCTCGGGGTATTAAAGGCTGTCTTCCATTCATCGCCCTCCTTTACCCACAGCAAATTATATGCCTCACGAAGGTCAATTTTAGAGAACCATTTAGCTCCGGTTAGTTGGTTAAACAAATCGGGAATTAGAAGCAACGGGTAAGGATTGCGCACAGTGATCTTATTAATCTCCCAAAAATCCAGACACGGTCTAAGGCCCCCAACCTTCTTTTTGACAAAAAAAATCCTACCGCCACAGGAGACTTAGAGGGTCTTATATGACCTGCAGCCAAACTAGTCTATAGGTATTCATTTAAGGCCTCCCTCTCGGGAATAGTCAGGTAAACTCAGGTAATCCTATCTTAGGCTCTTCACAGCATACTCCAGGACAATTACTCACGTGCTGTTGCAGGCTGGCTACTTTCAAAGTTAACCCTTGCAAATGTTGAGCAAGTTCTTGGACTCTGTTCATATTAAAGGAATCCGGGAGGGGGAAAAAAAATCCTCTCTCTTTTTCTATTTTTTTTTATATGTGCTGGCTGGACATACTGTTATGGGTCTGCAACTCAGGAATAGAGCGGGGGGAATCTGACCCTGCACTAGGACTAGACTGAATCCCTATGATGGTGCGGGCGACCTATTCCTTGCGAATAGACCCACCGATGATCCTAGTTTAGACTTAAGCGAAGACCTGAAGGTGGGGGAAGGGGATCCCTGAAAGATCTAGGGACTGGGAACAAAACACTGGTAACCTCCTAGCAGGAAAATAGAGGAAGCTGCAAAAACAAAAAGAAAAAAAACAAAAAGGACTAAGCAAGCAGAACTAGAGATCCCAGAACTGCACGAAGTATAGCACAACGCTATCAAGGCTCCAAGCCAGAACTCAAGCAGATTAACACTGATGTCCAGCACGGTCTGGGAGACAGGTGCAGGGTAATAAAGGGTGATACAATCACTTGACCAATGACAAGCCCAGCACCAGGGGAAAAAGGCCAGCAGCCAGAAAACCACAACAAGATGGCGGATGGTCAAACTGAATAGATTCTAACATTTGTGCCTAAATTTTGAGAATTTTGCACACCAGTTTCTCCCAGCTACAAAAAAATAGACGTAGCTCGGGCAGGACAGTGTGTGTGGTAGCGGCATGACACCATAGCTCATCTAATTACTGATGAGCTGTAGCGTTCTGTAAGTGAGAAATCTCACTTTAGTGCCAGACTGGAATGAGATTTCTAGAGAAGCGCATGAAGACGCACACCATTTGTAACATGCTCCAGATTCATGAAGATGCATGCACCTCTTAATGAGCAGGGTATGAGTCCAGCATGCCCCCTCATCAAGACCGCCATGAATAACACCGGTCTTGATGAATCAGGCCTTCTCTTTTGACTGTAAACTACTGAACACACACCTGCTGTATGAGGCATGGATGAGGTTTTCTATGCCATAGCAAAATAATATTATTGCAAGATTTTTGTTCTGTATGCACAGTATAAGTACCATTCTATGGTTTTACCTATCAGGACATAATAAAAAAGCATCCTTAAAAGGTCTTCAAATTAGGTAGATTTAACCTCAGTTGAATAAACAACACATGACAAATTACACCAGGTTGATACTGCAATATGACATACTGTACAATATAATATTTTGGTGATAGGAAGTATTACTGTTTTTACATGAAGAATACTGGGAGAGCATAGAACTAGCGAGGACAGAGAATGAGATTGTATGTATATTTCCTTGAGCTGAAGTAAAGATATGGAAGAATTTACAACGTGATCTATGTAGGCTTTAAGAGAACCTGTCAGCTTGGAAAAAGGTAATTACCTGCAAGATAGAATTAATGAAATAATTTCCACCCAGTAGCAGCCGGCTTTCGGTTGTGTGGCTATACTAAACTGAGTTGCGGCTGTTAGCACGCCCGACACTTTGCTCTACAGAGCATCTGTGCAAAGCAAGATGTGCAGAGCCAATTGTGAAACAATGTGCCAGGGCGTGCTTACAGTAGCTATTCACAATTTAGTATAGCCCATACGACTGAAAGCCAGCGGTTCCCGGAGGAAGCCACACTCTCACTAAAGCTTCCAGGAAGCATAATAACGCTTTTAACCTGCAGATTAACTCTACTATATCTGCAGGTAAATAGTATTTTCCAAGGGAACATGTTCCTTTTAATCTATATTCTACAATCAAATATAAACTGTGTTTGGTGTTTTCTTGAGATTATATCCATGGAGATAGTTGGTGATGTAAAGAATCATTTACTTCTTACCCAGCTCTGCTCATATTCTAGATACCGTCCTGCCATATCCTCATTCTCATACAGAGAGAAACCTTCCAGTTTTGCCTGCTGGTACTCCATCCGTAGCTGCTGGATACGGTCTACATTCCCAGATGTGGGGTGGCCACTAAAAAATAAAACCAAGGCATAAAATGCATATTTATATCCAAGCTGTATAAAAGGTACTTTTTGCTCCAATGCAAATTGTTATTGTTTACAGACATTATTTGCAATGAAGCCTGTTACCATCTGGATGTTGAATAATGCTTATATTAGGAGTTTAACTGCTGCAGAATAAAATTGAGTAATTCAGACAATGAAAATATTCCTAAGCTTATCTATAAATGAGATGGTCATGAATATTCAGTATTATGCAAACAATGGTGTAAATAGCATTCCCACTGCCCAACAGCAAAAACAATTCAATGTTAGCGTAGACAAAAAATTATAAATCTTCACAGAAGTCAACACCTGCACGGAAGCAGTTTCTTCATGCACAGAAAGCAGATTTTGCTGTAGTCTCCAAAGAGACAGGAATGAAAACAACC